>CM062819.1:633215494-634415494 GCA_031772625.1 Pinus tabuliformis | reverse complement strand
TAAATTGCACATGTTACTCATTGCATGACAATAGATGAATGTTCCTAGTGGATGAGATTTCGTTCTTATTCCATGAAAATCCATAGATATTGAGTAGGTAAGTGTTGAAAAGTGGTTTCTAGGGCTATGAAATTTCCACGAATGCACAAAACAACAAGTATAACTGTGAAAATTTTAACTATTGCAACAACTGTAAATTATTCTTCTAACTGATTAATTGTTAAGCAGTTTATTTGCTATGGAAAACAAAGATTAAAATCACAACTGCAATTTTCACCATAAAAATGTTGCAGAGAATAAAATATTGGAAAATGATAGATATTGAGCGGACACACCAAAAATATGATGCCATTATTTTTGGACAATTGTTCACCGATAAACCTAATGTGGGAAAACCAATACAACTGAGGGTTTTATTATTATGCAACAGTGAGAAATCCTTGAGTACAATCTTTGGATGCCCAGTTGGCCATCCAATCAGCAAAATCTAATAAAAATTACTTAGAGAAAAAATTTCTCACTCCACAAGTAATCCTGACACTTGGCTCCCTCTGAAAACTGGTTGTCCAACCCTTATGTAGGCCCTTCTACGTTGTCTTTGTGTAGACCCTCACACGTGTGGCTGGAAACCCTCTCTTATCAAGTCGTTCTTCCTATCACCAAAGTGGCATATAATCCAGTTTTCAATCCAAGCTTTATACTAGAAATGATGATCTACCTTTATTGGATAAGTAGTCTAGACAAATGAATGTACCGATCAGAGAATGGGTGAGAGGCATTTGAGGTTGGCTATGTATGGATCATGGTAGGGGTTGCTAGATGGCAAGCTACATTATTGGAGAGTTTTTCACATAGGGTTACCCACATATGTGGATGGGTAATATTACTGCAAAATATAGTACCTTAGTGCAAATCGTAACTAAACAAGCTAGATTGAGAGCAACAATGGGATAGTAACCACTGCCACCTTAGCAACTACTCCCCTCGTTTTTGTGGTTGGATACAATCCCAACAAGGGAGATTGCTTCAGTAAATATTAGGGATCAAGTAACGTAATTAATCTTAGGCTAAATGCCCCTAATGGATTCTACAACAAGAGTCACCCAAGGACAAATATGCAATGATTAGGGTTTTTGGCGATTTAAGGTATAATTTCAAGAGAGTGAGTTTGAAGGTCCCTAGGGTTTAGTTAGACCAAAAGAGGCTCAAATAGGTTCCTAAACATATGCAATCAAGAAATTAACATTTGTTGTTATAAACTAAGGTTTTAATAAGCAATTTACAACACACAAATGTTTTATAACAACAATAAGAAAACAACTTTGGAATCTATGATAAACAAGATTAAAATTAGGCATGATAATTGAGTAAAGAAGGGAAGAAATTTCAACACTTTTAAAACACATATAACAGAAAAATAAACCCTAGATGTTAGGCATAATTTATGCCTGAAAAATGCATACAAAATGTTATTTTAACTTTTTTCAAATGAATGGATATAGGTACTAACTCTAGGGAAATAAAGTACAACATAAATAATGCTAAAAAATTATGATTTTGTTGTAAACTAACCCTAATTTACCCCAAAAAACATAAGACAAAAATTTAGGGTTTATTTTTAATTTATAGGATTGGCACAAGAGATAAGACTATTTCCTTTCTCAATCAAGGACTAATGGAGTCTAGGAGTAAAAGGTTATGGAAAAAAATTGATTTAAGTGATTAAAAGGCGAATGAAGAAGATAAAATTTTGTTTCTAATTCCCTTAAACCGTAGGATCTTCCTATCTTCTTTGGAGATTGAATGGAAGGAATCTAAACCTTGGTTCCTCAAGAGAAGCTTGACGAAAATCATGTTGAAGGAGACATTAGAGCCATAAAGCATCAACAAAACTTTAATGAAAATTTCACTAAACCCTTAATCCTTTGACAAGTACAATACAGAATAAGACACTTATAATAAGTGAACGCACATCATCAAAGAATCACCAATAATTATTTGAGAGAGACAACCATCTAACTATTTATTTGGGGTAGCATTGTATGTGCTCCAAGCCTCAAATTTTGTAGGGAGGCTTAGGCACATGTATTCCAAAGAACCCAGAAAGTGTTTTAGGAAATTCCACCCAGAAATGATTTTATTAAAATAATTAATATTTTTAATGGGGTTCCTAAGTCTAAACTTAGGAAAATTAAAATATTAATGGGTATTAATCTGAACATGGGTGAAACTTCTAGAAAAAGACAAGATCAAGCCAAAACGATCTGAGCCTTTGATTAAGATTTAATCTAGGCCGTTGGTTGTCCAACATGAACATATAAAAAGGGGCTCGAGGGTTATTTGGAAGACACATTGAGAGATCAAGGAAATCGATTTTCTGAAGTGAGAAGTTCTCAGGAGGAAAATCGGTTGAGGAGATTTCTTATAGCAGAAGGGAAGTGAGAATTCGGAAGAAGGAATTTCCGGAGAGTACGAGTTAAAGGGAGGACAAAAATACATCCAGAGGAACGCTGATGTTGGCCCACGTAGTGCTGATGTAGAGGTAGCACAATCCTTGAGAGGAAGTCGAGGTTCTTGCTAAGGGAAGTCGAAATTCAGTTGTTGAACGCCGGGGTGTGAGTCCGAGAGGGAGAAGGTCGATTTTCTAAGCTACTAGAGGATCTAGAGGAGAGGCAACGTCATACCCAACAGGGGTAATGCGGAAACTGTCGGGAGAGGAGCAGTTCTGCGCAGAGGCCACGCAGAAAGTGACGCAGGGCCTCCAGTTCAACAGGATCAGTCACAGATTATCCCAATGACAGGGTGAGATCGTTTCACTAGTTTTTTTTCTAGCATTCTCTCTATATCGGATTGCTAGTTGAGCATCCTAGAATTGTACTTATATTCTCTCGTGCATAATAATAAAACCCTTAGAGCTGCTGCACCGGTTTTCACGCATTGGCTTTTTCCGAGGACATTTGTCCAAAAATAATGGTGTCCTACGTGTTTCTATTTTCCTTGCTCAGTTTCTATGTTTCAGAATCATATTTAATTTGGTGTAGGTTGCTTCAGTAATTTACTTCAATGTTTCATGAAGAAATTTGAAAGAAGCTTGTAATGTAATTTACAATCTAGGTGAAGTAGATTTAGTTGGTTGCATTAGGATTCCTGAGATTGTTAGATCTAGGAATTTTCACTTGGTATCAGAGAAGTTGAAGTGAAATAGGGAAGAGCAGATCTAGCACTGAAGTAGGGCTGCAGTTCGAATCCCCTAAGGGATTGCACAGTTCTAGCCAGGAGGGCTATATTTTCATGGGTGTCTCTCTCTGAGTGAGTCGATAGAGAGGTAAGACTGCCGGATCGAGAATTTTCCAAGGGAAAGGGAACCACGCAGAGCATTAGCGCAGAGCTAGAGGGATACAATTTTTTGCAAGATGAGTGCTGGGCAGGAATGCCGTTGGAAAGAGGAAGCAGATCTCATAGTGAGGAAATACTTCCTCTGTGATTTCTTGCCAAGGAAATCAATATTTCTCATTTGCTGGGTAGCAGAGGAGAAGTAGACTTACCACCTCCATCAGGGAGTGCGTAAGTCAACCTAAGAGCTACGCAGTAGGGAGAAACAGGGAGTTGTTCGACAGTTTTTGGAAGATATGGCGACCAATGGTTTGAGGAATTTGGAAGGCTAGAATGTCTTTCCTTCTACATGAGCATGTCCTCAATACATATGTTGATAGTGTGGTAGTTGTCCCTGCGGATGCAGATCCACTAAAGAAGTACAAAGTTGAGATGGCGAAGACCAAGAGGATGATCCTAGATGGAGTCATGGATCATGTAGTATGTCACATTGCTAGCAGGGGGATTGCTAAGGAGATGTGGGATGCCTTGGCCACATTGTATCAGGGATCTTCCAAGCAGAGGAAGATGTACTTAGAACAGAAGTTGAGATCTGCTTAGATGCAGAAGGGAGAACGTGTTGATCCATTCCTCATGAAGCTAAAGGAGACCCGTGATGAGCTATCAGCTACGGCACACACACCTCAAGATTTAGAGTTAGTGAGACTGGCTCTAAATTCCGTCTCGGATTAATGGCAAGTCTTTTTCCATAGTATCTTGGGCAGAGAAACATTGGAAAATAGGGACGAGATGTAAGCAGCTTTGAAACAAGAAGAGATGAGGAGAGATCTGGTCAAGGTGAAACTTGATGGAAGTAGCAACAGCAGTGGGTCGAAGCCCAAAGTAGAGGAGGAGGATAATGCAACCCTTGCATCAAAGGGACAACAGGGGTAACAAAGACGAAAGAAGAACGTCTCCAAGGTGAAGTGTTTTAGATGTGGCGAAATGGGCCACTATGCATCCTAGTGTCCTTTGAAGAAAAAGGACAAGGATGAGAAGCATGATCCTAAGGTTGCAGCTGCAAAGATTGAACAGGAGGAGTTCACCATGACAACCAAGATACCTCGAGGAGGGAGGTGGGTTGATATAGAACTGTATTTCGATAGAGCTACAAATGGGCAGGATCCTTAAGGAGCCCACCTCTTGGATCATCACCTTGCTGCGGGAGCCCATGATCATTAGTAGTGGGATGGTGGAATTTACAGTTGGTGCTATGGAGTGTTTATTTGATATATGTAGTAGTTAGTAGCGCCAAAACGTGAGCAACGTAGAGCAGAGAGGAAACAGTGCGTGGAGGCACAGTGCATAGCTTCAACAATGCAGTGGCTTCAGAGGACAACATAGGACTAACAACAGTCACGATTTCAGTACCAAGGTGTATCCACTGGATACTTGTCTAGTTTTGGGTGTTTTTAGTTGCTTCTTTGAATAACTAAGTTGCAGTACAGATGCAGTGTTAGCAGCATAGCAAATGCAACATTTGAGAGGGAGTTGCAGTACAGATGTAGCATTGGCAGTGGCAGTAGTACAGTAACAGCAACAATGCAGTAGTTGGTGGACAACATGTCAGACATTAGAAGCGCAAAGGACGATGCTTCAGAGTTAGAGAAATATGCAGTAGTAATGTATTGCTAGAGCACATTCTTCACTAAGAGGGAGTGTTTATTTGGGGTAGCATCGGATGTGTTTTAAGCCTCAAATATTGCAGGGAGGCTCGGGCACATGTATTCCAAAGAACTCAGAAAGAGTTTTGGGAAATTCCACCCAGAAGCGATTTTATTAAAATAATTAATATTTTTAAAGGGTTCCTAAGTCTAAACTTAGGAAAGTTAAAATATTAATGGGTATTTATCTGATCATGGGTGAAACTTCTAGAAAAGACACAGATCAAGCCAAAATGATCTGAGACTTTGATTAGGATTTAATCTAGGCCGTTGGTTGTCCAACAGGAAGATATAAGAAGGGGCTTGAGGGTCATTTGGAAGACAAACTAAGAGATCAAGGAAATCGATTTTCTGAAGTGAGAATTTCTCAGGAGGAAAATCGATTGAGGATATTTCTTGTAGCAGAGGGGCAGTGAGAATCCGGAAGAAGGAATTTCCAGAGAGTATGAGGTAGAGGGAGGATAGAAAGATGTTCAAAGGCAGGCTGACGTTGGCCCACGCATCGTTGATGCAGAGGCAGCACAGTCCTTGAGGGGAAGTCAAAATTCAGTTGTCGGAAGCTGGGGTGGGAGTCCGGGAGGCAGAAGGTCGATTTTCTCAATGTAATGACCCACCTATAAATAAAATAATAATATAAATTAATTAAAATTATAAATTTAATAAATTTATAATTAATTTATAAAATAATAAAATAAATAAACCTTATTAAATCAAACTACGTATACAAATAAAAATCAATGAAATCAAATTAGATTCGATTTCATAAAAGTTACATGTAACTATAAAATTGACATGAAGAAGGAAAAGAAGGCCGTGGATGAGGAAATAAAAGGAGAAGGGAAAAATCATTTGGGGGAGGGGAGGGGAGAACAAAATTGGATACTGTAGTACGGTTATGAAGGAAACTTGAGTCTTGATTATATTGATGTTTTTGGGCATGGGGGAAATCAGATTGCTTCAACTGAAAGCTTTTTGAGACTGAGTACCTAGGTTGTACTCAGTTCAGCAGGGTGGTTTTGGCTTTTTTGGTGACACAGCCGGTCAAGAATTGTAGCAGAGCAGATAGATTTTCAGCAGAATTTCAGCAGAGTAGACAGTTAGAAAAGAACTGCAATAGAGTAGACAGATTTTTAGCAAAGCAAAAAGGTTAGTATTCATTAGATTAAATTTCTTTAAAATTCTGTATTCATTATTTCAGGTTCTGCTATTTAGAAATTAGCTTATAGTTCAGGTTCTTACACTCAGTCAACAGAGAATCCAGAGGAGAGGCAACGTAATACCCAATAGGGGTGACGCAGAAACTGCCGGGAGAGACGCAGTTCTGGGCAGAGGCCATGCAGAAGGTGATGCATGGCCTCTAGTTCAGCAGATTAGTCACTGATTCTCCCAATGACAGGGTGAGATCGTTTCACTAGTCTTTTGTCCAGTATTCTCTCTGTATCGGATTACTAGTTGAGCATCCTAGAATTGTACTAAGATTTTCTCCTGCATAATAATAAAACCCTCAGAGTTGTTGCACGAGTTTTCCTACATTGGGTTTTTTCGGGGGCATTTGTCCAAAAATAACAGTGTCCTATGTGTTTCTATTTTCCTTTCTCAGTTTCTATGTTTCAGAATCATTTTTAATTTGGTGTAGGCCGCTTTAGTAATTTACTTCAATGTTTCATGAAGAAATTTGAAATAAGCTCGTAATGTAATTTACAATCTAGGTGAAGTAGATTCAGTAGGTTGCGGTAGGATTCTTGAGATTTTTAGATCTAGGAATTTTCACACTAACAAAATGTTCTCCACAAGAAGTTTGCAAAAGCAACGCTCTATAGCACACAGTTGAGAAAAGACAAGTAGTGTGAATTGATCTTCGATTGTGACAATGATCATAGGAAATTTGAGCTCCCTCTATATATATGAAGGAAACCAAGTAGATTTCCTTAAAATTTATTCTAAAAGCCCTAAAATAATATTAAAATGTGATTACAGGTTGGATAGGTTGCAAATCGACCCCCAAAGATAGCTACCTCAATGATAAATTATAAAAACAAGCCTCAATTAACCCACACATGTGGCTAAAATTCCTCTAAGGGTAACATCTATGAAAATTTTTGAATCTTTAAAAATAGAAATCCTACTGCATTTACTGGTTTAACATCTCCTACTTGTTATTTCCTTCAAAAAGTTATTTAATTAGATAAACAATGATGTAAACACTACTGCAGACTACACTGACATACAGATCATAAATTGAAACAATAGATGAGACAAACACACAAGGGACACTGTTATTTTTGGAAAACAGGTCCCTGAAAAAACCCAATGTGGGAAAACCGGTGCAATAGATAGAGGGTTTGTATTATTAAGCAAGCAGAATCTGAGTACAACAGGTTTCCTCTCACACCAACTAACCTTACAGAGAAATCATGGCAACAAGAAATACATTTGAGGGTTTACCTCGTTCCCCAAGTCACAGCTGATCCAATGAGTGATCTGACCCTCCCAGCAAACACTGCGAAGTCCCTGTGCAATCACTGCGTGGGCCAACGTCTTGCCTCTAGAAGACTGCGTCACCCTTTCTGTTGGATCGATTTCCTGGATGAAGGCTACTATTCAGCCTTCCTGGCTCAGAACCTTGCTTCTCTAGCAAAATCTCGGACTACTGACAAATACTTTGCACTGCCACTGCAAGAGCTCCTCTGGAATGTGTCAGCTCTGTGTGAGCCCCTCATGGGCTGCGTAGGCCTCTACATTGCCTCTACTGGTTGTTGATTTGTGGTAGCATCAGATGTGCTCTAGCCATGAAATTTGGTGGAGAGGTTGGGGAACATGAGATCTCCAATACCCAGAAAGGGTTTGGGCAGATTCTAAACAGTTCAAGAAATATTAAAATAATTAATATTTTAATGGAGTCCCTACGTTTAAACTTAGGGAAAATAAAATATTAATGTGTATTAATATGAAACCGTGTTAGAATAGTCCAAAAGACATGGATCAAGCCAGATCTAATCTTAGCTGTTGATTAGGGAATTAATCTCGGCCGTTGATTTGTCAACGAGAAAAGTATAAGAGGAGGCTTGAGGGTCACTTGGAGAACACACTGAGGGAGACCAGTCAATTCATAATCTGGAGTGGGGTTAGCTGAGAAATTGAACCAGTGGTCTGGAGAGTAGTCAGGAGGCAGCAAGTATAGAACAAAGAAATGGGAGATCAGCGCAGAGGCAAATTCAGGGCCATAGGAAGGCACACAGAGGTAGCAGAGACTGTGCAGAGCCAGCAAGGCCTGTGTCGTCCACGCAGAGGCTGCAGGAGTGACGCAGAAGGCTAGAGAGGTTGCACAGAGCCTCAGTAGGCTAACGCAGAGGTCAGTAGGGCCAACGCTGCATTCGAAAGAAGTGCTGGAGAATTTGTCTATCTGTGGGTAAGCCAGTTTGGCACCCTATTGTACTAGAAAATTGCTGAATAATAAAATCCTCCCTTGCTGCACCGGTTTTCCCACATTGGGTTTTTCTGGGGACATTAGTTCAAAATAACTATGTCAATGTGTTGATTCTTGTGCATATGTTTGTTTCTGTATTACGGTGTGATATTTGCAGTAGTATTCATTTTAATTTTTGTTGAAGTAATTTCATGAATAACTTATGGTGAAATAAGTAAGAAAAGTAAATCAGTTGCTGCAGTGATATAATTTTCACATAGTATTGGATCAAGTAATAAGAGGCAGAAAGGGAAAATCAGTTATGGGTCGAGACCACGATGCAAAGGCATCTACCTCAGGGGACTCACGCAGATTTTCAGTAGATTACACAAGAGAGAGATTTCGATTTCTCTATGTTGGCTTCCAGGTTGGAAGAAGAAGTGGCATGAATGACTAGTGTTGCATCATCAGAAGTATGGTATATAGACAATGGAGCCTCATGGCATATGATGTTATGAAACCAACTCACAAAAAGATAGAAAAGATAGTTGAATGCCTTATAATTCAGCCTCTTCGAGGGGGAAACCTCCTTTACATTACACAAATGAACAATTCTTGGATGATACAAATGACAAAACTTCCTTTCTATATATAGGAGTCTAAGGGGTCACAATATAACCAAGCCGACCTAACAATAATAAAATAAAGGCACAAAAATAACAATAGAGGAATTCTATGGGGCACAATAATAACAATATGGGGACAATTGGGGCACAACAATATTAATAAGGGATACAACTACAATAGTAATGGGGGCATCACTAGTATTATAGGGACCTAACATGCCCCTCTCCTTCAAAAATGTGTTGTCCTCAACACTTGAGTAGTTCTGGATGCTTCTGTATAAAATTCTCATCCTCCCATGTGGAATCTTTAGCAGATAAGTTCTTCCACTTGATGAGATACTCTGAAATGGATCGATTTCATAGCTGTCGAGTTCTTGTTTCTATGACTGCTTCCGGTTCCATTATAATTTTTCCTTCCTCGTCAATTTCTGGCAATATTGTTTAAACTGGGAGCTTGTTGCCTATAACCTTCTTTAAACATGAAACATGGAAAACTGGGTGCACTCGAGAAGCTGCAGGAAGCTCCAATTTGTATGCCATAGTACTAATCTTTTGCAACACCTTGTACGGGCCATGATACTTTGGTGACAATTTATTATCCTTCTTAGCTTGCTTGAGGGACATTTGTTTATATAGTTGTAGCCGTAGGAATACCCAGTCACGTACATCAAAACTTCTTTCGCTGCGATGTTGATCTGGGTGTTGTTTCATTCTATTCTGCACCAACAATAGGTTATCCTTTAAGAGTTGGAGAACTTGTTGTTGATGCTCGATGTGATGTTCCACTGCTTGAACCTTAGAATTTTCTCTTAAATATGATGTGATGGATGGTGGTTGATATCCATAAAGTGCCATAAATGGGGTCATTTTTGTTGCAGTATGGAAGGAAGTGTTATACCACCATTAAGCCAGAGGCAACCATTTGACCCATTGTGTCTGTTTATCAGATACAAAGCAACAAAGATATCTTTCCAAACATTTGTTTACTATCTCAGTTTGCCCATCAGATTGAGGATGATAAGATGATCTATGAGATCACTGAGTACCAAGACAAGAAAATAATTCTGTCCAAAAATTTCTAGTAAAAATGGGATCTTTGTCACTTACAATAATCTTTGGGTTTCCATGTAGCTCTTGAATTGTTTCCATAAATGTCGTAGAAACTGTACTGGCTTTAAATGGATGTGATAATGCACAAAAGTATGCATACTCGGTAAGTCTGTCAACTACCACCATTATGACACTCTTTCCCTCAGACTTGGGTAAACCTGTGATAAAATCCATTGGAACCTCCTCCCAATGTTGGCTTGGAATGGATAAAGGTTGTAATAGACCTGGTGTCTTAATTGTTTTAGCTTTATTTTGTTGACATACCAAACATTCTGCCACAAACTTTTGAATATCTGATTTAAGGCCATCCCAAAAAATTCCTTCTTAACCCTGTGGTAAGTTTTTAAAAATCCTGAGTGCCCTCCTAAGGGAGAAGTGTGCAATTCCAGAAGAATCTTTTGTTTGAGTTGGGAATTCTTACATAAGTATAAGCGATCTTTATACCATAATGAATCATTTTTTCAGCTAAATGTATCAGATGTACTGGAATCTTGTTGTAACTTTCGAATAAGTTCCCACACTTCTTCATCATTCTTCCATTCCTCCCTTGCTTCGTTTATCCAATCTGGTTGGATAATAGAAATGGCGCACAACAATGCTTCCACATCCTCATCCTTTCTTGAGAGTGCATCTGCCACAACATTTTGCTTCCCTTTTTTGTATATGATTTCAAAGTCATAACCCAACATCTTTGTGACCCATTTCTGTTGTTCTTCAGAGGATAATCTTTGTTCTAAAAAGTATTTAAGGCTATCATGATCCATTTTTACCTTGAAGTGTCTTCCCATTAGGTAGGGTCGCCATTTATTAAGTGCATGTAGTATTGCCAACATTTCCTTCTCATAAATAGTTTTGTGTAAATACTTTCCCTTGATTGGACGACTTTCTAAAGCAATGGGTCTTTCATCTTGCATTAAAACAGCACCAATTCCATTTTTGGAAGCATCACATTCCACAATAAAGGTTTTTGTGAAGTCTGGTGTAGCCAAGACCGGTGCTTGGCACATTGCCTCTTTAAGATGTTCAAAGGCCTTTGTTGCTTCTGGAGTCCATGAAAATGCATCTTTCTTCAACAATGTTGGTAGAGGTGCTGCTATTTTCCCATAATTCTTAACAAACTTGCGATAATACCCTGTCAACCTGAGAAATCCTCGCAAATGCTTTATGGATGTGGGGATTTCCCATTCCTTAATGGCTTTAATTTTGCTAGGGTCTACCTTAACTCCTTCATGAGATACAATATGACCCAGATATTCCACCTCTTGTACTCCAAAGAAACATTTGGATCTTTTTGCATATAATTGTTTCTCCTCCAATAGTTGTAGCACCCTGTCAACGTGTTCAACATGATCCTATCAAGACTTGCTGTAGATTAGTATATCATCAAAAAATAATAACATAAATTTTCTAAGGAAGGGTTTGGAAATGGAATTCATCAAACCTTGAAATGTAGAAGGTGCATTGGTAAGGCCAAAAGGTATGACCAAAAACTCATAGTGACCCTCATGAGTTCTAAATTCTGTTTTCGTAATGTCTTGAGTCTTTATTTTGATTTGATGATATCCTGAACGAAGATCTAACTTGGTGAAGTAAATTGATCCATGCAATTCATCCAATAATTCATCAATGACAGGAATGGGAAACTTATCTTTAATAGTGAGCTTGTTTAGCTCCCTACAATCCGAACACATGTGCCATGATCCATCCTTCTTGTGCACCAATACCACTGGAGCAGAGAAAGAACTTTCGCTAGGTTGAATTATACCAGCCTCAAGCATTTCTGCAACCATACGTTTAATTTCACTCTTTTGGGCATAGGGATATCTGTACGGCCTGATGTTTGGAGGAACACTTCCTAGAATTAAATGAATAGCATGATCATGATCACGAATAAGTGGGAGACCTTTTGGAGTCTCAAATAACTTGGAATGATTGTCCAAGACGTTTTGGAGATCTGGAGAAATAGATGATTTCGATGTGGAAACATCGGGCGAACATAATTGTGCAATTACACCTCATTGTTCCTTTTTTAGAAGTTTTTCCATACCGTTAGAGTTTATTATCTTTCCTGGTTTCCCTGCAATACCCCTTAATTCAACTTCCTTTCCTTCGGCATAAAATTTCATGAAAAGTTCTTGCAAGTTAAAAGCTATTGTACCCAAGGATTGTAGCCATTGGACTCTTAGTACAACATCAGCACCTCCCATTGGAATGGAAAGCATTGGGATATTCAATACATATTCTCCCATGGATAGCTTGATATTATGGCACTTTCCAGAGCAATTTATCATTCCTCCATTTACAACCATCACTTGACACTCTAGTGCTGGATATAGGAAGCAATTCAATTTTTTTGCTATCTTACAATGAATAAAATTGTGGGTACTTCCTGAATCAATCAACACTATTACCTTTTTCTTCTTGATATGTCCTTCTATCTTGATGGTTTGAGGAGTGGTAATTCTAGCCAATGCATTACAAGATATGGTTGGATTCATTTCTTCTTTATCTAGGCTTTGTTCCTGGAGTATATCCTCTTATTTTGACCTTTCTTGTTCATTTTCTTCTTCCTCTTCACAATCTATGTAGAATAATTTATTCTCAGCACACTTATGACCTTTAGTGTATTTGCTATTACAACTATAACAAAGCCCTTTTGCTCTTTTTTCTTCCAGTTGTTGTGGTGTCAACCTTATAGGTTGTGGAAGGCTAGGGGCAACAACACTTTCATATTTATAGTTGTGAGTGGTAGGCTTCCTGGTTGCCATAATTTTGCTTTCCATTTTTCTTGCTAACCTGAATGCCTTCTCTAATAAATCAGGTTCCCAAAGGCGAACATCATGTTGGATATTATCCTTTAAAGTCCCTATGAACACATCAATCCTATGCTCCTTTGGAATATTTTTTACCCTTATGTTCAATTTTTGGAACTCCTCAATGTGCTCCATCATTGAACCCTTTTGTTTGAGACTTATCAATTGGCTAAAAAAAGTGTTTCTTTTTGTATCTTCATAATGTGCTGTCATTTCTTCCGTAAAAATTGCCCAAGTGATAATTTGTTTACGAGAGCAAAGCCATTGATACCATACAAACTGATTTGGTTCCAAATATAAAGTTGCAATATGTACCTTTTGTGTGTTTTGCACATTATTGAGATCGAAAAATTGCTCCATCTGTAGTATCCATGTTGCAGGATCCCTGCCATCAAACTTTCTCATATCGATTTTTGGAATATGGTGGATCTTCGATCCAACATTAGAGTCTATGAAATCATGATTAACATTTCTTTTGTTCTCATCATGAGTTTCTTTTACTACCCTTTCACCATTAGTGACCATTTCTTGTAGCAACTTATTCAAATTTATCTTCAATTCTTCCATCTTATCATCCATGCCATCCATTTTAGCGTCCATGCCATTCATCTTAGCTTCCATTCCATCCATCTTAGCTTCTACGCCTTTCTTTAAACAATCCATTTTAGCTTCTACGCCTTTCTTTAAACCATCCATCTTAGCTTCTACATCTTTCTTTAAACCATCCATCTTAGATTCTGTTACTTTTTGTGCAAGTGACATTTGTTGCACTTGGTCTCATAATTTTGATATATCATGTTGCATTTCTTCCTCTTCTTCATGAGTCATGCTAGAACTTTCAGGTTGCTTACTAGGTGTTTGCATTTTCTTTCCTCGGGGCATAAATTACCAATAATAATTCTTGACTATGCCCTTTGAATTCTTTCAAACTAATTTTTCAAACCAAGCTTATGCAAAAATTGAAAAAAAACTACACACCTTTTTTGACTTTGTAGGAGCTTGATATTGAATCTGATGTATCTCTGTAATTTCAGATCATCCAGTTCTAAAATTGCAACCTGCAGTAGCCCTCTGTGTCCTCTTTCCAATTCCACCAGTCTGATCGAATTTAGATTCTCCAAGGCAGAGTTATGCACAATCTCCCAAGATGACCTGATTATATACCTTTCCAGAAGAGCGAACTTGTATGAAGTGCCACGTGTCACTGTTTTGACCTTAGTATCTGAAAAATATACACAAGAAACTAAAATCCATCCTCTTTCTATAACTTCTTATGAAATTTCAATCTGATGCTCGAAACAAAAGTTATGACGATTTTCCCAAGGTCACCTGTTTGGAATGTAATTCAGGAGTCTGCAAAAAGGCCAACTTCCTCAAATAATATCTCCGCAAATATAGTGCGAAAAGCTCTGAAATTCAGGCTGGAGGTTCAACGCGATTTCATATCAAATGGGATTTTGTTTCACTTCTGAAACGTTGCAGAAAAAAAGTTATAGCGAAAATTCCACGATTACCTATTTGGAGTAGCGAAACCCTAGAATCCAAAGCTCTGATACCAAATGTTATGAAACTAGCTCACAAAAAGATAGAAAAGATAGTTGAACGCCTTAGAATTCAGCCTCTTCGAGGGGAAACCTCCTTTACATTACACAAATGAACAATTCTTGGATGATACAAATGACAAGACCTCCTTTCTATATATAGGAGTCTAAGTGGTCACAATATAATCAAGCCGACCTAACAATAATAATATAAAGGCACAAGAATAACAATAGAGGGATTCTATGGGGCACAATAATAACAATATGGGGACAATAGAGGCACAACAATATTAATAAGGGATACAACTACAATAGTAATGGGGGCATCACTAGTATTATAGGGACCTAACATATGACGAGAATCAGGGAGTGTTTTTCAAAATATCGCGAAGAGAAGATGAACTTTCAGATCACCATGGGGAACAAGGCAAAGTGTACTCTAGTAGGAAAGGGTACCACAGTTTTGCAGACAGAATCGGGAGAGCGATTTTGTGCCACAAATGTGCTGCATGTACCAGGATTGGGGATGAACTTACTTTCTGTATCACAACTACAAGGCAAGGGCTATGACATCTACTTCATCAAGGAAAAGGTATACGTCAAACACCCGAGTTGGAAAAAAAAAGTGCAGATTAGGATCAAAAGTAATCGATTGTATAGATTACAACTAGAATCTCCAATGACATTAATAGGTAGTCATGGGGACAAGGAATTGAACAAACTATGGCAAAGAAGGATGGGTCGCTTGCACCATGGAGCTTTGAGAATTCTCAGGAGCACTGTAACAGGAGTTCCAGATCTAAGTACGGAACAAGATGATGTATGCAGGGGATGCGCTCTAGGAAAGTATGCCGAGGCGGCATTTCCTAGGAGCAAACATAGGGCCAAGAGTGTACTAGGATTGATACATTCAGATATCTGTGGACCTATGTCCGTCAAAGCTCTCAGCGGTGTCGAGTATTTCCTTACCTTCATTCATGACCACTCGAGGAAAACTTGGATTTATTTTTTGAAAACCAAGGATTAGGTTTTCAGTCGATTCAAGGAGTTCAAGGCTCTAGTGGAGAATCTGACTAGTAAGAAAATAAAAGTCTTGCGCTGAGATAATGGTGGAGAGTATGTCGATAAGGACTTCACTGATTATTGTGCTAAGGAGGGCATCAGAAGAGAGTGGATAGCTCCCTATAATCCGGAGCAGAGTGGGGTGGCAGAAAGGAAAAACAGGACTATTGTAGAAGCAGCTAGGGCCATGATATATGATTAGAATATGCCACAATTCCTGTGGGCGGAAGCATGCAACACAACTATCTATGTTCAGAATAGGACTCCTCAGCGGGCATTGGGCAAGATTACTTTAGAGAAAGTCTTCACTGGGAAGACGCCTAAAGTTAGTCATTTCAGGATATTTGGGAGTTTAGCATATTGCCGCATACCCGAAGAAAAGAGGAAGAAGCTGGATCATACTCCAGAAAAGGGGTATCTGGTGGGATATAGCGAGAACACTAAGGCATACAGAATCTATCTTCCAGGGAGCAGGAAGGTAGTAGTACGATGAGATGTAAATTTCATGGAGGACATAGATTTCAGAGGATCTCACGAAATGCCTTCCGAGGAGCAGTCGAAAGAGGATCCGTTGGTCATGCCTCTTCAACCAACAGAAGTGAAGAATCCTTCCTCAGGTCAGGAAGATTCTCAAGATGAGGAGGAGGAGTGAACAGAAGCACCTACTAGCAGAGGAAGAACTAGCAGAGAACTTCGTCAGATTCTGCGTGATGCAGAGAACTTCATCAGTGAGCCAAGGAACAATAAGAGGGAGTGAAAATAGCTAGACAGGTATCAGGCATTAGTAGCTCAGGATGGGGAGCTTGCCAGTTTCAAGGTGGCATCTCAGAATCAAGTCTGACTAGATGCGATGGTGGAGGAGTATAACTCCATAATGGTGAAAAATGTCTGGGAGGTGGTGTCAAGGCCTCAAGACAGATTTGTGGTAGGTTCAAGATTGATCTACAAGATCAAATATACTGTGGACGACAGTGTTGAGAAATACAAGGCCAGGTTTGTGGCTAAGGGGTATGTTGAAAGGAAGGGATTGACGATGAGGAAACCTTCTCCCCAGTAGCTAGGTATACATCTGATCCAGTTGGCTCCAGACACAGGTAGAAGTCCCAGAGGACTCAAGAAGGGTCAAAAATCAAAGTGATTGGATTATGCTTGACCCAGGTTCATGTTAAAGATCTCGTCATCCTGATTGTGGTGGTGTGAATGGTTCGTCAAACCAAGTCCGTATGTGAAAGTTAGGAGCAGTCAAAGTTTTGGTTGACTTTTGCTGACTGGGCAGGCTTAAGGAAGCGGCATTTTGGATAGAACCCAGCGACTGGATTCTGGCCAACCTGGGCTAGATTCCAGGCGAATTTGTGGCCTGTTTAATTCGTCCCCTTTGGTCATTTTTTTTGAATTTTTAAAAATGGCTATTATTTTTTAAAATAAAAAAATATATAAAAAAAGGTGGCGGGCCGTGACCCCCGCCACCGTCGTCGCACCCATCGAACTGTTGTTAAAAAAACAAAATTAAATTAAAATAAGGACCGACGGCCATGACCCCGCTGGTCCAACCGCACACATTAACCATAATATAGATATGGGGTGGGCGCGGGCCACCTCCGGTGGACCCGACCCACACCCCCAAAACACATAAACTTCCATGCATTTATGCTGGAGCTGGTGGGAGTTGAACCCACGGTCGGCGGGAGGGCCGGCCCCACCCACACGGCGGCTCCATGTACCACACACAAACCAACGGCCCAAACATTAACCAAACGCGGCACCAAAACATTGTTGTGCCACCGAATACCAACAACACCATTCAAATTGTGCGGAAGTTATGGGGCGGGCCGCCCAATGCGGGACCCGACCCCCAAAAGAAATAAAATTTCGGTTTTGTAAAATGGTAAAGATATTAATATGGAGGGGGCGGGGTTTGACCACCCGACCTCCTCCTTGCAATTCGAACCTTGTACCAATCCGCCCAAACAGATTCATTGGTTTATTCCCCCGCAAATTTATAAAAAAACCTTCATTTCACCATTGCGCCTAGGCAGCATGAAGGAACCAGGAGAGGGCACGGAAATTGAGGAAAATTTTTAATTAATTTATTTGCAGGTGGAACCATGATTGAGCAAAATTTCCAGAAGGGCAAAATTTTTGTAGTGTCCAAATTGGACAAACTTTATATCGATATTACACCTCTCAGCGACACGAACCTGATGGCGCAGTCAGTTTCCTGATTTGAGCTGCAGATTTGCAGAGGACCCGGAGGAGGGAATCTTTGAGGAATCTAAAAGATTCCTTGAGCCCCAGATTTCCACTTTCTCAGAATTCAGAAATTTGACAGTCGATTTTTCACTATTCGACACCACAAATGTGATGGTGTATTTGGATTTTCCATTTTCTCATTCTATTTTTCGGCCACTTTTCTAAGTGAAGTGCAGGTGTCAACATTCATGTGCGAGCAATCATTTCCATGCGATTCGACACCGTGAGATCGATGGTTCGAACAACTTTAGTAGCTTGACATCCTTTTCTTCAGATGGCCCCTAGATGTGAGGTATATGCAGTGTGTTCATGTACTTCTTTTGATATGTATTGTGCTGCACAGATCCCTGTTTGATGTTTGATGAGGGATCTTGTTTCTTACTTGTTTTCATGATTCCTGCTTGATGTGATGCAGAATCATTTGTGAGATGTACTTGTTGTCATGATTCATCATGTTTTATTTGTGTTCCCTTTGTTGTTATGATGATGGGATACTCATGTGTCGCCATGTATGTTTGCATTGAGATCCCTTTTATGCCATGTCGGCGGGATGCTCAGTATCATCATGCATGAGTTTATGTCATACTGATAGGAGTCCTTTCTTTGACTGAGAGTTCCTATAGCGGAACATCTCTTGGATCCACTCCTGCGTCAGGGAATTTTCCTTGTATGATAGCGACGTCACCTATTATGTACATCATCACTATTGACAACACTTAATGCAGCGGCCTACACCATCTTGACATTGGGGCTCGGAGACGTAGTCCCTCCTAGACGAACTCCGTTATCAACGGCTTATGTTTTCATGTGTTGATGAATGTCATGTTCCCCTTCCTTACAGCATGCAGATGTATTCATTTATGTTCTTTTAAAAATGAAATTTAACACATCACGAAAGTAAAAGGTCTTGGAAGGGTCCTTCGTCACACCCGGACCTGGATCAAGTGGTATCACAGCGTCTTTGCGTGGATGTGAATTGCAAGCGTGAATAATGGAACGTGCACCAACAGAGGATGAAAAAGCGATGTATGAGACCATGTTCAAAATTTCCAAAAGGGCAGAAATAATGTATGAAACTCTACGAAAAGAGACAGAGGAAAAGGAGCGATTGCAACTTCAGTTGCGAGCCATGGAAGAGGCCCTAGAAGAACTGAAGCGCAACAACCAGAATCTTCAAACAGAGAACGTCGAATGGAAGATGCTTCTACATGAAGAGAAAGAGGAAAAACAAAGTTTGCTATGACAACTGCAAGCTAAGGAGGAGGCCTTGGAAAATCTGCAACGTGACTCATGTGAGGTAAAAAGTAGTTCTCCATCTTCATGTATGTGTCTTGATGATGATTTCGCTGTTTTTGAAAATCATACCACAAGAATTGGCTCCAAACTGTTGAAGAGAATGGGGTATGAAGGAAAAGGCTTGGGTGTTAATGGCCAAGGCATTGTCAATCCCATCAAAGTGAAGGAATTACCTCGTCAGATAGGACTTGGGTATGTCAGAAAGGAAGTTGGGGAATGCACTAAAATAGCTAGCGAACCAACAAAAACAGATGATGAGAAGCCCTTATCAGTTCTTTCCAAATCGACAGAGGAGGTAAAAGATGTTGATTTCCTTTCGGTTTCGTCTTCACATAGTATGATTTCTATTGGAGATGTGGAGATACCAATTACAACGACAAACGTGAGGCTCCTTACCAGGACGAGGCACGAGGAGGAAAAAGAACTTGGTGTTAATAACCAAGGCATAACTCAACCATTGGAGGTTGTGCAGAGACAACAATTTGCAGGCTTGAGATACACCGAGGGAGAATGCTCGAATGTGTCAGATGCTTCTGAGACATCATTGAAATCGTCGAGGAAAGAGAATGATGGAAACACATCCCCATCATCCCATGGCAGTGGCCATCACAGGGAAAGAGCTGAGGCAAGCTCTCATCACTATACTTACACCAGAGATGGCAAGGAAAGGTATAACCACTCTCAAAATTCGAATGTTCATTTCAATTATAATCATGTTGTTAATTATTAACGTAAAACATGGCATCAAAAAACATGTACCTTTTGTGGATTACATAACCATACATTTTCTAAGTGTTGGAAAAGAATGGCAGCACACAAAAGGATGAGGCGTGAAAGACCCTCTCAACAACAGGTAAAGAAACATGTTAAACAGATCTGGAGGAAGAAGACCTATTGCAGTCATTGTGACAGAAGTGGCCATCAAAGAGCCACTTGTTGGAGGCTCCATCTAGAGCAGCGCCTTAAAGACAAAGTGTCGATGCATGAACCAGGTGAAGCAGTTGTTCGACAAACAAAACCGCCACAAGGAGGTGACCCATTCACATTGATAAGTGAAAAATGGTTTCTAGATATGTTAGCTTGTCACGGTCGTGCTTTTGTAAATCATTTGTTGCATTTTAAAATGTAAAAGTGATGATG
Organism: Pinus tabuliformis; assembly: GCA_031772625.1. Lineage (NCBI taxonomy): Eukaryota > Viridiplantae > Streptophyta > Pinopsida > Pinales > Pinaceae > Pinus > Pinus tabuliformis. The sequence goes on along the minus strand of CM062819.1, from coordinate 634,395,214 downwards.
TGTTTTCCATCACTTGTTCAACAACAATGATGTCTGGTCTTATTTTGAGTTGCATGATAAACTGTGAAAGCGATGTCCTGTTTTCATCACTTGTCAAAACAAAATAGTGTTTGGCCTTATTTTTGTAAATCATGTGTTGCAGTGATGATGTGTTTTCCATCACTTGTTGAAGCAACAATGATATGTTGGCCTTGTTTTCGTAGCTAGGGTATTGTGTCCATCTTGATGTAAACTTGACCACCGAGTATGTGTTATAAACTCGTGGCAAGTGTGGGATGCTTGGGTCATTAGTTGGTCATGAAAGTCAAGCATGTAATTTGCAAAACAATGTACTATACGTTGCAGGGGTCGGCTCATCGCTCAAGGCTCCAAAGAACAAAGGTGAACGAGTTGGAAGTGAGACCTTACAAGACGCTTGTGATGCAAACAAGGTACAGAGAAGTGGCATATTATTTTCATGCTTTTGGAAGACCAAAAGCTCCTCAGTGGGAAGGATTGATCCAGGTGGCTCCAAACACAGGTAGAAGTCCTAGAGGACTCAGGAAGGGTCAAAAATCAAGTGTTTGGATTATGCTCGAACTAGGTTTATGTTAAAGATCTCGTCGCCCTGATCGTGATGGTGTGAATGGCTCGTCAAACCGAGTCCGTATGCGAAAGTTAGGAGCAGTCAAAGTTTTGGTTGACTTTTGCTGACTGGATAGGCTTAAGGAAGTAGCATTTTGGACAGAACCCGGCCACCAGATTTCGGCCAACCAGGGTCGGATTCAGGTCAAATTTGTGGCCTGTTTAATTCATCCCTTTCGGTCATTTTTAATTTTTTTTTAAAGTGGCTATATATATATATATATATATATAGTTGGTGGGCAGTGACCCCTGCCACCGCCGTTGCACCCACTGAACTGTTGTTAAAAAAATAAAATAAAATTAAAATAAGGACTGATGGCCATGACCTCGTTGGTCCAACCACACACATTAACCATAATATAAATATGGGGTGGGCGCGGGCCACCTCCGGTGGACCCGGTCCACACCCCCAAAACACATAAACGACCATGCATTTATGCCGGAGTCGGTGGGAGTTGAACCCATGGACGGCGGGAGGGTCGTCCCCGCCCACGCGACGGTTCCATGTACCACACATAAACCAATGGCCCAAACATTAACCAAACGTGCCACCAAAACATTGTTGCACCACCGAATACCAACAACGCCATTCAAATTGTGCGGAAGTTATGGGGCGGGCCACCCAATGCAGACCTGAACCCCAAAAGAAATAAAATTTTGGTTTTGTAAAATGGTAAGGATATTAATATGGAGGGGGTAGGGTTTGACCACCCGACCTCCTCCTTGCAATTCAAACCTTATACCAATCCGCCCAAATGGATTCATTGGTTTATCCGCCCGCAAATTTATAAAAAAAACCTTCATTTCACCAGTGCACCCAGGCAACATGGAGGAACTAGGAATGGGCATGGAAATCGAGGCAAATTTTTAATTAATTTATTTGCAGGGGGAACCATGATAGAGCAAAACTTCCAGGAGGGCAAAATTTTTGTAGTGTCCAAATTGGACAAACTTTATGTCGATCTTACACCTCTCAGCGACACGAACCTGATGGCGCAGTCAGTTTCCTGATCCGAGCAACAGATTTGTAGAGGAACCAGAGGAGGGAATCTTTGAGAAATCTAGGGGGAATCTAAAAGATTCCTTGAGCCCCAAATTTCCACTTTCTCAGAATTCAGAAATTTGACAGTTGATTTTGTAGCATTTGATGCCCCAAATGTGATGGTGTATTCAGATTTTCCATTTTCTCATTCTATTTTTCGGCTACTTTTCTAAGTGGAGTGCAGGTGTTAGCATTCATGTGCTAGCAATCATTTCCATGCGATTCGATGCTGTGAGATCGATGGTTCGAACAACTTCAGTAGCTTGAAATCCTTTTCTTCAGATGGCTCTTGGATGTGAGGTATATGCAGTGTGTTCATGTACTTCTTTTGATATGTATTGTGCTGCACAGATCCCTGTTTGATGTTTGATGAGGGATCTTGTTTCTTACTTGTTTTCATGATTCTTGCTTGATGTGATGCGGAATCATTTGTGAGATGTTCTTGTTGTCATGATTCATCATGTTTTATTTGAGTTCCCTTTGTTGTTATGTTCATGGGATACTCATGTGTCACCATGTATGTTTGCATTGAGATCACTTTCATGCCATGTCGGCGGGATGCTCAGTATCATCATGCATGAGTTTATGTCATACTGATAGGAGTCATTTTTTTGACTGAGAGTTCCTATAGCGAAACATCTCTTGGAGCCACTCCTGCGTGAGGGCGTTTTCCTTGTATGATAGCGACGTCACCTCTTATGTACATCAACACTATTGACAACACTTAATGCAGCAGCCTATACCATCTTGACGCCGGGGCTTGGCAACATAGTCCGTCTTGGACGAACTCTGTTATCAACAACTTATGTTTTCATGTGTTGATGAATGTCATGTTCCTCTTCCTTACAACATGCAGATGTATTCATTTATGTTCTTTTAAAAATGAAATTTAACACATCACGAAAGTAAAAGGTCTTGGAAGGGTCCTTCGTCACACTCGGACCTGGGTCAACATCTATTAGAACTGTGATATCTCTTGCAGCCTAGATGGGATGGGAGATCCATCAAATGGATGTAAAGACAACATTTCTGAATTAGGTAATAGAAGAAGAGGTATATATTGAACAACCAGAGGGCTTTGAAACTCATGAGAAGAAGTCTCATGTATGCAGACTAAAGAAAGCCTTGTATGGGCTAAAGAAGGCACCAAGAGCGTGGTATGGTTGAATAGATGGCTACTTGCAGCAGATGGGGTTTGTCAAGAGTGATGCGGATCCGAATCTCTACTATCTGGTCATAGAGAACGAGCCACTTATCTTAGTATTATATGTGGATGATCTCTTTCTGACAAGATCATCTAGACTCATTGAGGACTGCAAGAAGAATCTAGCCACAGAGTTCGATATGAAGGATCTAGGACGAATGCACTACTTCCTAGGGTTGGAAGTTTGGCAGTAGAAAGGAGAAATCTTCCTTGGGCAAGGGAGGTGTTGTCGCACAATGTGTCTAGGCACCGCGACAACACTCAAAGTAAGGGTTGTCACTCTTAATCCCTACTCACTCCATTTAGACTCTCTCCTAGAAAAGTCAAGGGGGGTAGTTCCTAAGGTAAATGGATGAGAAAGCCTGTGGATCACGGGCTCTAGGAGATTTTAATGATGAACAACTTAATGAATTTAAATGAATCTCAATTAACTTAAATGAATAGATTAAACGTTAATGTAACCAAGACACGACCACAAGATAGAAACAATTATGGACCATTGCCTTTTATAATCAATCAACCATAGATTAAGTAAAAATAAGCTATCCAGAACAATTTTCCAATATGTGACGAATATGAATAATCAATGTAAACGCCCAAAACTTTAACATGCAAGAAATTCCAGATTTAAAATGATTTTTGCTAATAACCCAAATCTAGAATTAATTAATTTTCTTCAACAATCAGCATAATTTAACACATTTGTCGCATCTTGACCATAGAAAAATATAAAAATGCATTTAATCACCAAATGACACTAAGGAACTTAAGATAAATAATTTAATTATTCCTTCGGAACTCAATTTAATGTGAAAAATGAATAGATCAAAGGGTCAATGAATCGAATTTTTAATGGGCCATAGGCCACATTAAAAATTTATAATGTTTAAGCATAATTCCTTTAGTTTACTTTAGTTTTAATTCTCAAGTCACCAATAAGTTTTAGATTTCTTTAGATTTTATAAATGTTTACTTTTTTTTTTAGATTTTTTAATTTCTAATGTTTATTTTTAAGATTTGTTAGGATTTTTAGAAAATAAAATAAAACAAAAAAAGTAACAAAAATAAAAACTTTAAATCAAATGTTACAAAGAAAAGAAAGGAAAACTTTTTTTAATGTTTTAGGATTTAGATATATATATATATATATTTTTTTTGAGATTTAAATTTTTTTTATGATTTTTTTAAATCAAAACTAAAATCATAAATAAAAACCAAATCGAAAAAATAAAATGAATCTGAACTCAATTCAAATTCTCACTATATACAAACCTAAAACTAAACAAAATAAAAAATAAAACATAAAACCTAACGTAATATACATATGAAATATAAACAAATCAAAATCAAAGAATCGAATAAGTTTTGCTTTGCAGCTGCAGGTGATGGTGAAGGAAGACTGCGAGGGAGCTCGGGCTTGAAGAAGCTGGACGGAGGGAGGGATGGAAGGGAGACTGAGGGACGAGAGCAGCGGGTTAAGAGGGCTGAGGTTTTGGAGGTGAATATGCAGAGGGCTGCGGTGATGAGATCCGTGGGTAGGTAGAGTAGGTAACACGCAGCAGGTGAAACGCATGGAAGGGTGAAGCAATGCCAGCAGCGTGAAAGGAAGAAAGGTTGACGGGACTACGTGAAAGCTTATGCGGATAATTGACAAGGTTTGAGGGATGCGTGGGTGTGACTACGAGGATGGAAGGTTCTGGGAGAAGAGAGTTGGATAGTGAAGGGAGAAGACGTAGAAAGGGATGAAGCCATGGATGAAGCAACGTACATATATGGACAACGAGAATGGAAATGAGGGTTCTCTCTTTGTGGTTGCAGGTTGCAGGCTTGTGTGGAGAGGCAACAAAGAAGGCGTGGAAGAGCTGAAGATCTGGAAATGCGAATGGGCAGCGATTTGACAGCAAGAAAGGCCACGAACAGGCAACACGCAGAGGAAAATCGCAGGGTTTTCAGCTACAGTTTAATGGTGGGCAGTGAAATTATGCGGAAATGATATAGTAGAAGGTTTAAAAAAAATTTGAAATGCACAGTGACCCCAAAAAAAACTAGGCAGAAAAACAAAGAATGAATCAGCTTAATGGTGGTCCAGAAACCCCTTAAAAACTTTCTAGAAATCTTAATTAAAATTTTAAATCCTTCTGCTTCAAATTTCTTAATGAAACCCTCATGAAATTTCCAGATCTGAAAATAAATAAATTTAAACCCTTGGACTGAAAAATCTGGATATGATCCTTGCAAAAATGATGCTGATGAACACCAGAGATCCAGATCTTACTCTTGAGGGCCTAGATCTAGACTCGGCACAGTTTTCTCCTTCAAATCTGTAGCTGCAAGACAACAAAAAACACCGAAACGATATATACAATGACCAAAAAACTAAAACCCAGGAAACCCAAGTCAGAAAACTGAAAATAATCATAGTTCTATGTACATGAATGGCAGATCTATCAGATCTAGGGCGGGTGAGTCCAACTCCGCTCCCAGATCTGATAATTTGAGGCTCTCGACAACTAGGTCTATCGATTTAGCACAAAAAAAAAATTCAAATTTTAAAGGAGGTACTGAGCTCAAAACCCTTCATGCATCACCAAAAAAAAAGATCTTATGATAAGCCCGGGATCAAATCAAGTTGGGCTCTTCAGAAAACACGGATCGAGAGTTGGCTGGTTCAGCCGAGAACTTCCCCGAATGCCCGATGATCTAATAATCAAGGATTTCCTGCAAAACTCAATTTAACCATCAACATAGAGCGAGAAAACGATAATAAAATTCAGATAAATAGAGATACTTGCTATTATATTCAAAACTTAAATTATCATTCAAACCCCAGCGACTGAGCAAGATACCTATACTCAAATCGCTCTTTAGAAACCTATCATCAATGGATAAAAAGAAATCTATGCATGAAAATGACACATTTTACAGTATTTCCACGAAGAGTAACAACAACATAAATTAACCCCAAAGTCATTCCTTATTGCTCATAAAAAATATTACAAGAGAGCTTTTCACTTAATACACGATCCAGAGATCGGATGATTTGACTGAAAAAGACCTCCTATCTAAAGATAAATCTTCCAATGGCTAGTTTGAGTGATCCTCATCAAATAAATCTCAACCGTTGATGAGGATCAAAATTTATTTTAATCTCATCCGTCGAAATTTTAAATTGTTGAGTAAATTCGAATTTTTCAATTAAATGCATTTTAATTAATTCAAAAATTAAATTTTTGAATTAATTTCCTCAAAATTTTGATTTTGACTTAACCCCAGGGACCAACGGCTTAAAATTTAGCAAAATAGTTAATTTACCTTAGTCCTTGGACCTCTTAAAATTCAATTTTTAAGGACCGACGAATTTTTCCTTCGAAGAATTTAAATTTACCTAGGACCTAGAATTAATTAAATTTCTGGCTTAGGATTTTAATTAATTTTGCCCAGAAAATTTAATTAATTAACCTATGCGGGGATAAATTATTTTTCCAACTCTCAAGATACTTTACATCATGATTTCACCTTTTTTACATCTCAAGGGGGAAAACCCATTTGCAAAAGACCTTTATAAACTACCTAATTCTGTGACACAAAATATAATCTAGCAGATCAAGCAATTTGAAATAAAATAACCTAAACAAATAGTTAAGATTATTTCCAAATCACTTTGACATAGACTCGATCTAGAACACTAGGACTCCTCTAAGATCTCAGTGACAAAATCCATTCTGGCTTTGGGGTAAGGTTGAAGGAAAACTCTGGCGACCATCCAAGAATGGATTTGTGAGACAAAAAACCTCCCGGAATGTAGATCGTCACCAGAAAAGTAGGTTTACCTAGGTAATTACATACACGACACGGATCTGCTGAGATTATTTACGTTATACAGATGCAGACCGGGTTTACATTATAAGATGATGATCAAGCTGATGATGATAGCTGGACGGCACAAACACATCGATCAGGGACTATCCCTTTTGCAAAAAAAAGAGCGTGTACTGCTACGGGTCGTTGACACGTAGTGGTCAATAGGAGGTATGCTATAGAGATCCTGAAAAGGTTCAGGATGGGAGACTTTAGACCTATGGCTACGCCAATGATCACCAACTCGAAGAAGATTGATGCATCAGAAGAAAAGGATGTCGATCCCACCATATACTGATAGCTCATAGGGTCCCTGATGTATCTGGTCAATACCAGGCCAAATATTTGCTACGCTGTTAACACCTTCAGTTAGTTCATGGTGGAACCAAAGAGGGCACACTGGGCAGTAGCCAAACACATTCTCAGGTATTTACAGGGAACAGTTGATTATGGGCTCTTATACACCAAGGGGAAAGATATCAGGTTGAGTGGATTTACTGATGCAGAATGGGCAGGAAGTTCAGTGGATCGGAAAAGTACCTCTAGGTACTGTTTCAACATTAGATTAGGAATGACCTCCTGGTACAGGAGGAAACAGAAGTCCGTGGCTTTGAGCTCATCTGAGGCAGAATATATGGCAGCAAGCACAGCTTCGTGTGAGGCCATATGGCTTAGAAAAATGCTGGTGAACCTATTCAGAAGAAATATGGAGGCGACCAGGATCATGTGTGATAATCAGAGTTGCATCAAACTCTGTGAGAATCTAGTATTTCATGATAGGTCGAAGCATATTGATATCCAGTGCAACTTTTTCAGAGACTGTGTCCAACGAGGAGTTGTACAGTTGAGCTACACTCCTAAAGGAGAATAAGTGGAAGATATTCTCACCAAGGCCCTTGAAAGGTCAAAATTTGACTACTTCAGGGAAAAGATGGGGATGGTAAAGAACCCCTTTCAGAAGTAGTGTGTTAGCAGCACGAATGAAGAGGGAGTTGCAGTGCAAATGTAGTGTTGGGAGAAAGGACCAGCAGCAGCACAGATGCAGAGGGAGTTGCAGTGCGGATGGAGTGTTGGGAGAAAGGACCAGCAACAACACGGATGCAGAGGGAGTTGTCGTACAGATGCAACAGTGGCAATAGAAGAGTCATGGGCAGTAGTATAGGATGCAACAGTGCAGAGGATGTTAGGCAGAGAGGCTTAACATCAACACAAGGACTGATGCTGGATGATCAGGGTGATACTCAGTGAGGAGTATTACGAGAGCACAGTCCTCGCTAAGAGGGAGTGTTGATTTGGGGTAGCATCGGATGTGATCTAGCCTCGAAATTTGGTGGAGAGGTTGGGGCACATGAGATCTCCAATACCCAGAAAGGGTTTCGGCAAATTCTAAACAGTTCAGGAAGTATTAAAATAATTAATATTTTTAATGGAGTCCCTAAGTCTAAACTTAGGGAAAATAAAATATTAATGTGTATTAATATGAAACTATGTTAGAATGGTCCAAAAGACATGGATCAAGCCAGATCTAATCTTAACTGTTGATTAGGTACTTAATCTCGACCGTTGATTTGTCAACAAGAAAAGTATAAAAGGAGGCTTGAGGGTCACTTGGAGAACACACTGAGGGAGACTAGTCAGTTTAATTTCTAGAGCGGGGTTAGCTGAGAAATTGAACCAGTGTTCTGGAGAGTAGTCAGGAGGTAGCAAGTATGGAATAGAGAGATGGGAGATCAGTGCAGAGGAAGAAGAGGCAGACGCAGGGCCAGAGGAAGCCATGCAGAGGCAATAGAGACTGCGTAGAGCCTGCAAGGCCTGCGTCATCTAGGTAGAGGCTGCAGGAGTGATGCAGAAGGCAAAAGAGGCAGCGCAGAGCCTCAGTAGGCTGATGCAGAGGTCAGTAAGGCCTACGCTCGGTTCGGGAGAAGTGCTGGAGAATTTTTTTATCTGTGGGTAAGCTATTTTGGCACCCGTACTAGAAAATTGCTAAATAACAAAATCCTCCCTTGCTGCACCGATTTTCCCACATTGGGTTTTCCCGGGGACATTAGTCCAAAATAACTGTGTCAATGTGTTGATTCTTGTGCATATGTTTGTTTCTGTATTACGGTGTAATATCTGTAACAATAGTTATTTTAATGTTTGTTGAAGTAATTTCATTAATAAATTTTGGTGAAATAAGTAGGAAAAGTAAATTAGTTGCTGCAGTGATAGAATTTTCACACTGATGCTCAGGCTACCTCTCTGCTACATACTCTTTGGTTCGGAACTTCCTCTTCGATCCAAATTTTTTCTTCTACCCCTCTCACCGCAACTCAGATCACTTGTTCAATTTTCTCAGCAAACCAAGCCCCAGAAAAATCGAAGTGACTAATCAACTTGGTGTATTTCCAACTGACCCTCAAGCTTCCTCTTATACTTTTCTTGTTGATGAATCAACAGTCTAGATCAAGTCCCTAATCAATGACTAAGATTAAAATAGACATGATCCTTGTCTCTTAGAAGCTTCTCACCCATATTTTTATTAATACACATTAATATTTTTATTTTCCTAAGTTTAGACTTAAGAACCCCAAAAATATTAATTGTTTTAATAAAACACAAACCGGTTGGAATTTAACCAAATGATTTTTGGGTCTTGGAGATCTCATGTGTTATAGCCCCTCCACAAATTTTTGGAGCTAGATCACATCTGATGCTACCCAAAAATTAACACTCGCTCTTAACGAGGAATGTGCTTTAGCAATACTTCCCAACAAAAGTATCACACTGATCCACGACATCGGTCCTCTGCGTTGTTGATGATCGGCCTGCTTTCCTTCATCCATTGCGCTGCTGCAATATGTACTGCTTCCCATGACACTGCAAGTCCCTCTCAATATGCTGCATCATGTTGCCCATATCATTGCCATTGTTAACTGCTGCACTCCAACTCAGTTGATGAGAAGTAAGTAAATGAAAAAGTCACCCAAAAGTTGACATGCTGTTAAGTCTAGATACCTTGTGATGCTGAAGCTACCTCTGCTGCTAATCTGTGTTGGCTCTTTGATGCTACTGCGATGCTGTTGTATCAGCTATGTGCCTCCCGCACTGCTCAACACTCTATTGTGTTGCTTCAGACTTTGCCACTCTAGCTTGGCCACTGTCGCTCCATCATCCCTCGCACCAACTGACTCCGTCATTCTGCTACTGTCATTAAGGGCTCCCGTAGTCGTATGTGATCCAAGAGTTTGGGCACCTCAAGGATCCTGCCCCTGTGTAGTGTTCCCGACCACAACTCAATATCACCCCACCTCTTCTCTAGAGGCGCATGAGCAATCATGGCATAATTCTCATCATCATCCTCCTTGTTGGCTTTTGTTGGAGCAGCCTTTGAGTCAGACTTCTCTTCCTTGCCCTTTTTTCGAGGGCACTATTGGCAAAATGTCCTACTTCCCCACATCTGAAGCATCTAACTTTGGATATGTTTTTCTTTTTCCTCTTCTACTGCTCTTGATGTCCTGCTGATGCGAGCGCTGCATCCTCCTCTTCCTCCTTCTTGACTCTGATTCCTTTGCCGCTACTTCCCTCCTTGGTCAACCATCTGATCTCTTCCTGTCGAAGAGCTACCCACATCTCTTCCCAACTAGGGAGAGAATCCCTGTCCAAGATGCTTTGGACAAAGGTCTCCCAGTCTTCAATGATTGCATTTAGGGCAGTCCTGATCATGAACTCAAGATCTGGTGTAGACCCCACGGAAGTCAGCTGGTCTCGAAACCCTTGTAATCTAAGAATGAAGGTGTCGATTTCTTCTCCCTTCTACATTTGGTACTGTCTTAGCTAATTCTCAAGAAACATCTTCCATTGAAAGGAAGTTCCCTCGTACAAGGTAGTAAAGGCATCCCATATTTCCCTTGATGTGTCATTTTCAGCAATATGTGGGATCACATGATCCTTGACTCCGTCCAAGATCATGAATTTCGCCTTTGTTGGAGCCTCCTTGTATTTCTTGAGTGAATCAACATTGACCAGAACAACAACCGCCTTCAAGGCATAATCCTTGATGCGATTCTTGTCCAGGACTGCTAGGATCATAGCCTTCCAAATGAAAAAGTTGGATGCGCCATCCAATCTGTCTTGATCCTTCAGTCCAGTAATTGTCATCTCTGCTCAAATGAGTGTCAAACAGGGTCTCTTCTCCCTCTTTCACTACTTCCCAGCAAAAACTCGGATCTGGATTTCTTTGGTGCTAGAAATCCTCTAAGGAACAAGTTCCCTCTAGACTCCCTCTGAGTCCTGATTTCCTTCACGGAAATCCTTCTGCCAAATAATGTCAAATCACCCCTCTTCGATCCTCCTTTGTTGTTGGTCAACAACCTAGATCTAGATTTCTTGGGAAAGAAATATTTTAAGGCAGTAACTCCCTCTACCTTGGTTCAGTCTCCTCATACATTGTTCTACACCAGCAACAACTTCCCACCAACACCTCAGATCTGATCTGCCCTACTCCCTCTGCCCCAACAACTGAAGAATATGTGCTCCTCAGGCTCTGCACAATCATTGCGTGAACTAGATCAGTTCCTCTTGGCCACTGCGTCACTCCTTCCTGGTCCAGAAATATGATATGGCTCTACGTGAGCCTAATCTACCACTCTTTGCTTTTGCGTTGGCCTAGATAGCTGACGTAGTTACTATGTGGGCTCCTCCCAGCTACTGTGTCACCCTCACCTGGCTCAGAATGCTGATGCAGGCACTGTGTGAGCCTCTGCGTCACCTCTTCTGCACTGCGTCACTCTCCCTCTACATCTTTGGCTCTGGAACAATGCTATCACTTAGGACAACTGCCACTCTACAGCAGATTTGTTGGATCTCTCCGCTGATGACTTTAGTATCCTATGATCTACAATGCTTTGATACCATGTAAAAATTTATGAATCTTTACAAATAGAAATCCTATTGCAGTTACTGGTTTAACATCTCCTACTTGTTATTTCATTCAACAAGTTATTTAATTAGATAAACAATGATGTAAACACTACTGCAGACTACACTGACATACAAATCATAAACTAAAACAATAAATGAGACAAACACACAAGGGACACTGTTATTTTTGGACAACATGTCCCCGAAAAAACCCAATGTTGGAAAACCAGTGCAGCAGATAGAGGGTTTGTATTATTAAGCAAGCAGAATCTGAGTACAACATGTTGCCTCTCACACCGGCTAACCTTATAGAGAAATCATGACAACAAGAAATACATTCGAGGGTTTACCTCGTTCCCCAAGTCACAACTGATTCAGTGAGTGACCTGACCATCCTGGCAAACACTGCAAAGTCCCTGTGCAATCACTGCGTGGGCCAACATCTTTCCTCTAGAAGACTGCGTCACCCTTTCTACTAGAACGATTTGTTGGATGAAGACTGTTGTTCAACCCTCCTGGCTCAAAACCTTGTTTCTCCAACAACAGTTTAGACTATGACAAATACTTTGCACTTCCACTGCAAGAGCCCCTCTGGACTGCGTCAACTCTGCGTGAGCCCCTCCTGGGTTTTGTAGGCCTCTGCGCTGCCTCTACTAATGCTCAGGCTGCCTCTCTACTACGTACTCTTTGGCTCAGAATGTCCTCTCTGATCCAAATCTCTGCTTCTGCTCCTCTCACTGCAACTCAAATCACTTTTTCGATTTTCTCAGCAAACCATGCTCCAGAAGAATCAAACGAACTGATCAACTTGGTGTATCTCCAATTGACCCCAAGCCTCCTCTTATAATTTTCCCATTGATGAATCAAGGACCAAGATTAAGTCCCTAATCAACGACTAAGATTAAAATAGAGTTGATCTTCGTCTCTTAGAAGCTTCTCACCCATATTTTTATTAATACCCATTAATATTTTTATTTTCCTAAGTTTAGACTTAGGAACCCCATTAAAAATATTAATTATTTTAATAAAACAAAAACTGGGTGGAATTTAACCAAACAATTTCTGGGTCTTGAAGATCTCATGTGTTCTAGTCCCTCCACAAAATTTCGGAGCTAGTGCACATCTGATGCTACCCAAAAATCAACAACATCATCCTCCAAAAGGTGCATTTCTCCACATTTATGTAATGTATGGCTCCAACGGTATGCATCCCATCCAAAATTCATGTGCCCTCATCAAAAGGATGCTAAAACATCGAGTAGGGAACCATCAACCACAATGCTCTAAAAAAGGGTTCCCACGTCATCTATTCAAGCCCTAGCACCCGAAAAGATAGTTATGTCAATGATAAATATAAAATAAATCTTCAATTAACCCACACATGTGAGCTAAATTTCCTCTAAACAACGCATGTCATGCATAATTTATGCTTGAAAAATGCATAGAAAATGATATTTTTACTTTTCCAAATGAATTCATACAAGTCCTAACTCTAGGACAATAAGGTCCAACACAAATAATGCTAAAAGAATTTGATTTTTTTGTAACTGTAACACTAATTCACCTTAAAAAAACATCAAAGACAAAAAAATAGGGTTTTATTTTATTTTATGTGATTGGCACAAGAGATAAAACTAGTGTCTTTCTCAATCAAGGGAAAATGGAGTCTAGGAGTAAAAACTTATGGAATAAAATTGTTGGAAGCGATTTCAAGGAGACTGAAGAAGATTAAATTGTGTTCCTCACTCCCTTAAACCATAGGATCTTCCTATCTTCTTTGGATATTCCTAGGTTCTTTGGATCTTGTTCAAGGAGAGTTAGAGCCATAAAACATCAACAAAACTTTAGTGAAAATTTCACTAAACCCCTAATTCTTTGACAATTACAAGATGGAAGAAGTACTTATAATAAGTTAGCACATATCATCAAAGAATTGCCAATAATTATCCAAGAGAGAGAACCATCGAAAAAATGTCCTCCACAAGAAGTTTGCTCAACTAGTGCTCTATAGCACACAAGAGAGAAAAGACAAGTAGTGTGAATTGATCTCCAAGTGTGACAATGATCATAGGAAATTTGACATCCCTCTATTTATATGAATGCAACCAAGTAGATTTCCTAAAATTTAGCCTAAAATCCCTAAAATAATATTAAAATGTGGTTATAAGTTTGATAGGTTACAAATTGACTCCCAAAGATAGCTACCTCAAAGATACAACATAAAAGAAACCTGAATTAACCCTCACATATGAGCTAAATTTCCTATAAGGGTGATATCATCCTCCAAAAGGTGCATTTATCCACAATTATGTAATGGATGGCTCCAAAGGGGTGCATCTCATCCAAAATTAATGTGCCCTCATAGAAAGGATGCTAAAACATCAGGAAAGGAACCATCAACCCAAATGCTCTCAAAAAGGGTACCCACCTCATCTATTCAAGCATCATGGAGGGGACATTATAGTGCTAGGGCATGACTTCATCATGCCCTAGTACCCCAAAAGATAGCTACCTCAATTATAAAACATAAAAGCAAGACTCAATTAACCCACACATGGGAGCTAAATTTCCTCTAAACAACACATGTTTGGCATAATTTATGCCTGAAAAATGCATACAAAATGATATTTTCACTTTTCCAAATGAATTCATACAAGTCCCAACTCTAGGAAAATAAGGTACACCGCAAATAATGCTAAAAAATGATGATTTTTTGTAATGTCCCTCCCTAAATATTTTCTAGGCAAAGAACCCAATTTTGTAAATTTTAGTCTATAGACAAGTTTTGGAGGCAAGACTTGGGAAAATTGGGTCGATGAGCTTTTAGTGGAATGTGGGGGCCACACACCCACATATAATACGCACCACTTAGTGAGTAATTCGAACTGCCTAAGGGAGGTCGAAAATAAATGGAGGGACCCACATGAGACCAAGGGCCAACAAGTATAAATAAGTGGAGAGAAGCATCATTTGGGGCTTTTGACATTTTGATATCTGATTGTCACTTTAGTTGTTTAGCTTAGTTACAAGTGCTGCTTAGCACAAGAGCTTCTCAAGGAGTGAAGCTTAACCTTTCTTCGATGGACCTTGAGTGCCACCATAGGAAGGATTTACCTTAATTTTGGAGGCTCAGGGAGAGACATCATGCAGGTACACACCATTTTGGTTCAGCTGGGATGTAGATGGAGAAGCCACGCAATCATTGGGGAGGATTGGTGCTGGAATTGGGGTCTCTATTGTTGCAGAGGTGTTTCTTGGTCAGTTTCCAGCCAAAGGTGGAAGATTTCGTGAGGAAAAAGGGAGTCCCTCACTGCTGTACGAATTGATGGAACTTGTCACTGCGCCATCCTCTACAAGGTTGCACAGTCCTTTTTGGGATTTGGTTGTGTGGAGTGTCAGTTGAAGGATTTAGGGGTTGAGTTGCTAGGATTTCATTTGGAGGGTGATTTTGGGGAGATTGCTAGCATTTTGGACCAGGAAACATCAGTTTCTGTTGCAGGTGGAGTTTTCTGGTTTTGGAGGAGAGCCAAGCTATATGGGACTGAATTTGGAGGGTCAAAACCAGAGCAAACCCTTTCTTGGTTTTTCTGCGTTTTTGGCAAAGATTACAACTCTAAATTTACAGAATTTTCTCGGCACAATTTTAGAGATCAGGATAGGTTGGAGGGAGCCTCCAACTTTGTCATTTGGAAGGCTAGGATGTCCTTCCTGTTATCACTCAGATTTTCCTTGAAGTTGTTAGAAGAAGGAAAGGGGTCCGAGGTAACTCTACTGTCAAAAACCTTTTTCTTTTTTTCTTTTTTGAGAGTGAAAGTGAAGCAAATCATCAACGAGTAGAATCATAGAGAGGAAAACTATAGCTTTGTCAATAAATGAAAGAGAATGAAAACAGATTTTGGTGATAACTCTTTGGCCAAGCTTATACCTATCCCAAATAAGATATCATTTGCAAGAATATACAACAACCTTTAGATCCCTACATTTCATAATGATAATAGCTCCTTTTAAACACCCATAATCCTTTTGATTGATACTTACTGTTTTCAACACATATCCTATTTGTCTTATCGAAATTAATTCTTATAAGATGGTAGGCTTGGCGCATAATTGTATGATAGAATATTTGCAGGACTCGTTTATAAACAGTCCCTGTTTGTATTGAAGACAAAATTACTTTTGTAGATGTATAAATGTATTGCTTGATAAAAATGATTGATAAAATGATGATGATACAACCCTCATGATGGTTTACTTATAGAATTGACCAGCCATAAGATGAGATGAAATGGTACGTTGCCCTTGTATATTCGTTTAATTAATTAGCTTATTATTATGTTTATAACATACTCTAATATTATACATTAAAATCATTAATAAATCTTCATGATACATGTTACAAAATTGGTGCACATAACATTGAGACAAACTATCTAAATTAACTACACAGCTTGGTGGGCTCTCTACCCAGCCGTATTGGTATCTATACTCAACGTACTGACAGTTTTTATGGTCTTGATGGTAGATTCTGAACTCATGATGCCAATTGTATCTTTTCTATTTTATATTGTCAATATGTTATATGCTTTATAAACAAGCCCCTTCAAATTGCTCCTTTGAGAATCTCTAGCTTGGAGCAAAGTTAAAAGATGCTATTTTGAATAAAAGGAGAAATGGTTAAGAGGTTTGAAATCCTTATGGTTATTAATTAGCTTCTTTGAAGCTTGTTTGGCATATAGATGTCAAATTGGTCCATTAAGAAAATTTGCATCATGAAGAGAGAATATAATGATAATTAAAAGGTCGAATGTAAAAAAATTGTTAACATTTTCTATCTCCTTCAACAAATCCATCGACATAAACATGGCTTTTATAAGATGTAGCATATTGTAGTCTTGGATTCTATCATAAATGAAGTATTCAGTGTATGAAGATGTTATATACTGTGAAGTTCCTTATAATGCTGATTGTCATTCTATATTTGTTGTGCGCTAGGACTTAAAGATCTATGAAATCTTTAAAATATGACAAGCAATTATGTTTCGTTTAGAAAACTTATTGATGCCTTCTCTTAGCTTAAATTTGAATTCCATTTTTCTTCTAAGTATTTGAATTCACATATTCATGATAATTATTTTTTCCTCCCTGAATGTATTAGGTATCAAATCTTTATTTTAGAGGGCAAAGAATTTGGCTTGCTATTATTGATGATCTTTTGGCAAAGGGGATGGACAAAGCAGAAAAGGTTCACTTTCTTTTCCCAGCTTATCTTTCCCAAAGACTTGCACACATGCTTAGATGTACACAAACAAAACCATATACATTTGTGCAGAAACACAAACACACATATAGAAAATGTATGCCATATGTTACAAAAGTATATCATCTTCTCTTCAAAATTGACTTTTAAGAAGTTGCTTTGTTACCCCTCAGATTGCATATGAAGGTTAACATCTGTGATCTTTATCACACATATGGATGGTTTGCAAGATGTGTCTTCATGGATTTTTGGTCTTCACTTGTAGATAGTACTTTAACTTGATTGGATGGTGTCTTGGCAAAAGAGACTCATTTTCTCCTTCATTGATTTTCATGGTCATGGTTCATCCATTGGTTTTCTTCATGTTGCATGCCTTCTATTGATGGATCATCGTCTTGGTATACTTTCAAAGGTTACGAGGAATGTTATCTCATCATGGTGGTTGGGAATGGTATATATGTTGTAATTATTCTAACACTTTGGAGGCTTATTCTACATGAGAATTGCACACTTGCTTGAAGAGTGACTACCACATTGACCCCCTTTTCTCCATGGTTCCAGCATCTATATCTATATAGGCATATTGGATAGTTTTTGATGGATTCTTGTTAAAAGAATAGTATCACTTTTAGATATGGGATCAAGTTTTGCATGTTGATTGATGTTGTCCTATGACCCATGGATGGGGTTGTTAACAACTTAAGATTGAGGAATGCTGCCCTATGAGATACAACAAAAATGTGATCCCGACGATCTTGATGGTTTTAATAAACCCATTTCTTGTGGTAGATTGTATTGCATTATGTGGTCGGTTGAAACTTGAAAGAATAGTCTATTAGCCATATGATTGAGCAACGAATGAGTTATGAGCATTGTTGTATATGCTCCACTGTATCGGATAGATGACCATGTAAATTCTAGTCGGATTAGGACCACAAGATAGAGTTGGAACAGAACTTTGACTATGCTTGTAATAATAAGCGAGCCCTTCAAAACAAATGAAGCATATGACAGATAGTGAAGTGATTTGGGTCAGCTGTCTTCAAACCAAAAATTTCTTTAGCCTCTAGCTATCCACTAGATTGGGTTTGAAGTGTTTGTGCATGCTACGGCATAGATGGATGTGAGAAATCAAAGAGATTTTAGGTTACAAAAAACTCTAACATTACTATCCAATTGACCAATATCTCACGTTGTTTCAACAACAAAGGAATACCTTACTAGAAATACTACAATGTTGCAAACATATTGTTGTAAGGGTCTTCACAGGTGAAACTATAAAACAAACAAACGAACAAACAAACAAACAAAAAACAACACAGTCAAGATATGAGCCTTGTGTGCTGACTTGGCAGTTTATGGATGCATCCCATCTTATAACAAGAGAGAACAATAGGTATGAGGTATCATGAAGTTTATTGGGCTCCCATTTTCGTCACCTTGTTCAATGCGTTAATTAACCTTTTTACCAACCTAAACTCATAATTACATCTTGCCTATGTTATCATATACTTTCACCCTTTTGAACCCAAAAACCTTTGACATGTATGTATTGGTCATCACAAGCAACTAGACACTATGAAAAGTAAAGTCTTGTTACTTTGTAGAACTTGGAGATAATAAGAGCTATCTTGTGCGAGAAATTGGATCAACCTCAATAGAACTAGAGAATGGAGGTAATATTCGTCTCAACAACATCCTATTTGTTCCAGGTTTGCATTTCAAGTCTAGAAGATAAAGGTGATAGAGTGGATTTCGTTGATGGAAAATTTGTAGTATGGAGTAAGAACTCAAGCATAGAAAATGCTAGAGTAACTGGTATTCATGAAGGAAGACTTTACAGGTTGATATCTCCTCTTTCTCAAGCTTTGGTTCACATTGAAATCAACCCATGTGAACTCAATCATAGGATATTTTCTCATCTCCATTTCAAAATCCTTCCAACTCTAAATTCTATAATAAATGGAATCCCTGAACTGAAAGAAGATCAAGAAGGATTATTCAAGGGATGTACATTGGGTAGGAACACCAAGAGACCATTTGGAAGCAGTGCTTCATGGTCAAAAGAAATCTTGGATCTTATTCATTCCGATGTTTGTGGTCTTATGACTCCTAAATCACTGGGGGGTCATCTATATTATGTCACATTTATAGATGATCATTCAAGGAAAACTTGGGTTTACTTAATGAAATACAAGGATGAACTATTTATGAAATTTCAATAATTCAAAGCTGAAGTAAAGAACCTTACATAAAGGAGAATCAAGACACTGAGATCCGATAATGGAGGAGAGTATACATCCAAGGAAATCATAGCCTTTTGTAAGGATTCTGGGAATAAGAGGGAGATGATAGTCCCATACAATCCCGAACAAAATGGAGTTGCAGAACAAAAGAACCAATCCATTGAAAAAAGTGTAACAACAATGTTGCATGATCAAGATCTACCAAAAATTTATGTGGGGAGAAGCCACGAAGACAGTTGTATACATGCAAAATCAAAGTCCCCAGAGGTCACTAGATAATAGAACTTCTGAAGAAGTATTCACTGGGAAGAAATCAACTATGGATCACCTATGAATCTTTGGTTGTCCAGTATATATTCATATATCGAAGGACAAAAGAAAGAAGTTGGACCCTTCAGGAATGAGAGGAACATTTGTTGGCTATAGTAACTCTTCTAAGGACTAGGATCTACATAAAGGAAGGACATTGTATAGAAATCAATTGAGATGTTATATTTGACGAAAGTATTGCATTCAAGAAATCAAAGGAACTTCATATGGACTCTATTGATGAAGTACTTCCAGTATTTGAAGAAGAAGTCACCAGGGAAGAAGAAGAATCTAATCATGAAGATGAAGGTCCCAGTGAACCTGTTCAACCTTTGGTCATCCCTGAATCAAGAAAGAGACCTAACTAGTTAAGTCTACACTACTTGATGTAGAGGGCCATGGAACAACTCAAGGCACATTCAGGGAAAGAAAGAAGCCCAAATGATATTCTGGTATGCAACCTACGTGACAAAACTAATAGAAGCAGAGCCATCCACATTTGAAGAGGTTGTCAATCATCAAGAATGGAAGGATGCCATGAATGAAGAATATCAATCTATAATGAAGAATGGAGTTTGGGAGATTGTACCTAGGCCCAAAGATAGATCTGTGGTAAGTTCCATATGGATCTATAAGATCAATCATGCAGCAGATGGAAGAATCAACAAGTATAAGGCAAGATTTGTGGCTAGGGGCTTCTCTAAACAAGAAGGCATCGACTATGAAGACACATTTGCTCCAACAACAAGGTATACAAGTATACGCTCATTAGTCTCTTTGGCAACATCGATGGGCTGGAACATCCACCAAATGGATATCAACACTGCATTCCTGAATGGCACAATTGATGAGGAAGTCTATATAGAACAACCCTTGGGATTTGAAGTTAAAGACAAAAAGGTATGTGTTTGCAGATTAAAGAAGGCATTATATGACCTCAAGCAAGCACCAAGGGCATGGTATGCTAGGATGGATGCATACCTATAGAGATTAGGCTTCACAAAGAGTTTTGTTGATCCAAACCTTTATATTAAGGTTGTGAAGGGAGAACTGGTAATCATTATTTTGTATGTAGATGATCTTCTCTTGATAGGTGTAGAAGGTCGAATTGAAGAATGCAAGAAGCAACTAGCAGTAAAATTTGACATGAAGGATCTAGGGCTAATGCACTACTATTTGGGATTGGAAGTTTGGCAAGGACCTGATGAGATCTATCTAGGTCAAGGAAAGTATGTGATCAAGATGTTGAAGAGGTTTGACATGATGGATTGCAAACCAATGACAACCCCGATGATCACAAACCTGAAAAGACTAAGGAGTTCTGAATCAAGCCCTGTGGATCCTTCCAGGTATAAAAAACTGATTAGCTCATTGATGTAGTTGGTGAATACTCGACCAGACATATATTTTGTAGTAAATGTTCTTGTTAGTTTTTGTAGCATCGAATCTATTCTAGCCTTGAAATTTTGTGGAGAAGCTAGAATGCATGAGATCTCCAAAACCCATTTCCAGAAATTCCGACTAGAAATGACTTAATTATATTATTAATCATATTTTAAAAAATTCTTAAGTCTAAACTTAGGGAATATGACTAATTAATCAAAATTAATCAAGTCAAGGTGTGAATGTTCTAGAAACTCACATGGATCGACTTCAAGTTAAACCTAGCCATCGATTGAGATTTAATCTTGACTGTTGAAGTCTCAATAGAGGATTATAAGAATTCAATGGGGCTTGGAGAAGTCACTTGAGCAATTCGATTTTCATGAGCAGATCAATTTCCTGAGTAGCAGTAGTCATTTTTCGGAGAAAGAGCCAGTGAGATCAAAGCATTGAGAGAGGGGTAGGGACAATGAAGCCAGAGGAAGGATTCTAGTTCTGGTGAGTACATTGCAGAGAGCCAAGTGAGCCACAGTGAGGCTAATGCAGAGCAGTGTAGTAGCCTCTAGAGGCAATTTCAAATCTGCTGGGGAAAGCTGAGTTTCAGTGCTAGAAGTTGGGCAGAGGTTCGGGAGGCCAGGAGAGACATTCTTCTAGACAGTAGAAGACACGATGGCTTAAGGAGAAGTTGGTTCCAGCTGAGTGCAGAAGTGACTGCACTAGGGTGACGCAGTGGCTGCTCAGAGCCAGTTTGGATGACTCAATTTGAGCTGAGGTCAGAGCCTGTATTTGCTTGTGGACTGAAGAAATTCCTCACTAGATTTTTCTTTCTAGTTTTTCTCTGTAGTATAGCCAATTTCGGCATCCAGTTGTACTCGGATTATTTCACTGGTGCATAATAATAAAACCCTTAGCTGTTGCACCAACTTTCCCAAGTTGGGTTTTTCCGAGAACATTGGTCCAAAAAGAAGAACTGTCATTTTATGTGTATGTGCTGGTATTTCTTCCAACATTTATTTCTTCTGTAGTTTATTTGTGTAGGTTACAGTGTGATTGATTAAGTATTTTTTGTAGCAAATAGTAAATAAATTGTTAAAAATTTATTTAACAATTAGGAGAATTATTTCTAGTTGTCGTAATAGGATTCAGGTATCCGAATTTTCACATGGGATCATAGCGCAAATGATTAGCTAGAGAGCTTAGTAGCGAAGGAAGAGGGAGTTTTGTTGTTCATTGAGGGGCAACAGATCGAAACCCCAGATGCAATGCAGTCACCTTGGCCAAGAGGTCGAATTTCTTGAGGAGAATCGATTTTTTCTGAGAGAGGGATAGAAAAATTGATCTCTCTAGATCAAGGGATTCTAGAGGAAGCATCGAGTATTTTTTCACAAAGCAGATCTCTAGCTGGAGGCAATAGTTTTGTAGCAGTTTGCTAGAGCAGAACTAGCGTCGGGTGGAAGAAGAGCACACATTGAGGAAAAATTTTCCTCGGGGAATTTCCAGTCTCAAGAATTTCAATTTTCCTTGCAGATCAATAGTCATTTTAAGTAGAGTTTCTCACTCCAAAAGGGATTGCAAATGGCCTAGCAGTAGTTGAGTAGAAGGGAAGAGGATATTTTCGACATTGTTTGAGATGGCCATTGCTAGATTTCGAGATCAGGACAGGAGATCTAGAAGGCAAGAATGTCCTTCCTTTTGGATGAATATGGCCTGAAGCCTTTCATAGGTGTAGTGGTAGCTATCCCCACGGATGCAGATCAACTGAAGGAGTACAGAAAGGAAATGGCGTGGGTGAAGATGTTGATCCTTGATGGTGTTCGGGATCACATTGCTTCACACATAGCTGGCAAAGGGACTACTAGAGAAACGTGGGAGACTCTCACTACGCTGTATAAGGGCACTTCCGAGCAGCGGAAGATGTACTTAGAGGAGAAGTTGAGATGCACCAGGATGCAGAAGAGGGAAGGAATAGACTTCTTCCTCACTAGGATTCAGGAGATTCGGGACCAGCTTGCAGCTGTTGGGTCAATGCCTCAAAGCACAGAGCTAGTGTGATTGACACTAAACAATGTCTCTGAGGAGTGGCAGGTATTCGTCCAAAGTATTTTGGGTAGAGATACCTACAGGAAATGGACCGATTTGCAACAGGAGGAGTTGAGATGAGAGCTAGTGAAGAGCTCCATCAGTGGCAACAACAACGAACCAAAGCAGGTGAAGGAGGAGGAGAATGTGGCCCTCACATCAAAGGGTCCCAGTCAGGGACAGTGGGAGAAATGAAAGAAGGACTTGTCAATGGTCAAGTGCTTAAGATTGGGTGAGCTTGGTCACTACAACACCCAGTCTCCTCTCAGGAAGATGGACAAAGAGGAGAAGTAGGACCAGCAGGCAGCATCAACAAAGATCGATAGGCTGTCCTCCCGGATGGAGGAGGACTTCGCTTGTTTGTTGACATACCCCTAAGAGTAAAGTGGGGTGATTTGGTGCGTAGCTCCAGAGTGCTACAAATGGGAGGATCCTTTAGGAATCCACCTCATGGATCAATATCTTACTAAGGGATCCCATAGTACACAGTAGCAGGATGGATCAGTGGCAGTAGATGCAGTCAGATTCCAGAGTGCCAAATGCAGAGTCTAGTTGTAGTCAGATGCTGGAGAGCGTAGTGCAGAATTGGCAGCAGTGCAGTTGGCATAGTGCATAGTCAGTAGTAGCCCAGATTCCTTTAGTGACAATGCAGATACGAGAAGAAGTCAGAGACTCGGGTGACAAATGCATCATACTAATCACAGTTGATTCAGTATTTAGGATTCTTTTCAGTTGTAGATGTTGCAGTTGCAACAACAACAGATGAAGATTGAGTTGCAGTGCAAATGTAGTTTTGCAAAGTCAATAGTAGCACAGATGCAACTTATATCAGAGTTGCGTAGTAGTTGGTGGGCAGCAGTAGCCAAACATCAGCAGCGTGACAAGAGATGATGCAAAGACAGGGTGTTGCTACATGATGCAACAACTCTAGAACACATTCATCGCTAAGTGGGAGTGTTAGTTTTTGTAGCATGAAATGTGTTCTAGACTTGAAATTTTGTGTAGAGGCTAGAATGCATGGGATGTCCAAAACCCAGAAATTGTTTCTGGAAATTCCGCCTAGAAATGACTTAATTAGATTATTAGTCAGTTTTTAAATATTTCTAAGTCTAAACTTAGGGAATATGACTAATTAATTAGAATTAATTAAGGTGTGAATGTTCTAGAAACTCACACGATCGACTTCAAGTTAATCTTAGCCATCGATTAAGATCTAATCTTGGTCGTTGAAGTCTCAATAGAGGATTGTAAGAAGAAGTTGATGGGGCTTGGAGAAATCACTTGAGCTGTTCGATTTTCATGAGCAGATCGATTTCCTGAGTAGTAGCAGTCAGTTGCTGGAGAGAGAGCCAGTGAGATCGAAGCAGTGAGAGAGGGGTAGGGACAGTAAAGTCAGAGGAAGGATTCCAGTTCCGGTGAGTGCATTTGCAGAGAGGCAAGTGAGCCACAGTGAGGCTGATGCAAAGAATCATTGTAGGCTTTATAGGCAATTTCAAATTTGCTGGGGAAAGCTGAGTTTCAGTGCCAAAGTTGGGCAGAGGTTCCGGAGGCCAGGACAAACATTTTCCTAGAAAGTAACAGACTAGATGGCTTGAGGAGAAGCTGGTTCGAGCTGTGCAGAAGTGACTGCGCTAGGGTGATGTAGTAGCTGCGCAAAGCCAGTTTGGACGACTCAATTTGAGTTGAGGTCAGAGACTGAATTTCCCTGTGGAATGAGGAAATTTCTCACTAGATTTTTTTGCTTCTTTTTTCTCTGTAGGATAGATAGTTTCAACATCCAGTTTTACTCAAATTATTTAACTGTTGTGTAATAATAAAAGCCTCGAATGCTGCATCGGTTTTCCCATGTTGGGTTTTTCTGGGGACATTGGTCCAAGAATAATTGTCATTTTATGTGTGTGTGCTAGTATTTCTTCCAACATTTATTTCTTCCGCGATTTATTTGTGTAAGTTGCAGTGTAATTAATTTTGTAGGTGATTGATTTTGTAGGTGCTGTAGCAAATAGTAAATAAATTGTTAAAAATTAATTTAACAATTAGGAGAATTATTTCCAGTTGCTGTAATAGGATTTAGGTTTCCGAATTTTCACAGTTTTTAGTCAATTTCAAGTGGAACTGAAGCATGATCATTGGATAGAAGCAAAACCTAAGTCACTTGACACAAGCATTCGGGATTAGGCGATACGAGATTTGAGTGTCGGATACGGACATGTTGACCCCTTGGAACAGGGCACATTTGGATACATTATATATCATTTTATTACTATATATATATATATATATATTTCAGACATAGATTTTCATCTAGATATAAGTTTTACAAAGCAACATTATGCACATTGCATACAAATACAATTGTGACATAAATGATAAATCATAATACATATTCAATTCATCAATGATCCAATAGGAGAAAGATAAGATAGTAAGATAAAGATATTGTAGTTTTCTCATTAAGTGATCAAAATAAAAATATGTTACATAGGTAGTGCAATGCCAATGGAAAAAAAAAAATAGAAAATACAAAACAATTGCAAGTATACAAGCCTCAAGGCCATAGGTAGCTCATGACTCATGAGTCATCAATCCTCATAATAATCATCAAAATTAGCATCATTGTCCTCATCATCATGGTCACCACTGCTCTCCTCTGCTGCATCCTCCTCCCCTGTATCCAAAGTCATATCTGCATCTGTTGGTGTGGAGGATGACCCCTCTACATTATCACCATCATCAAATGTGACAGGCTCTAGCATTGGATCATTGAGATCCACGTTGGCCAATGCCAACTCAACACTGTTGTCTAGACCCATATCATCACAAAAGACATCCCACACCTTTGTCTTTCCCTTCAACCACTCATCCCTCTGCCTGTAAATAAGACGAAGGTTGGTGTGCACATACACCATTGTTTCTGCCTTGGACTACTCAAGCCAACTCTTCTTGACACTATACAAATTCCCATATGTGCTCTAATTCCTCTCACAACAAGAGGATAAAGTCACCTGAGAGAGGAGCCTCATGGCTAACTGCTGTAGAGGAGGGATTGCTGCCCCATGATTTTCCCACAAAGAATAGGGCTTCTTAGCCCCCCTGTCTCTAATTAGATCATATCCTGCAAATCGACCTGTGCCAGTGGAAAACTCTATAAAGGCATCCTCCACCTCATTAAGGGATGCTCGATCTTGAAAAACCCGCCTAAATGCATCTTTCCTCCCCTGTGAGATTTCACCATCCATGTGAGGAGGGAATCTGTGGGAAGGTCCACCATTCAACCACTCATGGCTGTAGTATTTTGGGTTCAATGAGTGAGCCAAACAATGTAAAGGTGTGCAATTCTTGTCCCATCTACTGACAAACATATCCTGTATAATGGTGAAGAAGGCCTCCGAGGATGTCTCATACTCGGGGCACTCACTCTGTAAAATAATGCTCCTCATAGAATCAATCATGGAATCCCATCCCTCATAAATTTCTCATAGGATGGGTTGGTCTGTATCTGCAAATCGAAGCAAAGAAATGATAGGGTCCATGATCTGAATAAGTAGATCTACCGTCTCCCACCAAGCATCATCTAACACTATGTCCTTTACTCTTTTAGAGGCTACTTGAACTGTCTTTCTCTAAAAAGACCAAAACTTTGAAATAACCATGGCCCCAAGAGCATTCTTGACTTCGCTCAGCCTCTTCAACATGATGAATGAAGAGGCAAACTGTGTATCCACAATCTTCAACAATGATTGTTGTACTCCTTGTAGATAGTGAGAGCATTTGTATGATTTTGTACAAAGTTACAGATATGTCGTGCATCCTTAATAATGTTACCAATACAAACACATCAGAAGCAATATATTTCAGTGCTAAGTTCAATGAATGGAAAATGCAAGGTGTCCAAAATACTTGTGGATATTTAGCTTCCAGAATCATACCAGCAGCCTTGCAAATAGGTGCATCATATGTAATGATTTGCACACAAGAATCAACACCTACATCTTCAATAACTTTAATAAACAACTCACCCATATATTGTGCATCCTTGTATTGTCCATGTGCATCCACTGCTTTCAAGAAAACTTGACTATTCAAGGAAGACACCATGAAGTTGATGAGTAGGTGCCGTGCTGGATCTGTCCATCCATCAGAAACAATGCTAACTGGAATGTTGGCCATGATGGTTTAATAGGCTCAAGCATTTTTTCTACCTATTTTTTTGCCTTTGTCAACAATGTGGTTCTAAGCTTCTCTGACCCAGGAAGCACATACCCTGATGGAGCCCCTTGAGTTAGAGCTTGGAACATCTCAATAAATAAAGGTGAGCGTGCAACATTAAAGGATATGACGCTTTGATAGAAAAAAATGCAATGGTGAGATCAAGCTCTTCCTGTTTCCCCTTCTGAAAAATCTTGTCCATTGGACCAAGTGAAATTGCCTTTCTTTTTGCTGCTTGTCCTCCACTAGAACTCTCAAATGGGAATTTGTTGCTGCTTTTCCTCAAGAATGGGAGGGGGTCATCATTCTTGGTTTTGTTTTATTTTGCAGCCATATTTTCCATACCAACATTGGACTTTCTCAACATTTCTTTCCTCTTTGGTAAAGACTCATTTGTACAAGCTCCAATTCCACAACATGGTAAAGCCAACAAATGACCTTTCACATGGAAATATGTGCTCCTAAAAGTATTGTGGCAATAGCTGCATTTCCAACTCACATTGCCTCCTCCCTTCACCTTGCTGGGTGACCCTTGCTCTCATGTGACATATTGCCACAAGGGATATTTGTCACCTTGAGGAGGAAGTCTTCCCTCAACATTTGAAGCTGTTGTTGCAACTCCACTTGCAATAGAGGGTACACTTGCAGACCTTGATGAAATTGGGAGAGGAGGGGCATCTCCAATGGGGACATTCTTCCCCTTCCTTTGTCCTTTCCCTGCTGCCCTTGATTGAGCCATGAATGATGTACAAAAATAAACAAAAAATGCACAAATTTGTAAAAGAAATGCACATGCAAACTGCTGTAATAAAAATGCAAAACAAAAAGATAGAAAATGCACACACCTGTTGGTTGAATCTCCTTGAAAATGCTCCCACACCTTTTTCTCCTCGCTCCCAAACACCCACAACATAGTAAACAAGTGAATGTGCAAATAGAATGGGGAAATACGGCTGTATAATGCCACACCGGTTCTTGATTTTCGGATTCATGTCTGAAAATTGGGACACGTCATGTCCTGATTGGAACATGTTCTAGATTCGAACGTGTCCTGATTGGACACGACATGTCCTGATTTTCAGACACGAATCCGCCTGAATCGTGTCCGATTCACCGGATTCGGGGCACATAGGGCCTGGGGGATGAATCTGGTTTCATAGAGCAAAACATATATTGAGATATCATCAAGGAACCATCCACTATTGACTAAAATATGATAGGAGGAATGATGTCCTCTTGATGGGATATACAAATTTTGACTTTGGAGGCAGTGAAAAGGATGGAAGGAGCACTACACGAGGATGTTTTAGTTTGGGATCCTCCATGATCTCATGGATGAGAAGAAAGAAAGGTACAATTGCTTTGAGTAGTGCTGAGGTTGAGTATATTACAGCCTGTGAAATAAGCAGAGAAGTGGTCTAGTTAACGAAGTTACTATCTAACCTATTTGAAGGACCAATGGACCCTACAGTGATACATTGTGATAACACCAGTTGTAGTTGATTGTTTAAAGACCCAAAGTTTCATGGAAAGACAAAGCATATCAACAACAAGTATCACTACATTTTAAAGCTAGTACAGGTTGGTGTGTTGTTGTTGCAGTATATCTCCAGCGATGAGCAGGTAGCTGACATATTGACGAAATCTCTTCCTAATAAGAAGCTTGTGTATTTGAGAGACAAGCTTGGCTTGGTTGATGTATCCTCCCCAGTTGATAGGGAGAGATAGGCACATCATTCTTGTCTTCACTTGGGAAAATAGAATGGAGGATTGGGTAAGCTTCTGCCATTCAATACTCTTTGAGGATGAGGTAAGGCATCTAAGATAAGAGTAGTCATGGACAAATATTCTTTGAGAACTAGCTATCTAAGATCATAATAGTTTAAAGAAGGTCATATTCTATGAACACCCGGGTGGGGTATGTACCTTGAGAGACAATGATGATGGTGTCTATAAATCATTGGTCTCACTAGCATTGTGCTATGATCTTGTGGAGAGATAGAGCTATTAGTCAAGGCTTTGCTATGTGACCATGTTGGTTGATATGATGCTAAAAAGAAGGGTTACCAATCCGACTCTCTTATGAGATCTCTTCAGATTGAGAATGTCCATGTACCATTTATGAATACCACCCTAGTTAAGAGGGAGTGTTGAAAAATGTGTAACTAGGTTTGGTCTTCATAAATATGCAATGTACTTTTGATTCTTGTAAACTGTAAAATGAAAGAAAAAATAATATTATTATTTTTGGAGCATGGGTTTCATGCTCAAGGTTTTTTATTTTATAGGTCAAGCACCCATTGAGTGCTTCTAGGGTTTGTCCTAGGTCAAGAAGTCAAAAGAGTCATTGTCATAAGTTGAAGACCCCTTCGGGCACATTGTAACTTGTAAAGAAAATTATTTTTGTCATTAAAAGTGTCAAAATACCCTTCAAGACCAAGTCGGCCTAGCAGCTGGCAAGTTGGCCTAAAAGGAAGAGCCACATCCACCTGGAAGAGCCTATATATAAGAGGAAACTCGACCTCGTTGAGGCACATTCATCCATCACTCATTCTAGCAAAGAAGGAGGAAGAAGAAGGCAACGAAGAAGGAAGAGGACGAAGAACACTTTTCTTTGGGGTATTTCTCTCTCACACGTGCGTAGGAGTACTAGGATTTCTATAGCAGATCTAAGGTTTTTTTAATCTACAGGTTCGATCTTGGAGAAAAGAAGACAAGAAGGTCAAGCAAAGGTCATCAAAAGACATCCTCAAGCTCCATAAGTAAGAGAAATCCATGCGAAGGTCTAAGGAAGCCTTGGAAGGCTAAACAAGGCTCACACGTGTGGCAACAACAACTGCTAGTTAGGGGCTGAAAATTTCAGGTCTAGAGTGGAGGCTGAAATTATTCAGCTGGGCGTTGAATTTGTGCTACTGGAAGAGATTTCACTAGGTTTGACTTAGACAAGGAAAGCACATCATCCGAGAAGGTGGGACTTGGTCTTGGAGGGTATTGTTTTTTGTCTAAAGGTCTTGGAATTCGTCAATTGAAGAATCTATAAGGAAGAGAAGATATTTACGGGTTTTTCTCTCAAGTGGAGAGGTTTTGGCCCTGGCTTGCAACCTATATTCTATGTTCTTGTTCTTCTTGTTTTGGTAGTTGTTTGATGATACACAAACATAATAATAATAAGAGAAGCTAATAAGTAAGATAAGTAAAAAGACATCACAAGCAGTTATTAAGTAAAGAGAAATCACTCTAATCATTGCCCTATAGATTTCTCAACATGCTCTTCAAGGTCTTCCTCCAATTTGGGAAACCTTCTTTTCTACTATAAGCAACAACAATAGACCCCCAACATTTGATGAGCTCGTTGGAAAATGCACTCAAGAGGAAATCGAGATGATTTCCCGAGGAAGCATTCAAAAGCATGAAGAAGGAGATCCCTCTGCATTCGCTACATAAGATAAGAAGAGGAAAGGTAGAGGGAGACCATCCAATCCAAGAAAGTATTCTCCCGAATCCAACATATCCAAGAGAATATTGAGAAAAGAAAGGTCTCAAGTTGAATGCTTCAACTGCCACAATTATGGTCACTATGCCTGAGACTGTCCGAGAAATAGAGATGCTCCAAGATCCAATCGAGGCTACAACAACAACAGGTACAATGATAGGAGAAGAAGTGATGATAGAAGAGGTGATGATAGAAGAAGAAAAAATGCCCCTGATGATCGAGAAGAAATATATTTTCCTCAAAAGAGAACAAGAAATTCCAAGTATGAAAATAATGCAACCTCTAGCCAATCTGAATATATTCTTATTTCCACTCTTTCTAGTTCTTCCCCTCTGGATTCTTATGATTGTTGATAGATAGTGGGGCTTCTAGAAATTTCTCTGGTTATAAGGAAATCCTCTCAAATATGATTGAGAGGGAGACAAGTTTGAAGATCATTCTTGGGGACAACTCTACATATGCAGTGAAGGGCTTTGGTTTTGTCAAATTTGATTTAAACTTTGGGGAATCCGTTCCTCTTCATGAAGTAGTGTATGTTTCGGGACTAAAGAAGAACTTTGTATCCATATGTGTCTTGGATGACAAAGGAATCAAAGTAGCCTTCATAAAAGGAAATGTCCTCATTTGGCCAATGGAATCTCGTATGACATATGCTTTCACTGTTATGTCCCTTCCCAAAAGGATTTGTAACAGGTTTTGTCTCTCCACAATTTTGGACAAATTTTTCTAAGGAAAAGGACCCAAGAAATTTCGACTTAGGAACTTAGGAGAAATGAGGCCAGATTAATTTGCTAGTGAAGGTGGGGGCCACGCACGTGGGAAATATTGATTTGGGGTAGCATCGAATGTGCTTTAGCCATGAAAATTGTTGGAGAGGCTAAGGCACATAAGATATCCAAGGTCCAGAAATGGTTTGGGGAAATTCCACCCAGTTAGAGAGATATTAAAATAATCAATATTTTTAATGGAGTTGCTAAGTCTAAATTTAGGAAAATTAAAATATTAATGGGTGTTAATATAAAACTGGGTGAGAATGTTCTAAATGACATGGCTCAAGCCAAATCTAATCTTTGTCATTGATTAGAGACTTAATCTCGGTCATTGAAGATTCAATAGAAAAAATATAAGAGAAGGCTTGAGGGTCAGTTACAGATACACCAAGATTGATCAGTCAGTTTGCTTTTCTGGAGTGGGGTTTGCTAAGAAAATTTGAACAAGTGATTTGAGTTGTAGCGAGGGGCAGTGAGTACATAGCAGAGAGGCAAAGATAGTGCTAGAGGGCCATCGCAGTGATTGAGGAGGCTACGCAGAGCCAGCAGGAGCCACGCAGAAGGCCAGAGAGACTGCACAAAGGCTAGTAGGGCTTGCGTGCGTGACGCAGAAGGCCAGAGAGCTGATGCAGAGAGGCAGAGGGTTGACGTAGGGGGTTCCAGAACTACGCAGAGGCTAGCAGGGCTGACGCAGAGCCTTGGAGAAGTGTTGGAAGGATTTTCGTGGGGCAGACTTGCTGAATATCTGCTTGTGAAGAGAGGTATTACTTCCAGATAGAAATCTCTGTTGGGTGAACTAGTTTGCACCCTAGTTGTACTCAAGAAAGTTGCTTAACAATAAAACCCTCAGAACTGTTGCATCAGTTTTCCCAAGTTGGGTTTTTCTGGGGACAATTGTCCAAAAATAACGGTGTCCCTTGTGTGTTTGTCTATTATTTCAGTTGATCATGTGTATATGAGTTGAGACTACATTTGTGTTTATTTTCAGTATTTATATGGTTAAATAATTTGTTAAGGAATAAGCAAGTAGGTGAAATAATCCGGATAATGCAGTAGGAATTTCTGATGTGCTAGATTCAAAAATATCAACAGAAAAACACATTGGAAAATTCGAATTTCCTTGGAGGGAAATCGTATGGTTGTTGGAGGGGGCCCACATGAGGAAAGGGAGGCCCACAAAATCATAAGGAGGAAGAGCTCCTCCCTTGGGGATCATTCACTCTTGCATATCGAAAATCACTTGACTATTTGCTCGAGCTACTTAGTCGAGTCAACTGGCTACTTAGCCACAAATCTCTCAAGCGGAAGATTTAACCTTACCTTCGGGGGACTACGAGTGCCACCCTAGGAAGGCAGTTCATAGCACCTTGAGGAGCACTAGGAAGGATTCATCGCCAGCAGACTCAACCACAAACCAGCAATGCGTATTTCTGGGCCAGCCATAGAAGGGAGCACACAATTGTGGACAGAGCTTCATTGGGCCAACACTAGCTGGAGGAACCTGGAGAGTTGAAGGAAATTAACAGGTCAACACTTGGGAGGAGATTTGGATTAGGTGGGTGAAAAAAATAGGCAGTTCGAAACCCAATCTTGGAGGACAACGCAGAGGGCCAGACTGGGCATCACGTGGGCCTTGAGGGGAAGAGCCACAACATAGGAATCACACTTGGGAAGGAAGGAAATTCATAGGGGTTCTCATTCTGGTGATTTTGGGTAGTTTTGGAGAGCTTTCCTAACTTCATTCAGATAGGCCGAGTTTCCCAATTTCAGTAGAGGACAGGCTCCTTGGGGGTTCAATTTCAGAAGTCTAAACTAGGTGAAACCCTTCCTGGGTTTTGGTGGGTTTTTGTTGAGCATCCAGGAGCTGAAGTTTTATAATTTTCTCAGCATGGGATGCAGTGATTCTAGCCTTTTTGTTCCACTAGACAACGCAATTTCTGGGCAGTGCAGATCAGTTCTAGAGCAGTGGTTAGGCAACCCTCAGATCAACATTTGCTCACTTGGGTTTCGTCATGATTGCCCTTGGAGACAAGTCCAGGTGCACCATTCCATTCACACATGTATTTTCCCTTGATGATTTAATAAAATGGCTCAGCAGTTCTCTATTTCCAGCGTTTTCATGGGTATATGATGTTAATTTCGCATTTCTGGTTGTTGGATTGTCTGCTTGCTTTGTTTATCACTTAATTTCCTATTTAGGAACATTACAGTGGTATCGGAGCCTAGGTCTTGGTTCAGTTGTAAGGTGTTTCTCCTATGAGAGAAGGGGACCAAAAGAATATTACATACAGGAGGCAGAGGTACCAAAGCAGAGAAAGAGAGTTGGAGATTAATCTAGACATTGAGGATAGGGGGAAGGCAGTAGTAGCAGAGGAAGACATGGGAGAGCCCAAGAGCAGGTAGGAGATGGATTTTGACAGCCCCTTGATGGCTTTGAATGATTTAGCAAAGGGGCAAAAGGAGATGCTAGAGGAGATTACAATGCAGAACCGGGAGAGAACCACCCTTATGGGATTCCTATTTGGGGAAACTTTTAGGGCCTCTCAACAATTTGATCACCCTTCACCTGCAGCACAACCTCCATCAGCGAGTGGGCCAACTCGAGCCACACTTCCCTCTTCCATGCCTGTGGTACAGGTTGAACCAACAGGGATTGAAGACCCTTCACATATGGGGGAACACTTTAGGGAATGGCAGTCCATGGGTGAAAACTTCAGGGAAGCACTCCTTTCAGAGATTTCTGCAAGCTCAAGCAGAATGAGAAGAGCAAGGGTTATGGAGGACAGGGCATGCAGAGATATGAGTTGTAGAGGAAAATAGGGAGGATATACTTCTGTACATTCGATGGCACTGCCAAGTGCATTGCTCAGGCTTGGGTTGAGAATATGGACACATATTTTTAGCTTAACAGGATGACAGAGCTGGAAGCCATCAAGATGGCCACGCTCCACATGGAAGGGGAATCCCACGATTGGTGGTTTCATGGCTTGGCCACCCTAGGGCATGCCAATGTGACCTCATATGATGATTTCACCAGGAGGGTGGTGGAGCGCTTTGACCAGAGAGATCTAGAGGCTCATTTTAGGGAGCTAACCCAACTTCACCAAACTGGCAACCTAGAGCAGTACATCTCAGAGTTATTGAGAGTTTCAGTGATGGTGTTGGACCTGTCAGATGCTAGGAGGGTATACACCTTCATAGAGGAATTACTAGAGCCCTTGCATGGACTGGTGAAGTCATGCAGAAACTCCATGCTGCAGGAAGCAGTTATGTGTACCAGAGATTTACAGGGGGCCATCCCCAAGACACGAGCACCCTTTCCTACCCATTTTCCCCAGAAGGGGAAAGACACTAGATCCCCACCTCAGAGAACTACCCATGGATGGGGGCAACTGGATGATGAGACATGGAAGGACCTTAGGAGGAGGAAGTTGTTCTTTACTTGTCGAGAGCCATGGGCACCAGGTATCAGTGCACTACTGGAAAAGCACATTACATTGATGTCTTTTCAGCTAGTGACCAAGAGGATGAGGTGGAGTAGGAGTGTGGTATGGGAGATGGTGAGAGTCCAGTAGAGAGGGGCCCACCACCACCACCTCCACAAGAGGGGCATCCTTTGCCCCATTTGGGGGAGTCCTTGCTTCTTTATGTGGGGTTCCCAAATTTCTGACATTGAGTATTAGAGGCACGATACAGGGGCAACGAGTATCGATCTTAGTTGACAGTTGGGCTACCCACAACTTCATAGATGCCTAGTTGGTTCAGAGGAGGGGCCTCACCACGACTGAGTTTGAGGTCTTTTCAGTCTTGGTACCAGGTGACCGTACCATGCAGTGCACTCAGTATGTGCCTGCTTTGACAGTTATGGGGAACTACTTTATGACAGACCATTTCTTTGTGGTCGATGTGCCAGACACCAACGTGGTGACGGGTGTCCAGTGCCTGTACTCCCTTGGGAAAGTTACTACTAATTGGAATAAACTGGAGATGGAGTTCACCGGCCTGGATGGAAAATCGGTGGTCCTTAGAGGCACGCATTCATACCCACCACAGATAGTCTCAGCACATAGGATGGAGGAAGATTTGCGACATGGGGACATAGCATGGGCAGTGGAGCTAAGGGTGTCAGAGATTGGAGGGCAGGCTCAACCACCACCTCTAGACATACAGGCCTTGTTGGATAGGTACTCAGTGGTATTTGGAGATATCCCACTAGGGCTGCCACCACATGGGGGATTCGAGCACACCATCGAGCTAGAGATGGGTATGCAAGAGGTGATAACTACCCCTTATAGACATCCTAAGGCCTATAAGGACGAGATTGAGAGGGCCATGAAGGAACTGTTGGCATTGGGCCACATCAGGCCAAGTTCCAGTCCTTTTGCTTATTCAGTGGTGTTGGTGAAGAAGAAGGATGGAACCTTGTGCATGTGCATTTACTACTAGGCCTTCAACAGGAAGACATTGAAGAACTGGTACCCCATTCCCCACATTGATGAGTTGATGTATGAGCTTCGAGAAGCCAAGTAATTCTCTAAGATAGATCTACGTTTGGAGTACCACCAGATCAGGGTGAGGGATCAGGACATCCCCAAGACAGCTTTTGGATGCCATTATGGACACTTCCAGTTCTTGGTCATGCCATTTGGGTTGACCAACGCCCTGGCTACCTTTCAATTGTGTATGAACCATGTGTTCCGGAGGCAGTTGAGGAGGTTTGTATTGGTTTTATTCGACGCCATCTTGATTTTCAGCAGGACTTGGGAGGAGCATCTCCAACACTTGGAGGAGGTGCTGTGTATTTTGGAGGAGCAACAATTCTATGCCAAGTTGTCCAAGTGTGAGTTTGGCCTGACTGAGATGCTCTACTTGGGGAAAATCATTGGCGCAAATGGGGTGAAGTTCCATGCGGAGAAGATATGAGCTATCCGTGATTAGCCAGTACCCAGAGATGTGACAATGCTGAGGGGCTTCTTGTGCATGTGCACATATTACTAGAAGTTCGCCATGGGATTTTCGCAATTGGTAATTCCCCTCACAAATTTGACAAAGAGAGGGGCTTTCGCATGGACAAATGGGGCATAGGCATCTTTTGACCACCTCGAGGAGGTGATGAGTATTTTTCTAGTTTTGGCACTTACGGACATCTCCTTGCCCTTCACCGTGGAGTGTGATGCATCTGGGGAGGTAGTTGGAGTAGTGCTATCTCAGGATGGGCACCCCATTGCTTTCGAGAGTCGATATCTCTTACCCCATGAGAGGTCATATTTTATATATGACAAGGAGATGCTGCCCATTACACATGCCTTGACCAAGTTTTGATAGTATTTGGTGGGTAACAGATTCCGGGTGAAGACGATCACAACAGTCTTCATCACTTCATGGGGCAGCAGGGCGTCAATGACAGACAACAAAGATGAGTTATCAAGGTGGAGGCCTATGATTTTGACAACGAGTATGTGTAGGGAAACATAATGTGGTGGCTGATGCCCTATCTTGGAGACCCATAGGCCTGTCATTCATGAGCATCTGCCATGATTGGAAGGCCCAGTTATTGGTAGAGTATTCTAAGCACAGGAGGTCATGCAAGATTTTGGAGGGTACCCATGCAGATGAATGCTACTGGGTGATGGACGAGGTCATCTACTACAAGGGGCCCCTATTTCTGGTTCCCAACTCGCAGTTGAGGGAGAGTGCTCCAGGCAGCACGTGACTCACCATTGTCAGGGCACCAGAGGTTCAGGAAAACGTACATGGCAGTGAGGGAGCGCTTCACATGGAAGGGCTTCATGAGGGATGTGCTGAGGCATGTACAAGAGTGTGAGGCATGTTAGAGGAACAAAGGGGAGCTGATTCATCCTGCAGGATTATTACAACCGCTCCCCATCCCCAAGGGAAAATGGGAGAGTATCTCCATGGACTTCATCATGGGGCTCCCCACAGTATAGGGCAAGGATTGCATTTATGTAGTGGTGAATTGACTGACCAAGTATGCCAACTTTTTCGCCATCCCTACCACATATTCGGCTTCACAAGTTGCATAGTTGTTCTTTAGGGAGATCTTCCAGTTACACAGGTTTCCTATGAACATCTTGAGTGACAGAGATAGCAGGTTCATGGGAGGCTTCTGGTAGGAGCTCTTTAGGTTGGTTGGTACCGAGCTCACCCCTAGCATGAGTTACCAACCCTAGGCAGATGGCCAAACCGAGCGAGTTAATCAGTGGATGGAGGGGTACTTGAGGAACTACGTGGCTAGGCAACAGAGGGCTTGGATTCAGTGGCTGCAGTTGGGTGAATATTGATACAACACCAACCATCACATGTCCTTGGTATGACTCCTTTCCATGCCTTGTATGGTTATGATGCATTATCTTTTGTTGACATTATTTTTGGAGATAGTCAGGCCCCAAAGGCTAAATATTGGATCCAAGAGAGCCAAGACATCCTCAAGGGAATCAAGGATAATTTAGTGACAGCGCAACAAAAGGTGTACGCAAATCGGCACTGAACCAAGAGACATTTCGAGGAGGGGGATTTCGTGTACCTCCAGTTATAGTCGTATAGGCAGTCCATATTGAAATAGAAGGGGGTCGAGAAGCTACAACCCCATTTTTATGGGCCTTATAGGGTAGTCAGGCAAGTTGGGGAGGTGGCCTACGAGCTAGAGCTTCCTCTGGGGAGCAGGATTCACAACATATTCCATGTCTCATGCCTTAAAAAGTTGTTGGGACAACAGGTCACACCAACAGTAGAGTTACCCTCGTTGGATGATGAGGGCCATCTGGTTTTGGAGCCTGAGGCCATTTTGGAGAGGCGGGAGAGGAAGCTAAGGAGAAGGACCAACAAGGAGTTCTTGGTGCGCTGGAAGAACATGTTGGATGAGGATGCCACCTGTGAGGGTGAGTACGTTTTGGGCAGATACCATGGGTCCCCTTTCCCCTTTTGATGATCACTTGGAAAGGATCATGACAAAATAATGCCCTGTGTTGCCACATCATCACTTCTTGTCATGTCATCATGCCCTATTATCGATCATTAATGCCCTTCGAAATTTGGAGAAACTAAGATGTAGTTTTTATTCCTCTTCTTTTGTAGACCAACTTTGACATATTTCCTATCAAATTTTGTCAAGACTTGTCTTTGTTATGTCACCTGGAAGCCTATCCTACCCCATCATCGCACCCAAGTGGACGATATCTAACGCCCTTAAGGATTTGGAAATTTTGAAACATAGATATTGTTTCTCTTGTTGAGCAGACTACTTTTGACATAATGAACGTGAAAATTTTCCCAATGCTCCCTAGTGTTATGGCC
The DNA here is from genome assembly GCA_031772625.1 of Pinus tabuliformis. Classification (NCBI taxonomy): domain Eukaryota; kingdom Viridiplantae; phylum Streptophyta; class Pinopsida; order Pinales; family Pinaceae; genus Pinus; species Pinus tabuliformis. The sequence continues at coordinate 634,356,524 of CM062819.1, read as the reverse complement.
CTAGATAACTTGTAACACTTTTTAACCATCTTTGACCAACCACAGCTTGAGAATGCCTTCTCTAATTGAAATTCCATGTGGCATGTCATCATCTCACTAAATTGAGACTGTGTTGACTTCTAGGACCACTTTGCACTAGGAAATGTGAACTACATTAAGAAGTATGAAATGTTGCTAATTGTGAAATAGTCATATATGAGAAACATCTGAGGGACACTACACCAAATCAAATGTTAGTTTTTGTAGCATTAGATGTGTTCTAGCCACAAAGTTTTGTGGAGAGGCTAGAACGCACAAGATCTCCAAAACCCAGAAATCATTTATGGAAATTTCGCCTAGAAGTGTCTCAATTAGATTATTAATTGACTTTTAAATATTCCCTAAGTCGAAACTTAGGGAATATGGTTGATTAATCAATATTAATTGAGATAAAGTGTGAATCATTTAGAAACTCACATGGATTAACCCAGAAATGATCCTATCCATTGATTAAGTTTTAATCTTGGCCGTTGGTGCTCCAACAATGGATTATAAAATAAAGTCAATGTGGTGATGGAGATCATCCAGTGCAGATACTCAGTTGCCCAAGCAGTTCAATTTTCTCAATAGAAGAATCTAAACAGAGAAGATAGAGCCAGAGGGTGAGTAGCAGGTGGAAGAGGAGAGGAGCATTATGGGAGGAATTTCTTAAGTTCCTGGAAGATTCGAAGGAAGGAAGACCAAAATATTTGAAGGGCTAGCATAGGCAATGCGTAGAGGGTGACGCAAGCATCTCAACGCAAAGGTAGGGAAGCTATTTTAGAGGCAAAAAATAGTTGTGGAGTGAGACATAATTGTCAAAATAGTTTTGCTCGTATTTTCTTCATATTAGATTGCCAGTTGGGCATATAAATTGTTGTACTCAGAATTGTTGCACCGGTTTTCTCAAGTTGGGTTTTTCCGCGGAAAATTGTCCAAGAATAACTGTGTCAAATTTATTGTGTGTGTGCTAGAATTTCTTAGTTTCCAGTATTTTATTTTTCGCAGTATTTTTATGGTGAAAATTGCAACTGATATTTTATTCGTTAATTGTCGTAGCAAATAAACTGCATAATTAATTTTTGAGTTAGAAGAATAATTTCCAGTGGCTGCAATAGATAAAATTTCACATGGTAACAGATCATAATTGATCATCCAGGAAGCTCAAAAGCATAGAAAGGAATTTCATTGTTTAGAGGGAGCAGCAGATCGAAATTCCCAAAGAAACTGCGCAGAGCCTATAATAGGCAGTTCGAGTTGCTAAGGAAACAATTCGATTTTTTTGTTGTTGAAAGGAGGCAGGAAAATCGAATTGCCCATATTAGTGATTCCAATAGTCAGAGGGAGCAGTTGCAACTTAGATTTTCGCTGAAAAGAATCCTGGTTGGACACATAATTTTTTTTGCTGCACACTGTAGAGTAAAATCCGTGCCAAGAGAAAAAGAGGAGTATCATACCAAATTTGTTCAAGTATAGCCATGGACAGAACTAACTTTCAGGAGACTTCAGATTTGTCTTCCAGATGGGAAGGTGAATTTGCTTTCTTAGCAGGATCAACTTCATAGGGAGTTTGGTATATAGACAAGTGGAGCTTCAGATCATATGACAAGGTTTAGAGAATATTTTTCTAGATACAAAGAGGAGCAGAGGATTTCCAGATTACTATGGGAAACATAATGAAATGTACTCCAGTAGGGAGAGGTACCATGTATTTTCAGGGGGAGTCAAGAGCAAGCACCAACGCTTCAGATGTATTGCATGTGCTAGGATTGGGTATGAACCTTATTTAAGTATCCCAGTTATAGGATAAGGGGTATGATATTCACTTTGTGGGGAATAAATTGTATGTCAAACACCCGAGTTGGAAAAAGGTAAGACAGATTGGCATTCGAAGTAATAGGTTGTACCGGTTACAAATCAATTCTCCAATGGCACTGATAGGTAGTAACAGTTGTAGTGGGAAGGAGTTGAATGAATTATGGCATAGCAGAATGGGACATCTACACCATGGAGCACATAGGATGCTCAAGGAAGCCATAACAGGGGTTCCTGAACTTGGAACTGAACATGATGATGTGTGCAAAGGATGCATACTTGGGAAGTATGCTAAGGCGACAATTCCAAGAAGTGACAACAGAGCTGATGGCATGTTAGGACTTACACTCAGATGTTTGTGGCCCGATCCACTAGAGCTCTCAGCGATGCTGAATTTTTCGTCACCTTTATTGATGATCATTCTAGGAAAAGCTAGATCTACTTCTTGAAGACCAAGAGTGAGGTCTTCGATCATTTCAGAGAGTTTAAAGCTCTCGCGGAGAATGCGACAAGGAAGAAGATCAAGGTGCTTCACTTAGATAATGGTGGAGAATATATTGATAAAGACTTCACGTGTTTCTATACGAGGGAAGGCATCAAGAGAGAATGGACAACTCCATATAATCCACAACGGAATGGTGTAGCGGAGCGTAAAAATTGAACAATTGTTGGAGTTGCAAAGGTTATGTTATATGACCAGGATCTATCCAGATTTCTGTGGGCAGAAACATGTAACATGACAGTGTATATTCAAAACGGGACTCCTCATAGAGCATTGGGGAAGAAAATGCCAGAAGGAGTGTTCATAGGGAAGAAGGCAGAAGTCAGCCACCTCAGAATTTTTCGTAGCATTGTTGATTGTCACATGCCAGATGATAAAAGGAACAAAATGGAACAGATTGTAGAGAAGGGGTTTTTCATTTGGTACAACAAAAACTTAAAGGCATTTGAAATCTACATTCCTAGTAGTAGGAAGATAGTAGTAAGGCGATACGTGAAGTTCATGGAGGACTGAGTCTTCATGAGGTCTTGTGAGATGCCTGCAGGTGACCAGAATCAATCAATAGAAGCTCCTTTAGTCCAGCAGCAGGGGCAACCACAGGGGCAACTAGTGGGACAAGCAAGGGGGCAGTCACAAGGTTCAAGTGTCGTGACCAATACCAGTGTTTCCTCAGGTGCAGGAAATTTGGGGAGTTCTCAGTAGATGGAGCAGCAGAGATAGGATGAGGAGGAGTTGGTAGAACCTCCCATGATTAGTGGTCGAGCCAGCAGAGAGGTTTGTGAGACATTAAGAGATGCAAAGGAGTTTATTGAAACTCCTAGGATGAGCAAGAGATAGCGCAGACAACCTGACAGGTACCAAGCATTGGTAGCTCAGGTTGCAGAACCTTCCAGCTTTCAGGAGGCCGCATAGCATCAGGTGTGGATAGATTCCATGGTAGAAGAGTATAGCTCTATCATGACGAATGATGTTTGAGAGGTAGTGCCTAGGCCAAAAGATAGATCAGTTGTAGGTTTGAGGTGGATCTATAAGATTAAATATGCTGCAGACGACAGTGTGGAAAAGTACAAGGCTAGGTTCGTGGCAAAGGGGTACGAACAAAAAGGAAGGGATAGAGTATGAGGAATCCTTCGCCCCAGTTTCCAGATACACTTCTATCCAGTCAGTTATATCTCTAGTAGCTCAGATGGGATGGCAGATTCACCAGATGGACATTAAGACAACCTTCTTGAATGAAGTGATAGAGGAGGAAGTTGACATAGAACAGCCAAAGGGCTTTGAGACTCAGGAGAGGCGAACGCATGTATGCAATTAAAGAAGGCTCTATACAGGCTCAAACGGGCTCCCAGGGCATGGTATGGTAGAATTGACACCTACTTGCAACAGATGGGATTCGTCAAGAGTGACGTAGATCCCAACCTTTACTATTTGATGGTAGAGGATGAACCCCTCATTCTAGTTTTGTATGTGGATGATCTATTCTTGACAGGATCATCAAGGCTCATAGAGGATTGCAAGAGGAACCTGAAAACATAATTTGGCATAAAGGATTTGGGGTTTATGCACTATTTCCTAGGATTGGAAGTGTGGCAGAAGGATGGGGATATCTTCCTTCAGCAAGGAAGATATGCTAGAAATATTCTGAAGAGATTCAGAATGCAGGATTGCAAACCCATGTCTATAGCCATGACTACCAATTGGAAGAAGATAGATGCATCAGATGACAAGGATGTCGACCCCACCTTGTATAGATAGCTCAATGGGTCTCTCATGTATCTGATCAACGCTAGGCCAGATATTTTCTTTGTAGTCAATACCCTTAGTCAATTCATGGTGGAATCGAAAAGGGTACATTGGGCAACAGTGAGGCATATTGTGAGGTACATTCGCGGCACAGTTGAGTAGGGGTTGAATTATACTCGAGAAGATGATGTCAGACTTTGTGGGTACACAGATGCAGATTGGGAAGGGAGTTCAGCGGACAGGAAAAGTACCTCCGGGTACTGCTTCAGTGTTCGATCCGGGATTGTTTCTTGGTGTAGCAGGAAGCATAAGTCAGTAGCACTGAGCTCTACAGAAGCAGAGTATATGGCAGTGAGCATAACTATGTGTGAGGATATATAGCTTCAAAAGCTGCCAATAAGCTTGTTCAGGCAGAGGATGGAGGCAACCGGTGTCTATTGTGATAATTAGAGTTGCATAAATCTCTCTGAGAATCCAGTTTTTCATGATAGCTAAAAGCACATCGATATTCGGTGTCACTCCATTAGAGATTATGTACAATGAGGAGCAGTCCAGCTACAGTATGTTCCCACAGAAGAGCAGGTTGCAGATATACTCACGAAATCTTTAGGGAGAACCAAGTTCGTCTATTTAAGAGAAAAAATGGATATGGTGGAGAACCCATTTCAATAGCAGGGACATGCTATTTTGGATGTTGTAGATATTGCAGTTGCAACAACAACAGATGAGAGGGAGTTGCAGTGCAGATGTAGTGTTGGCAGCAGTGTGGCTGGGTCAACAACAACACAGATGCAACGTATATCAGAGTTGCACAGTAGTTGGTGGGCAGCAGCAGCTAGACATCAGCAACGTAACAGGAGATGATGCAGAGACAAAGTGTTGCTACAGGAAATAGCAAAACAAGTACACATTCCTCTCTAAGAGGGAGTGTTAGTTTTTTTAGCATTGGATGTGGTCTAGCCACGAAATTTTGTGGGGAGGCTAGAATGCATGAGATCTCCAAAACCCATAAATCGTTTATGGAAATTCCGCCTAGAAGTGTCTCAATTAGATTATTAACCGATTTTTAAATATTTTCGAAGTCTAAACTTAGGGCATATGGTTAATTAATCAGTATTAATTGAGATAAGGCGTGAATCATCTAGAAACTCACACGGATTGACCTAGAAATGATCCTAGCTATTTATTAAGTTTTAATCTTGGTCATTGGTGCTCCAACGACCGATTATAAAAGAAATTCAATGTGGAGATGGAGATATTTCAGTGCAGATACTCAGTTGCCCAGGTAGTTCGTTTTTCTCTGCAGTAGCATCTCAACAGAGAAGATAGATCCAGAGGGTGAGTAGCAGGTGGAAGAGGAGAGCAGGAGCATTCCAGGAGGAAGTTTTTCAGTTCCCAAAAGAGTTGAAGGAAGACCAAAATCTTTAGAGGGCCAGCGTAGGCACTATGTAGAGGGTGACACAAACATCTCAGTGTAGAGGCTGGGGACGTTATTTTGGAGGCAGAAAATAGCTGTGGGGTGAGAGATAATTCTCACAATATTTTTGTCATATTTTCTTCAGATTAGATTTCTAGCTCGGCATCTAAATTATTGTACTCATAATTGTTGTTGAACATTAATAATAAAACCCTCATTTGCTGCACCGGTTTTCCCAAGTTGGGTTTTTCCGGGGACAATTGTCCAAAAATAATTGTGTCAAATTTATTCTGTGTGTGCTAGAATTTCTTAGTTTCCAGTATTTTATTTTCCACAGTGTTTTTATGGTGAAAATTGCAGCTGTGATTTTATTCGTTATTTGTCGTAGCAAATAAACTGCACAATTAATTTTTGAGTTAGAAGAATAATTTCTAGTAGCTGCAATAGATAAAATTTCACATCCAACGCCACTTATAGAGTCTATAGACTCATAACCATGTGGTAAGATATACGTGCACCTTGATGCGAGTTGCATTGGCCCATACACCACTGATTACCCCTAAAAAGTAGGCTCCCATAAAACCATGAGTCCTCAAGTGTGAAAATTCCTTCAAAGCAATTAACTGGAAATTATTCTCCTAACTAAAAACAATTCTTTTGTCATCAGTTAATTATTAACAAATAGTGAATATATCACAATATCAATCTTCACAATAAAAACATTGTGGAAATATAAAATATGGAACTGAGAAATAGATGCACACAGAGAAAATTGACATCATTATTTTTGGACAATTGTCCTTGGAAAAATTCTGAAGGGAAAACCAATGTAGTAGATGAGGGTTTTATTATTGTGCAACAATTTGAGAGAATTATTAAAATTGGTTGCCCAACTAGCAAAGCTCCATGAAATCTATTGGAAAAATCTCTGGAAGACAATCCTGTCTCTCTCTGCAACTGATTTCGCTGTCTCCTAGCCACTTGCATCCCTGTCTGGAATTCACACTCCCTTCAGAAATGTGCAGATTTGGTTGTAGGAAAATTGTATAGCCCTAGAGTCACCTCTAGGTGAGTCGCTCTGCCCAACATTGCACAAAACGGGGACGTGGAAGTGTCATTTTCCAAAAATCTAGGAAGCGAAGCGTCTTGGAAGTGTCTATTATATATTTATATATATATATATATATATATATATATATATATTTGCATTTATATTCAAAACAAACATCCCAAGTACCAAATTAGTTGTAGAAGACATGAAAACATGCATATTTTTATATAAATCAAGATAAATATGGCATCCATAATTCCATTTTACATCAATGATTAATTATTTGAGCATCAACCATCTATATTCTAGCAATTACAAACATACATCAAATTTTTAAGCATATTATAAAACATAAAACATTTAAGCATATTATAAAACATAAAATATAAAGCATATTATCTAGTAAGTGAGCAACTATCAACATTAGTCATGTCTAAAATTCAAATAACAATGTTTACAAAATAGGCCATTTAGCCACCACCAAGACAAAAAAGTTCAAATCCACAAGAAGCCTACAAGTCTAATCTATGACAAAAGTAGTAAATTGTGAATATATCTACTAATCTCTCCTCCTTCCACCACGTAGAGTACGTGGCAGTGGGCCTCCACATGGTGGAAATGAAGAAGATGGTGGCCGTGGAAGTTGTGGCATTGAAAATGCTGAAGATGAAGCCCCTGCTGTTGGTGTTGAACCATGGAACCTGGGAACCAAGCGACTAGATGCAGTTGGCATCTCAACTCGATCATCATCGTCCTAGATAAGAACATCCCCTAATTTCTCTAATTGAAACACTCTATCCTCCAAATTTGGATCCTTTGGATTTTTGTCCCAAACCTTAAGGTCTTTATTAGTATTTGCATCATCACAGTAATGGGACAACAATCACAAGTTGTAATTAACATAAACCAAGCTCTCTGCCCAGTCTAAATTCAACCTGTTCCTTTTAACACCATGGATGAAAGAATAAGAGCTCCAACACCTCTCTGCAAAATAAGTGTTTACCACCTGTGATAGCACCCACAATGCCAAAATATGTAGAAGTTGAGTAGCACCTTAATGCATGTTCCACCACTAAAGAGAAGAAAAAGTCTTGCGATCTCTAATTGCATGCATGCTCCCAAATGGACCAGTGCTAAGCGTATGGTTACTCAACTATTTTCGTACCATGGAAACCTCCTCCTCATCAGGGACTAATTTATCCAATGCAATCATATGTTTTTCTAGAACCTCTGGATCTAGGTGTGGTTTTCTCTTGCTTCCCCTCCAGGCATTGGTGTTGAAAGCCATGATGGATGATAGTATTTAGATGTCAAAACATATGGTAATGCATGCAATGGAACATTTAGCATATCCCATCATTTTTCCACATCTGCATGAATATAATTGTACAAGGTGATATCTCTATGCTCAAAAATGTCTTTAATTTGCTCCAACATGTTATCCATTTTCTCGTACACCTCCCCAATTATTGGCCGATCAGAATCTTCCAACTTGATCAATTAATTAATTGGTTTGGTGAATTGTAAAACATATTTAACCCGTGACCAAAAGAACATGTCAAGAATAGTGGCCTTGGCTACATTAGCACCATCTTTATAGTGTTAATTTCCTCCCATGATTAGAGGTCACCATATTAGTTAAAGCTTGTCTCACCTTCATTAGCCAGCTAAAGGTGAGGTAATAACTTGCAAATCTTGTTTTTGCAAGTTTAAGCAATTGCAACTTGGAGTAAGTGCCATAGAAGTAGTTTACCCTTGTATTTCCTGTGATAAATTTAATGAGTTGCATGCCTCTCTTGTAAGGCTCATTAATCCACCCACATTCTTTATGCTTCACAATATCATGAATCAAAAGGTTCAATGTGTGCACCAAGCACCCAGACCAAAAGATGTGTAGATGAGTATGCTCAATAACTTTTCTTGTTGCCTTACAATTTGCTGCATTATTTGTGATCACTTGAACCACATTATTAGGACCAACATATTTGATTGATTGCAATAGGAGATTCACAATGTTTTGGAAAGTTGCACTGATGGAGGAGGAGTCATGACATGTAATAAACACTGCACCACTAGCAGAAACACCAAGAACATGTATCGAATGTTGGTTTCTAATATTTGTCCACCCATCTAATACAATGGATACCCAACAATCCACCCACTCATTTGTAAATCGTGTCAAATCTCTTTGAACCTTTGCTTTTTCTCTTTCTAATAACACTGTTCTAGCTTTCTCATAGCTGGGGTCCTTGTATCCTTTTTGGCCTTCATTGATGGCCTTTACCATTTCATGCGAATAGGGAGAGCGGAGCACATTGAATGGTACACTTCAAGCACAAAGAAATCAAACTATCTTTCCATCCACATCATCCCTCTCAGCAACATTAAGGAAATCCCCTATTGTTCTTTTACTTCCAGAGCTTGCAGAAGTACCATGAGGAGATGAGCTACCAAATCTAGAGGTTGTACTTGATTCAGATTGTGTTTTTTGTTTCTTACTTTTTAGTTGTGCAACCTCCTCTATTTGGATGTATTTTCTTCTGTGTTTAGTTGAAATTTGGGCAAATTTGTATCCCCACAACACCCTTTTTCTCATCATTGTCCATCACCCCACAAATATGCCTCCTCACACGGGTATATGAACCATTAAATGGTTTTCATCCATGACAACCATGAGGGCACAAAAAATTGTAGCTTCCACCATCTTTTCCCCCTTCAAGTTTGGTCACATAGTTCCACAAGGGTGTCAATGCAGCGTTCTCCTCTAGTGTTTCAGTGTTCCCTTCAGGTTGATCCCCTTCCTCCTCATCATACATTGGGTCACTCATATGGGGACCACTACCCCCTTGTTCTTCTTCCCTTCTATTCTTACTCCCCCTTGCCATCATGAAAATAAAAGATGGAATAATATGTAGAAGCAAAAAAAAACCATCTTGGAATATGAATATAGGTGGTGGACAACCTGTAATTAAATGAGCAAGAAGAAAGAATGGGAAAGAGTAGCAGAGGGAGGAGAAAAATACAAAAATCAATGAAAAAATGAGGGAGTTTGGGGTTTGCACTTACCTCTTTAGCTCTTGTAGATGGAAGCCCTTCTTTACTCCTTCAAGCTCCTCCTCCTTTTCCTAGCTCCTTCTTCTTCATTCCTCCAAGCTCTCCTCAAGTCTCTCCTCTCTTTCTCCTCTCTTCTCCAAGGTCTCTTCTCCTCTCTTCTCCAAGCTCTCAAAAAATACAAGTGAGCAAATGGGAGGTGAAAGAGCCTTTTAATCCCTCCATTCCCTTACCTAACCCAACTTAGATTGACCCCCAACCACTAGTTAACAAAAAAAAAAAAAACACATTAGTGGGGCCACACGGCGGAACCAGCCGGTTTCCCATGGAGTCAATTGCGATCTGTACGAAACCAACCCCGATTCTTGGCGTTTCGGCTGGGTGATTCACCCCTCGAAATGTAGATCAAGCCAAACGATTCCCATAGGCCAGGAAGTGGCTTTTCCTGCCCGATCCCCGTTTCGGAATTTTTGAGACGTGTTTCAAGGGTGGATCACCTGTGGATCCATACGGGTCGTGTTTCGGGGTTTTGATTTGTGGGGGGGAGGGGTTTCTGCAACACTGGTTCTGCCTCCCTCTACCCCTAAAACCAAATCGCTTTGCCAATAGGACACTAATCTGACTGATGGAAATTGAAACATGGCTTACTCTGGCAACTCGTACTAGGAATTTGGCTAACTCGCACTACTGTATTCGACCTTCTCTACTAAAAACTCAACCTCCTCTTTCCTGTCCTCAAAAACTGAAAATACTAAGGAAATATTCCTCTGGAACCTCTGCTCCCAAATCCTTGTTGCAACCCTCTAATGCTTTTCCTAGCTTCAATTGCACCCTTGTGGAATACTTGCAACTGGGTAGTTGAACTGCTCAACTCATTAACTGTGTTCCTTCTCCAATCCCTTTGACTTGCTCTTATAATCTCTTGTTGGAGTCTCAATGGCCACTATTAACTCTCAATCGATGGCTAATATTAACTTGACTTCATAAATAGAAGTCTCTAGAGAAAAATTGATCTACCTTAATTAATTAACTTTAATTTACCACTTTTCCTAAGTTAGACTTAGGAAATATTTCAGTTATGGAAAATTAATTTAATTAAGGTGTTTCCCAAGCTTATCTCGTGAAACCTTTTTTGGGTTTTGGAGATCTCGTGTTCCTTAGCCTCTTAGAAACCATAGGGACTAGAACACCTTTTCCTTGCTACATAAACTAACATCAAGTGAGCCTTGTTTGCACACAATCTAGGAGGGCCCTAGGAGGGGAACCTAATCCAACTACTAGACCAAATGACAACAATGCGACAAGTACCCACTATCACCTCATTTAGTGTCCACTGCTCTTTATGAACTTTCACTGATGGGAGGAGTCCCAATATGATAGGAATCACTTGAGAAAGGAAGGGTTAATGATCTATGTGTGAAGTGATTCCACTAGTCACATTCAAAGAGAGGCACAACAATGGTTTGTAAAAAGTGAAAGGCTCTCCAAGAAATATCTAGGGTGGAGATCAAGACCTAAGGCTTGAAGTTTGTGATGAGGATAGGTATGCCTAGAGTCAAGACTCCAAAGGTGAGAAAGGACCTCTAAAGAATATTGCGAAATGGTTAGACACTTCAATAGGTTCTTCACTCCTTTTGAGGGACCTAGTAATAAATTAGACTAGACCTATGGTTTAGGAGTAACATGGGAGAAGTTCCTCTAAGGTATTTTATGGGTCAAGCTAAGAGGGAGGAAAGGATCTCTTATGATTTATTTTATGGAATACAAGGTTCATATGATCCTCAAGGAAACCATCATTCTAAAGGAAACAAGCTAGGTTGCCTTCTAGGGCACACTTAGGGCACAAGGATTTCCGGAGAATTAACCGCGAGAAATCCACCAAAATTTGAGGTCACCAAGAGGAAATACTAAGAAAAAGTTCTATGTCCCTTGCTCTTAATGGACTTTCACCGATGGTAGGACTCCTAGTATGAGAGGAATCACTTGACAAAGGAAGGGTTAATGATCTATGTGTGAAGTGATTCCACTTGGCGCATTCAAAGAGAGGCATAACAATGGTTTATAAGAAGTTAAAGGCTCTCCAAGAAATATCTAGGGTGGAGATCAAGACCTAGGGCTTGAAATTTGCAATGAGGATAGGTATGCCTAGAGTCAAGACTCCAAAGGTGAGAAAGTACCATTAAAGAAGCTTGCGAAATGGTCAGACACTTCAATAGGTTCTTCACTCCTTTTTAGGGACCTAGTAATAACTTAGACTAGACCTATGGTTTAGGAGTAATCATGGGAGAAGTTCCTCTAAGGTATTTCATAGGTCAAGCTAAGAGGGAGGAAATGATATCTTATGATTTATTCTATCAAATACAAGGTTCATATGACCCTCAAGCAAACCACATTTCTAAAGGAAACAAGCTAGGTTTCCTTCTAGGGCACACTTAGGGCGCAAGGATTTTCGTAGAATTAACTGTGAGAAATCCACCAAAATTTGAGGTCACCAAGATGAAACTAAGGAAGAGTTCTATCCAAGCGGAATCTCAAAGGATTTTTTTGGATGCCCTAACTAGCCATTTAAGAAAAGGGGGCCAAAATTTTTGGAGAGGAGAAAAGGGAGAGAAAGAAAAGGTTGATCACCAATTTTCTCGGATCAGTGCCTAATCCTTGGGCTATGGAGTCTATGATGATTCAAAGTTTACCAAAATTGTCTTCACCAAGGCTAAAGAATGATGCCCTAACAACCAATATTTAACAATTATCTACTCAAGATTTATGGATTTTCATGGAAGAAAATCAAAATCCCATCCACTAGGAACATTCATCTATTGTCATGCAATGAGTAACATGTGCAATTTCCAACCAAATAACCTTTTACAATGATATTCAACAAATTAGGGCACAAGATCATTAACTAGTTGCAACAATTCCACACATTAGACATTATTTTAGGTGAAATTTTCAACAAAATAACATTTACAAGATGACAATGAGATATATCCAACCTGTTAGCGCTCAATCTAGCAGGGGTCATAAGAGGGGTTCCAAAGGGGAAACTACTAGACTAAGTGGAAACAATGGGACAAGGACCCAGTATCACCTCAGTCAATGCCCCTTGCTCTTTACAAACTTTCACCAATGGGAGGAGTCTTGGTATGAGGGAAATCACTATGAAAGGTAAGTCAATGATGGGGTAGATAGTGATTTCAAGAGCCCATTCACAAGAGAGACTCAAATGATAGGGTTTACTTGTTTTAGAAGCAAGGTGTGGGGCTCTCTAAGAAAGGCTCAAAGGAGGATTAGACCTAGGGGCTAGAGGTATTTCTTGATAAGATAAACCTTAGACCTAAGACTACTAAGAGAAGAGGGTTCCTAAGTGGCCTTGTGGAATTAAGAATGACTAAGGTATCAGACCACAAAGAAGCCCAAGTGGACCCAAGTAAAGTCTAAGGTTTTGGGTGAAGCTTCAAACAAAAGGTCTAAACCAAGCAAGGGAGAGGAAGGGATCAAAACAAATGAACTTCCTTTGAGTTTTCTAGCAAGATAGACCCTTGGAAGGCCACTAACCTAGAAGGACCAAAAATCGAATGGTTTTGGAGGTAGGGCTTGATGTATCTCACAAACAAACATGGGATTGATCTCAAATTTGGAGGGCAAGTGAAGGATATCCCTGCGTAGTTCTTGGCCAACTCACTAAGCAAATTGATGGCTAGAATGGATCTCTGTGGAAGCCCTAGGAAATCTGAATAGGGTTAGGGAAAGAAATTTTAAGAAAGTAGGTGAAATGATGGTGATCACCAAGGATTTGTAGACCAGTGCCTTTCCCTTTGAGGAGAATGGAGTCAAAGTGTTTTTTATTAGGGTTTTTGCTCTATCAAGGAGCCCTTATTGCAATTCACATGTTGTACAGGAGCAACTACAAGGAATCAACAAGGATTTATACTTCGATTTTCTAAGTAATGGAGTTTCAAGGTGAGAAGACTTAGCCCACCCCTAGGAAAAGTTCGATATTTTTGCTAAGATGAGTAATGCATACAACCAGCCAAGATTACAATGTGTTCATGAAAATCGCATTAACGATTAGGGCACAAAGATAATCAAGCAAGTGTTCCATACAATAGACAAATTACATGAAAATTTTCACATTAAAGAAGCACTTACATGACAAGAAGACTATATCCATCCATTAGACTTGCAAAAATGAAGCTCCAATACAAGTAGAAAACATCAAAATCTATTGATTCTTCAATTCGTCCATCAATAGGTCTAGCAAAATTCTCAAGAAGAGATAGATACAAATCCAAGTGATTATGAGGAATGAAATGATCCTCTCATCAACATATATATGATCCTCTAAGGGATTAAATTTGCCTAATTAGGCCTAATGATGCCCCTAACACTAAAAGAATGTGAAAAATAACATCCTTTGGTGACAAGCCCACCAAATAGCTCAATAATAAGAATAATAAGCCTCTCAAGTGGGCCGAAATAGTGATACAATAGCGAGGAGGGCCATTGAAAAGCCTAGTGAAGTCCTTCATGTGCCAAAATGAGTGGAAGGTATCCAAAATAGTGATCAAAGAGGATGGCCCCTTGATCTCCAAGAAAATGACCTGTGGTGCTCCCAAGTGGTTGTGGGGGCACAAAATCATCTTCATGGGTCTCCAATTGAATCGAACAAGCATGTATCCCATCTGCAAGGGATAGAACAATGATGCAAGCCCTTCCTTTGTCTCCCATGGTGAGACACAACCCCATCTGGGCCTTGGACCAAATGCAAAGTGTGGTACAAGTGTATAACCAACTAGGCAAGGAGGTCAAGGTGCATCATCATCATCAAATAATTGGAACACGAGTGGGAAATGAATGGTGCTAAAGGATCCCATGGTATGGAAATCTAATTTTTGCTATAGTGGAGGCCCATGTCTCTCAACTCTCACCCTATAAATGCCAATATGACACTTTGGAGGGCTTGGACCCTGTATAGGAAGACCAAACCTCAAGATGAAGACCCACTTGCAATCCTGTATAAGATCCAATGCGTCTCCTCACCTTCCAATACATCAAATCATTAGTGTAATTGAGTAAATGAGTTTACAAATCGTGGAACCAAGTGGGCACTTCATAGTGGCAAGCCCTTCCATAACGGGCTTTAGAATGTACAAGTATCCCTAAGTGCAAGAAATAGGTTAGTCAATGACCCTATTAAGTGGTTTCAGCCTTTAAGGGAGTGACAGGTCCATGGTACATCCCTCCAATGGAAAGTGTCATGTGATATAATAATGGAATGGATTGGGGCATCAAGGGAGGCTCCAAGTGTAATATTCCTAATTAGCCATGGCTAATTGGAATATTCGATTTTGCCCAATTTTTTCCTTCTATAGTTATTTGTAAATAAAAAGTGAGGATGGGGGACATAACTCACTTTAAGAATAAAAAAAGTCACTTCCTAGTAGCACAACATTGTGACTTAAAGAGGAGCCAAGGGGGCCAAAGGGGGACGCAGGAATGGGACCCACACAGACACATGGAGGGACTGCGCAGGAGGGAAGAACACGTGGCAAGAGGAGAATCACGCAGGAGGAAGTGAGCCTAGGGATTGTGAGAGGCAGAGGTTATAAAATAGAGAGGAGCCCCCTCATTTTGGATCATTCAGTTATGTGCATTTTGAGCTAGTCGTTCCGACTTCTGAGCATGCTAGCTGTTTAGCTAGTCTGCAGCACTGTTTAGTGCATTTAGTGTCTCCATTCAGAGATCTCACCCTTAGTCCCGGGGGACTTCGAGTGCCTACTCGAGCAAGATATTTCCTTTGGCATTTCAGTAGTAGTTTTATTAGCATTCTAGCAGCAGTCTCAACAACGTTTTGGAGCACTGTGTAGCGCTGGGAGAGGGACACAGTTCTTTCTGGCAGCAGTGTCGGATTGGGGTTTTTGCAGGAGGATTCATGCTGGGTGATTGAGCAGGGGACCAACACTTGCCTATTGGAGGATTTTTGGCAGAGTTTCAAGCAGAGTTTAGAGGGGTTTCCTTCAGTGGTAGCGCAGAGCACTGAGGAACTGCGCAGAACCCCAAGGGGGTGATTTTCGGGGGTCGGCTATTCTAGGAGAGCTTTCTAGGTTTTTCTGGGTTTTTGGAGTAGAGCCCGATTCCAGAGTTTCAGCATTTTCCGAGGAGGGGAGCAGCCCCAAATCATTATTTGTTTCCTAGCAGCAGCAGTGGCACGACAGTTCTCCAGCAGCATCCACGCAGAGAGGCCATTCCTTGTTATTCTGAGAGTATTTCTTCACTTGCCTTGTGCAAGTCGAGGTGCCATCTGTCTGATCACCTCTTGTACTCATTTTATTGCTCAGTATAATAAAATTGCTTAGCATTTCTCGCTGCATTTCTTGTGTATCTGCTTATATTTCCGGTTTACATTATTATATGTTGTTCCCTGTTATTTTGTCATTTCTGGGCTATTATACCATTTGCACATATTTGGTTGGAGTTTTTGCTGGGGTTTGAGGATTATTCCGGATTAGGGATATTACAGTGGTATCAGAGCATAGATCTGGCTCAGCCTGTGGAGTTAGCAATCTATGACACCGGGGGAAAAACCCTACATTTGTTACAGAGGTAGGAGATACAGAGGCACTGGACGTAGGTTGGAGAATACCTACGGAGAAGGAGACTATGTTCTGGTGGTGGACGCAGAGCAGATGGCAGACGAGGATGAGAAGAGATTTAAGGATATGCTCCTCAAATCAGTGCAAGATCTGTCGAGGTAGATTGAGGTGATGGGGTAGAGATTCACGGCAGTAAAGGCCAGACAGCGTGAGAGCCCACGAGTTTTTCAGATTGGCGAGGGATCAGGTGCATCCCATCATTTGCCAGAGCAGCGTGATACTGCGCAGCAGGTGGCCTCGCATGCCCCTACACGCTCTACCATGCCCACGTTCTTAGGAGCAGACACAGGGGTCAGAGCCCAACAAGAGGCAAAGCCCGACCATATGGGCGATTATTTTGCAGAGTACCAAGCATATGGGCAGGAGTTCAAGGATTCTCTTTCATTCAGAGACTTTGTTCAGCTCCAGCAGGATAGTAGGCCCTGCGATCATCACAGAGGGAACCGGCGTTACCATGATGGTGACACCCACCATGCAGCGAGTAGATTCCACTTGCCTACGTTTGATGGTTCATCAAACAGTTCGGTGAAGTCTTGGGTGGAGAAGCTGGACATTTATTTCCAGCTCAACCAGATGTCAGAGGCAGAGGCCATCAAGGTGGTAACATTGCATTTGGATGGCGAGGCCCAGGATTGGTGGTCTCACGGGATGGTTACACTCAGGCACTCTACAGTGACGACATATGCAGAGTTTACCAGGAGATTGATGGAGCGATTTGATCGGAGAGATCCAGAGCAGCAGTTTGTTGAGCTGATGAGGTTTAAACAGACAGGGAGCCCAAAGACCTACATTGTAGAATTCTTGAGGGTCTCCGTGATGTTGCCAGACCTATCCATGACACGAAGGGTCTATATGTATGTTGAGGGGTTAGTAGAGCCACTTTGGTGTCTAGTCTGATCCACTAGACCAGCCATGCTCCAGGACGCTATCAGCAGGACTCGGGACTTACAGGATGTCTTACCCAGGACCCGGACACCTTACCCCCAAAGACAACCTTTTCAGTCTAAGGGGAAGGATGTGAGGATTCCACCTCCCAAGGGGAATTCAGGACGTGTACAGATCGAGGACGATGTTAAGAGGGAGCTGAAGAAGAAGCGGTTGTGCTTCACATGTTAGGAGCTGTGGGCATCAGGACATAGATGTGCTATTGGTAAGGCACATTTTATTGAGGTCTTCTCTGAGAGCAATGGAGAAGAGGATGACGAGGATGATGTGGAGGTAGGAGATAGCCATGCCATATAGGGGCCTTTGCCACCTCCACTGCCAGCAGCAGGTGGTGCATCTTTTGCACCTACCGGAGGGGCTCTTGCAGCATTGCGAGGAGTTCCCAAGTATCTGATGCTACGCGTACGAGGGACAGTACGTGGCCAGCGGGTATTAGTTTTGGTTGACAGTGGGGCAACCCACAACTTCATCGATGCACAGTGGTTGAGCAGAGAGGTATTTAGACAGAGAGCTTTGATGGGTTTTCAGTCTTGGTTCTAGGAGATCAGACCATGACATGTGCTCATTATGTTCCAGAGCTTTTAGTGACGATGGGGACCTACAAATTGACTGACCACTTTTTCGTGGTCGATATCCCGGACACCAACATGATACTGGGTGTTCAATGGCTTATCACTCTAGGGAAGGTCACGACGGATTGGAAGACCCTAGAGATGGAGTGGGATGATGAGAAGACAGGGAGGCATGAGAAGATACGAGGACAGAAGTTAGAACACATATCCGCCTCAGACTGTGTCGGCTCATCGGATGGAGGCAGTCTTCCGGAAGGGAGACATAGAGTGGGCAGTGGAGCTCCAAGCATCAGAGGCAGGGACTACAGGGCAGACGGTACATCCAGAGATACATTCCATCCTTGATCGATATGCCATAGTGTTTGGGGAGATTCCACCAGGACAGCCACTGGATCAGGGGTTTGAGCACACCATCGAGCTTGAGCAAGGCATACAGGTAGTGATCACTACCCCCTATAGGCATCCCAAGGCCTATCAGGATGAGATTGAGCGGGCTATCCAGGAGTTGCTAGCTCTTGGGCACATTCGACCGAGCACGAGTCCTTTTGCTTCTTTTGTGGTGTTGGTGAAGAAGAAAGACGACACATTGAGGATGTGCGTTGACTAAAGGGCCCTGGACAAGAAGACCCTAAAGAATAGGTACCCCATACCCAGGATCGATGAGTTGATGGACGAGTTGAGGGGAGCACGATTCTTCTCAAAGATTGATTTGAGATCTGGGTACCATCAGATTCGTGTGAGGGAGCAGGACATTCCCAAGATCGCCTTCAGGTGCCACTATGGGCACTTTGAGTTCTTGGTGATGCCTTTTGGGCTAACCAACGCCCCCACTACATTTCAGTCCTGCATGAATCACATCTTCCGTAGTCACTTGAGGAAGTTTGTGTTGGTATTCTTTGATGACATTCTCATTTACAGCAGGACTTGGGAGGAGCATCTCCAGCACATTGAGACGGTATTGCGTATCTTATAGGAGCAGTAGTTCTATGCCAAACTCTCCAAGTGCGAGTTTGGGTTGACGGAGATGTTGTATCTGGGACACATCATAGGGGTGGACGGAGTGAGAGTCCATGAGCAGAAGATCAGGGCCATCAGAGAATGGCCAGAGCTGAGAAATGTGACGGAACTTCGAGGGTTCATTGGCATTTGTACTTACTACAGGAAGTTCGTCAAAGGTTTCTCGCAGCTTGCTGCACCCCTGACATATTTGACGAGGAAGGGGGCATTCAGTTGGTTAGATATGGCGCAGCGAGCCTTTGACAGGCTCAAGGAGGTTATGAGCAGCTGCCCAGTGCTTGCGTTGCCAGATTTTACGTAGCCATTTGTTTTGGAGTGTGATGCGTCGGGAGAGGGGATCAACGCAGTGTTGATGCAAGGAGGTCACCCTATAGCCTTTGAGAGCTGGAAGCTCCTTCCGCACAAGAGGTTGTATTCTATATACGACAAGGAGATGCTGGCCATCATGCATGCATTGGCTAAGTACCGGCAGTGTTTGGTGGGTAACAGGTTCAGGGTGAGGACTGATCACAACAGCCTCAAGTTCTTTTTGGAGCAGAAGTAGCTATTGGAGAGGCAGCAAAAGTGGATCAACAAGATCCAAGCATATGACTTTGACATTGAGTATGTCAAGGGTAAGAACAACGTGGTAGCAGATTCCCTTTCATGTAGACCAACCACGTTGTCTCTTATGAGCTTGGATACAGACTGGACGACTCGACTCTTAGTAGAGTACTCCAAGGACAGGTTTGCATGTGAGGTTCTGGATGGGCAGGTGGCAGATGACAGGTAGAGGGTGGTCGATGAGATCATCTATTACAGGGACCGGATCTTCTTGACTAAGGGGTCTTAGCTCAAGAAGAAGATACTCCAGGCATCACATGATTTACCATTGGCAGGACATCAGGGGTTTACCAAAACCTACAGGGCCATTAGGGAGAGGTTCTCATGGAAGGGCCTCAAGGAGGACGTACTCTAGCACATCCATGAGTGCGATGTTTGCCAGAGGAACAAGGGAGAGATGAGCCATCCCACAGGATTATTGCAGCCTCTTCCCATTCCGGAGGGGAAATGGGAGAGTATTTCGATGGACTTCATCACAGGGCTGCCCATGGTATAGGGCAAGGATTGTATCTTTGTCGTCGTTGACCGACTGATGAAGTACGCACATTTTTTTGCCATATCCGCACACTATACAGTAGCACAGGTGGCCGAGTTGTTCTTTAGAGATATCTTCAGGCTACATGGTCTTCCTAAGACCATCATTAGTGATAGGGACAGCCGTTTTATGGGCGGATTTTGGCAGGAGCTTTTTTGGTTGGTGGGGACAGAGTTGAGACCGAGTACCAGTTATCACCCACAGACGGATGGGCAAACAGAGATAGTTAACAAGTGGTTAGAGGGCTACTTGTGTAACTATGTCAGTGGGCAGCAGCGAGCATGGTTGAGGTGGTTGCATCCAGGGTAGTACTACTACAATACTTCACATCACATGTCCATTGGTATGTCACCATTCTATGCCTTATATGGGTATCATCCTTTATCTTTTGCTGATGTGATGTTTGGTGATAGCAAGGCTCCCAAAGCCAAGATTTGGATCCAAGAGAGTCAGGATATTCTCCGAGCTCTCGAGGATAACATGGCTACAGAATAGAACCAGCAGAAGTTATATGCAGACAGGGGTCAGGTGGAGAGACAGTTTGAGGTAGGGGACATGGTCTACCTACGATTACAGCCATATCGACAGTCGTCACTAAAGCAGAAGGGGGCTGAGAAGCTCAAGCCCCGCTTTTATGGGCCGTACAGGGTGATATGCAGGGTTGGACAGGTTACATATGAGTTGGAGCCTCCCCAAGGTAGCAAGATTCGTAACGTTTTTCATGTATCATGCCTGAAAAAGGAATTGGGGCAGCAGGTGACAGTGAAAAATGAGCTACCACCCATGGATGATGAGGGGCATTTGGTATTGCAGCCGGAGGCTATCATTGATACCAGGGAGAGGTAATTGCGGAGCAAGACGGTCCGAGAATTCTTGGTGAGGTGGAAGAATTTGCCGGATGAGGATGCCACTTGGGAGAGTGAGAAGATCTTGTAGCATCTATCACTTCAGTTGCTTGAGGACAAGCAAAATTTTGCCGGGGGAGACTGTAATATTCCTAATTAGCCATGGCTAATTGGAATATTCGATTTTGCCCAATTTTTGCCTTCTATAGTTATTTGTAAATAAAAAGTGAGGACGGGGGACATAACTCACTTTAAGAATAAAAAAAGTCACTTCCTAGTAGCACAACGTTGTGACTTAAAGAGGAGCCAAGGGGGCCAAAGGGGGACGCAGGAATGGGACCCATGCAGACACATGGAGGGACTGTGCAGGAGGGAAGAACACATGGCAAGAGGAGAATCACGTAGGAGGAAGTGAGCCTAGGGATTGCGAGAGGCAGAGGCTATAAAATAGAGAGGAGCCCCCTCATTTTGGATCATTCAGTTATGTGCATTTTGAGCTAGTCGTTCCGACTTCTGAGCACGCTGGCTGTTTAGCTAGTCTGCAACACTGTTTATTGCATTGAGTGTCTCCAGTCGGAGATCTCACCCTTAGCCCCGGGGGACTTCGAGTGCCTGCTCAGACAAGGTATTTTCTTTGGCATTTTAGTAGTAGTTTTATCAACATTCCAATAGCAGTCTCAACAGTTTTTTGGAGGACTGCGTAGCACTGGGAGAGGGACGCAGTTCTTTCTGGCAGCAGTGTCGAATTGGGGTTTTTGGAGGAGGATTCATGCTGGGTGATTGAGTAGGGGACCAACACTTTCCCATTGGAGGATTTTTGGCAGAGTTTCGGGCAGAGTTTAGAGGGGTTTCCTTCAGTGGCAGCATAGAGCACTAAGGAACTGCGCAGAACCCCAAGGGGGTGATTTTTGGGCGTCGGCTATTCCAAGAGTGCTTTCTGGGTTTTTTTGGGTTTTTGGAGTAGAGCCCGATTCCAGGGTTTCAGCATTTTCCAAGGAGGGGAGAAGCCCCAAATCATTATTTGTTTCCTAGCAGCAGCAGCAACACGTCAGTTCTCCAGCAGCATCCATGCAGAGAGGCCATTCCTTGTTATTCTGAGAGTATTTCTTCACTTTCCTTGTGCAAGTCGAGGTGCCATCTGTCTGATCACCTCTTGTACTCATTTTATTGCTCAGTATAATAAAATGGCTTAGCATTTCTCGCTGCATTTCTTGTGTATCTGTTTATATTTCCGGTTTACATTATTATATGTTGTTCCACTATTATTTTGTCATTTCTGGGCTATTATACCATTTGCACATATTTGGTTGGAGTTTTTCTCTGGGGTTTGAGGATTATTCCGGGTTAGGGATATTACACCAAGCCACATGCCATGGCACAAGGGTAGCAAAATGAGGGAAGCCCACACATGGGTATATAGATGAAGGAGGGAGCAATTGTGATACATGAGTTACCCCGCCTGTTGTTTTTCCACCCTTCATATGCCTTTTTCCATTATTGATTTTTCTAAATATGAATTAATTTAGCAGTTTATTGCTACGACAACAACGAATTAATCACACTGCATTCTTTATAGATAAAGATATTGCGGAAGATAAAATAGAAACCGAGGAAATAATGGCACACACACATAAATATGATAGTTGTTTTTGGACAAATATCCCTGGAAAAACCCAACTTGGGAAAAACGGTGCAACAGCTGAAGGTTTTTATTATTAAGCAGCAGTGAGAAATTATGAGTACAATAAATATCGCCAAACTGGCAAATCTATCCAAGAGAAATATTGGCCAAAATTTTCTGAGGGATTTTTCCCTCTCTCCGAGCAATCCCGACGCTTGACTTCCTTTGAAAAGATAGTCATCCAACCAACTCTGTGCAGGCCTTGTGTCACCCTAGTGCAGTCCCTCACATGCTTTGCCTAAATCAGCTGCCAATCTAGCCATCCTACCTGCTGCTGACTGAGAAACTCTCTTTGACACTCTTGAAAATATTCCTCGCCTCTGGAACTGAAAACAAGCTCCTCTTTAGTTGGATCAAATTATCCTCTTGAGGCTCTACGTTGCCTCTGCGTAGCCTCCTAGAGAAAATATCGGCCTCCTATTTTTGACTCTCCAGAACTGGAAAAATTCCTTCAGACTCACTGTCTCTGCTTCCCTTCTCTGGTTTGAACTCTACCAGATGCTGCTCTCTGGAAAGTTGAAATGCCTAAGGAAATAGATCTCAAGTGTCACAAGTGGGTTTCTCGATCTACCCATCAACTTCTTATAATCTCCAGTTGGAACTCCAAACTTCAAAGGCCAAGATTAAAACTTAATCAAGGGCTGAGATTATTTCCTTGTCAATTTGTGTGAATTTCTAGAAATTTCTCACCTTTGCCAATTAATATTGATTAATTAATCAGTGTTCCTAAGTGTAGAGTTAGGAAATATTTAAAAATAGGTTAATAATCTAATTGATCCATTTCTAGGTGGAATTTCCAGAAACAATTTATAGGTTTCGGAAAACTCTCGTGTTTTAGCCTCTCCACAAAGTTTCGAGACCAAAACACTTCCGATGCTACAAAAACTAACACTCCCTCTTAGCAAGGAAGGTGTTCTACTGTTGAACTGCTTCTAACACCGTGTCTTTGCATCACCCTCTGTACATGTTGTTGATGTATGGCCACTGTGACTGCCTGCCACTGCCCACCAACTACTATGTAACTCTGATGATGCATCTATGCTACTATTGACACTGCTATACTGTTGCCAACTCTGCATTTGCACTGCAACTCCCTCTCATCTGTTGTTTTTGCTACTGCAACTGAGAAGCTTTCGAAATATTAAATCAACTATCTCTGTGTTGCATCTGTCTCCTAAGCATCTAACTTCTACTAGCCTCTGCATTGTGCACAGGGGAATTTGCATTGTTTCTGACTCTTCTACAAAGCCTCCTTCTCTGCAGTCAACATTGCATCTGTGCTCCTCAACACTTGACTACAACTATTCTGCAACTATCACTCTAGAATTTGACTACATCAACTGAGACTGATCCATCCTGCTACTGAACACTGTGGGTCCCTGTAGCAAGGTAATGATCCATGAGGAAGACACCTCAATGGACCTTGCCCCAATCCTCTATGCAACTCTGTGAGTATAGCTCCATATCGACCCACCTCTCTCTTGGAGGTATAGATGCAAACATGACGAAGTCTTCCTCCAACCTGGAGGACAACTTGTCTATCTTTGCGAACGTTGATTCCTGGTCTTGCTTCTCTTGCTTGTCCTTCTTCCTGAGAGGACACTGAGTATTGTAGTGGCCAAACTCGCCACACCTGAAGCACTTGACCTTAGATATGTCCTTCTTTTTCTTCTTCTCCCCCTATCCTTGATTGGGACCCTTTGATTCAAGGGCCACATTCTCCTCTTATTTCTCACCCTTCAAACCCTTGTTGCTACTTCCGTTGATGAAGCTCTTTACTAGAGCTTGTCTCATCTCTTCTTGCTGTAGGTCCGACCATATCCTGTCCCACCTAGGCAATGTATCTCGGCCCAAGATACTTTGGACAAAGACTTGCCACCCCTCTGAGACATTGTTCAGTGCCAAATGCACAAGTTCTGTAGGCTGAGGTACCTCCCCAATGGCTGCAAGCTGATCAAAGATTTCCTAAATCCTAGTGAGGAAGGGATCTATGCCTTCCCCCTTTTGCATCCTGATGTTTCTCAACTTCTCCTGCAGGAACATCTTCTGTTGCTTAGAAGGATTCTCATATCGTTGAGTGAGAGCATCCCACATCTCCTTAGCCATTCCTTTGTCCACTATATGTGAGACTATATGGTCTTGGACTCCATCCAAGATCATTTGCTTTGCCTTCATCATGTCTTTCTTGTACTCCTTCAGCTGATTTGCATCTTGGGTTACTACCACCACATTATCTACATAGGATTTTAGGCCAAATTCATCCAGCGGGAAGGACATCCTAGCCTTCTAGATGACATAGTTGGAGGTTCCCTCCAACCTATCTTGATCTCTAAGCCCAGCTATGGCCATCTCTGAATCTAGAACAAAAATCTCCCTCTTCCCTCTGCTCGACTGTTGAATCTGCTACTCGCACTCCCTTTTGCAGTGAAAACTCTTCTTGCAGCTATTGCCAACTGCTGCTAGAAAATTGAATGTCTAACTAGAAACCCTCTTAGATAAATTCTCTCTGTGTGTGCACTTTATCTTCCACCCGATGCTAATTTTGTTGTTGCAAAACCCTTCTATGCCCAAAAAAGGAGTCAACCCAAAAAAATACTAGGAAGCTGAAATTTTTTTGCCAACTTGCATTGAAAAATTGAATTGCAAGCAATTCGTATTGCCTTGGCTAGGCACTGTGCAGCCCCCATAAATTTGTCCTGTTTCTCACTCTGAACAATGAATTTGTTCTTCCTCTTTTGAGCTTCCTCGTCTGATCAAAATCACTTTGATACCATGTGAAAATTTCACAAATGAAATTCTATTGCAACAACTGGAATTAATTCTTCTAACTGTTAATTAATTTAGCAGTTTATTGCTACGACAACAATGAATTAATCACACCACAATCTTCAAAAATAAAAATATTGGGGAAGATAAACTAGAAACCAAGAAAATATTAGCACACACACACACACATAAATATGACAGTTGTTTTTGGAAAAAAGTCCCCAGAAAAACCCAACCTCAGAAAACTGGTGCAGAAGCTGAGGGTTTTTATTATTAAGCAGCGACGAGAAATTCTGAGTACAATAAATATCTCCAAATTGGCAAATCTACCCAAGAGAAATGTTGGCCAAAATTTTCTGAAGGATTTTACCCTCTCTCCAAGAAATCCTGGCACTTGACTGCCTCTGAAAAGCTAGCCATCCAACTAGCTTTGCATAGGCCCTGCATCACCCTAGCGTAGTCCCTCACATGCTCTGCTTGAATAAGCTGCCAATCTAGTTGTCCTTGCTGCTGCTAATTGAGAAACTATATCTCCAACACTATGGAAAATATTCCCAGCCTCTAGAACTGAAAATGAGCTCCTCTCCAGTTGGATTGAATTGCCCTCTTGAGGCTCTGTGTTTCCTCAACGCAACCTCTTGGAGAAAATCTCGGCCTCCTATTTTTGACTCTCCGGAACTGGAAAAATTCCTCCAAACTCATTGTCTCTTCCCTTCTCTATCTTTGCTTCGCTTCTCTAGCTTGAACTCTTCTGGATGCTGCTCTTTGTAAAGTCGAACTGCCTAAGGAAATCAATCTCAAGTGTCACAAGTGTGTTTCTCCATCTACCCATAAACTTCTTCTTATTATATCCAATTGGGACTCGAACGATCAAGATTAAAGCTTAATCAAGGGCTGAGATTATTTCCTTGTCAATCCGTGTGAGTTTCTTGAGAATTCTCACCTTTCCCAATTAATATTGATTAATTAACAAGTTTTCCTAAATTTAGACTCAGGAAATATTTAAAAAGAGGCTAATAATCTAATTGAGCCATTTGCTAGGTGGAATTTCTAGAAATGATTTATGGGTTTTGGAGAACTCCTGTGTTTTAGCCTCTCCACAAAGTTTTGAGACTAGAACACTTTCGATGCTACAAAAACTTACAATAATGAAGGGGTAGAGCTCATTTTTGGTTTTTTCCCACGTGCTTATATAACGTCCCAACCATCTTTTGCATTTTGTGATATTATTTTCTTTTTTTCATGGCCATGATATGCTTTTATCTTTTTTTTTAGCTGCATCAACCTTTGAGTCAACATTTCTAGGCCCAACCCAAACATGTGGATAAGGGTAGGCAGAGTACCATAGCCTTGTGGACCCAAAGGGGGAAGATGATGAAATAGGGCTTGTAATGTGTGGAGGGCGGTGAAGAATGTGAAATGGGAAAATGGGATTACACTACCAAAATCAGGGTTTCCCAAGTAGTGCCTTTCCTAAAGCTATATGTCGATAGGGGAGATCCCACGGGACTAGGATTGTGGATTACTCCTCCATTTAAGGCGAGGGAACAAAACTACTATGAAACCCTTCTTTTAGGTCACCCAATAATCCATGCCCGAAGTTCCCAAGGAAAAACAAGCATAAGCACCCGATTGCACAATGGAAAACATACCTTTAGGATTGGATGGCCCACCTTCAAACATATGCTCTTGAAAAATGTGTAAGGGGACATATGAATGGCTCAGGGAGCAGAGATCAAATGCAACAATTTATAGGATGCACTGGTGGCTGTCAGGGGCTACTAGTTGCCAGCTGAAGACAAATTCAAGAGAAAATTTCTCCTATGGTGTCACCCATTGGTGGTGGGTAACAAACCTATCCAAGGTCCTCCAATCATATCCAGGATGAAAGGAACCCAAGATGAACTCAAAGGGACAAGACATGATCTGACTAGAACAACAAGACACAAACAATGGGATGTGAGGTCTAGGATACCTCATACAAGGATTCGCATGGTTGTTACATGGATTTTGACTTGTGATCTTGGCTCGACAATGGTGTGAAAAAATGTTGCTATAGAATAGAGTTACCCTTTTTAAAAGAGCTAACAGGTCTAAATGCACATATCGCAAGGATATCCTTAAGAACATTCCAATGTTTTGGAAAATTTGTTATTAAAGAGTATGACCAGTTTTCAAAGGAGAATTTTAGTGGTTTATACTCCCAAAGTTGTAGATATAAAAAATACCAAGTATGTTTTATTAATATTCATATGGAACTACCCAAAGTCCAAGTGAGGTGTCCCACCATTGAGTTGGTTAGTTTTAAAGGAGCTTTCAACATTAAGGGAGTCAAATAAAGCATTTTGTTGAGAAGGTTGTTCAACTCATGTATTGTACCACGAAATTTAGTAGGCCTTGGAGAGGGAACCCAACAAGGCTAAAGCTAAACCAAGTGCTAACAAGGGGGTAGTGGCCCACTGTCACCACAGTCAAAACCCACTACTCTTTATGGAATTTCACCGATGGGAGGAGTCTCGATAAGATGATCACCTATGAAAATTATTCTAAGGATAGAGGATAAGGTGATCAACTAGGATCTTCTTAAAAAGACTGAATATTTGGCTCAAGGATTTACAAGGAAGCAATTCGCTATCTACAAGAAGACCTAGAAAAATATTCACAAGACCTAGGTTTTGATAGGTTAAACGTGTGTTAGGGTTCCCAAAGTTAAAGGCAAGGAGAAAAGTTTCTTATGATCTATTTCAACAAGGCCAAGGTTCATGAAACCTTAAAGAAATTCCTCAAGTTGAGAAAGAAAGGGAAACACCTAGGGAAAGAGATTTTATGGATGAATTTTGAGTGGATGCCCACCAAAATGATAGGCCATGTACCCAATATCTATGTCTTTATGTTTAGGCTCTCAAAATCTCAAGAAGCCTCCTCCCTAGCATTTCACTCTAAGCCCTAGGTCTTCCTTCTAGCCTTAAAAGCACTGAATTTTAGAAGGATAAATTTATGGATAAAATTTTGAGATGATCACCAATTGATTGGACTAGTGCCTTTTCCAATGGACATATGGAGTCAAGGATGCTTAAGATAAGCCTAATTCCCTCGAAGGAAGTCGAAATTTGATGCCCAAGCTATCAAATTTCAACAATTACCCACTTAATGGAATAATGAATTTTGATGGAGAATAACAAGAAGTACTCCACTAGGAACATTCATTACATATTACAATGAGTAATGCATATAACATTCATCTAGATATTCTGCAATAAATTGATCTTCAACAAATTAGGGCACAAAATTTTAACCTGGAATCAATAGTTCCATGCATTAGACATTAAAAAAAATGATATTCAACAATAGATTCCACTTACAAGATAAAATGTAATATATCCTTCCATTAGACGAAGAAATAGTTCCAAAGAATGTCAAAATCAACTTCTATACATCAAAATGCATCCAAGTATCTCCAAAATCACCCATAAGAAGAAAGTGCGAATTCTCTAAGAGGTCCAAAATTCATAAGTTTGATTATGATTGATCACAATGAACTGATATCCAATATATGCAAGTCCTACTAAATCCAATTATGCCTAAAGCCCCCTCCAAGTCATAAAGTAATGTGAGAAAAACACTCTAGATCATAGACTGACCTAGTAACCAATGTGCAAACATAATAATAACCCACAAGAGGGTCGAAATGCTGATTTAATGCATGCATAAGCCTGTTGAAGGCATGTATTGAGCTCCTCATGTGCCAAAGTGAGTGTAGAGGTCTTCTAAAATCAAGCCTTAGAGCTTGGCTACTAAACTTCCTTGCAAATGATCCTGTGGTCTCCAACTTTGGTTTTGTCTCTTGGGGCACAAAACTGAGTCTCATGGGTCTCCAAGTGGTGAAATATCTGTCTCTTCTCCAAAGTTGAGGGCACTGGAGATGGTGCTAGCCCTCCCATGTCTCAAGGTTTGAGAAAAACCTCATTTGGTCCCTAGATCAACTACTTGACCCTCATGAAGTGCTAAGCCTTCTAGTGGCATGCTAGCCTAGGTGCATCATCCCATGAATAATATAGAGAAAAGTGCAGAAGTTGTGGGTGCTAAGGATGCCCATGGCTATGAATGATGCTCTAAGATGCTCCAGAGTCCCATGGCTCTCAACACATCACCTGTGGGTGTCAAGATCTCCCTCTAGAGGACCTGGACCTTAGTTAAGTTGCCCAAACCTATATATGAAACCACCTACCAACCACACACAATATCTAGTGCTGCAAATTTCATCATCAGGTATATTAATCATTAGTGCATCTATGTTGACCAAGCTTGAAAGAAGTGGGCATAATAATACTTCATATGTGGCTTCTCTTCTAAAATTGGGGCCTTAGTCACATAATGGTGTTAATTACCTAGGTAGGAGTGGCTTATAGACAACCTTATTAGGTATTTCCAACCCCCAAAGGGAAGTGACATGTGATTAGTCCTCCCTTCAATCGATAGGTTCCAAGTGAATAATGATGGAATGGGGAGTGGGGAAAAAGGGAACTTGAAGGCCAAGTGCCATGGTCAAAAGGACCAACTATGATGCGATACCTCATCCTGGGTGTATAGATGTGAGGAGGGAGCAATCGTGGATGCATGAGTTACCTCAGTCTTTGTTTTTCCACCCCTCTATATTTCTTTTTGCTTTTTCTTAATTTTTCCTTGCATTACTGCTCATAGCTCAAGGAATGTGAGTTTGCTTTGTATGATGTATAGGCTAAAGCAATTATTACCCCTTTTAGGATGGGGCAATTCATCACCCATGAAGACAAATGAAGACCAAGAGAAGGTTACTGCATTCCTCTTCTAGGTTAGAAGAGTGGAAAATAATGAAGTCACAAATATGATGGGCAATGATTGCAGTTGTTAATTACCCACTAATTTTAGAGGCTAGGTGTTAACTGAGCGTTAGAAATATATATGCTGAGAATATATACATAGTGTACTCTGATAAGTGCATAATATCCTAGTGAGTTGATATTTTGCAGGGAAGAAGGCATCTGGCTAGGTTTGTTGTTGGGTTCATAGTGGCGATCTTTGTTTACAGATGCTTATCAATGAGCACAGCATTGCGATATTTAGCAATGAATAGAACAACCTTAGGATAGTGAAGTTTGAACCACTGCGTCCTATGATTTCAACTGACCCTTTTAATCAATGGGGTTTGTATCTGTTGGGCCATTTCAAAGAACCTGATACATGCAAAATAAATATATTTTGATTATGAGATGCTGTTTCACAAGGTGGAGAATAGTGGATTATATATATTGGATCTTGTTTCCTTTTCTGCTACTTATTAATACCATTGTATTAACATCCTATCCTGCTGCATTCAAAACTAAAATTACAGAGGTTACTTGTCAATTAATAATTGGTTTACTGTTGACAAATACTTGACTATAACAAAACATAATGATAATTTTTCAAATCTGTTTTACGCTTTTCTTGTGGAATTTTTGACGGTTATATATTTTGTATGAAGGCTCTTCTTTCTGGGGTCTCGGCTGGGGGTTTAGCAACATATTTGCATTGTGACGATTTTCGTGAACTATTACCACACACTGCTACAGTGAAATGTCTTGCTGATGCAGGATTTTTTCTTGATGCGTAAGTTTTCAACCTTTATTTGATTTATGTATTACAAGAATAAATCTTCAATTTTCAATCATTCTAGAATCTAAATAACTTACCTGTCAAGGAAAGTTGCACTTCAAAAGATAAAAAGTAAAATTAAACATCCTTTTTAATCCGTTGTACTGTTTCATCTTACAGTTTATGGCAAAGGCCCTTATTCATTATTTTAATTTATCTTAAAAAAAATTGTAACATGCACAATGCACAGGAAAGATATAGCTGGAAGGAATTATATAAGATCATTCTATAAAGGCACTGTCACTTTACAGGTATTTTTAACTGTTATCTGGATGTTTAAGTTGTCATTTCTCTGAGGCTTTTGCAAAAAAAAATGGGTGTAGCATGTCCTTATGATTGAGGTTATTGAGTGTCATCTTCAACTTCTAATATATGCTTGTCTTTTTTTTGGTCTGTAGGGTTAGGTATAATTATAAATTATTGACATCTTTAGCACAGTGGTGGTAATATACATCATTGGGTGTGGACTAGAGCTTTTTTTCTGTCTTGCAACATACTGTTTCCTATATGGAGCTTAAATTTGTCAGTTACCTCAATTTTGCCCAAAGTAACTTGTTTCAATCTGGATTCACATTTAATCCTGCCCTAGGTTCATATTTTAAAGATTTTCTTGAAGATTCTCCCTTAAAAGGTCATTTTCATTATATTTGATAGGCATATGTCCTGTTACCACTCAAATTGTATGTTAAAATGATGAAAGCTCCAGTCAATGTCATACAATCTGAGTGGAACCTTGATAGGTCACCCATTATCACCTTAGTGACCTGCCTTGCCTCTTTAGGCTGGTTCTCCTCCAGCTTCGAGGGAGGATCCCTTGAATATCTCTAGTATTTAAACAATATGGAGCAAGGTGAGATCACAAGTAACACTAGTAACTGGATTGGTTTTTTGAAGAAAAGGGAAATAGTGGTGATAGAGGGATGTGAAGACTAGCGCTAATATTCAAGGGTGATGGAGTCATAGCAAAGTTAGGATGAAAAGATATCATGAAGCATGACTCTCATTGGATCTATTGGCCATAATAATAGATCAGGAAGGAGAAATTAGTATTGAATAGATGGGTAGTTTCCTGGCCAATCAGGGTAAATTGCAAGGTCAAGAATCCACTAGAGAGGATTCCTCAATGGGATTTTCTTTAGCCCAAGGATCTACTGTGGCATAAGTTAAGCCAAAAGTTTACAAAGCAGGGGGTGAAGACCAATATTTGTGACACCCCTTTCCATGTAATATTCCAATTGTAGAATTTGCAGAAAATTGCTTCAAAAATTTTAACCATTAATTCCTTAAAACATTTGCACAAATTGAGCCACACATTTAACATAAAAAACTGAAAATGTAAACTGCGACTAAAAAATAGACAAGATACACATGCAAAAAAACTCAACCTTATTTTATTGATATGAAAGGCGCTGATACAATAAACTGGAAATGGCTGAGGTGATGGCCTCAAAAGATCTATAATAATGTTGTTGCTGGCTCCAAAGATAAACTGATCTGCTGAAACCCCTGTGAATTCTGGATGAATTCACCAAGGGGAGAGATGGGTTCTTGCCCACCCTCGCTAAATCACCCGAGGGTTTTTGTCCTGGGGCTACTATAACAGAGAACTGAATTCTCCGATCTATACCAAAGACAGAAGCTCCAAACCGCTATGTCTCCAAATGATCTCCTCCTCTTTTATAGATATGATGGATAGATCTCCAAGCCTTTAGAAACATCTTATTTTATTATTATTCTAGAAGCTCCTCCATTGACTTTACCTTAAGTGACCTTTTAATTTTATTTTATTTCACTTAAGTCACTTTTGGTCTTTCTCCTCCAATTAATTATTTTTTCCTTAGGTATATGACCAATTAAAGCCATTTTTAATCAAGAAAAATGGTAAATTTGTAATATCCCGTTTCAGAGATATTCCCCAAAACCCCAGTAAACCCCAACTAAATACGCACAAATGATATAATAACTGGGAAGCTCAAAATGATAAAAATAACAGCGGTGCAACATATAATAATGGAAACATGGAATATAAGCAGAGACTCGAGAAATGCAGAGAGAAATGCTAAGCCATTTTATTATACTGAGTAATGGAATGAGTACAGGAGGAGATCAGAAAATATGGCACCTCGACTTGCACCAGGCAAGTGAAGAAATACACTCAGAATAGCAAAGGAATGGCCTCTCTTTGAACTGCGTGGATGTTGCTAGGAAATTGTCGTGCTACTGCTGCTGCTGGAAATCAAATGAGGATTTGGGGCTTTTCCCCTCCTCAAAAAGTGCTGAAACTCTGGAATCAGCGTCTACTCAGAAAATCCAGTAAATCCCAGAAAGCGTTTCTGAAATGGCCAACCCCCAGAAATCGCCCCCTTGGGGAATCACGCAATCCCTCAAGGCTTTGCACTGCCACTGAGTGGAATCATCCAAAATACTGCCTAAAACTCTGCCAAACTCCTCCAATATGCAAGAGTTGATCTCTTGCTCAACCTCCCAACTCAACTCCTCCACAAACCCCCAATCCGGAACTGCTCTCAAAAAAACTGCGTCCCTCTCTCAAGACTGTGCAGTCCTCCAATGCTCAGCTCCACCTCAATGCCAAAGCTCAAAACTACTGCAAAAAGACTTTTGAAACTACCTTGCCGGAGTAGGCACTCAAAGTCCCCCGGGGCTAAGGGTGAGATCTCCGAACGGAGACACTCAGTGCACTAAACAGTGTTGCAGACAGGCTAAACAGCCAGCGTGCTCCAAGTCAAAGTGACTAGCTCAAATGCTCATAACTGAATGCCAAAATGAGGAGGTTCCTCTCTCCTTTATAGCATTGGCCTCTCTCAATCCCAAGGCTGACCTCCTCCAACATAATCTCCTCTTGCCACATGTTCCTTTTCCCATCCGCGCAGTCCCTCTAAGTGTCTACGTGGTCCTTTGGCCCCCTTGGCTCCCATTTAAGTCACAACGTTGTGCTACTAGGAAGTGACTTTTATTCTAAAAGTGAGTTATGTCCCCTTTCCTTCACCTTTTTATTTACAAATAACTATAGAAGGCAAAATTGAGCAAAATCGAATATTCCAATTAGCCATGGCTAATTAGGAATATTATAGTCTCCCCCGGCAAAATGTTGCTTTTCCTCAAGCAACTGAAGTGATGGATGCTGCAAAATTTTCTCACTCTCCCAGGTGGCATCCTCATCCGGAAAATTCTTCCACCTTACCAAGAATTCCCGGATTGTCCTGTTCCGTAGCTGCCTCTCCTTGGTATCAATAATAGCCTCTAGCTGCAACACCAAATGCCCCTCATCATCCGTGGGTGGTAGCTCATCTGTCACTGTCACATGTTGTCCCAATGCCTTCTTTAGGCATGATACATGAAAGACGTTATGAATCTTGTTGCCTTGGGGTAGCTCCAACTCATACGCAACCTGTCCAATCCTGCGTATCACCCTGTATGGCCCATAAAAGCGGGGCTTGAGCTTCTCAACCCCCTTCTGCTTCAGTGATGACTGTCGGTATGGCTGTAATCGTAGGTAGACCAAGTCCCCTACCTCAACCTGTCTCTCCACCCGACCCCTGTTAGCATACAACTTTTGCTGGCTCTGCGTTGTAGCCATATTATCCTTGAGAGCTTAGAGAATATCCAGACTCTTTTGGATCCAAATCTTGGCTCTTAGAGCCTTGCTAGCACCAAACATCACGTCAGCAAAAGATAAGGGATGATATCCATACAAAGCATAAAATGGTGACATACCAATGGACATGTGATGTGTAGTGTTGTAGCAGTGCTCCCCCAGATGCAACCACTTTAGCCATGCTCACTGCTGCCCACTGACATAGTTACACAAGTAACCCTCCAGCCACTTGTTAACTGTCTTTGTCTGCCCATTCGTCTGTGGGTGATAACTTGTACTCGGTGTCAACTCCGTCCCCACCAACCGAAAAAGCTCCTGCCAAAATCCGCCCATGAAACGGTTGTCCCTGTCACTGGTAATGGTCTTGGGAAGACCATGTAACCTGAAAATCTCTCTGAAGAACAGCTCGGCCACCTGCGCTGCTGTGTAGTGTGCGGATATGGCGAAAAAGTGTGAGTACTTTGTCAGCTGATCAACGACGTCAAAGATGCAGTCCTTGCCCTGTACCATGGGCAACCTTGTGATGAAGTCCACCGAAATACACTCCCATTTTCCCTCCGAAATAGGAAGAGGGTGCAATAGTCCTGCTGGATGGTTCATCTCCCCCTTGTTCCTTTGGCAAACATTGCACTCCCGGACATGCTGGAGTACGTCCTCCTTGAGGCCCTTCCATGAGAACCTCTCTCTATTGGCCTTGTAGGTTTTGGTAAACCCCTGATGACCTGCAAAGGTGAATCATGTGATGCCTGAAGTATCTTCCTCTTGAGCTGAGATCCCTCAGTCAAGAAGATCCTGTCCCTGTAATAGATGACCTCATCAACCACCCTGTACTTGTCATCCGCCACCTACCCATCCAGAACCTCACATGCAAATCTATCCTTGGAGTACTCTACTAGGAGTCGAGCCCTCTAGTCTGCGTCCAAGCTCATAAGAGAAAACGTGGTTGGTCTACGTGAAAGGGCATCTACTACCACGTTGTTCTTACCCTTGACATACTCAATGTCAAAGTCATATGCTTGGATCTTACTGATCCACTTCTGCTGCCTCTCCTGTAGCTGCTTCTGCTCCAAAAAGAACCTGAGGCTGTTGTGATCAGTCCTCACCCTTAACTTATTACCCACTAAATACTGCTGGAATTTGGCCAATGCATGCATAATGGCCAGCATCTCCTTGTCATATATGGAATACAACCTCTTGTGCGGAAGGAGCTTCCGGCTCTCAAAAGCTATAGGGTGACCTCCCTGCATCAAAACTACGCCGATCCCCTCTCTCGACGCATCACACTCCAAAACAAATGGCTGCGTAAAATCTGGCTATGCAAGCACTGGGCAACTGCTCATAACCTCCTTGAGCCTATCAAAGGCTCGCTGCGTTGTGTCCGACCAACTGAATGCCCCCTTCCTTGTCAGATCTGTCAGGGGTGCAGCAAGTTGTTAGAAACTCTTGACGAACTTCCGATAGTAAGTACAAATGCCAATGAATCCCCGAAGTTCTGTCACGTTTCTCGGCTCCGGCCAATCTCTGATGGCCCTGATCTTCTCCTCGTGGACTCTCACTCCGTCCACCCCTATGATGTGTCCCAAGTACAACATCTTCGTCAACCCAAACTTACACTTGGAGAGCTTGGCATAGAACTGTTGCTCCTGCAAGATGCACAACACTGTCTCAACGTGCTGGAGATGCTCCTCCCAATTCCTGCTGTAGATGAGGATATCATCAAATAATACCAACACAAACTTCCTCAAGTGACTGCGGAAGATGTGATTCATGCAGGACTGGAATGTAGCTGGGGCGTTGGTTAGCCCGAAGGGCATCACCAAAAACTCAAAGTGCCCATAGTGACACCTGAAGGCGGTTTTGGGAATGTCCTGCTCCCTCACGCAAATCTGATGGTACCTAGATCTCAAATCAATCTTTGAGAAGAACCATGCTCCCCTCAACTCATCCATCAACTCGTCGATCCTGGGTATGGGGTACCTGTTCTTCAGTGTCTTCTTGTTCAGGGCCCTGTAGTCAATGCACATCCTCAATGTGCCATCCTTCTTCTTCACCAACACCACGGAAGAAGCAAAAGGACTCGTGCTCGGCCGAATGTGCCCAAGAGCCAGCAACTCCTGAATGGCCCACTCAATCTCATCCCAATAGGCGTTCGGATGCCTATAGGGGGTAGTGATCACTGCCTGTATACCCTGCTCAAGCTCAATGGTGTGCTCAAACCCTCGGTCTGGTGGCTATCCTGGCGGAATCTCCCCAAACACTATGGCATACTAGTCAAGGATGGACTGTATCTCTGGATGTACCGTCTGCCCTGTAGTCCCTGCCTCTGATGCACGTAGCTCCACTGCCCACTCTATGTCTCCCTTTCGGAAGACTGCCTCCATCCGATGAGCCGAAACAGTCTGAGGCGGATATGTGTGTTATCCCTGTATCTTCTCATGCCTCCCTGTCCTCTCATCATCCCACTCCATCTCTAGGGTCTTCTAATCTGTCGTGACCTTCCCTAGAGTGATAAGCCACTGAACACCCTGTATCACATTGGTGTCCGGAATATCGACCATGAAAAAGTGGTCAGTCAATGTGTAGGTGCCCATCGTCACTGATAGCTCTGGAACATAACGAGCACACATCATGGTCTGATCTCTTGGGACCAAAACTGAAAACCCATCGAAGCTCTCTGTCTATATACCTCCCCGCTCAACCATCTATGCATCGATGAAGTTGTGGGTTGCCCCATTGTCAACTAAAACTGGTACTCGCTGGCCACGTACTGTCCCCCGTACGCATAGCGTCAAATACTTGGGAACTCCTCGCAATGCTGAAAGGGCCCCTTTGGTAGGTGAAAAAGCTGCACCACCTACTATTGGCGGTGGATGTGGCAAAGGACCTTGCAGGGCATGACTATCTCCTGCCTCCACCTTATCCTCCTCATCCTCTTCCCCGCTGCTCTTGGAGAAGACCTCAATAAAATGTGCTTTGCCAGCAGCACATCTATGTCCTGGTGCCCACGGCTCCTGATAGGTAAAGCACAGCTGCTTCTTCTTCAGCTCCCCTCGACATCATCGTCAATCTGTGCTTGTCCTGGATTCCCCTTTGGAGGCGGAATCCTCACATCCTTCCCCTTAGGCTGGAAAGCCTATCTCTGGGGGTAAGGCGTCTAGGTCCTGGGTAGGACATTATGTAAGTCCCGGGTCCTCCTAATAGCATCCTGGAGTGTGGCTGGTCTAGTGGATCGAACTAAACCCCGAAGTGGCTCTGTGAACCCCTCAACGTATATGTAGATCCTCTATGCCGTGGATAGATTTGGCACCATCACTGAGACGCTCAAGAAATCTGCAATGTAGGTCTCTGGGCTCTCAGTCTATTTGAGCCTCGTCAGCTCAACAAAATGCTGCTCTGGATCCCTCCGGTCAAATCTCTCTATCAATCTCCTGGTGAACTCGGCATATGTCGTCACTGTGGAGTGTCTGAGTGTAACCATCCCATGAAACCACCAATCCTGGGCCTCACCATCCAAATGTAATGTTGCCACCTTGATGGCCTCTGTCTCTGACATCTGGTTAAGCTGGAAATAGATGTCTATCTTTTCCACCCAAGACTTTGCCGAACTGTTTGATGAGCCATCAAATGTAGGCAAGTGGAATCTACTAGTTGCACGGTGGGTGTCACCATCATGATAATGCCGGTATCCTCTGTGATGGTCGCGGGGTCTACTCTCCCGCTGGAGCTGAACAAAGTCTCTGAATGAGAGGGCTTCCCTGAACTCGTACCCATAGGCCTAGTACTCTGCAAAATAATCGCCCATATGACCGGGCTTTGCCTCCTGCTGGGCTACGGCCCCCGTGTCTACTCCTAAGAAAGTGGGCATGGTAGAGCATGTAGGGGCATGCAAGGCCACCTGCTGCGTAGTATCACATTGCTCTGGCAAATGGTGGGATACACCCGATCCCTCACCAACCTGGAAAACCCGTGGGCTCTCACGCTGTCTAGCCTCTATAGCCGTGAATCTCTATCCCATCACCTCAATCTGCCTCGACAGATCCTGCACTGATTTGAGGAGCATATCCGCAAATCTCTTCTCGTGCTCATCTGCCATCGATCCTCCTGCTCTGCGTCCACCCTAGGCTCCTTCTGTTCTGTGTCCACCACAGGCTCCTCCTGTTCTGCGTCCACCACTAGAATACAGTCTTTCTCTCCGTAGGTGTTCTCCAACCTACGCTCAATGTCTCTATATCTCCTACCTCTGTAACAAATGTAGGGTTTTTCCCCCGGTGTCATAGATTGCTAGCTCCACAGGCTGAGCCAGATCTATGCTCTAATACCACTGTAATATCCCATTTCAGAGATATTCCCCAAAACCACAGTAAACCCCAACTAAATACGCACAAATGATAACTAACGGGGAAACTCAAAATGATAAAAATAACAGTGGTGCAACATATAATAATGGAAACATGGAATATAATTAGAGACTCGAGTAATGCAGAGAGAAATGTTAAGCCATTTTATTATACTGAGTAATGGAATGAGTACAGGAGGTGATCAGAAAAGATGGCACCTCAACTTGCACCAGGCAAGTGAAGAAATACACTCAGAATAGCAAAGGAATGGCCTCTTTCTGAACTGCGTGGATGCCGCTAGGTAACTGCCGTGCTGCTGCTGGTGGAAGAAATCAAATGAGAATTTGGGGTTGTTCCCCTCCTCAGAAAGGGCTGAAACTCTGGAATCAACCTCCACTCAGAAAACCCAGAAAAACCCAGAAAGCGTTTCTGAAATGGCCGACCCCCGGAAATCGCTCCCTTGGGGAATCACGCAATCCCTCAAGGCTCTGCACTGCCACTGAGTAGAATCATCCAAGATACTGCCTGAAACTCTGCCAAACTCCTCCAATATGCAAGATCTAATCTCTTTCTCAACCTCCCAGCTCAACTCCTCCACAAACCCCCAATCCGGAACTGCTGCCAGAAAAATTGCGTCCCTCTCTCTCAAGACTTTACAGTCCTCCAATGCTCAGCTCCACCTCAATGCCAAAGATCAAAACTACTGCAAAAAGACTGCTGAAACTACCTTGTCCGAGTAGGCACTTGAAGTCCTCCGGGGCTAAGGGTGAGATCTCCGAACGGAGACACTCAGTGCACTAAACAGTGCTGCAGACAGGCTAAACAACCAGCGTGCTCCAAGTCGAAGTGACTAGCTCAAATGCTCATA
Organism: Pinus tabuliformis; assembly: GCA_031772625.1. Taxonomy (NCBI): domain Eukaryota; kingdom Viridiplantae; phylum Streptophyta; class Pinopsida; order Pinales; family Pinaceae; genus Pinus; species Pinus tabuliformis. The sequence goes on along the minus strand of CM062819.1, from coordinate 634,316,816 downwards.
ACTAAATGCCAAAATGAGGAAGCTCCTCTCTCCTTTATAGCATTGGCCTCTCTCAATCCCAAGGCTGACCTCCTCCAACGTAATCTCCTCTTGCCACGTGTTCCTTTTCCCATCTGTGTAGTCCCTCCAAGTGTCTGCGTGGGCCCCATCTCTGCGTGGTCCTTTGGCCCCCTTGGCTCCCCTTTAAGTCACAACGTTGTGCTACTAGGAATGGACTTTTATTCTAAAAGTGAGTTATGTCCCCTTTCCCTCACCTTTTTATTTACAAATAACTATAGAAGGCAAAATTGAGCAAAATCGAATATTCCAATTAGCCATGGCTAATTAGGAATATTACAAAATTTCCTACCATACTCTCTCCGACCATTGGAAGTCACTTCTCAGCATCTCATCTTGTATATCTTCCTGTTCCGCTTCCAACGAACTATTACATTGAGGTATTCCATCAAATATTTCTCCTAGAATGCCACCTCAAGCCAAATTAACTAAGTCAGGCTCAATAATAACCCCATTTTCCGATAGTTGTCAGAATGCAACAGAATGAAAGGCATGCTATTTTTTGTAGCATCAAATGTGTTCTATGACTATCCATGAAACTTGGTGGAGAGGCTAGAATACATGATATATCCATAACCCAGAAATCATTTTTGGAAATTCCACCTAGAGATGACTTAATTAGATTATTGACCTATTTTTTAATGTTTCCTAAGTCTAAAGTTAGAAAAACAGTTAATTAATCATAATTAATTAAGTCAATGTGAGAATTCTATAAAAAATCACACGGATCAACAAGGAATTAATATGGGCCCTTGATTAAGTTCCAATCTTGGCCGTTGGTGCTCCAATAGAGGATTATAAGAAGAAGTCGATGGTAGACAAAGAACACACTAGTTGCAGATACTCAGTTGCATTGGGAGCAACAGTCACATGGTGGAGTTGTTACGTGTACAGGTGTTCTTGCATTTGGTGTGGAAAAAGTCGGGAAAAGATCCCCAAAACATGATATTTTTTGGCAGGCTGATTAAATAGGCCAATTTTTTCCCAATTGAAAAAGTCGAGATTAAATCGAAAAAGTTGGCATTAAATCAAGACTTTTTCCAAAAAATCGTGAATGAGGTAGTTTCTCTAACGATATTTTATTTTTATTTTTGAAAAAATCGGGATTTTATTGAAAAAGTCTAGATTTTTTTAAAAATGAATATTTTTGTATTTTTTTAATTTTGCCGACTTTTTGCTGACTTTTTCAAAAACCTCTTGACTTTAACGACTTTTTCAATTTCTGGACCCTTGTCAATTTAATCCCGATTTCAATTTTTTCCACATTGATTTGTTCCCTCTCATAGGGTTGGGTGGTGAGAGGTATTGCGTTGGTACCTAGTGGAGTGGGTTAGGTGTATGGAGACATCCATGGCTAGGAGCATAGTTCAACAGGGGTTATGGGTAAGTAGAGGAGCTCGAGGGACATATTATTGTTGGGATCTAGGTGGGATTCCCCATCCCATCATGGATTTGGTCAGTGATGGTACTAGCGGAGTGGTGGATCCAGTAACCGAGTCAACATGCACTTTCATATCTTCATTAGAGCCCTAGATAGCACTAGTGGCAAGTCGGATGGCAGACCCTTAGGGTTGTCTTGGTATAGTGCATGGGGTCACAGGATGATCAACGTATTCTGTCAAGAGATTATCGGAGGAGATGGCATTAAGAAGCCACCAGACAAGGCCTTATATGGAGACGAGGATTTCCCATGGATATATGGGGCACAGGGGTCTCCGAGGAGCAACACCATAGTGACATTGCCACTGACACGTGGGGAGATTTGCCTCTCTAACCTCTCAGGGAGGATCAAGAGGGGAAGTCTCCTCATTTAAGGTTATGGAGATGAGATAGGGGAGATGGTGATACTGGCATGATGTGGGCTGATTCACACTGACTTAGTCTTAGACCGCGGCATCTAGTGGAGTATAGGATATGCAGCAATGAGCAGTGGTATGCAGAGGATCACATAGGTGCACAATGTTGTGCAGTGGTGTATGGGGTTACACTATGGAGTAGGAGGAGTGATTCATTGCTTTGAATTTCCTCATGGAATGACATATACATTGACATAGGAGGGATACCAGCTAATTTAAGGTGATATGGCAGCATGTAGTGGTGTCCAGTTGTGTGGAGGTGTGCAATTGAGTATAGTGGTATGCTAAGAGGCATGAAGATACATGGTTGTATGTAGTAGTCCATGATGCTGCACAATGAACTATGAAAATTCGACTAACCCCGAATCCTATTGCAACAACTGATGTTAGTTTTTTTAATTTAAACAAATTATTTGTTGTGTGCTACAACTAATATCGAAACAAATACACTGCAACCTTCACAAAACAAGTACTGCGGAAGAAATAAAAACGATAGAAGAAATAGATGCACACACACAAAATACACTGTTATTTTTGGACTAAGTCCTCGAAAAAACCAAACTCAGGAAAATTGGTGTAGAAACTGAGGGTTTTAATATTATGCAGTAGTGAAAATCTAAGTACAAACTATGGATGCTTAAACTAGCAATCTAAACAGAGAAATAACTGGCAATAATAACTAGTGAGAAAAATTCTCACTCCATAGGCAATCCCACGCTGACCTCAACTTGAATTGAGCTGCTCCTTGCCCCCTCTGCGCAATCATTGCATCAGCCTATGTAGTTACTGTGCCTACAAGCTTGAAATTGCGTCTCGTCTCACTGTCTCGTCAACTGCTGTCTCAGAAACTGATAATCTTTGCCTCTGGACCCTCTGCCCAACTTCTGGCTCAGAATCTCAACTTCTCCCCAGAAAAATAGAAATCTCCCCAAGAGGGCTCTACACTGCCTCTCTGCAATGTACTCATGGAAATTGGAAAAGCTTTCTCCGGCCTCACTATCTCTGCCCCTCTCTCACTGCTTCGATCTCACTAGCTCTCTCTTCGGCAACTGACTACTGCTACTTTGGAAATCGATCTGCTCTTGAAATCGAACTGCTTAAGTGTCTTCTCCAAGTGCCCATTGAATTTTTCGTATAATCTTTTGTTGGGACTCCAATGGCCAATATTAAATCTTAATCGATGGCTAGGATTAACTTGAAGTCGATCCGTGTGAGTTTCTAGAACATTCACACTTTGACTTAATTAATTATGATTAATTAACCATATTCCCTAAGTTTCGACTTAGGAAATATTTAAAAACTGGCTAATAATCTAATTAAGTCATTTCTAGGCAAAATTTCTAGAAATGATTTCTGGGTTTTGAAGAACTCATGTATTCTAGCCTCTCCACAAAATTTCGTGCCTAGAACACATCCGATGCTACAAAAAATAACACTCCCTCTTAGCGAGGAATGTGTTCTAGTGTTGCTGCTTCCTGTAGCAACACTCTATGTCTACATCATCTACTATTACGCTACTGATGTCTGGATGCTACTTCCCACCAACCACTGCACAACTCTGATATACACTGCATTTGTGTTGCTTCTGACCCTCCCATGTTGCTGCCAACACTGCATCTACACTACAACTCCCTCCCCTTGTGCTGTTGCTGCAACTGCAACATCTACAACTGAAAAGCATCCTAAATACTGAATCAACTGTGATCAGTATGATGAATTTGTCTCCCGATTCACTGACTACTGCTAATATCTGCATTGTCATTGAGGCATCTGCGCTGCTGTTGACTTTGCAGTTTTCTATTTGCATTGCTACCAACTCTACACTGCACTCCCCAACATATGGCTACAACTAGACTCTGCATCTGTCACTCTGGTATTTAACTGCATCTACTGCCACTGATCCATCCAACTACAAAAATACAGTGGGATTTCGTAGCAAGGTATTTATTCAAGAGGTGGACCTCCTCAAGGATCCTACCCATCTGTAGCACTCTAGGGCTACAAAATCAAGTCTCCCCACCTCACTCCTGGAGGTATGTCAACAAACATGGTGAAGTCTTCCTCCAACCTAGAGGAAAGCCTATCGATATTTGTTTATGCTACCTGCTAGTCCTGCTTCTCCTCTTTGTCCTTCCTCTTGAGAGGACACTAGGTGCTGTAGTGACCAAGCTCACCACATTTGAAGCACTTGATCTTCGACAGGTGCTTCTTCTTCTTTTGCTGCTCTCCCTATCCTTGACCAGGATCCTTTGATGCGAGGGCCACATTCTCATCTTTCTTCACTTGCTTCGATCCATTGCTACTGCCACTGATGAAGCTCTTCACTAGGTCTTGTCTCAACTCCTCCTGTTGCAAATCGGTCCACATCCTGTCCCAACTTGGAAAGGTTTCTCTGCCCAAGATACTTTGGAAAAATACCTGCCACTCCTTGGAGACACTGTTGAGTGCCAATTGTTGAATTTTCTAAGTCTATCTGCTAAAAAATTAATATGTATTCTACTGGTTTATTTCTTCTACTTGTTTAAAATCAAACAAGTTATTTAATACATTAAATAAACTGAAAGAAAAACAAGCACACAAGTGACACCATTATTTTTGGACCAATGTCCCCCAAAAAACCCAATGCGGGAAAACCGGTGTAGCTATTCAGAGGGTTATATTATTATGCAGTCTATTTGAGTACATCTGGGTGCCTAACTGGCTCACCCGACTGAGAAAAATACACGACAAAAATACCTCTATATCTGAAAATAGGTATTTAGAAAACCTGTCCCACGAAACTCTCTCTGGCAGAACTGAAGCTCAACGTTAGCCGTTCTGGCCTTTGCGTCAGCCTCCTACCCACCTGTGTCAGCCCCAGGACCCTCTGTGTCAGCCCTCTGAGGCACTGCACAACCTCTGGGAGCCTCTACATCACTCCCTTTGCCCTCTGCATGGATGACGCAGTCTCTCTGGGCTCTGCATTGCCTTTGTTGGGCTCTGCGTAGCTTGGACTGGCTGCTGCTCTCGCTCTCTTTACTTCTGTGCTAGTCTCCCAATATTGTCCCTGCCTCTCTGCCTCGTACTCACTGCCCCTTGTTGTTGATCACTGATTCAACTTTGCTTAGCAACCCCGCTCTAGCAAAATGAATGACTGATCACTCTGGTGTATTCTCCAGCTGACCCTCAAGCCTCCTCTTATACTTTTCTCGTTGGTCCTTCAACGACCGAGATTAAATCTCTAATCAACAGCTAAGATTATATTTCTCTTGATCAATGACTTTTGAAACATTCTAACCAAGTTTTATAGTAATACCCATTAATATTTTATTTTTCCTAAGTTTAGATTTAGGAACTCCATTAAAAATATTAATTATTTTAATATCTCCCAAACTGGTTAGAATCTACCCAAACCCTTTATGGGTCTTGGAGATCTCATGTGCTAAGCCTCTCCACCAATTTTCATGGCTAGAGCACATCCGATGCTACCCCAAATCAACATTCCCTCTTAGCGAGAATTGTGCTCTAGTAATACTTCACACTGAGTATCACATTGATTATCTGGCACCGGTCCCTGTGCTGATGCTATGCCTCCCCGCCCAACATCCTCTACAGTGCTTCAGCCTGTACTGTTGCCCATGGCCTTGCCACAACCACTGTTGCATCCGCACGGCAGCTCCCTCTGCATCCGTGTTGCTGCTGGTCCATACTCCTAGCACTGCATCTGCCTTTCATCATGCTGCATCGTGCTACTGCATATTGCCACTGCACTGAAACTCAATTACTGAGAAGTAAGTAACTAATCCACCCAACTTCTGACATCTCTATTAGGCTAGAAACACTCCCGGTGCTGAAGCTCCCTCTGCCACTAACAAGTGGTCTCTCTACTGACCTCTGTGCTACTGCAACAACTCCCTGCATCTCACACCGTTGCACACCTCTCTGTGTTATCTTGCACTGGTGCAACACTCTCTGTGCCTTTCGCATTGTTGCAGCTTGCTAGCCTCGCGCTGCCCAGGGAATCCTGTACTACAACACTCTCTGCCTCTTCATTCACATCCGTCTCTACCCACATCCGCCACTCCTGCTACTCTTTGGGGCTCTCGTAGCAAGGTATAATGCAAGAGGTTGGGTACCTCAAGGATCCTGCTCCTCGTCGCCTGTAGTCCTCCTAACTACAGCTCGATGTCTCCCCACTTCTTCTTAAGTGACACATGAGCACTCATGGCACAATCGTCATCCTCCTTGACTTTTTTCTCCGCCTTCACTGGCGTTTCCTTCGAGTTAGAAGCCTCTCCCTTACTTTTCTTCCTTGGACACTAGTTTGCAAAATGACCCAGTTCCCCACAATGGAAGCACTTGACCTTGTAGAGGTCCTTCTTCTTCCTCTTCTCCTACTTTCTCGCAGATGCTAGAGTCACATCCTCTTCTTCCTCCTTGATTCTCACCCCTTTGTCGCTACTCCCCGCCTTGTTCAACCGTCTGATCTCTTCTTGACGAAGTGCTGCCCACAGTTCTTCCCAATTCGGAAGACTCATCCTGCCTGGTATGCTTTGGACAAATGCCTTCAAATCCTCTGAGACTGCTTTAAGTGCAGTCCTCACCATCAATTCCTCATCTGGCGTGGCCCCTATGGAAGTTAGCTAGTCACAGATCTCCTTCAACTGATCGAGGAAGACATCTATCTACTTTCCCTTCTGCATCTGGAATTCCCTTAGCTGATTCTCTAGGAGCATCTTCCTCTGCATGAAAGTATGTTGGTACAATGTCTTCAAAGTGTCCCACATTTCCTTTGCCGTTTCCTTCTCAGCAATATGTGGTACCACATGATCCTTGACCCCATCAAGGATGATGCCGTTTGCCTTGGCCATTGCCTCCTCATACCTATCATTTGCTACTGGGTCAACTGTGTAGCCATCATTCTTAAGGCGAAGCCCTTGAAGTGATGTCTATCTAGAATGGACAAGATCCTGGCCTTCTAGACCACAAAGTTGGACGCTTCGTCCAGCCTATCCTAATCTCTCAACCCATTCACGGCCATCTCGCTACTCTTCTATATTGACTCCTCCGAGTCTCTTTACTTCCCGTCTAGAAGTTCTATTCTGGACTCTCTCTGAGTTCCGATTTCCCTCCTAGAAATCCTTCTACCAACGTCAAGTTGCCCCACTCTGATCATCTAACACTGATCCAAATTCCTTGGCTAGAAAACCGCCTCGGTAGCAACTACCTTCATCTTGGTCTTGCCCTGTTAGGTACTGTTCTGACCACAATACCCCACCAGCTTTGCTCCGCAAACTTCCCACAGCCTCCTATGCCCCAACAACTGAAGGATTGAGCTTCTTGGCTCTACACAATCCCGACACTGGCGAAACAGCTCCTCGAGGCAACTGCATCAGCCCACCTGTCCTCTGCGTGAGCTTGTTTATGCCCTCCTTAGCCTTTGTGTTGCCTCTCTCTAGCCCAGACTGATGATGCAATCCCTTTGCGTCACTCCTTCCTCTATCGCTTTCTGCAAGTATCAGCTCTTTCACTTTGGATAGATGAATTTGTTGCAAATGCTCTGCTAAGCTGATGCCTTCAGTTTTCCTGTGATCTACAACTACGCTCTGATACCATGTTGAATTTTCTAAGTCTATCCGCTAAAAAATTAATTTGTATTCTGCTGGTTTATTTCTTCTACTTGTTTAAAATCAAACAAGTTATTTAATACATTAAATACTGAAATAAACACAATACAATCACAACATCTACAGATCATCAACTGAAAGAAAAAAAAGCGTATAAGTGACACAGTTATTTTCGGACCAATGTCCCCGGAAAATCGAATGCAGGAAAGTTGATGCAGCTATTCAGAGGGTTATATTATTATGCAGTCTATATGAGTACATCTGGGTGCCTAACCGGCTCACCCGACAGAGAAAAACACATGGCAACAATACCTCTATATTCGGAAATAGGTATTCAAAAAACATGTCCCATGAAACCCTCTCCGGCACAATTGAAGCTCAGCGCTGGCCCTTCTGGCCTCTGCGTCACCCTCCTGCTGACCTACATCAGCCCCAAGACCCTCTGCGTTAGCCCTTTGAGGCATTGCGCAACCTCTGGGAGCCTCTGCGTCACTTCCTCTGCCCTCTGCGTGGATGATGCAGTCTCTCTGGGGCTTTGTGCTGCCTCTGTTGGGCTCTGCGTAGCCTGGACTAGTTGCTACTCTCGCTCTCTCTTCTTCTGTGCTAGTCTCCCAGTATTGTCCCCGCCTCTCTGCGTCGTACTCACTGCCCCTTGTTGCTAATCACTGATTCAAATTTGTTTAGCAACCCTGCCCTAGCAAAATGAATGACTGATCACTCTGGTGTATTCTCCAACTGACCCTCAAGCCTCCTCTTATACTTTTCTCGTTGGTCCTTCAATGAATGAGATTAAATCTCTAATCAACTGCTAAGATTAGATTTGGCTTGATCCATGATGTTTGGAACATTCTAACCTAGTTTTATATTAAGACCCATTAATATTTTATTTTTCTTAAGTTTAGACTTAGGAACTCCATTAAAAATATTAATTATTTTAATATCTCCCAAACCACTTAGAATCTACCCAAACCCTTTCTGGGTCTTGGAGATCTCATGTGCTTTAGCCTCTCCACCAATTTTCATGGCTAGAGCACATCCGATGCTACCCCAAATCAACACCAATGGTACTAGCTTTGTGGCCTTAGGTGTTGCTCCAACAACTGACAGTTGATCCTAGATCTCTTGAATCCTAGTGAGGTAGGGGTCTATGTGTTCCCCCTTCTACATCTTGGTGCATCTTAGCTTTTCCTCCAAGTACATCTTCCACTGCTCGGAAGTGCCTTAATATAGCGTGGAAAGTGTATCCTACATCTCCTTGGTCGTTTCCTATCTCGCTATGTGTGATACAATGTGATCTCGAACACCGTCAAGAATCAACCTCTTTGCCCTCGCCATCTCCTTTCGATATTCCTTCAGTTGATCTACGTCCGCAGGAATAGCTGCCACTGCATCTATGAATGGCTTCAAGCCATATTCATCCAAAAGGAAGGACATCCTTGCCTTCCAAATGACATAGTTGGAAGCACTATCCAACCTGTCCTGATCTCGTAGTCCAGCAGTGGCCATCTCAACAAAATAAGTTGAAATCCTCCTCTTCTCTTTTGCTCAATTGTTGCTAGGCTCTACACACTCCTTGTTGGAGTGAGTAAATCTGCTCACAACGACTGCTGATCTGCAAGAGAAAATTGAACTTCTAAAGCTAGAAGTCCCCTGAGGAAAATTTCCCTCAGTGTGTGCTCTTTCTTCCTCCTGACACTATTTTGCACTAGCAACTGTTGCAAAATACTGCGTCCAGCTAGAGATCTTCTCTGCAAGGAAAATACTAGCTACTCCCTTTGCCTCTCGTAATCCTCGAACTGGAGAAATCCGATTTCTTTGTTGCTCTCTTAGAGAAATCGATTTTTCCTCAAGAAATTGACCCTTTTGGCCAAGAAACTGCGTTGCCTTGAGGGTTTCAAACTGCTTCTTATGCAGAGCTATGAAATTCCTCTTCCCTTCTGCTACTGAGCTCTCCGACTTACAATCTGCGCTCTGATACCATGTGAAAATTTGGCTAACCTTGAATCCTATTGCAGCAACTGATGTTATTTCTTCTATTTGTTAATTTAATTAAACAAATTATTTGTTGTGTGCTATGACAAATATCGAAACAAATACATTGAGACCTTCACAAAACAAATATTGTGTAAGAAATAAAAACACTAGAAGAAATAGACGCACATACACAAAATACATTGTCATTTTTGGACTAAGTCCCTGGAAAAACCCAACTTGGGAAAACCGGTGTAGCAACTGAGGGTTTTAATATTAAGCAGTAGTGAAAATTTGAGTGCGAACTATGGATGCTTAAACTAGAAATCCAAATAGATAAATAACTGACAATAATAACTAGTGAGAAAATTCTCACTCCATAGGCAATCCCACATAGACCTCAGCTCAAATGGAGCTGCTCCTTGCTCCCTTTGCGCAGTCACTGCATCAGCTTATGCAGTTACTTCATCCCACAAGCTCGGAATTGTGTCTCCTTTCACTGTCTCGTCAACTGTTGTTTGGGAAATTGATACTCTTTGCCTCCAGACCCTCTGCTCAACTTCTGGCTCAGAATCTCGACTTCTCCCTAGCAAAATGAAAATCTCCCCAAGAGGGCTCCGCGCTGCCTCTCTGCAATGTACTCACCGGAACTGGAAAATCTTCCTCCGGCCTCACTATCTTTGCCCCTCTCTCACTGCTTTGATCTCACTAGCTCTCCCTCCGACAATTGACTGCTGCTACTCTGGAAATTGATCTGCTCATGATATCGAACTGCTCAAGTGTCTCCTTCAAGTGCCCATCGACTTCTTCTTATAATCCTTTGCTGGGACTCCAATGGCCAAGATTAAATCTTAATCGATGGCTAGGATTAACTTGAAGTCGATCCATGTGAGTTTCTAAAACATTCACACCTTGACTTAATTAATTCTTCTTAACTAACCATATTCCCTAAGTTTAGACTTGGGAAATATTTAAAAACTGACTAATAATCTAATGAAGTCATTTGTAGGCGGAATTTCTAAAAGCGATTTCTAAGTTTTGAATAACTCTTGTATTCTAGCCTCTCCACAAAATTTTGTGGCTAGAACACATCCGATGCTACAAAAACTAACACAAACTAGGGGAGTGTTGCTTGCAGAGAGATTGCTGGACAAGGATGTTGAGAAATACCCAGGATGTATGAGTGTTGCATACCCAGGTTTGGATAATGGGTCGGTCACAGGGCAGGCCGTGAGTGTCAATATGAGTTCTTGGTCATACCCATCAGAGCCCATGCATATTTCACTCTTTGGAATCACATGCAGTAGAGGGGAGCTTTGTTGTGTCTAATTGATGCCCTCATTATGGGTAGTAGGTCTTGGGATATTTGCCTAAGATATGTTTACAAAATTTATGCATCAGGGACAATAGAGATTCTCCAGGGGAGGAACAAGTTTGGTGCATGTATTGGCAACCACGAGTTGGGGGATGAGGTGATCTTCAGTGGAGGTGGTATACATTTCATCCCGGAGTCTACACTTAGGGAGATGATCATGGGGGAGACACATGCCACCCCTTTTGTAGGACATGTCGGATCTTGCATGAGCAGAGGATACCATGTACGAATGAGGAAAATTTCTAGTGGGCGTCCAAAATCCAAATACTATATTGGTACTCTTGTCACTCAGATTGTATAGGTACTGCAACAACAACTCAGGTCAGGGGATGCCACTCTGATCCCCGACCTCTCTGTTCAAGTTGTCCCCCAACAACAGGCTATGGGGGGTAGTCCCTATGGAAATATGAAGATGAAGGACAAGTTGGTAACCAAGAAGTCTGGAAGACACGATTGAATGACCTAGATACTTGGTTAAATTTAGCAAGACTTAAAGAAGATTAGATTTAAATATGAGACCAGTGCCTTATGGAGTCGACTTCTTTGTTATTATCAATTTGATGCCAAGTAACTGGATGAACAATCGCTGCTTGGATGCTTGACTATCCTAGATGAAGTGAAAATCCTACAAGCTAGGTGAAATGAAAAATCTTGGTTGATTTTAAGTTAGATGCCTATTCTAAGTGTAACCTTCCTCTTAACTATTTTGGAACTAGTATCTATAGTAGGTTGTAGGATAGAAGACAATGGGAAGCAATCAGAGGCTTGATTAATGATACCTCCCCCTATGTTCTAACCACCTGATTGAGAAAATTTCAAAACAAGAACCCCTACTGCAATAAACTGATGTTACTTCTCCTACTTGTTAATCCATACAAGTTATTTACTGTGTGCTATGAAAAATATCAAAGTAAATACTACTACAACCTTCACTTAATTAAATTATAAGAGGAAACAAGATACTGAGAAAGAAATAAAATACACCATATGACATTGTTATTTTTGGACAGATGTCCCCAGAAAAACCCAATGTAGGGAAACCATTGCAGTAGCTCTAAGGGTTTATTATTATTTAGCAGTAGCAAATTTTGAATACATCTCTAAATACCTCTTAGGTTATTCAGTTACAGAGAGAAATACTGGAAGAAATATTTGTGAGTTTACCTCACACAATCACTGGGAAAATCCTGGCTAATCCGAATACTGAATGAATGGCCTCTAGTAGGCCCTAGGCTTTGTGTCACTAAGTCTACTGATCGATTTGCTGCCTAGAGTCTCTGCTCTCAGTCTCCTAGTGACAGACCCCGACTCTTGGCTTCTGAAATTGACTCTCCTCAACAAAATCTCGATTTCTCTCTCACCCTCTGCGCTGTCTTTATGCGGCTCTTCGTGGCCCTGCGTCTGGGCTACTGGATCACTCTTTTCCTCTCTCTGTTGATGATTATCTGGCGAAGAAAATCTCTCGCTCTCCAGAATCTATCCTTGCCCCTCAACTGCAAGAAATCTCTTCAATCTAATTTTCCTCCTGAGAACTTCTCTCTTAAGAATATTGATTTCTTGATCTCTCTTGGTGTATTTTCCAAATGACCCTCAAGCCCTTTCTTATATCTTCTTGTTGGGCAACCAATGGTCTAGATTAACTCCTAATCAAAGGCTCAGATCGTTTTGACTTGATCTCCGTCTTTTTCTGGAAGTTACACCCACAATTGGATTAATACCCATTAATATTTTAATTTTCCTAAGTTTAGACTTAGGAACTCCATTAAAAATATTAATTATTTTAATAAAATTACCTCTGGGTAGAATTTCCCCAAACGGTTTCTGGGTTCTTTGGAATGCATGTGCCCAAGCCTCACTGCGAAATTTGAGGCTTAGAGCACGTTCGATGCTACCCCAAATCAACACTACCTCTTAGCGAGGAATGTGCTCTAGTAATATACTGTTGTTGCATACTGTTGTGACTCTGAAGCATCGTCCTCTGCATTATTGATGTTTGACATGTTGTCCACCAGCTACTGCGTTGCTATTGTATCTGTATTGCTGCCTATGACACTGCCACTGCCACTGCTACATTTGTACTACAACTCCCTCTCAAATGTTGCATTTGTTATGCTGCTAGCACTGCCACTGCTAACATTGCATCCGTACTACAACTTAGTTGCTGAGAGAAGTAACTGAAAAAACATCCAAAATCACTAAACTGTGCTTAGTATTGTTGATCACTATAGTGGCATCTAATGATTATATGAAGACTCCATGCCCAACGATGATCCAAAGGACACTTGTACCATCAGATATCATCAGTCAATAAGAGTTTTTAAACTCTACTTCTATTTCTCATCATCTTTCTTGTACCTAGCTTCCATACCCTGCGGGGAATTGTAATAAGTGGTATTAGTAATGATGACTTTTGATTCCGTAACAGGCTTGGGATGTTGGGACTTGATCAAGAAACGAGTACACCTTAGAGTGTTTTTTTTATCTGGTTAATTATCCCTTCTTTTTCAGAGGCAGATAATTTTCTAGCGTTTTTCACTCACTTTTTAGCCCAAAGCTGGGGTGATGGTTTGAAGGTTGAGCACCTAAAACATTATTGTCTAGAGTCGATGTATATTACCATACTATATCACACAAAAAATTTCGTGGAATTTTGTTAGGTTTAGGTAGTCATTTTTAAAATTTTTAGATTTTCCGCACTGCGGAAACTGCTAATAAATTGTATTTGTAATATAATAAGTGATGTCTAGAGAAGTTGTATGAGGTATGAGTAATAAAATTTTCACCTCTCACCCTCAAATTTCTAGTATGACAAACTTTGAGGAGTTAAAAATGTGTTTTGAACCCTCAAAACCCACTTTTTCTATGTTTAGTGGGAAATCTGGCAATTATTTAAGCCAAAAATTAAATATATAGAGAACAATAAATATCCACACATGCTAAACGTTGTGAAAATGAGGTGGAAAATTATGGGGGGAGTTAAAGTGAAGTCCCAAGGTGATGTGGACTCCTAAAATCAAGGAAAGGACGTGCTCAAATAATATCGAATTTCTGGCATTAAATGAGAACACTGCTTATTTGGAAATTTGAATTTGTGAAGTTAATGCACATTTGGGAGGATTTGGGAGAATATTTGGTGGAGATTTTGGTGGGAAATTGTCCCCACATGGGTTACAACCCATATACACTTTTCATTCCATCATAAAATTCGAATTTGGCACATAAGTGAAAAAGAAAATGATGTCCACTTGCTAGATTTCGATTTTTACACTAGCATTAGAGCTCCATTAAACAAATTTGAATTTGTCTTTAGGATTTGTCACCTCATGCCACTTGTTTAATCAGTTCTACTTTGGGATTGGCTCCCGCAGTTCTATATAATAGAGCTTTGAACTCTTATTGTATAATATTTTTACTAGCTATTGTGCTTGCGGAAGCGCTAGTGCCTTGTGCACTTTCAAAAACATCAATAAAACCTTTGGAGTTTCATTCATGAGGTGTTCCTCCTTTGGGAGAGTGCTGAATTGTTGATCATTGATATGATTCCTTTTACTCATGCTTTGATGTAATTTGTTTCCATATGCTCTTGTAGATTTCTAAATGTAGAGCTATCTTGCATTGACATTTGATTTAGAAGTATCCTCTAGGTATAGAATGCTCTAGTTGGTTTTAAATAAATCTCTAGAGTTTCTTATCATTGTTTATGGCTAAATCTATATGGAACTAATTCTTGATTGAAGTTTTGTAGAGGGAACATCTTGTTGGGATCACAGAATCAAGCATGAGGGGAAGTCTTTGGAGAGACCAACCCACTTTTGATAGATTTTTAAAGGAGCTTTCATTTTTTCTTTGAGCCTTCATAGTCTTATCTGACAAAGTGGTTTTGCAAGGGTTTTGGCACATAGCTTGTACACAAGCCAAGCACTTCTAAATTTAAATCTCTTTTAAAAAAAGCATTGTAGTTCATGTCTTTCATTGGCTATCTAAGAGCTTGAAGATGGCTAAGCAAAGACGAGATTTTACTCTCACTCTTTAGCTTAGCCTTTTTTAAATTATAATTGTACATATACATTTTATCTTGTTGATTTTTTCACTAATACTAAACTTATTTTGTAGTAATTGTTTGGATTGTTTGCTAACTCTTGTGTGGCAGATTTTGAAGAGCAACCTCCTGCAACATCTAAGAAGTGTTTGTAGGACCTTTAACAAATGTTGGGGTTTTGATTTCCAAGGATGTCATGGGCCCTTTTGAGGCTTATTTTGGCCAAGTTGAGTTCATTAGAGGGCTATCCATTTTCCTCTCTAAGTCGTGGGCATTTTGAAGAAACTCACACCTTGTTTCCCTTGCATAAGTTTTGTGAGATCTTGTCACTACTTTCTCAAGAAAGGAGGTGTAGTGTCCAATTTTCAAGCAATTATTGTGAGGACTCTCCTTGAATTTTAGTTGAGGACTTTGAAGGGCCCTCTTCTCATTGTAATATTAATAAAAGATCTAATTTGCTTGTGGGATCTTGGGATTTTTCCCATGGTATCCTATCTCCCCATTTAGAGGGAGGCTTCTTTTGGGTGGATTGACGTTTGCATGGTTTAAACTTCCACAATTCATTCACTTACATGCATGCTTTAATTGGGTATTAACACAACCTCACTATCACATTTCATTTTTAAGTTAAAGTTTGTTACAATTTCATTTGAGCTTTGCATTTTCTATCTCATTGTTGCTTGGAGCTACAAGCTTACACTTTACTTTGAGAAATTCATCATTTACATGCAAGCATTTTATATTCTTAACAAACTTTGATTTGTTACCATTTACCTTGGTAAATTGTTTCATGAGCACTTGAATACATGCTTCATTTGTATGCTACATTGTTATCTTGAATATTGGAGCAATTTATTGTCATTGTCTATTTGAAACAAATTTTACTTTCAAGAAAATTACTTGTATCATTTTAATTCATTGATGAGAATCATGCAACACTTGTAAGCTAATTTTAATCGTTCAATTGAGGTTATAATTGCAACTTATGTTGAACAATATTTCATTTTCAAGCATTGCAAATCAATATCTCTTTTGGGGAAAAAACTTATATGCATTTCATATAGGCATTTTAGTATAGGAAGGTCCCAGGCCTCATTAAAATTTTACCTCCAACATAAGTTGGTTGAAGTAGACATCTTAGAGACCCTCTACTCTTCTATTGACTCTTCACTGTAAGATCCATATCTTTGGGCGAGGGTGAGGTCTGAGGATTGAAGAGTTAAATTGTAATCTTGTTGTAGTAAATAATTAATAAAATTAACCAAGAGCACTTTCCATTACATTTACTTTACTTGTTTCTTGATGGTTTGAGTTTTCATATGTAAAGTCTATTCCTAAAGCAAGTATTGTAATCCTTTCAAACAAGTGCTTTCTTTTCATGCTTCAAGTCTAATTGCATATTGATGTGTTGGTTTAACACTTCCTTTCTTTTACATTTCCAAGTTAATTACTAATTTTTGGGTTTTGGAAAAATATGTTTCACATGTTTTGATTCATAAATTTAATTATTTCAAAATCATTTTGTATCTTACATATCTTGTGCGAACAATTTTCTTTATATGTGAAGGTTACTTTGCTTTCTCTTTCGAGAGCATTGCATTTTACTTTGAGCAAATTTTTTTTGCACTAGTTTTTCAAATTTTCTCATGTTAATGATTGACATTGTTATTTCAAGTTGCTCACATCATATTTACTCATAAATCGTTAAAATTAATCCATTTTCACTATAACAATCTCCTAGAAACTCACATTTTTTAACTTAACTTTTTATTAGAGACCACCCCCCTTAGCTAACCTAGGAGATAGCTCAAACAGAGAGAGTTGGGATTAGTGTGACAACCCCTTTTCTAAGTTCCCTGCCATCAACCACACCTTGTGGGGTTGAAGGCTTTTCTCACTGACTTGTAGGTAGGTGTAGGCAGCCGGGTCAATAAGTATGATACCATGTGAATGCTGGAACTGACTGTTGCTAGTCTCTGCGCTGACCCTTTGAATCTACTGCTAGCCTCTGCTTTGTGCCATCTGAACTGCTGCCAACTCTACTTTGTGTTGCTCAGTCTCTGGTGTTCCTATCCATTGCAATTGTCTCCCCAACACTCCTTGCCACCATTTGACACTATTCCATCCTACTATTGCAAAACTGGGCTCCCATAGCAAGGTATTGATCCAAGTGGTGGACTCCTCAAGGATCCTGCCCATCTGTAGCTCTTTCGAACTACAACTCCAAATCAGCCCACCTCCCTCCTGGAGGTATCTCTATTGTCATGGCGAACTCCTCTTGTTCAATCTTCACATCCACAACCTTAGGTTCATGCTTCTCATCCTTGCCCTTTTGCTTCAAAGGACACTAGGATGCATAGTGGCCCATCTCGCCACATGTGAAACACTTCACCATGGAGATGTCCTTTCTTCTTTGTTGCCCCTGTTGCCCCTTCGATGCGAGGGTTGCATTCTCCGACTCCTCCTTGGGGCTTGATCCACTGCTGCTACTGCTTCCGTCAAGTTTGACCTTGATTAAGTCTCTCCTCAACTCCTCTTGTTTTAGAGCTACCCACATCTCATCCCAATTCGGCAATGCTGCTCTGCCCAGGATACTCTAGACAAAGACTTGCCACTCATCTAAGATAGAATTGAGGGTCAGTTTAATCAACTCTGAATCCTGAGTTGTATGCCCCGCAACAAACAACTCATCACAATTTTCCTTCAGCTTCGTGAGGAATGGATCCACACGCTGTCCCTTCTGCATCTAAGTAGATCTCAACTTTTGTTGGATTTCATGGCAGTAATCAACTGCACATGGGATTTTTCTTGCCTTGTAATACTCTTTTCGTTCCTTTCTCATCCAATCATTCTATTGCTTTCTCATAGTAATCCACCTTGGTCCAGTGTGCATAGAACTAGTCCATGCCCAACAATTTTCCATACCGGCCCAATGGTAGCACGTTCAAGTGGGTTGTTGTGGGCATGCTACTAAGTTAAAATGCACATGACTTCACCCAATGGATGATCCTTCTCTTCGTCCCTGTTGTCAATTGAACTAACCATGGTTCTTTGTGCAATTCCTTGTCCAATCCACACTTTTCGACAATCTCTGGGCTGACATAGCTATAATTAGAACCTGGATCAATCAAAACATAAACAAATTTCTCTTGTAGCTTACCTTCCATCTCAATGATGGATGCCTGGTGATCTGCTTGGTGGTTGTCCAATGTTGCGTAAAGTTTAAACCCTGGCATGCTCCAGGCTACTTCGCCCACTATGCTCACATTCTGAGCACTGTAGATTTTGGGTTCAACCTCTTGCTGATGTGGATAATCCCTTTTCTCGTGGCTCCCACCACAAGCAGCACTTGAGTGGTTCTCGACCTTCGATCTTAGGTTGTGCTGACACTTGTTGCTGTTATTGGGTACCAAATTGGCCTATCTTTTCCCGACATTTCCACTCCTATTTTCATCCATTTTTGTATTCATTTGCATACATTTACTATGCAAAACTATGAGGTAATTCCCCTTTATTGTCTCTTGGGATATTTAATTAATGAAGTAGAGTCATGAGGGTTTTACCTATGCGAACCACTAAAATATGTTATGACTGTAGATTATGGAGCGCAGGTGTTGACCTCATGGCATATCACAGCAGTTCCGCGATCCATAGCAGCTGATTGACCACGACGAAACAACATAACTGATTTGCAGTTGTTCTCAGCCTGTTTTGGATCATTCCTGTTCTTGCTCTCTCGGCACTAGTGTTGTGGTTGAACTGATGTATATCTTTGGGCATATAGTTGCCAGGTTTTGGGGAGAGATGTTATTCCCCTTTGTACCAGCATTGTTCAGATTAATAAAATACAAACCTTTTTGCAGATCTATCTTTCACTATGAGTAACGCAGCCCTGATCAGAGAGCTGGGCCCGTTCTTCTGATCAGGTGCGGCGTATTTCCTTGTTATGTGCGTATTGTTTATTGCTGTGTTTATTTCTTGATTATTGTTACAGATTCTTTAGATAACTGTGAATACCTTTTTAAGTTCTGCAGTTGAGTTTCTAATTCTGTTTCAGCAATGCTTTGATTTGGTAACCACAAACCCTTGGTCGATGTCATATTGTAACCTTGCCCCTGCATAGACCTTGCGTGTTGCCTTGAAAAGAATACGCACCCGAATTGATACATTAATGTAGGAAAAGGGGTGGATAAATTGTTCATACCTGGACACCAACATTTTGGCGCCGTTTTCGGGGAGGCTAACAAGGTGCAAGACACGATCTATATCAACCAGAGGGTCAATCTCTTGTCTTGGGGAGAGAATGAGTTTTCTCATTTGGCTTTAGGTCCTGAGCATAGGTATTTCATTTGTTTTGTGCTTTTATTGCTTTCCTATTTATTAGGGCCAATATCTTTCCCTAGGGAGGGAGGAGTCCTTTGATGCCTTGCTCCAGGCCTTGATCTTAGATTTCCCTAACATTTTTTTTTTAATTTTGAGAAACCCAATCTCTCGTCCTGGGGAGGGAGGGGTCCTCTGACGCCCTACTTCAAGTCTTGAAGTGTTAGGCTTTCTCGTGTGTGTCTTATTTTTCTTGATTGGTTTCTTGTCACGGGAGGGAGGAGTCCTTTGACACCCTGCTCCAGGCCCTAAACCCTAGGTCCCTGTTTTTTGTTTTAATTTGTTTCTGTTAATCGTTCTCTTTTCAACGTGATCTCTCGCCCTAGGGAGGGAGGGGTCTTTTGATGCCCTACTCCAGGGCTTGATTACTATGATTTGGTAGCACATCTTTCATCACACTAACTTGTATGAATAGAGAGCCAAATAAAAGGGGCAGAGGGAGAGCCCCAAAGAAGGGAGGATAGGATTTGGGAAGGAATACTTATATCCAACAAATCATTACAAAAGCTGAATTAGAGGCATCTTCCCGTGCAGCCGTGAGGCCAGGTGCAAGAACAAGATTTGAAGGACAATCTGTAGATCAACCAGTGCTATCCTCAGCACCCCCTGCTGATTTGATACAATAGGCCCTTCCAGCAGTTGGAGAGACAAGCAACAATATGCCTGATAAAGGGATCCCGTTGCTTGTAACAGAAGAAGAAGAATTTGCAAGTAAATTGTCCGAGGGAACGGTCCATCCCAGTAGGGAATAAGAAGTTGCAGAGAGGAGATCCGAAGGGTCAAGGGAGCACTGTTAAGGCAACTCGAACCCCTGTGATAAAAGCCCTTCCTGTGGACCCTGCTGAAATCCCCAGCGAGTATTGGAGGATATTCATGGCACCTACAACCTCTACTATTGACTTCCCAATTGGGGATCTTGGGATTGGCGCACCAACAAAGCCAATTCCTTTAATAGCTTTACCTAGTTTCCATGGGCTCACTTCAGAAGACCTCGACACCTTTCTGTTTGAATTTGACATTGTGTGTCAAGGATATGATTATATAACGGATGCTCAGAAATTGAAAATCTCGCTGCTACACTAAAAGGGACAGCCCTGTGGTGGTTTATGGGTCTTGGGGGAAGGACAATCACTACATGGGAAGAGATGAGAACTGCTTTCTTGGAGAAATACTAGGACTACTATAAATCACGAGATATTAAAGAAGAACCTTTCAAATTTGCACAAAAAGAGGACAAAAATATCGAAGACTATGTGGAACGCTTTAAATATACATTGCAAAGATTAGGTCACTCTGACCTGGATAATGATATTTCGAAAATTATCCTTCTTCGGGCCTTCCGAGAGGACTCTTTGGAATTGTTGAATATAGTTGGAAAGGGAGATATATCAAAGGAGAACTTTGACACCATCTGTGAGTTGTGCATCTAGTGCTCAAGAGGAGTTGCAAGGAATAAACAAAGGGATTCGATCAACAAAAGTATTTGGTGGAGTTGTTACAAAAGTAGAAATTGGGAATCTATTGGACAACCTGAGGACTAATACCCTGAGTACCTTGTTTGAACAAATAAACACGCTGTAGGTAAAACAAAAACAACTAGAATTGGAAAGAACTATGGTTGTATTTTGCCCAACATGTAGGAAGAAACACCCACAGAGGGAATGTCCATTAAACTTTGTAGAGGAGTGTGCAATATGTGAATTGAATCATGTGACAAGTTCATGCCCATCCTTGCTAGGACTAAAAGTTGTTTTTCAAGGGACAGGCGAAGAGATGGAGCAGCTGTACTTTATGGGACCTAAAAAGCCATGGCAACCTCGGTCGTCAATGGGAAATCAAGGTATGTTTCCAGATCCATCTCAATATTTTAGCAATTTTAATATGGGTCCCCAGTCCATGCCTTATCCGCCCGTGTGGTGCCAATACCAGTTTCCACCTTGGCAGTAGTGGGTTCCTCAAGCTAGTTCGAGTTCCTCGTGAGCTCCAAACTTAGCGAGGACCTCCTCCTCCTGGTCAGTTTCCCTAGTTAATGTCGCAACGACAACTTCAACTACCCTCTAATGTGCCTCCTGGTAATCAGCCTATTCTTCCCCAACTTCCCTTCTAACTCAATCTGAATCCTAACAATAAAGGGGCTCAACAAACTGACACCCTCAACCTACCTTCATACAACATCTCTACCATATAATTCTATGAGATGAATTTACGATCTGGGAGGACAATAGATGCTCAACCCTCACTAGTTATTATTAAACAAATTGATAGTGAGGAAAAAGAAACAGAAATGGTTGAAGAGGAATCAAACCGAGTCAACAAAAATCATACACCTCCTCAACCGCTAGGGACTCAAAAACACCAAGCTGAACCGCCCTATCCAGAAAGGTTGGCCTTGAGTAAACCAACCCCTTAAGCTGAGTTTGACTTGTTAGGGGAGTTACAGAATTTATTCATCAAGATTCCCCTGTTGCAAGCTATGAGAGACGTACCTATATATGCAAAAACTCTTAGGGAATATTGTGCTAAGAAGCCTAAAAAGAAATCAAGAGACCCGCTCACCATTCACGTAATGGGGAAGTTATCAGATCTCATGATGGGAAGGTCCATGCCTGTAAAGTATGGGGATCCCGGGAACCCAATTTTAACTGTGCAAATCAATGGGGTAGAAATTTCAAATGTACTGGTAGATTTGGGTGCTACCATAAATGTCATCACTGCTGAAACTATGCATGCATTAGGTCTTCGTAACTTGAAACACACACCTACAGTGTTAGAGCTGGCAAATCGATCTACAGTGAAACCAGTAGGAAAGTTAGAAGACGTCACAATTTCAGTTGATTCATGGCACTACCCTGTGGACTTCCTAGTACTCCAAACACAATCTCCAGCTGGAGGACATCCCTTGATTCTGGGAAGATCGTGGCTGGCAACCTTAGACGCTTATATTGGGTGTCGGTCTGGACATATGATTATTTCAAATGGACAAAATACTAAGAATCTAGTGTTATATCCTCTTGCAAAACCTAGCCCATCAGCAAAATCAGCAGGTCGCAAGAAATCTTTATACAGGAAAGAGTTTGAATCACAAAATGAGGAGTTAAGACCAGTTCTTACTATTGGACAGGCCCTCCAGTTGAAAACTGAAACAAAAGATCACACAATTACTACCTTTATCAGTGATCCCTGTTCTGTTTTAGATTTGAATCAGCAAATCCTGGAGTCCGTCTTGCTCTGTGAGATTCAGGAAAGTATTGGAACAGCAGATGGATTTGATGAGCTACCTAGAGCTGCGCCCCATTATAGTATTTCCGTGGAAATAGAACCAGGAAAAGCCCTGAATATCAGTCTAGATCTGTCAGATTCCTAGAAGAAACAACTCTTGGATGTTCTTCAGAAACACAAAGAAGCCTTTGCCTGGGACTGCTCATATATGAAGGGGATTCCTGCTAATCTATGCATCCATCACATATACATTAAGGAGGACTATCGTCCTGTGAGGCAACCCCAGAGAAGAATGAACCCTGCTCTGAAAAACATTGTTAAGGAAGAGCTCCAAAAGCTGTTGGACGCAGGATTTATCTACCCCATCTCAGACAGCCAATGGTTTTCCCCATTGGTACTAGTCCCTAAGACAAACAGTAAATGGTGAATATGTGTGGGCTACAGAGAATTAAATAAGGAAACTCAGAAAGACCATTTTTTGTTACCATTCATTGACCAAGTCTTGGATATATTAGCTGGGAAGAAGTTTTTCTCCTTCCTGGACGGATTTAGCGGGTACAACCAGATCCAGATAGCTCCTGAAGATCAGGATAAGACTACATTTACATGCCCTTGGGAAACGTTCGCATACAGAGTCCTCCCATTTGGTCTCTGTAATGCACCTGCAACATTCCAGAGGGCAATTTTAGGGATTTTATCTGATCTAATGGATGATTGTGTTGAGATTTATATGGATGATTTCACATCATATGGAGATTCATTCGAAGAAGCATTGGGGAAGTTAGAAAAAGTTCTTGAAAGATGCAAGCAAGCACATGCCTCTTTAAGTACGGAGAAATGCCATATGATGATGAACGAAGGAATAATCCTGGGACACTTTCTTTCGGTTGCCGGAATCCGGATGGATCCAACTAAGATAAAGGTAATACAACATTTTCCAATACCCAAAACACCCACTCAGGTACATAGCTTTATCAGTTGTGTTGGTTATTACAGGCGCTTTATAGAAAATTTTGCTAAAACAACACATCCGCTTTTTCAATTACTGACAAAAGATGCAGACTTTGTGTGGACAGATGACTGTGATGCAGCCTTTGTGAAGATCAAGGAACTGGTCTGTAGTGCTCCAATCCTTAGAGGGCCAGACTGGGCATTACCATTCCATATTCATGTTGATGCTTCCCAGACAGTAGTTGGGGCAGTTTTGGGGCAGCAAGTGGATAAGGTACCATATGCAGTTTACTATGTTAGTAAGAACTTGGCTCCTGCTGAGTTAAACTACACAGTGACTGAAAAAGAATTCCTTGCTGTCATCTATGCCATCAACAAGTTCCGACACTATATCACTGGTTACCCCACCTTTGTACACATTGATCATGTAGCCATCAGGTATCTAATGAATAAACCCGTTACTCCTGGTTGTATTACAAGATGGCTTTTGCTACTTCAAGAATTTGATATTACCATAGTAGATAAACTAGGGAAGGACAATGTGGTTGTTGATATTCTGTCTAGGGTAGAAAATAATGCCGAAGGTACACCTATTGAAGATAGATTTTCAGAGGAATATCTCTTTGCAATTTCCGCTAACACTCCGTGGTATGCAGATATTGCTAATTATCTTGCTACAGGGAAGGTATCTCGTCATTTATCATATAAAGATCAACGGAAAATTATTCATCATAGTACCCTATATTCATGGATGGCAAGATACCTCTTTCATATAGGGGTTGATCAACAGATTCGGTGCTGTGTATCAGAGGATGATATCTATGAGATATTGAAGGCCGCCCATGGTGGACCTTGTGGATGACATTTTTCAGATAAAAGAACAGGCCACAAGGTGTTGCAAATTGGATACTATTGGCCTTCTATCTTTTGTGATGCTAGAGATTATGTTCGAAGATGTGACAACTGTCAATGAATGGGATAACCCGGGAAATCAAATGATATGCCATTACAACCCCAGATAGTCCTTGAACATTTTGAGAAGTGGGCCATTGATTTCGTTGGACCCATCAACCCACCTTCTCACCAGAAATTCCACATCCTAGTCTGTACTGATTATGTGACTAAGTGGGTGGAAGCCAGAGCGGTTGCAAAAGCAACAGAATAGGTGGTGGCAGATTTTCTTTTTGAAGAGATTTTTGCCCGATATGGTACCCCGAGAGAAATTGTTTTAGATGGAGGAGCACAGTTCACATCCCACATGATAGAGAGGCTTATGCAGAAATATGGGGTTAAACACAGAATGACAACTCCTTACCATCCCCAAGAAAATGGACAGGTAGAAAGCACAAACAAGGTATTGGAAAATATCTTGACAAAAACTGTAGCAAGTCATCGCTGGGATTGGTTGCAGAAACTTCCAGAAGCTCTTTGGGCATATAGGACGACATGGAGGAATACAACCGGGTTTTCACCATTTGAGCTAGTCTATGGGAAATCCCCCTTGTTTCCAGTAGAGTTCGAGGTTAGTACACTCAGAACAGCTTTGGAAGTGGGATTAGACTTATCATAGGCCCAGAAACACCTTTTGAACAACTCAATGAGTTAGATGAGATTCGTTTAGTTGTTGTCCAGAGAAGCATTGCTATCCAACAAAAAAAATGAAATGGCATGATAAATTTATCAAGAAAAAGGTGTTTCATATAGGAGACTGGGCATTGCTATATGACTCCTGGTTTAAAGATTTTAAAGGAAAGCATTGCACTCATTGGATGGGACCCTATGAAGTGGGCGTTGTATTCAACAATGGAACAGTCAGATTGGTTACAGTAGATGAAAATTGTACTTCCTTCCTAGTGAATGAACACCGTTTGAAGTTATATCACCATCCAACTTCTAAGGATGCCTTCATCAAACATCTTTCTAATACATCTGGTTTGATGGTTGTTGCTGCAGAGAATACTCCCTTTGCCTTTTGCTAAAGAAAAATAAAAATAATAATAATAATAATAGTAAAATATATGTCTATATATATATATATATAAAGTAATAATAATAAATATATGCTGTTACTACTTACTTGTTTGTCTTTTTGCAGGAATAAGAACCGAATTATGGCAAGGGGAAATTTTTCAAGTAACAGTGGTTGTTGTTACTCCACTGTTGCTGTTACTTCATCGGTGCTATTACTCCATAGTTGTTGTTACTTCGCAGTCGCTGTTACTCCACAGTTGTTGTTACTCCATTGTTGTTGTTACTCCACCAGTGTTGTTACTCCACCGTTGTTGTTACTCCGCCAGTACTCTTACTTCGTTGTTGCTATTACTCCATCGGTGCTGTTACTCTACCGTTGTTGTTACTTTTCCGGTGTTGTTACTCTGCCATTTCCGTTACTCCATCAGTGTTGTTAATCCGCAGTTGTTGTTACTCCACCATTGTTGTTACTCCATCGGTGCTGTTACTCCGCAGTTACTATTACTCTGCCGTTGCTGTTATTAGAGTATTCAAAACCAGCCCAACTAACCGATTACCGGTCTAATCGGCTGGTTAGGAGGCCCACCGGTTGGAACCGGTCAAAAAACCCGGTCAGACACCCTGTTTGGCCAAAAATTGGAGCTAACCGGTCCTAACCAGCTGGTTTAAGACCACAAACCGGTCGTTTTTGTCCTAAACTGACCGATTTATTGCCAGTGCAAGTATGACCCCCACAAAATGCATTTTTGTGAGTTTTGAAGTTGTTTTGAGGGAAATTTGGGGTTGTTTTCCTCGAAAAATAGTCCCTCCAAGAAAAACATGCCTACCCTCTCATTTTCCTGACACATTTCAACCCTAACAATGTTGGCAATTAATGGTAATGTTAAATTTTTAACATTACCATGAATGACTCAAGATGTTTGAGAGTGGTTTCGACCTCATTGGATTTCAAATGGAGAAACTAGAATTTTAGATTTCACGCAAAATTCAGCCGACTTAATGGTTTTTAGGATTTCATGGTTTGGGGGTAAACAATAAATGCAATCAGAGCTCCAAATGATGAGCAAAACTCCTGATCTAGATCCCATTGTGTTGGATGATATTGATCCAACATCAGAATGGGTGGAGGAGATTGAAGAACCTGTGTTTGAGGCTGATTTTGATATCGACATGGCTTTAGCGGGGGATGAAGCAGATTATGTGGTGGCATCAAAACCAAGATCAGTAGCAGCATCAAGGAAAGGCAAAGAACCAATGGAAGGCACTAGTCATGCAGGTCGACAAACTCGTGCTTCCATTAGGTCCACTTCTATTGTTATTGGTGGCATTGATACTGAGGTTGCAAATTAGGCTGAGGCATCCTCAGACTCTGAACCAGATGATGTCTATGTAGCTCCTTATGATGATCTTGTGGATAGTAGTGGTGATGAACTTGATGATTGATCATGTGTACACTGTAGACTTGTAGTAGGCCAATGGCCTCATAGCTTGCAGCATTGTTTTGGACTTTATAAGCCATTTAGAGCCTCATTGCTTATGTATTTTGTCGATGATATGTATTGCACTCGATGCCATTTTGATATATTCACCATTACATGGTATATAAATGAGCAAACTTTGCATATTTTGTCTCTATTGGCTTGGAATCATGGTTTTAAATCTTAAAAATAGTTTTGTTTCATTAAAAATTAATTATTTAATGTATTTTTCTAAAACCGGTTCATTTAGACCAAACCAGTCCCCGTTAGACCGGTTTTGGTCGGTAAACCGGTTCATTAGGTGGACTGGCCCGATCACTGGTTTCAGTTTTAAAAACTATGGCTGTTACTCCACCGGTGTTGTTACTCCGTCGTTGTTTTTACTTCGTCGGTGTTGTTACTCCGCCATTGCTGTTACTCCATCAGTGTTGTTATTCCGCAGTTGCTGTTACTCCACCATGCTGTTACTTTGCCGGTGCCGTTACTCCTCCGGTTATTTTTACTATTACTCCACCGCCAGGTAGGTCGCCAGGTACGCCTTCATTGACTCTTACGGATTTAATTAAAATATTCCAAAAAGAGACTAGTATGTGCCGCAGACGACCGCATTTAAGTTGGGGGGTCCCGTCACAAATAAATAACGGCATACCTAAAATCGTAATCATATCACATCATTACCAAATCCAATGCGAATGGAAACCAAAAATCGTGCGATTTTGTAATCATGATTCCTACGCATTGGAATTTGAAATCGTATGCCAAGAACTTTACTGGTCATTTCCCCAGTACGCTGTATTCAATCACCATAATCATTCACCTGTACTGCCATATCCTGCCATTATTTGCTGTGTTTTTCGAGGTGTGCCAGCCGTTATTACCATTATTTTACCCTGTGACCACCATGCTAACATTATTGCCATTGTCAGTTGCGTTGTTGTTACTCTCCCTCTACCAGCTGACTGTATCCATCGTGTTGATCCAGTTCCTACAGCGATGGGTGGGTTGGTTGTGCGCCATGAGCCGGAGGGCACAACAATGGTCCGAAACAACTAAGAAGTATGGCAGGTTTTTGAAAATGTAGGGTGGAACATCTATTTCGACAGATTGCAGGGGTTTAACGAGGAAATTGCGATTGAATTTGCACTCAATTTAGAGGAAGGGAGCTCTCGGGTCCGGGGATAGAAATCCCTGTTACAGAAGAAACCATTGCAGAGGTCAGCGAGGTACCCCAGCAGGGGAAGAAATGGTTTTCACGAAGAACCGCCCTTCCAGAGTTCCCCGAAGCATTTCTACAAGCTAGAGAAAATGTTGTTCAGAAAGGCCGGGGGTATGACCGGAATTCATTACCACACCCATGGGGTGAGGTAGCAGGTTTTGTAATGAGATACATAACCTGCGAGGGGAGGTATACCACCGTGTTTAAATATCATCTCAGAATGTTGGCTCACCTCTGGTTCTCACAGTCGGAAACCTTCTCATTGAATATGCTTTCTTCCTGTTAAAGAGTCTCTAGTGGATGGCGTACTCTGCTCGGCGTTCGCGAAAAGTTGCAGCATTTATTACCAACCATGGTCTGGTCCGGCTATTAATCATGCATGCAATCGGCCGACATCAAATTCCGTGGGAAACATTCCGAGATTCTACAAAGGAAGAGATAACAACTATTAGAGCCGCTAGAGAAGAGGAGTCGGAAGCGATGGAGGAAGGAACCAGAGTAGAGGATGATTACATAGATCAAGAAGAACTAGAGGAAATGGAGATGGAACCCAAGGGGCTAGAACAGAACTAGGAGCATGAACCAAAGAGGATAGTCAAGGCTGTTCCACAAGAACCAACCTCGACTGCAGAACCGATGGAAGAAGAAGTGCTGCAGCAAGGGGCCAATAAAGAAAGGGTCACCAGTACCATGACCGAGGTTGTCTCTTAAGAACCAGCCCCGACCATGGAGCAAGTGGAGCAATTCAGCAGCACTGTAATAAGCGAAGAGGGACCACATCAGGCTGAGGTGGAGGAATTCATTAATATTGTGGCTGGGGGTGTCCCACAAGAACCACCCTCGACCAAAGAACCAATGGAGGAAGATGAACCAGGACAAGAGGGGCCCGAAGTTGGAAGAACCGTGGGGCCGACAGAAGGAGAGGCTATGGGAATAATGGATGGAATTGACGTGATGATGCAAGAATCCATTTTTATCAATGATGTGCTGGGAGAAACAGTGTCAGCATCGTCTGTTCAAGGACTGTTGGATACGGAAGGTGGTGTTACACAAGAACCACCATCAACCTATCCAACCCGGGAGATTGCAGAAGAATTAAATAGTGAGACTGATGCTGCTCCACAAGAACCGACGTCAACCTCAGAACAGGGGACTACACAGGCAGGGGTTTCAAACCAGAGCAGAGACGTTGTAGATAGAGGGAAAGAGCCCGAAGCCACAAATGGGGCTGAGATAGATCAGGTAGGAAAATTCTTTGAATTTTCCTGTTACTTCTCCATTCCAAAAGGAGCAAGGGTATCTCGCTCTTCCGGACACGCGGATCAGGATGTGGCTGTTCCATCGATTTTGAAGTTTGCTAGGTTGAATAAGGAACCAGCTGCTACAGGTTTGTTGGTCGCAGACCTCCACGGAGTCATTTCCCAAGAACTCGGAATAAAGGAAGACGTAAGTGTTTTTGAAACCAGGGAACTAGGAGGGGAAATTTTGGCTAAACAACTGATGGACACCCATCAAGTGAGCTCGCCACCTATCGAGATAGCTTCACAACAGGATGAGGCAGGAGTCAGTAAGGAAGCGATTTCTCTCCAGGAAGAAAGACCAAGCAAAACAGTCTCGTCAATTAACCCTATGGATACTCCCTTGAGTAATCCACCACCTATCGAACCAATTGCAGTACCAGATGAGGTGGTGGTCAAACAAGAATGGGTAGAATTGTGTGAACAACGAAGGCTGCCTATGAAGCAGAAATATCAGCTACAATTCAAAGAAACAATGCGGCTCAAAATAGAGGTTAAGAAGCTGAGAAGGCAGATGTACCAGTTGAAGAAATAGGTGAAGAAATATAGGCGTCAGGCTAAGAAGCCCAAAGCCACGACGATCGAAACAGGGACATAGGTAGATGGAGTGGCAACAACCATGTTGCCACTTAGACAAACCCTATAGAATATTTGTTCGAAGGTCGTGAGTTTTCTTTGATGGCTGAAGTATAAACCTGGAAATCTACTGCGGTGCGATATCAGAATGAAGCGAAGAGAGCCAAGAACGAGCATCCACGACAATATTTGAATATGTGGAGCACATTGATATAATGTGATTGGGGCATGCCAAGCAACAAATCAAGGTGGAGCGGCTGGAAAGGCAAGTGGCAGAGTTGAAAACTGACAAAGAGCAGATGCTCCATTTAGCACAGGAGGTGATGGCATGTCGCCCTCCCACTTCCAGTTATTCTTTATTTTTGCATGAGTGTTTTCTTTTCTTCTGTTTGGAAAGTATCCAAAAATAAATTAGTCATGAGATTGAGGATGGTGTACAGTTCCTCCAGATAATGAGAGCCCATGATGTGCCAACTCAGCATTTGATGTGTGAGCTTTACATGCACGGGTATCTCCTACATGTTGAGAGAGAATTTAATCTAGTTCCATATGTGGGGGACATTCATTTAAGGGCCCTCACCTCTTACACTTTCAATCAGATAAGCTAGCAGAAGGCTTCTGACATGTTTGAGTCAAATTAGGCCACGAAGCCTTTTATGGTAAGAGGAGAACTCGAGAGATCAATGACTATGTATAATAAGCACGCTACATTTTTAGAAATTATGGGAAATAAGGAATGGATGCTGAGGACACAAAAGTGGTACATCAATCTCTGTGTCAAATAATTGGTCACATTTCAAGTTGAGGCCCTGGATAGTTGTTAGAAAAGGTGGATGATGTCACCCACATCTGTTCGGAACAGAGAACCGTTTGGAGCACCAAATTTTGCATGAGCACTTAGCAGGGTGCCAAGATATGTGGCATGCATCCAAACATGTGGGGTCCGGTGGATGGGAATTCGATTTCAGTACCCTGTCCTTTGGTTGCCAGCAGAGCACTACACCCCAGCCTATAATGTACCAAATGATTGGTGGAAGGAAGTTATTCTTTCGGAGGGGTTTAAGGTCCCATGAACAGAAATGGCCGAGGAATATGATCTCGCCTGGCTTCATGAAGCACATAGCTTATCCAACCCAGACCTGTGGAGACGGTGATCTGCACGAGGGCGTGTAGAAGGCTAGTTGGGGGGAGATGTTGGGTACCAAATTGGCCTATCTTTTCCTGGCATTTCCACTCCTCTTTTCATCCCTTTTTGTATTCATTCGCATACATTTACTATGCAAAACTATGAGGTAATTCCCCTTTATCGTCTCTTGGGATATTTAATTAATGAAGTAGAGTCATGAGGGTTTTACCTATGCGAACCACTAAAATATGTTATGACCGCAAATTATGGAGCGCAGGTGTTGACCTCACGTCATATCGTAGCAGTTCCGCGATTCATAGCAGTTGCTCAACCACGACGAAAAAAA
The DNA here is from genome assembly GCA_031772625.1 of Pinus tabuliformis. Classification (NCBI taxonomy): domain Eukaryota; kingdom Viridiplantae; phylum Streptophyta; class Pinopsida; order Pinales; family Pinaceae; genus Pinus; species Pinus tabuliformis. Next base: position 634,285,351 of record CM062819.1, on the reverse strand, counting down.
ATAACTGATTTTCCGCTGTTCTCATCCCGTTTTGGATCATTCCTGATCATTCCTGTTCTTGCTCTCTCGGCACTAGTGCTGTGTTGAACTAATGTATATCTTTGGGCATATAGTTTCCAGGTTTTGGGGAGAGATGTTATTCCCCTTTGTACTGTATAAAAGACGGGTCGTTCCTGTATCGGAGCTAGCCAGACCCTGCATTGTATTGTAACAACATTGTTCAGATTAATAAAATACAAACCTTTTTGCTGATCTATCTTTTGCTGTGAGTAACGCAACCCTGATCAGAGAGCTGGGCCCGCTCTTCTAATCAGGTGCTGCGTATTTCCTTGTTATGTGTGTATTGTTTATTGTTGTGTTTATTTCTTGATTGTTGTTGCAAATTCTTTAGACAACTGTGAATACATTTTTAAGTTCTGCAGTCGAGTTTCTAATTATGTTTCAGCAATGCTTTGATTTGGTAACTACGAACCCTTGGTCGATGTCAGATAGTAACCTTGCCCCTGCATATACCTTGCGTTTTGCCTTGAAAAGAATATGCACCCGGATTGATACATTAATGTAAGAAAAGGGGTGGATAAATTGTTCATATCTAGACACCAATAGTTGTACATTTCCCTTCACAATGATGTTGGCCTTCTACTGAGATTTTCTTGTCAGAGCTGGGTGTTTCCTCTCTCTTCCTTCTAGATTCTTCCTAGACCAACTCACATTCCATCTAGAGGTGTTTTTGGCGATCCTGTTACTCTTAGTCTGAGGCCTACACCTTTCTTTATCGTAGCAATGCTCTAGATTCTTAATCACATCCTTCAGAGACTGGGGTTCCAACAATTCAATCTTATTTTTGAATACCATAGACAACCCACTGATGAACCATCGAATTTTAACTTTCTCATCCTTGAGATATGGGACATACCTCAAAAGCCCCAAAAACATGGTGACATATTCATTACTAATTTACTAGTCATCTGACTGTGAAAATTCCTAAATCAAAATCCCTACTGTGACATTTGATGATATTTCTCGTACTTGTTAGATTTACATGAACAAGTTAATTTGCAGTTTCCTACAAAAAATATTGAAATACATACACTGCAACCTTCACTTAATTAATTTATATACGGAAACAAGAGACTGAGCAATAAAGAAAATACAACACAATAACACTGTTATTTTGGACAAATGTCCCTTGAAAAATCCAATGCGGCAAAACTGGTGCAGCAAATTTGAGTGTTTATTATTATTAAGCAGTAGCAAATTTTGAATACCTCAAAGGTTATTCAGTTACAGAGAGAGAAATACTGAATGAAAGATTTGTGAGATTACTTCACACAATATTTCTCGTAGAGGTTGTTGGATGATATTTATCCTTGTTAGATTTACATGAACAAGTTAGTTGTAGTTTCCTACGGAAAATATTGAAATACATACACTGCAACCTTCACTTAATTAATTTATATGCGGAAACAAGAGACTGAGCAAGAAATAAAATACAACACAATAACACCGTTATTTTTGGACAAATGTCCCCGAAAAAACCCCAATGCAGGAAACCCGATGCAGTAGATCTAAGGGTTTATTATTATTAAGTGGTAGAAAATTCTGAATACCTCAAGGGTTATTCAGTTACAGAGAGAAATACTGGTAGAAATATTTGTGAGATTACTTCACACAATCACTCAGAAAAATCCCAGCTGATTTGGTCACTGGATGAGGTGCCTCTGATAGGCCCTACACAGTCCTCACACAATCCCTACGTCAGCCCCTCTAGGCACTGCGTCACCCAGCCAGGATCGATTGGATACCTGGAGTCATTGCGCTCAGCCTCTCGGTCTCACACCCAGACTCCTGGCTTCTGAAACTGACTCTGCGGCAAAATTTCGGATTCTCTCTCACCCTCTACGCTGCCTCTTCATGGCCTTGCGTTAGCCTCTGTATGCTGATGATTCTCCGACTGAGAAAATCTCTCTCCAAATGTTATCTCTGCCCCTTAACTGCAAGAAATCTACTCAATCAGAATTTCCTATTGAGAACTTCTCACTTTAGAAATTTGATCTCTTGATCTCTCGGTGTATCTTCCAAATGACCCTCAGGCTTCCTTAAATAATCTTCTCGTTGACATTCAACGACCCAGATTAAAAGCTCATCAATGGCTAAGATAATTTTAGTTCAATCCTCGTCTTCTTCTAGAAGTTACACCGAAAATTAGGTTAATACCCATTAATATTTTTAATTCCCTAAGTTTAGACTTAGGGGCCCATTAAAAAATATTAATTATTTTAATAAAATTGTTTGTGTGGAATTTCCCATAATGCTTTCTGGGTTCTTTGGAATACATGTGCCCAAACTTCCCTGCAAAATTTTAGGCCTATAGCACATCTGATGCTAGCCCAAATCAACACTGACCCATTTTGAGTTCATAGAATTCCTTTGCCTTATTATCATAGTAGCATTTAGACATAAATTGTTCTCTGCAAAGTTTCTCAAACTCTTCCCGTGTCAGCTCCTTCTTGGTGATGGCTATAGTATTCTTTAGGTCCTCTCACTAGATGTCGGCCTTTCCTTTTAAAATGTACGAGGCAACTCTAGCTTTCATATTCTTAGAGTAGTCATGTTTTCTAAAGAACTTCTTCATCCCTAGAAGCCATGTGTTTGTGTCCTCTGCCTTCTTCACATCCCCATCAAACGTGGGTGGATTTTCCTTTTTAAATTCTTCGGGCATATGCTCACTTTCCTTGCTCTTTGAGCGACGAGGGTGGTGATGATGTCTCCGGGTGGAAGAACTAGATGGTTTGCTCAAGTAAGGCTCCTGTGTTCTAGCCCTCCTTCTTGGAAGACTCAAAATTTCTCCCCCTGGCACAATGTCCTCACTACATTACCTGGGCCTCTTCTGGGATCCGCTGCTCAATTGGTGTTTTCTTCTAACTCTTGTTGAAGTTTCTAAGTTTACTTAGTTAGAAACCCTCCATGCACTTTATCTGATTTATTCCTATCTACTTTTTATTTGACTTAACAAGTTATTTACAATGTAAATACTGAAAATAAACACTAGTGCATGCTTAACATATTACAGATCAACAATTAAAAGAAATAGAAACAAACACACCATATGACACCATTATTTTTGGACTAATGTCCCTGGAAAAACCTAATGTGGGAAAACCGGTGCAGCTATCTGAGGGTTTTCTTATTAAGCAATGTCAGAGTACAATCTGGGTGCCGAAACTTGCCTACCCAATAAAGAATTTCCTTGGCAGTAATACCTCTTAGTTTCTGACAAATCTACTGGCTGAAATCGCGGATAATCCTTTCGGCAGCTACTCAACACAAATCTGCCCAAGAAACCCCAGCGTCGGCCTCTCTCTGGACTGCGTCAGCGCCTTGCTGCCTCACACTAGCCCTGCCTCACCCCGGATGGGTCTGCGTAAGCCTTGGGAGGCCCTGCGTCAGCCCTCTGGCCCTCTGCGTTAACAACACTAGCCTCTCTGAGGCTCTGCGTAGCTCCTGGCTTCCTCTGTGTGGCCCTGCGTGAGCCTTGGCTGGCTTTGCGTCACTCTCCTTGGCTACTGCACTGCTCTCCTGACACTATCTCTGCCTCTCTATCTCTCTGTACTCAAATGCCCCTCAGCCGCATCTCCCGATCACTTTGGTGTATTCTCCAAGTGACCCTCAAGCCTCCTTGTTAAGTTATGGTATGTTCTATGCTTATAACAGTTTACTTATTTTTCTTATTATATTCCACAGATTAGCAATCACATGTACATAAAGTAAAGTGCAGATAGAACATTAAATGATCGACAGAAAACAAGCCAAGACAAGAGACACAATATGTGGCGGCTAGCCAGGGACAAACCCCACAATGTCTGGGGAAACCCTTTGATCAAATCTTCTTTTATCTTCAATAATTCAGCAGAGAGAAATAGTACAATAAATCTGATTCATATCAACAGTAGCAAACCCTAAATCAACAACATCAGCATTAGTGGCTTCATTATCAAACTAGGGCAGACGATATCTCACAAACCGACCGTCGGATTGACTTCATTCCACCACCAAAAGTTGCGGTTTCCAGAGGAGGTTCAGATGAACCTACAACATAGTTTAGATGAGGAGATCTTCTAGGCCACGCAGGTCAATCTTTACTTCTGCAGTTGTAGCTTCAGTTTCAGCAGTTTCCGGCTTCAAACTAGGGCAGTCGATATCTTGCAAACTGTTCGTCGGATTGACTTCATTCCACCACCAAAAGTTGGGGCTTTCAGAGGAGGTTCAGATGAACCTACAACGCAGTTCCAAAGAGGAGATATTCTAGGCCACGCAAGTCAATCTTTACTTCTGCAGTTGCAGCTTCAGGTTCAGCAGCTTTCGGCTTCACATGTGTGAGAGAGAGAGACCCATTTCTACGCAGTAGAGAAGAGACTCATTTCTGCGCAGTAGGGAAGAGACTCATTTATGCACAGTAGAGAGAGAGAGATGTGATGAGAAGAGTGAGTGCAAATGAGGAAAAGTTATCTTATATTTATACACAACGTTGGTGTTTGAATAGATGCGACTGTTGGGTTTCTGAGCCTACATGAGTTGTAGGTCGGATTGATAATAATTCCATAATCAAAATAAATTCATATCTCCATGAATACTTATCGGAATCGGATGATCTTTATATCAATCCTACACCTCTCGACGAGAGGAATCTAATTAAAATATTATCAGCCATGAATAAGATGACCCACATGAAGTTTTGCCCTGGTTGCCAATTTTAACACTCCTCTTATACTTTTCATGTTGACATTTCAACGACCGAAATTAAGTCCCTAATCAATGGCTAAGATTAGATCTGGCTTGATCCATGTCTTTTGGACCATTCTAACATAGATTCATATTAATACACATTAATATTTTATTTTTCCTAAGTTTAGACTTAGGGACTCCATTAAAAATATTAATTATTTTAATATCTCTCGATCTGTTTAGAATATGCCCAAACCCTTTCTGGGTATTGGAGATCTCATGTGCCCCAACCTCTCCACCAAATTTCGTGGCTAGAGAACATCTGATGCTACCCCAAATCAACACTCCCTTTTAGCGAGGACTGTGCTCTAGCAATACTCCTCACTGAGTATTACTCTGATCATCTGGCAGCGGTACGTGTGTTGATGCTAGGCCTTCCTGCCCAACATCCTTTGCACTGTTGCATCCTGTATTGCTACCCATGGTTCTGCCACTGCCACTGCTGCATCTGTACGACAACTCCCTCTGCATTCGTGTTGTTGTTGGTCCTTTCTCCCAACACTGCATCTGTACTGCACCTCCTCTCATCATGATGCATCGTGCTGCCCACTGCTGCACTGCAACGCAGTTACTGAGAAGTAAGTAACTGATCTCCCAACTGACCTCCCTGTTTGGGCTAGAGACACCCACTGATGCTGAATCTCCCTCTCTAACCTTTGCACTGCTGTAACAACTCCCTACATCTTGCACCGTTTCACCCCTCTCTGTGCCATCCTGCATTGGTGCAACACTCCCGTGCCTCTCGCACTACTTCAGCCTTCTAGCCTCGCACTGTCTCGGGACTCCTGCACTGTAGCTCTCTTCCGCTCCATCCGCATTCGTCTCTACCCACTTCAGCCAATCCTACTAATCCTTGTCAGGGCTCCCGTAGCAAGGTCTAATCCAAGAGGCTAGTACCTCGAGGATTCTGCCCCTCATCGTCTGTAGTCTACCTGACTATAGCTTGATGTCTCCCCACTTCTGCTCAAGTGGCGTGTGTGCACTCATGGTACAGTCATCGTCTGTCAAAACTTCCTTCTCTACCCGTTCTAGCGCTACCTTAGTCTCAAAAGACTCTCCCTTACTTTTCTTCCTTGAACACTGGGTCACATAATGACCTAGCTCCCCATAGTGGAAGCACTTGATCTTGGAGAGATCTTTCTTCTTCCGCTTCTCCTGCTTTCCCTCAGATGCTAGGGCCACATCTTCCTCCTCCTACTTGACTTTGATCCCCTTGTTGCTGCTACCCGTCTTCGACTGCTGTCTGATCTCTTCCTGGCGAAGACCTGCCCAAATCTTATCCCAAGGTGGCAGAGCCCCTCTGCCCAGTATACTCTGGAAAAAAACCTCCCAGTCTTTTGAGACAACATTCAAGGTTGTCCTCACCATCAGCTCCTGATCCGGTGTCACCTCTATAGTAGTCAACTGATCTCGAATCTCATTTAGTCCTCCGAGGAAGGTGTCAATTAGTTCTCCCTTCTTCATCTAATACGCCCTGAATTGATTCTCAAGCAACATTATTCTCTGCATGGAAGTATGCTAGTACAACTTCTTGAGAGCCTCCCACATCTCAAATGACATTTCCTTCTCGGCTATGTGTGGTACTACATGATCCTTGACCCCATCAAGGATAATGCTCTTGGCCCTTGCCATTGCCTCCTCATACCTGTCATTATCATTGGGGTCGACTGGGATAGCTATTACCTTCAAGGCGAAGTTCTTGACACGATTCCTGTCAAGTATAGATAAGATTCTAGCCTTCCAGACTGCGAAGTTTGATGCTCCGTCTAGTCTATCCTGGACTCTTACTCCGTGTAGTGACATGATGTTCCTCTACTTCCCTCCTAGAAGTTCTCTGTTCGACTCCTCTAAGTCCCTACTTCCCATTTGGAAGTTCTCTTCTAGACTCCCTCTGAGTCCTAATTTCCCTCCTGGAAATCCTTCTGCCGCTATCAAGATGCCCCCTACTCTGATTGTCTTGTGCAACCGCACCACTAATCTGGGTTCCTTGGCTAGAAACCCTCGGTAGCAACTCCTCTGGCCTTGCTCTGTCAGGTACTGTTCTGACTACAGTACCTCATCGGCTCCACTTTGCAATATTCCCCCAGCCTTTTAAACCCCAACAACCTGAAGGTGAGAGTTCCTAGGCTCTGCGCAATCCCGGCACCAACAACCTGGATTCCTCAGCCAACTGCGTCAGCCCTCCCAGCTACCGCGTGGCTTTGCGTGAGGCTTCTTTTTCCTTCCTTAGCCTCTGCACCGCCTCTTCCTGGCTCACCCTTGGTGACGCAGGCACTGCATCACCCTTCCTTGTTGCTGCTCTGCTAGAAACAACTTCTGTCACCTCGGGATAACTGTTTTCTGCTGCTATTGCTTCGCTCGGCTAATGTCCTTTGGTCCTCCTGTGATCTGCAATCACGCTCAGATACCATGTTGAAGTTTCTAAGTTTACTTAGTTAGAAACCCTCCATGCACTTTATCTGATTTATTCCTACCTACATGTTATTTTCCTTAACAAATTATTTACAATGTAAGTACTGAAAATTGTTAAGATATGGTATGTTCTATGCTTATAATAGTTTACTTCTTTTTCTTATTATATTCCACCGATTAGCAATCACATGTACATAAAGTAAAGTGCAGATAGAACATTAAACGATCGACAGAAAACAAGCCAAGACAAGAGATACAAGATGTGGCGGCTAGCCAGGGACAAACCCCACAATGTGTGGGGAAACCCTTTGATCAAATCTTCTTTTATCTTCAATAATTCAGCAGAGAGAAATAGTACAATAAATCTGATTCATATCAGCAGTAGCAAACCCTAGATCAATAGCATCAGCATTAGCGGCTTCATTATCAAACTAGGGCAGACCATATCTCACAAACCTACAGTCGGATTGACTTCATTCCACCACCAAAAGTTTCAGCTTCCAGAGGAGGTTCAGATGAACCTACAGCACAGTTCAGATGAGGAGATATTCTAGGCCACGCAAGTCAATCTTTGCTTCTGCAGTTGCAGCTTCAGTTTCAGCAGTTTTCGGCTTCAAACTAGGGCAGTCGATATCTTGCAAACCGTTCGTCGGATTGACTTCATTCCACCACCAAAATTTGCGGCTTTCAAAGGAGGTTCAGGTGAACCTACAGCGCAGTTCCAAAGAGGAGATCTTCTAGGCCACGCAAGTCAATCTTTGCTTCTGCAGTTGCAGCTTCAGTTTCAGTAGTTTCCGGCTTCAAACTAGGGCAGTCGATATCTTGCAAACCGTTTGTCGGATTGACTTCATTCCACCACCAAAAGTTGCGGCTTTCAGAGGAGGTTTAGATGAACTTATAGCACAGTTCCAAAGAGGAGATCTTCTAGGCCACATAAGTCAATCTTTACTTCTGCAGTTGTAGCTTCAAATTCAACAGCTTCCGGCTTCACATGTGTGAGAGAGAGAGACCCATTTCAGCGCAGTAGAGAAGAGACTCATATCTGCGCAGTAGAGAGAGAGAGATGTGATGAGATGAGCGAGTCTAAATGAGGAAAAGTCCTCTTATATTTATACACAACGTTGGTGGGTGAATAGATGCGACTGTTGGGCTTTTGAGCCTACATGAGTTGTAGGTCGGCTTGATAATAATTCCATAATCAAAATAAATTCATATCTCCATGAATACTTATCGGAATTGGATGATCTTTATATCAATCCTACACCTCTCGACGAGAGGAATCTAATAAAAATATTATTAGCCATGAATAAGATGACCCACATGAAGTTTTGCCCTGGTTGTCAATTTTAACACTCCCTCTCAACCATGGAGAACTTCATCTGCAATCTGTCTATCGGTCGTTACTATTCATCCATCAAATGTACTGCCTTGTACAGCCTGACCCTTGCCCTGCTCTGCTCTATTTTTCTTGTTCTGCTTTGTCTTGTTCTGCCCTGCACTGATCTGTACTGTTTTGTTTTGTTCTACTCTGCTCTTGCATTGTTCTGTTCTACTCTGCTTTTATCCGAATTATGAAGAAGAAGAAATGATCGAGGATGTATCATACTGACTCAAAGTCAGTCTCAGAGTATGTACCACTGGTCCCAGACCAGTCTCAACCAACCCAAAGTCAGCGTCATAGTGAGTACAACTCCAATGGTCCCAGACCAATATCATCCTCCACTGACTCAAAGTCAGTCTCAAAGTATGTACCACTGATCCCAGACCAGTCTCAACCGACCCGAAGTCAGCGTCATAGTATGGTACAACTCCTACCACTGGTCCCAGACCAGTATCATTGATCCCAGATCAATGGAGGTCATCCTAGCGTAGGGAGTACGGTAGATACAACGATGCGTCCATCGGTACTACTATGGTCCCTAACTTCATTTCCCTGCTCATTGATCAGATGAGAGGTACTTCCCATGAGTCCCAGACTGCATGGGTAGGATGCCTCGACAAGAGAACTAATCAATCCTGTCCTCACAGGAGAACACATCAATCCTACTACAATTGCCGTGGAGAACACATCAATCCAAGCCTCACAGGAGAACACATCAATTCTACTACAATTGCCATGGAGAACACATCAATCCAGGCCTCACAGGAGAACTAATCATCCTGCTACACAGGAGAGCGAATCATCCTGTTCCACAAGAGAGCGAATCATCTTGTCCCACAAGAGAGTGAATCATCTTGTTCCAGTGCGCACCACCAGGGGAGGGTGAGTCACCCTGTGGTCGTATGTTGCTCCAATAATAACCGCAAGCCCTCAGAGCTCCCAGAGCTCAATGTATGAAACAAGCAGGACCCTTGTACAAGGGTTTCTTGCCGACTCCAAGTCGTTTGGGAAAATCATAGATTAGATCTTTCCCCAGGGCTTTGACAAGGTGTATCAACCTGTACATCATCTTAATGCGATGGAGCATCCTTGCTCATCAAATTACCATATCCCAGCTGATGTCTATCTGTTGGAGCAATTGACGAATACGGGATTCTTCAATAATCGAATCCCACCTCTGGTTGTTATAGAGAATCACAGTGGTATCCAATGTAAATCCAAACAGCTCACTGAAGAGCTTTCGCAACCAGACTGCCTCACACGAGATCATGCTAGCAACAATATATCCTGCTTTGGCGGTGCTCAAAGCCACCGACTTCTGCTTCTTTCTCATCCGGGATATCGAAGCCGATCCCAAGGTGAAACGGCACCCGGAAGTGCTCTTACGGTCCACCACACTGCCTACCCAATCAACATCAGTATATCCAAGTAGTCTCACATCTCTGGCAGTGTATCTTAATCCATGAGAGATTGTGTCCTGAAGACATCTCAGAAGATTCCTGGCATCAAATCAGTGAGGCTCAACCAAATATGAGCTCACAATGCTAACTGCAAAACATATGTTCAGACGGAGGTTCACCAAGAACATCAATGCGAATGAGTTTTTGAAACTCAGAGGCATTTCCCAAGTCTAGTCCGACATCACTACCATATAACTTCTAAAAGTTAAGATCCTCGAGGTAGTCACAGGCTTGCAGTCCATCATACCGAATATTTCCAATATCTTTACCACATATTTTCCTTGAGATAGGAAAATTTCCCTTGGCTTCTGCCATACTTCAAGTCCTTGGTCCTTTATTTCAAATACAGAAGCCAGCTCCCTCTTACATTTGTGAATGAGAGGGTCTACACCTGTTAGAAAGAGGTCATCCACATACAACACCAGTATGAGAGGCTTGTCATCTTCAACCTTAAAGTAAAGGTTAGGAACGGCTTCACTCCTAGTGAATCCCAACTTCATCAAGTAGCTATCGATCCTCTCATACTATGCTCGGGGTGCTTGCTTCAGCCCATAGAGAGCCTTCTTCAACCTGCATACATGAGATTTTCAATCATAAATCTCAAATCCTTCGGGTTGCTCCACGTAGACCTCTTCTTTGATCAAACCGTGCAAGAATGCAGTCTTGACATCCATCTGATGTAGGTTCCATCCTTGTGAAGTGGCAAGGGCTATGATCGAGCGGATGGTTGTATATCTGGAAACAGGTTCAAATATCACATCATAGTCTATACCTTCCATGAGCAACAGAACGAGCCTTATACTTTTCCATACTTCCATTTGCTGCATGCTTTATCTTGTAAAGCCATTTTGAAGTAACAATTGTCTTGTCTAGGGTCTGGGAACTACTTCCCAGACATCATTCTCCATAATAGACTCATATTCTATGGTCATAGCATCCTTCCATAGTTAATGCTTGATGACATCTGAGAATGAAGAAGGTTCATTTTGTATGATCGTGCTCATGATGGTCAGGTATCCCTGATACCTGTTAAGTTCCTTACTTTGATGGAAGGTTCCTCAGGGTGCAGCATGTCCTTCAGCATAATCAAGTATCCCCCTAAGCCATGAAGGCCTATTCCTAGAAGAGGAAGGCTCATGTGGATGGGGATCAATCGGATCCATGGGTTCTTCTACATCAGGCATTGATTCATCATCCTTTTCTTTCGATTCCCTGGTGTCGGCTTCTTGAGAGCTCCTCAAAGTCGGAAGATTGATCACCTTGCTGAGAGCCATATCTTCGTCAAAGGTGACATCATGACTAATTATGACTTCCCTTTGACCGGCTACATAGATTCTATAGCCTTTAGTATTTTCACCATAGGCCACGAAAATTCCCTTCTTTCCAGATGCTCCCAATTTATTTCTTTTCTCTTTCGGCACATGAAAGTATACAGGGCTTCCAAAAATTTTAAAATGAGAAACATCAGGTTTTTTACCGGTGAATTTTTCTTCAGGAGTCTTGGAACCCAATGCTTGATGAGGGCATCGATTTTGTACATATACGACAGTGTTTGCAGCTTCAGCCCATAGAATCTTTGGAAGTCTTTGATCATGTAGCATGGCCCGGGCAGCTTCCATCATCGTGTGGTTCTTCCTTCCCACCACACCATTCTGCTCAGGAGTATGTGGTGTAGTAGTCTCCCTCTTAATGCCAACCTCAGGTATGCCTGAGTAAACCAATTGTAATATATCGGAGGTCTTGCTTTGGCTTGAGGGGAATGGTCCCCTTTTGAGCTTTCCTTTGGCACATCCCGGACATACACCTTCTTTCTCTACTTGGAATTCGGGCATCCCTATTACCATCTGTCTTACATCGGGTAGAGCTTTGTAATGAAGGTGGGCAAACATCCAATGCCAAAGTTCGGACTAAAGAGTTGTGTCACAAGACATGACACCTAGCGGACTTCCATCGACCTGATATAATGAATCAACACTAAACCCAAGAGTAAAGTCATCTTTAACATTATTTTTCCATATACATACCTTGCCATTACTGTTACCTTGTAGCCTCTGTCTTCCATTGCCAAGATGGACACTACGTTCCTTTTGAGGTCAGGTGCATTTAATACATCCTAGAATTTCTAGCCTTCTTGAATGCTTGTCCTCTTCCTTGATTCCTAGCTCTCCTCTTACCTTTGCTGTTGAATTTGTCATTCGTTTGATTGCCACCAGAGGGATTTCGAGTTGCACCACTACATATTGTACCATGCTTCTCTAATCATGATTATCATCATGTTGCCCATGTCCATGATTTTATCCATCATAATGTTGCGCAAACTAGTGTGCATCATCATCATGCTATCCTATATGTCCATGATCTCATGTTGCCCTTTATGTCCATGATCTCATTCATCATGATGCTCATGATCTCATACATAGTGACTTGCTTTATCGCAAATGTAACATCGTCATTTTCTTCTAGCCTTAGGTCCAGCCTTTCCTTTTGATTTAGTACCAGAATTATTTCTTTTCTTTGCATGAGAAGAAAAGGCAGCAGGAGGACCTTTAGGCATGGGCATTTCTTCCACTTCTTCCCTTGTTTCTTCTTGAATGCATCTAGCCATTAATTCCTCGAAACTAGGAATTACATTATTGTTCAGAAGAGTAGTCCTGAACACATACCATTCAGATGGTAATCCTCCGAGAGTTGTGAGTGCCATTTCTCTGTCAGTAATGGTTTCCCCAATAGATAGGAGATCGTTCTTGATCTCGATGATTCTTAAGAAGTATGCTTGCATACTTTATCTTTACCCTTTTTGATTTCCCTCAGCTTATTTCTAAGAAACAAAACTTGATTTGCATCATTAACTTTAAATAAACTCACCAGTCTATCGTAGATTTCCTTGGAGGTGTCCAGTTCATAGATGTAGGCCACCAAGTTCTTGTCGATAGAGTCTCGGATGATCTTCTATTGTTTTGACTTCTCCATTTCTTCATTTGTACCAGACAGGCAGCAGCGGATGCATTTGATGGAGGCTCAACAATATTGCCTCTCATATGATCCAACATTCCTTGATTCTCAAGGGTTAGATTGATAGACATTTTCCATCCGTGATAGTCAGCTTTCTCACGAAGCTTGTCTTCAGCAGGAAAGAGTGTTGAGGACCCCATAGTTCTTTTAGGATAGCCTTGCCAATATTCTCTTCGATGATTGCTCTTGCTCTTGCTTGGGCTTTGTCTTCACCTCAGCTCTGATACCATGTTAAGTTATGGTATTTTCTATGCTTATAACAATTTACTTCTTTTTCTTATTATATTCCACCGATTAGCAATCACATGTACATAAAGTAAAGTGCAGATAGAACATTAAATGATCGACAGAAAACAAGCCAAGACAAGAGACACAAGATGTGGCAGCTAGCCAGGGACAAACCCCACAATGTGTGGGGAAACCCTTTGATCAAATCTTCTTTTATCTTCAATAATTCAGCAGAGAGAAATAGTACAATAAATCTGATTCATATCAGCAGTAGAAAACCCTAGATCAGTAGCATCAGCATTAGCAGCTTCATTATCAAACTAGGGCATACCATATCTCATAAACCGACAGTCGGATTGACTTCATTCCACCACCAAAAGTTTTGGCTTCCAGAGGAGGTTCAGATGAACCTACAACGCAGTTCAGATGAGGAGATCTTCTAGGCCACACAAGTCAATCTTTGCTTCTGCAGTTGCAGCTTCAGTTTCAGCAGTTTCCGGCTTCAAACTAGGGCAGTCGATATCTTGCAAACCGTTCGTCGGATTGACTTCATTCCACCACCAAAAGTTGCGGCTTTCAAAGGAGGTTCAGGTGAACCTATAGCGCAGTTCCAAAGAGGAGATCTTCTAGGCCACGCAAGTCAATCTTTGCTTCTGCAGTTGCAGCTTCAGTTTCAGCAGTTTCCGGCTTCAAACTAGGGCAGTCGATATCTTGCAAACCGTTCGTCGGATTGACTTCATTCCACCACCAAAAGTTGCGGCTTTCAAAGGAGGTTCAGATGAACCTACAACACAGTTCCAAAGAGGAGATCTTCTAGGCCATACAAGTCAATCTTTACTTCTGCAGTTGCAGCTTCAAATTCAACAGTTTCCGGCTTCACATGTGTGAGAGAGAGAGACCCATTTCAGCGCAGTAGAGAAGAGACTCATATCTGCGCAGTAGAGAGAGAGAGATGTGATGAGATGAGTGAGTCTAAATGAGGAAAAGTCCTCTTATATTTATACACAACGTTGGTGGGTGAATAGATGCGACTGTTGGGCTTCTGAGCCTACATGAGTTGTAGGTCGGCTTCATAATAATTCCATAATCAAAATAAATTCATATCTCCATGAATACTTATCGGAATTGGATGATCTTTATATCAATCCTACACCTCTTGACGAGAGGAATCTAATAAAAATATTATTAGCCATGAATAAGATGACCCACATGAAGTTTTGCCCTGGTTGTCAATTTTAACAAAAATAAACACTAGTGCATGCTCAACATATTACAGATGAACAACTAAACGAAACAGAAACAAACACACGATATGACACCATTATTTTTTGACTAATGTCCTCGAAAAAACCCAATGTGGGAAAACCGATGCAGCTATTTGAGTGTTTTCTTATTAAGCAATATCATAGTACAATCTGGGTGCCGAAACTGACCTACCCAATAGAGAATATCCTTGGCAGTAATACCTCTCAGTTTCTTACAAATCTATTGGCTGAAACTCCGGATAATCCTTCTGGCAACTCCTTAGCACAAATCTGCCCCAGAAACCCCAGCGTCAGCCTCTCTCTGGACTGCGTCAGCCTCTCTCTGCCTCATGCTGGCCCTGCGTCACCTCGGATGGGTCTGCGTCAGCCCTGGGAGGCCTTGCGTCAGCCCTCTGGCCCACTGCGTCGGCAACGCTGGCCTCTCTAAGGCTCTGTGCAGCTCTCGGCTACCTCTGCGTGGCCCTGCGTGAGCCTTGGCTGGCTCTGCGTCACTCTCCTTGGCTACTGCACTGCTCTTTCAGCACTATCTCTGCCTCTCTCTCTCTATACTCAAATGCCCCTCAGTTGCATCTCCCAATCACTAATTCTATCTCTCTTAGCAAACCCCGCTCTAGAGAATAGAATGACTGGTCACTCTGGTGTATTCTCCAAGTGACCCTCAAGCCTCCTCTTATACTTTTCTTGTTGACACCTCAATGACTGAGATTAAGTCCCTAATCAATGGCTAAGATTAGATCTGGCTTGATCCATGTCATTTGGACCATTCTAACATAGATTCATATTAATACACATTAATATTTTATTGTCCCTAAGTTTAGACTTAGGAACTCCATTAAAAATATTAATTATTTTAATATCTCCTGATCTATTTAGAATCTGCCCAAACCCTTTTTGGGTATTGGAGATTTCATGTGCCCAAACCTCTCCACCAAATTTCGTGGCTAGAGCACTTCCGATGCTACCCCAAATCAACAACTCTCAGGGGATTTTCCTATCTCTACAACTGGTCCTTATTTTAGATTGCCTTTGTCTCTGCTAGTCCGAGAGGCTCTGCAGGATGACGACATTGATCTCAACTTTCCTTTCTTGGGCTCTTACTAGCCTCTCATTATCAGCCTTAAAGCTCCTCACCTTGTCTCGAAGACTTCTCAGGGTGTTCATCTAATCCGGGGATTGATTTCCACCCCCTTGCCCAACTGATCTCTCTTCTTCATTGGTTTTGACCCCATCACTTCCATGCTGGGATTGTTCAGAACTATAGTCAACCATTTTGGTTCTCATCACTATATCTTTTCTATGTTATGTTGTTCGTGACGTGCTTTCAATCACACACATTGTTAGACATTTTAAAACAACATTTAAACACAAACCAGGATCATGAGTTTTGCATTCACTGAATATCATGGGGGTTCCTATGGTAACAAGTTACAAAACAACCATGTTAATGTACAATCCATTTATAAATCAAATGCAACAGTCATTCAATCATGCAATTGGTACATAACTAATGACAAAACGTATCGACAATCACGATCCTGCTCTCATAGAGCTGTTATCGATCAACTTACTTATCCTAGTATAATTTCAGTAACAATGAACAAACATAGTCCAAACCGACTTAGTATCTTATAATTACTTAATGAATCTTCCTCACTTGCCCGTGATGAAGCCCATCTACTCCAAGTATTGAACCCGGATGCTTTGATACCACTCTGTAACATACCCGTCCCTTTGCCTTGACACGGGTAAATATTTCTACGCGTACCCCACCTAAAGTTCTCGTGCAAATGGAATTTGTAAATATATTGTAAATATTTTGCAACATTTGAAATCAAGCAAAAAGGGATTGAGTCAAGGGACACAGATTCTAGAGCTGGGAAGGGAGTCACTTGCTTGGGACGTTACAGTTCCTTGTGCAACGAGGAAACTTGAAAATGCAGGAGAGACATTAAAAGATGGTTTGTGCATGAATTGAAAAAATCTCTTGAATACAGTGATGTGTGGTGTGGCGGCTGAGTTCGTTGGGTGAAACCCACGAGGTCAGGGGTCAAATCACATTGAGTATATTATCCTGCTATGGTGTGCGGCTCAAGGAGTAGACTCCCCTTATCCGTGAGTCTCGGCTCTTGCCAAAATCATAAGAAATTAGTATATCTGCTTGCAGGTTGTTGGATGTACTCTTGGTGTTATAGTGGCAACTACGAGAATTGATCCTGGGTCTTCCTTAGATTAGGTCTGGCAGTTACCGATTCACCCTGTGCCTAAAAAAAAGAGTTCTTGAAAATTCAATGAGATGCAATAGGGGGTATGTAGGCCCATGCTTCTTGGGAAGCAACCACAAGAAAAAGAGATAGGAACTTTAAGAAGGGACGTTGTGTTGTAGGCCAAGGGAGGACGCAGCAGTAATGGTGGTCGAGGAAAAGATTGAGAAAACGATGGATGTGAGAGAAGGGGGGGATTCAAAAATAAGGAGAGAACTGGAGAGATGGACACAGAGAGGACCAGGGAAAAGTGAGATTCAACACGAACTCTCTGCAAGCAACACTGAAGAGAAGAGAAGAGAAGGAGATTGGCTCTCAATCCTTGGAGGTTGTGGTTTGAGCTGCTAGTCTCTGTAGCCCTATGACAACTTGGGGTTCCAGGAGGCTATGGGTTGAGATAGAATCCTTGGAACACTGTAACAACTTAGGTTCCTAGAGCCTGTGGGTTGAGAGAGAGGTCTCTGGAGCCCTGTAATAGCTTGGGTCCCTAGAGGCTGTGGGTTGGGATGGAATCTGTAGGGACCTACCCTATATTTTTTTTTTTTAATACTAAAAATACAACCATAAGAAAATAGTATTATATAAAAGTTTCCTGAATTTCACTTTATTAAGCATATCATCTAATTTACATGTTATTAACTAAACCATAATGAAGTCATATAAAGGATTATTATAACAACATAGGTACCATTCACCAGGAGACGAGATTCAAACTTGACTTCCTGCTATTTTCCCTCTGTTGTCGGTCGCCTCCAAGTGTGAATGTCGACGTGCTTAATCCGAATGCAATGACCCACCGGTTGACCTACCAACCTACTCCTTGGGTACTCTCCTTCCTTGCAGACCCCCAAGCTGCAATGGGGTTGTACAGTGGAGGAATGCGTTAGCTGGTAGAGGAGTGCACTCCTTGGCTCAAGAGTCCCCTCTCTCAAGTCCTCTACCTCACCAAACTCACTATAGCTCGTAGTCACTACTCTGACCTAGTTTCATCCATCCAACAATAGGGTAAAGAAAAGTCCCTTCTCCCATGGCCTGCCCCTTATTTTATAGGAGTCCTCATAGGTGACACTTGGCATTTCATGCATAATTAATTATTTTTGATAATTCAATAGTTTGATTATTCACCCACCCATGTGTCACTCTCTCATCAAAGGTCTCCAAAATTTTATTTAAATTTTAATTTAAAACTAATATTTTCCTCACCTCAACAAGATTCCTATTTCTTCTCCTAGTTGTTCTTGATCCTCTTTTTTTTTACTCAATTTGTGTTCATTACTAAAGACAACTAATAAGTCAAGATTTGATCCCCTATCTACTCCCTAATTTAACTCAAGTTATCTCTTAGATGGACATTCTTATGTTGTTTGTTTCCACTTGGAGGTTCTCTAAATTTCTCTAAAATTTAATTTATTAATATTATTTTAATTCACCATCCTCTTCTCTTAATTAAGTTTAACTATTTTAGGATCATTATTTATTCTTACATTTATGTCCCTTTCCCCGTTTTACCTAATTAAATTACATTATCTACCTAATATTTTCCAACATGGGAAGGGTAGGATCTTTAAGGTAAAATATTTTATTTATTCCTATGATCCTCTTAACCCAAGTTTATTTCTTGATTTAATTACCTCGGTTTCTAACATGATTTGCCCTTGATGTGAATTTACTTGGTTTTTCATATCTTGATTATATTTATTAATTTTATTTTTATTTTTTATGATTCCAAGGGTGCCAAGTTTGGTTTGTGCCCTTCAAGAACTTCACAAGAAATTCCAAGGGTGCCACGCCACTTGCCTTTCAAGCATTCAGTGGCTACGAGGGGAAAGTATAGGTGCAACGATAGAGACCACTATCATCTCTTATGTTGCCTACTATAATGAGACTAATGGTGTCAGGCATCAAAGAATCCGCCTTGATGCGCTCCTCTCGGTAAAATTCTCATGAGCGACCCAACTTTGGGACATGCCTTCATGACATCGTGATCTTCAAGGCGAAGGTGTTGCAACTTTTCCAGCCCAAGTCATGGTGGGAATGCTAGTGGGTGAGATTAGGGACACTGCCCCACCCCTCCCATGCAGTTTGATCCAATTGTAAAACCCCATCACCCATGTGTGAGTCATTTGGCCAAGCAACTAATATGTGCTTGCAACCACTAACATATCATCAGAAAACATATATAGTAGGTTTTCAAAATTGAGTTAGAATTTCAAAGATAAAATAATATAAATTTTCATCAAACTAGGTGTCATCAACTCGTCATATGCAAGTGCCTTTGGTGGTTTCTTTCCATACTCAATAATCATCAGTAACAAGGTTTCTCAGTGTTAGTCATTGTCATAATAGCATCATTAACATCACTTAGTCATTCACATCATAATTCGTTGTGAACCAGAACTAATGCAAGTAGGTAACATAGGGGACACATCCATCATGGCTATCATCATCATAACATCAATGGAAACGTATATATCCATCAAAGCTATCATCATCATGATATCAATAGAGAGCATACATATCCTTTACTACTATCATCATCATAAATTCAATAGAAACCAAGCATAGCCATTTATGCGACAATCATCATAGTATCAATAAAGAACATGCATAACCATTAATGCTTCAATCATCATAATACCAATAGAGAACATGCATAACCATTAATACTACAATCATCATAATACCAATAGATAACATACATAATCATTAGTGCTATCTTCATCATAATATCAATGAAGAACATACATAAACATCACAACCACTAATAATAGAGTCATGTGTCCGAATCCTCAACCTGAGGTCCTCAAAGAATAAAGTGTGGGCCTTAGGGCTAAATAAATGTTAATGTCATATCACCGTCAGTCGACTAGAGCAGGGCACTACAAAATCTCTGGAGCCCTGTAACAACTTGGGTCCCCTAGAGGCTATGGGTTGAGAATCGAGATAGTAGGCTTTGGAGTGTTAGTGTGAAATTATTTGAAGGTGTACCAAAAATACTTCACTTAAGTCACTAGGTGACAAGTGATCGTAAAAACAGGTTGATGGTTGTTGCCAATTCAGATCTACAACACAAATAGAAAATCTATAGTAAAAGTAGATATGATCTAGAATAGAGAGCAACAATATAAAATATCTAGTATAATAACCCAATTGGAAAGAGTTTTTTGAATGAATAAATCTTTTATTAATAGCACCCGATGAAGGAGATTTACAGATGGGTTTGTAAGTCCCCCTGCGTGGGATGGGTCCTTTGATGTTCTTGATGCTTCAGAAAATGTTTCTCTCTCTCAATATTTGAAAAACCCAGACAAAAGTAGTACTCAAAATGGGAGCTTAATGAAAAAAGACGATATGTTGACGATGATTATGATCATGGTGAAGAATAAATGGAAAGCCCTCCTATTTATAACAAAGTGTTGAGTTAGTCTCGAAATTGGAGAATAATAAAATAATATTAACCAAATTCAAATCTAACCACTTGGAATACTTTATTATATTTATTGGAGAGGGAAAAGATATTTAAAATGGTTAAATACCTATATTTAGAAATAATTAACAAATAAAATGATTTATTAATTATTTCGCTAGAATTAAGAAAGGTGTGAAATAAAAATAATTACTAAATAGTGATTTAATAATTATTCTAATAACAAAAGAAGGAAAATTAAATAAATAATGATTTATTTAAATATTCCTAAGAGATTTAGTCAATTGTGACAAGGAATAATTATTTAAATATTGATTTAATAATTATTCCTAGAGAAAATTAAATAAATAATTATTCATCTAATTATTCTTATGGTGTTTTTAAATTTAAATCAGAAAATAATTTAATAAAAGTGGTCTACTAAATTATTTTCCACAGTGAAAGTGATTTTACTATGGTAAAATTAAAACTACATGGTGTATTTCAATCCACCTTGTTAGAAATGGCTAAGTGATCATTTTTTGGTGATAACAGATTGCCCCCACATGTATGAGTGTTAGGAGAAAATCTGATGACTGAAATACGTTGTAGATTACACTTCCACGAGACACCAAAAGGGGAGTCAAAGAGAGATAGAACTAAAGCAAGTCAAGGATGGACAAATAATGGCGGAGGTGAGACCTACTAAACTGACAGAAGTGTCCTTTTATGTGGTATTATATGATCTCAAATGAGGTGGGGGAGGCATACCCATACCTGCCAAGATTATTGCGTACAAAGAAAAATGATGAGGCCAACAATGTGGGATTGAGCTACAAAGTACATGATACATTGGCATCAATGGGCCAAAAAATAATGAATTGGATCCCATAAACATAATGCGCCTAGAAAAACATAGGCCATGACTAAATACAATAACATCTGAGTACATGAAAAATAATGCCCCTCGAGCTCACATGAGGAGGGGGGATCATAACCAAGGAAGCCCTGCTGAACAGGAAAGGGCTCTGAAGATCTGAACGGATCATCTAAAGGAGACATGCATGCTATGGGTTCTGCAAGTGGCGGAAACCAAACCCATCAAATTTGTGGATTGTGGGACACCCTAGGAAGGGGGTGAATTTTGTGTGCGCACTTGGGGGTGAGGATGGGCACCTCTGGACTCTTAGTGTCGACCAAGTAAGAAGCTACCAGTTGATGGGATTGAGGAAGGAAGTCCTCTAGAGTCCCGAAATCAGTGGCATGTTGGTGCATTAGTGCCTGAAGTAAGCAACCCCCCAGACTCTAGAATTTGGCTTGGGGCTGACGACTACAAGTAAGTGTGGCTGCAATTGTCTATGGTTGGGTGGAGAGTCCTTGTCCCAGACTCAGTTGCCCTACATGTTCCAAGATAAGTAACTGTGTATACTACTTAACTTCTGATGAATGATGTTACTATGTTGTGGATAATGGTTTTGAACTTAGAGACTGCATTGTGATGATAAAACTTGCATATGTGTTACATTCCTTGTGGAATACGTTAGAGTAATTTATATACATGTATGTATATGTGTTAAATATATGCCTCAATGTGCGAGGAAGTTGAAAGTGAAATATGTCTAACAACAACTAACAATGGACATGGAACAGTTGGCACATAAAAAGCATAACAAACCACATGTTAACTAATATCAGGTCATAATGCAGTACCGAGTCTACATTTACGCATATGCTTAGCTGTGTGAGAAACATCAGAATAATAACTCATTAAGAAAAGGACAAAATTTGTTGTAAATCATGACTGAGACATGAGAGCTTGGATTTACATTTGAAGAATAGTGGGTTCTGAGACCCTTTTTATTAATATAAGATTACATAGAAGACCCTCTGCATAGCAGGGTCGTGCTCGCTTGTGAGTTATTCGTGGTCATGTTGCAAGTTGTTGTGTTTCTCGACGAGCACAACTTTAATGTCAAGGGAGTTTTTCCTTGGTATCAGTTGAGCCACCAGCTTCACCTAAATTTCCTTCAACCTTGCATTTTCAGTAGGTTGGGTAGTTGTTGTGGGTGTCTTATGGTCGTTGCCAAGGCACTTGAAGGCCCTGCATTTCGACATGTAGCTATTTGCAGGCCAAACACAGGGTTTGGCACCGTTGGCGTGTGACAGGCGAGGTAGGAACCTCCCAGAAGTTTGCGCCAAGTTCGAGGTAGGTAATCCACGCAGGAGTACCTACGCCTCCCTGGGTGGCATTCCCTCCTCGTGGGAAGGGAAGTATCGTGGGCTAGGAACTTCCTAGGGAATCTGTCACTCAAGCTCGAGAGGAATAACACCATAAATCGTCCTAGGAAAGCCAGGGCACTACAGTGAACCCGCAAAACGCATTTGGAGCTCTTCTAGAATCCTAAGAAAGAGATATAGCCGACAAGGCTGGTTCAGGGAAGTTTGTGCTAGGGCAGAGCTGATAGCCAAGAGGGTTGTCGAGCTCTTTGTCTAAGGCACTGTGCGATGCAGAGTTGGAAGCCTTCGACTGAGTCATGGCAGGAATGAGAAGGAAAGCCTTGTTGCGGCTCAGAGGAAGGAGACCATGAACTTATAGAAGAAGTCGGGCTAACCTTATCCCTAGAATGGTCAAAACCCTAGTCAAAGGATACTTTTGATTTTGGTGGAGCTATATTTCCTTCACGAGATTGGTTAGAAGGATAGGGTAGAAGGCAGTAGAGTTGGAAGTCGAGAGATAATTTAAATTAGAGTCGGGGACTTAGGGGGTAAGAGGGCACTTGGAGTTCTGTTGAGAGACAGTGACATATATTTCTCTGTCACCTGGACCGTTAGATGAGGGAAGGCTACCATAAGGGGCCACCCGAGAATCCCGTAAGGTTGGAACCTCGAGAAGCTACGTTAATGACTCCTTGTAAGGTTTCGGGTTTGAATTTCCTGTTCACTAAGGGTGACCCAATACAAATCCAGTTATCGAAGGACCCTTCTTGGATGCCTTAGTGAGCCACCTACGGATGGCACATGGACCTCTCTTTGGCTGGCACATGGCAAGGATGATGTCAATGTAACGTCACCTAGGAAATTGTCAGACCCCAGAAGTCGGAAACTCCATAAAGGTGGAATGCCCCAGGGAAATTCTAGACACCAAGAATTGTCAGATGATGGCATGGGGGTTAATGGATACTTTTTTATTCCTTAGGTACGTTACCCAAAAGTAATTCGGATGGAGGTAACAAGGTTGTGGGGCCATAAAGACCCGTGGAAAATAACATGAGGAGGATGACGTGGTCGTTAGTGGGAGAGCTGGCTCAACCGTTAGTCGATAGGTCAGATTTTGTGGGGGGGGGCTTGACTCGGAAATTCGATACACAGTGAGGGTCCTGGAGACATGACACATCAACCAGGTGAACTGATTGCGGGGGAAGCCTCACATTAGCAGACGAGGCATTGAGAGGGTCCCAGAGTTGCACCTAATAATAATAATAATGAGAATAAAAGAAAGAAAAAGGAAAAAGAAACAACTCGAAAGGAAGGAGTACGTGTAGAAATATTTACCCCATGTTAAGGTAAGGGGACAGGTATGTTACAACCACCAAGGATGAAATGTGAGGGAGTGTGATTTTGGAGGCAAAGTGGGGGCCACTAGGAGAGCGTATGGGGCCAATCTTATTTGAAGGCAAGGAGGGAGCACTTAAGCTTATCTTTTGGACTAATACACTTTAGAAATTAACCTCTCTTGGAGTTGTTCAGCACAAGGTTGGAGTGTTGTTGAGAATAAGGAATTCCAAGCAGAATCTACCCAGTTTCAGAGAACTACGAATGTCTTCCTAGCTGGAAATTTGGGGAGTCTATTCTAGGGCTTCCATAGGGCATCAAACACTACATTTCGAGTTAGCAATGCACATTTCCCGGGCACAGAGGCAGTGTGAATTGGTTTATCAGTTGGGCCAACTTCAGTGGGTTTGGGAGCGAGAGTTGAGGATTTATTCCTACACTTTTGGGCTGTAATTTTAGAGGATATTGTAGGTGAAAGACAAGGGAGTTTGTGGGACTGAGTTCTTCATATTTTGAAGTGCGAGTTCTCTTGGGAAGAGTTGATTTGAACTTCATCTTGGGAGTAGGATCCGAGTGTTTTCAATGGAGGATTTTTTGTAGGATATTGATGGAATTTCCAGTAGTTGGTTGGAGGAAATTGTTAGAGCACCATTTCTTGCAAAGGGATGTATAGATTATTCATTTGGGCTATTCACACCATTTGGTAGTTTCTTGCATCTTCCAGATTGGAGCCAAACCTTTTTTGGGTTTTCTAGGTTTTTGGAGAGGATTTGATGGGTGTATTTCCAAGGTGATCTGGGCATTTAATAGGCCAGCCATCCTCATCCCTTTAGCTAACCTTTAGCAGATTATTCACTGGGAAATGCACATTCTCTTCCCGGGCCATACTTCACTTGGGTCAGAGGCATCTTTCTATGTTTTGCTCTTCTTGCTGCGCAAGCCCAGGTTCTATTGTCCCATCTCATTTTATGTACTGAAGATCTGTGATTAATATAATGGCTTAGATCATTCAGCTGGTTATCTTTGCGTACTGAATTTGTGGTTGTGGTTATTTATTTATTGATGTTCCAAGTTCATTTTTTCCATATCTACTATTAATTTTTCCATTAGGAATATTACATTTCCCCTCACAAGAAAATCACTAGGTATTAATTGGATGTCCTAATCATCCTCCACTTACGTCAATGTCGTTGTTCTCATTGAATTAGCCCTAAAGTATTCCATTTTCCTAACTAGGACAAGGCACTAATCTCTTATTATGTTGATCACCTATTTAATTATTTAAATTTCTTCTTTTTCCCTTTTCATAGATACCTAGGATTAGTGGCTAATGGTTCATAAAATATGAATTGCATTAATAAATAATGTTAAAGCAAAATATATTTTTTTTTTCATTGTGAAACCCTCCTCTTAGGGTTGCCATCATCTTTAATTTGTTGTTTATGAATGTTTTTAGCCATAGAACTCCATGAAGAAACCCTAATCCTTGGTTTCTATGACATCATATACCTTGTCATTGCAAATCAGTAGAACCAACTTATAACAACCATGTATTTTGGTCTAGAAATTGAGCACTTCAAACATAGCATAGAACGTCTAGGCCTTCTAGGCTTTATGATACTAACACGAAAAATGAGGTTGAAATTGACTCTCCTTTTCTCCAGGACATCACTCATAATGACATCCCTACTCACACCATCGAAAGGGAGGATTGTGGTTTTCCATTTATGACACCAATGATGACACGTACGAAGGCCTTGTTTTCCCGTACCTCCCCAAGATCCCGATAGCATAGCTACATTACTCCTGAGCCCACACATTGCCCTTTCTCACATTAGCACCATCATTGATGATCCTTTTTCCCCTCCTAGGTATGATGTTAAGGAAGATCTATCCATTAGTTGTATTCTTCTTCCAACCTTGTACCCTGAGGATTCTGAATATGATCATTTTGAGCAACCTGCTTGTTGTGTCCCCCCCTGTCACCGGTTTCACTTTCCTCCCAATCATGACCCTATGGTGGTCATAAATCATGACAATAGTGATGGGGAACATAATGGGGATGATATGCTTGAGGTTGCTATCCACCGGAGGTTTATGAGCTTAATTTTTGGTATCTCTATATTTTGGTTGGAGGAAAGGATCCTGTGGAATAGATTGCTTCCCTTGGCTCCCTCTTTCCCCATGATACTCCATGCATGCTCACTTCATTTTCCTTCCTCACACCCTTGTGACCTTCCTTGTTGTCATTCCTACCCTTGCCTTTGGGTCTATTGCATGACTGAGCATAAGGGAAATTGCTTTCATATTGGCTAGATGATATGCTGGTTACATTGGGTCTATGATTACACTTACTATTTGGGTGATTTAACTTGGATGTTAGGGTAGGATGCATTGCATTCTCATTTTTCTCATTAGAACTAACATCATATGATATTTTCATGATAGATTAGATGCATTTAGATTGAATTTTCATTTTACTTTCGTGTTGATTTTTGTGGCTTAAAACTAAACATGGGTGATCATAAGACACCAAAAAGACATGCTGCCTCGTGTGCTTGGTCTTTGATATGTGCAGGTAAGAGGTCTACGGTATTGTTGTTGTTCTCATGACCTCCTATTTGAGTAGCTTCATGCACCTCTCCGAGAACTCATGTCCCAGTTGGAGCCAGATGTTACCCACCACCTGTGGGTAGTGTAAATAGGAGAATTTTTTTCTCCTAGATGGTCCTCAATTGGCATCCAGCAACTCCTTGCAGTAGCTCGATGTGCCATTATCTTCTCCACCTAAGCTAGCCATATGGTCCCTCAACCACTTGTTATGATTGTATGTTTGAAGGTGGGCCTCCCAACCCCAAGGGTATGGATTTTCATTGGTATAGTTGAGTAATTTTCCTTACTTGTCATGGGAACGTTTGGGCATGGATTTGTGGGGGATTCGGCGGAAAGAGTAGGCTATATTTGTACTCTTGTCTCCACTGGCCGATTACTTGGTTAGCCTTGTATCCTAGTCCTTTGGGATCTCCTTTACTAGCCATTAGCTTTAGGGTTGGCACTGTGAAAATTCAGAATCCCCGAATGACCACTACAACAACTGATTAAGTTCCTTCTATTTGTTAATTACTGAACAAATTATTTACTGTTTCCTACAATAAACACTGAATCTAATACATTGCAGTCTTCACGAATTAAATTATAAGTGGAAACAAGGAACTGATCAAGAAAGAAATAACACATCACATTATAACGTTATTTTTGGACAAATGTCCCTAGAAAAAACCAGTGTAGGAAAATCGGTCCAGCAGTTGAGGGTTTGTATTATTATGCAGTGGTTTCTGAATACAATCTTTGGATGCCTTGTTGGCTATCTAGTACAAAGAATATCAATGACAGAAGAATAGTGAGAAGTACCTCACACTATCACAGGCGATCCTGACTGATCCAACCACAGAATGGCTTGCCCCTTGCTGCCTCTGCGCTGCGTTTGCGTAGTCACGACGTCAACCCAATGTCACAACATCTAGGGATAGCTTCACTCCCTTTGTTGATCGATTTGCCTCCAAGGAACTTAGATTTCCACCTCCCAGTCTCACACCCTGACCTCCGGATTCAAGAATCGATTCCTCTAGAAAAAATACAGACCTCCTCAAGGCTTTGCACTGCCTCTGTGTCAGCCTACACTGGCGAGCTTAGCTTCTGCATTGCCTATCCTGGATCTCTCTCTCTTTGCCTCCTTTTCTGAATATTCCCAGATCAGGAGAAATCTCCAATTGGAACTATCTTTGCCCCTCACTGCAAAATATCACTACGAATTCTCTTCCGAGCAACTGCTGTGCTTCAGAAATTCGATCCTCTGATCTCCATTCGATGTATCTTCGATATGTCCATCAAGCCTCCTCTTATAATCCTTTTGTTGAGGACCAATGGCCCAAATTAGATTCTAATCAATGACTCAAATCATTTTGGCTTGATCCTTGTCTTCTTCTAGAAGTTTCATCCACAGTTAGATTAATACCTTTAACTATTTTAATTTCTTAAGTTTAGACTTAGGCACCCATTAAAAATAATTAATTATTTTAATGAAACCGTATTCGGGTGGAATTTCCCAAAACGGTTTCTGGGTATTGTGGAATACATGTGTCCAAGCCTCCCTGCAAATTTTGAGGCTTAGAGAACATTCAATGCTACCAGAAATCGATAGGAACTACATGGGAAATCCCGATTTTTGTTGCATGGTCCTACTTCCCAACACCATATACATCACTCCCTTCCGCTCATTTTAGCCCCATTCATCTATTTTCCCATCCGGGTCCACATGTATCCACTAGGTCCAGATAGGGTTAGCCTTCCCCTCCCCTTGTCCACACTTTGGGTCGGGCCTAGAACGATACCCAGAGGTTGATGTAGCTAAAAGGAAAAGAAAAGTCATAATTTAGCGACTCTCAACAAAAAATGTACCACAAAATGCAAAATGTGGCTGGGACATACAAATTTAGCATGTGGAAAAAGCCAAACATGAGCTCTACCCCTTACCCATGGCCATGACCATGGTTCCTATGGGCCCTAGATGAGCCCCCTCCATCATTAAGGATCCCTTATTTTCCCAACCCCTGGTGGGCGATGAACTGCCCCACCTTAAGGGGGTATCCATTGCTATATATTACACATCTTTCTCTCATCCCCTCGAGCCCCAAGCAGTTATGAAGAAAATCAATCAAAGGCAAAAGGCATATGAATAAGGGTGGAAAAACAAAGGTCAGGGTAACTCATGTACGACGATTTGCTCCCTCCTACCCTCGTTCCTAGGTGTGGGCTTCCCTTATTATAGCTACCCTTGTAAGTTGTACCATGACAGGTGGTCCAAATGATTCCCCTGATCCTCACTTTGTTCCATTACTATATCATTTTCCACCTATCACTTGAGGGATATACCATGGACAGGTAACCCCCTTTAAAGGTTGAAACCACCTAATAGGGTCCTTGACTAACCCCCTATTAAGCTTGGAGACACTTGTACATGCCAAAGCCCATTATGGAAGGGCATGCCACCATGAAGTGACCCATCGATTCCATGTCTTGTAAGCCCTTTTACTCGATTATTCTGATGATTTATTGTATTGGAGGGCAAGGGGATGCATTGGATCTTATGCAAGATTGTAGGTGGGTCTCCATTTTGGGCTTGGTCTCCCTATATGGGGTCCTAGCCCTCCAGAGGGCCACACTAGCACTTATAGGGTGAGCATTGAGAGCCATGGGCCTCCACCATAGCAAAGAGTACTTCATGGATCCCCAATGCCACTCATTGATAGCTCGTGTTCCACCTTTTGGATGAGGATGATGCACCTGGTTCAACATGCCCAACGAGCTCCACACTTACATCATACACTTGGCAGATGATCCAGGGTCCAAATGAGCCACATAGGTCTTATGACATCATCCTAGCCCTTACAGATGGTTTACAAGCATTTTCAATCCACTTGGATATTCATGAGGATGTCCTTGTGCCCCTCACAGCCACTTGGGGGCACCACATGTATTATTTTGGAAATAAGGGGCCAACCCCCTTTCCACTATGTTTGAGGTCCATTCTCACATCTTGGCACATTTTGGATTTCATTAGGTGCCCCAAAGGCACAACGACTTACTTTATTGATCATTCGATCCACTTCGAAGGTTTATTATTATGTTATTGAGCTATTTGGTGGGTTTGTCACCAAAAGTATTGTTATTATGCACATTAATTTATTTTAGGGGAATTATTAGTCCAAATTAGGCCATTTGAATTCCTAAGAGGATTGTATAAATAAAAGAGAGAAATTCTCTCTCATTCATCATCACTTGGATTAGATTAGTATCTCTTGAGAGATTTTCGCACTTTTTGCTTGGTGAACTTTTGGAGCTTTCTTGATGCACTATCATGTTTGGATTTTCACTATTGTCTTTGGAGCTTCTTTCAAATGCAAATTTGATGAGTGGATATACTCTCTCTCTCATGTAATTCGAATATTGATGCTACTCTTGTTATTTTACTGGTTTATTTAGCATGCTATGATTATCATTATTCTTGTATGGGTTAAAGTAAATGTGAAATTCTTTTGGGAACCTTGAATAAGTGATTTAATGTATGCATTGTACCTGAAGAGAGTGGGTGAATGTTCCTAAGTCACCTCTTAGGTTGAAAAACCTCGAAACTTCATCTCTTTGACAAATTTGAAGTATAAATCCCTGTTGACGTAGTTGCTGCCCTTGGAGAGGCTAGCAAAGATCAATTAGGGCTCCTTAGCACACGAAATTCTCAAAATATGTGTATCTTGACTCCATTAAGCCCAAGAAATAAGGCACGGATCCTCGTATTCATTTGGAGGTCAAATTTCCCTTTCTTTTCTTCAATTTTCCCAATTCTAGGCCTAACCCTAGAAGGTCTCATAGGGCATCAAAATAAACATTTTGTAGCCATCCAAACACCTTAAAAATTGGTCCACAACTACGCTTGTTTCTTCTCAAGGGGTCCTCCAAATTTGAGCACAATCTGATGGTGGAATCCTAAGATATCGCAAGCCCTGGCTCGAGGATCATTTCTCTCCCTAGGCTGATTTTGGGTTAATGTCCTCACTTGGATCATTACATTCAAATTTCAAAAGAAAATTAATTCTTTGATCCTATTCTCTTCATTAATTAGGTCAAGCCCCTCTTTGGTTGATCAACTCCATACCCTTGACTTAGTTTGGGTCCACCTGGGTTCTTTGTGGTCCTGCAACTTTATAAATCAAATTCCACAAGGACTACATAGAATTGATTTCTCATAAGGATCCCTAAGTCTAGGAAGCTCCCTTGTTAAGGCAGATCCTCCAACCCTAGGCCAAGGTATCCTCATAGCCCTTCTTAGAGGGCCCACTACCTTCCTTCTCAAGCAAGTAAGCTATTTAATTGAGTCTCTCTTTTGAATAGGCTATAAGAATCACTCCTTATCCGATATTTGATCCATTCATCATTGTGACTCCTCTTATACTGAGTCTCCTCCCATTAGTGAAATTTTGTAAAGAGAAGGGATCCTTGTTGAGGTGACATTGGGATATCGCTCCATTGTTTCCCCTTGACCTAGTTGTTGCTCTATAGGATCCCCTCCTAGGACCCTTGCTATTTTGAGTGTTAACATTTTGGCGCCGTTACCGGGGACACGAGATGTGTCTTGTTTTCCTTACGACATTATTGATATATCATTTGGTGACTCCATTGGAAGAACGAAGCCCAAGTTCTTCATTGAACTTCAATGTTAATGCTTGTAGGGTGAAGCAAACATCTATCGAGGCAATTTTGATTCACCTTGGTGACTGGATTTTATTCCTAATATGAAAAATCTAGAAAAATGGCCTATTTTCAAGAAGTGAGTACCTGTGGCTCTCCATTTACAAAACTTAATGATCAAGAATTGCAAAAGCTACAAGAAATTGTGGACCAATATGTTGAGTTTTGGGAAGATTTGTTGGAAAACAAGGATAAGGAATTCATGCTCAAGTTTCATGGGGCAACATAAAAATGACTCTACATAACAATATGTGCTTATGAGAAGGACCCTAGTCATATTTTTGAACTTGCTAGCCAAACCTTTGCTTTTGAAATTCTGACTAATCTTATCAATGAAAATATTATAATCAATCACAAAGCCCCATAGAATGTAATCAATTTGGTGATCAAGGTGAACTTAAAGAATATCTTGATGAGGACCTTCAGGATGTAAATTTAAGGACTGAGAAGGTGCATGGTGTTCATTTCTGTAGCATCAAATGTGCTCTTGCCTCGATATTCGCCGAGAGGTTAAGACACGTGCATTCTCCAATACCCAGAAATCGTTTGGGAAAATTCCACCTAGAGATGATTTAATTAAAATAATTAACTGTTTTAATTGGTTCCCTAAGTCTAAACTTAGGAAATTTGGTTAATTAAAGGGTATTAATTAAATCAGGTGTAAATCTTCTAGAAGAAGACGAAGATCAACTCCCAATTAATCTTAGCCATTGATTATGTTTTAATTTTGGCCGTTGGTGCTCCAACGAGAGATTATAAGGAGTTCAATGGGCACTTGGAGAACACACTTGTGCAGTTCGATTTTGCTGGGAAGTCGATTTCCTGAGTAGCAGTTGTGAGTTGCCGGAAGTGACTTAGTAAAGTCGAAGCAGTGAGAGGGGCAGAGATAGTAGACTGGAGGATAGTTTTCTAGATCAAGGGAGTGCAAGGCAAAGAAGACAGAGAGACACTCAAAGAGGCAGCGCAAAGCTTCAGAGGGAGTCCAAGATTCAACTGGGAAAGTCAAATTCCATAGCTAGAAGTTGGGGTGTGAGACCGGAGGGCTAGAGGATTGAAGTTCCAGCTAGCAGGAGATCAAAGGAGGAGGTGACACAGAGCCCAGAGATTGTGACGCAAATCTGCGTAGGCTGACACAGAGGTTGCGCAGAGGCAACCATGTAGACCCTGGATTAGATTCGGATTACCAGTGTCAGTGTGAGATTTTTCTCACAATCTTCTTATCAGTATTTCTCTATATCAGATTGCTAGTTTGGGTATATAACGATTTGTACTCGGATTACTATTGCATAATAAATAAACCCTCAACTGTTGCACTGGTTTTCCCACATTGGGTTTTGCGGGGACGTTTGTCCAAAAACAACAGTGTAAATGTGTGTGTGTGTGTTTATTTCTCTCCAATGCAGTATTTAGTTTCCGCAGTATTTATTTTGTGTAGGCTGCAATGCATGTATTTCGATATTTTTTGTATAAAACTGCAAGTAATTTATTTAAATGAATTTAACAAATAGGAGAAATATCATCAGTTTGTTGCTATAGAAGTCAGGTCACCTATTATTTTTCACATGGTATCAGAGCACAAATCGTAAGCTGGAGAGCTCAGAGCAGAAAGGAAGGAGGTTCGAATTCTTGCCTTGGCAGCAGTTCGAAACCCCATAGGCAGTGTAGTCCTTGGGCCAAGGAGGTCGAAATTTTGAGGAAAGATTGATTTCTCTGAGTGAGTCGACAGAGAAATTTGATTTCCAGATCAAAGCTTTCCAGAGGCAGAAGGGAGCAACATAATTTTCCCGATCTTCGGCTGGGATGCATTTATTTTGTAGCAGTTGCTAGCAGAATAGCATCTGAAGGAGAGAAGAGCACATACTAAGGGAATTCCCTCCTTAAAGGACTTCTAGGCAAGAAGTTTGAATTTTCTTCACGGAGCAGTAGTAGTTGTGTGTTGGATTTCTCACTCCTGGAGGGAGTGCGAATAGCTAGGCAGCAACAGCGTAGAGGATATGAGGAAGCAGTTCAAATTTTTCAGGAGAGATCAAGGTCGGCTAGATGGAGCCTCCAACTATGTGATTTGGATGTTTAGGATCTCGTGCCTTCTAGATGAGCATGATCTCAAAATTTATGTCGATAGTGTGGTAATTGTACCCGTCAATGCAGATCCTCTCAAGAAGTACAAGGTTGGGATGGCGAGAGCTAAGAGGATCATTCTCGACAGAGTTCAAGATCATGTGGTATCCCATATAGCTGGAAAGGATATTTCTCGATAGATGTGGGAAGCATTAGCTACGTTGTACGAAGGATCTTCCAAGCAACGGATGACGTACTTAGAGGAGAAGTTGAGATGCATGGGGATGCAAAAAGGGGAGTGTGTAGACCCCTTCCTTATGAGGCTTTAGGATGTCCAGGACCAGCTGGCTTCAGTAGGGTCAACGCCCCAACCCTTAGAGTTTGTACAATTAGCACTGAATAGTATCTCTGAATATTGGAAAGTTTTTGTCCAGAGCATCATGGGCAGAGAAAAACTGTCAGATTGGGAATGTGTGTGGGCTGATCTGCAGTAGGAGGAAATGAGGAATGATCTTGTGAAGTTCACCATCAGTGGCAGTAGCACCAGTGGGACGAAGCAAGTGAAGGAAGAGGAGAATGTGGCCCTTGCATCAAAGGGGCAATAGGAGCAATGCAGAAGAAAGAAAGACATTTCAAAGATTAAGTGCTTCAGGTGTGGTGAGATGGGCCACTACAACACTTAGTGTCCTCTAAGAAAGAAGGACAAGGAGGAGAAGCAGGATCAACAAGCTGCATCTGCTGAGATCGATAGGCTGTCCTCCAGACTGAAGGAAGAGTTTGCCATGATTGTCAAGATGCCTCCAGGGGTGAGGTGGGGTGATCTAGAACTGTAGTCGCAGAGAGCTACAGGATGTGCAGGACTCTTGAGGAGGTCCACCTCTTAAATCAATACCTTGCTATGAGAGCCCATAGTCAGTAGTAGCAGGATGGACCAGTGGCATTTGGTGCAGTCGGGTGCCAGAGTGATAGATGCAGTAGCTAGGAATGGTATGAGAATGGGAAGGGAAGAGCAGAGTTGGAAGTAGTGCAATTGGTACATTGCAGAGTTAGCAGCAGTGCAGAGGCTTCAGTGATAACGCAGAGTCTAGCAGCAGTCAGAACTCAGACAATGGATGCATCATACTAACCACAATTGGTTTAGTATTTTGGATGCTTTTCCATTACAGATGTTGCAATTGCATCAACAACAAATGGGGTGGGTTGTAGTGTAGATGCAGGGTTGGCAACAATTCAGCAGGGTTGACAGCAACACAGATGCAATGCATATCAGAGTTGCGCAGTAGTTGGTGGGCAGTAGAGCCAGACATCAACAGTGCAACAGAAGATGGTGCAGAGACAAGTGATGCTTTAGTGGGTTGCAACACTAGAGCACATTACTCGCTAAGAGGAAGTGTTGATTTCTATAGCATCGAATGTGCTCTTGCCTCGAGATGTTGCAGAGATGCTAAGACACATGCATTCTCCAATACCCAAAAATTGTTTGGGAAAATTCCACCTAGAGATGATTTAATTAAAATAATTAACTTTTTTAAAGTGTTCCCTAAGTCTAAACTTAGGAAATTTGGTTAATTAAAGGGCATTAATTAAATCAGATGTGAATCTTCTAGAAGAAGACAAGGATCAACTCCTAGTTAATCTTAGCCATTGATTATGTTTTTATCTTGGTTGTTGGTGCTCCAACGAGAGATTATAAGGAGTTCGATGGGAACTTGGAGAACACACTTGTGCAGTTCAATTTTGTTGGGAAGTCGATTTCCTGAGTAGCAGTTGTGAGTTGCCAGAAGTGACTTACTAAAGTTGAAGCAGTGAAAGAGGGGTAGGGATAGGAGACCGAAGGGGAGTTTCCCAGATCCGGGGAGTGCAAGGCAAAGAAGACATAGAGACATTCAGAGAGGTAGGGTATTGCCAAGAAGAGGTAGCATAGAGCTTCAAAGGGAGTCCGAGATTCAGCTAGGAAAGTCGAATTTCAGAGCCAGAAGCTGGGGTGTGAGACTGGAGGGCCAAAGGATCGAAGTTCCAACCAACAGGAGATCAGAGGAGGAGGTGACGTAGAGCCCAAAGACTGTGACGCAAAGGCTGCGCAAAGGAGGCGTGGGGACAACCATCCAGAACTTCGATCAGATTCGGATCACCAGTGACAGTGTGATATTTTTCTCACTATCTCCTTGTCAGTATTTCTCTGTATCGGATTGCCAATTTCGGAATCTAACGATTTGTACTCAGATTACTACTGCATAATAAATAAAACCCTTAGTTGCTGCACCGGTTTTCCTACATTAGGTTTTTCCTAGTTTGTTGTAGTAGGAAACGGGTCACCGATTTTTCACACATGGCATGAGTGAAAGCCCTATTAAAGCCCATGAGGATGAACATGATGAAGTGGGGACTTTCATTCAAGAAGAGTGCTTGAGGATAGGAATATTGTAGCTTCCTATGAATATGTCATTTCTAATTTCCGATGCATTAATGGGGGAAAATAGGATATGAGCAACCATCATCTTGATAGGGACCCTATTTATGATACTAACAAGAAAAATGAGGTTGAAATTGACTCTCCTTTTCTCCAGGACATCACTCATAATGACATCCCTACTCGCACCATCGAAATGGAGGATTGTGGTTTTCCCTTACACGAAGAAGGTTTATTGGAAATAGCAGGACCCATTTATGACACCGATGATGACATTGATGAAGGCCTTGTTTTCCCATACCTTCCCCAAGATCCAAATAGAATAGCTACATTATCCCTGAGCCCACACCTTTCCGTTTCTCACATTAGCACCATCATTAATGATCCTTTTTCCCCTCCTAGGTATGATGTTGAGGAAGATCTATCCATTACTTGTATCACTCCTCCCACCTCGTATGCTTAGGATTCTGAATATGGTCATCATGAGAAACCTACTTGTTGTGTCTCCCCTTATCATCGGTTTCCCTTTCCTCCCAGTCATGGCCCTATGGTGGTCATAAAACATGACATTAATGATGGGGACCATAGTGGGGATGACATGCCTGAGATTGCTATCCACCAAAGGTTTATGAGCTTAATTGTTGGTATCTCTATATTTTGGTTGGAGGAAAGGATCCTGTGGCGAGAGTATGCAATTTGATAAATCACTGGGGTGAGAATTTGCAGGTGCTCATTGAAGATAGACCATTCTCATACTACCACTCTATCTTTAACATTGGATTTTATCAGGTCGAACAAATATTGCACATTTTCTTCCATGGATGTGTTCTCTGCTATCCTCTAACTAACGAGATTGGTTGCTTCAATACTCAACTTGTTGAAGAATTTGTTGCAAAAATTCAGATGCGCTGGAAGCCCAGGTTCTATCTATTCACTCCATTGTATTCAATTCCAACATTGAAAATCAATAAAATGGCTCAGATTTATGACTTTTATTCTATGGTTCACTGATTCATATCTGTTTGTGTAAATTTGTGCTTGCATGTGTGGAATTCCTTGCTATAACTTAGTGCATGGTTTTGATATTCACTATATTTTCTAGTTTGGAACATTACACATGTGGATATGTAGCCCCTCAATGGATTGTTCCTCCAATTGTTGTGTAATTTTAGTTGATGTGAATTATTTTAACTTATGCCATGATTACAACAATATCCAAGAAAACGCAAGATAGTAAAATCCAACCCACACAATTCTTGCACAAATGTTTGCAAAAAGAGTTCTTTATTATGGCATTTGATCTGATAAAACATCAAAAATTTCTATACAGGAGAGATAGGCTTTTATAATTTTTCTATAACAGCTAGATAACGGCTAGTTTGAATCTCTCTCTCTAGAAAAATAACTGACTTTTCAACCACATGACAAAGACTAAGTAAGTTTTTTGATTAAAATATTTTTATTACATTAAATTTTCGCCCCATAAGGCTTGATTTGGTTCACAAAACCTTTGGGAGTCCAATGTTTCCTTTGCGCTGTCCTTGAAAGACGAAGAAATGAAGAATAATAAAGTTTGGAAGCCCATGTTCAACCCCAATATCTAGTTTGAGGCTCAACTTTGCTTCTTGGAAGTTTCTTTGGTCCGTAGATGCTCAACATTATATTCTAATGGTTACTTTTGTGTCCACAAGCGAACAAATGGTCCCTTAGACCCCCAACATTTACCATTTTGACCTTGCAATGACTAGATTTAACATCCAATGGGTACTTTTTGACTTAACAACTAGTAGTAAGTCAACTTGCCCACGTTTTACTTGATTTCCAATGCCTTGATGAATTTGACAATTGTGCCACTTGGGTTTGTTGTAATTTGGCCCAATTTCACTTGGGTCTATCTTTATTTGTCCACCTCATGCCTTGCATTTCTATATCGTCACTGGCCTTACGGCATCATCACATCCCTATGTTGGATCTCTAATTCTCTATGGATTTTGGAACAACTATGGGTTGTTTTGCTCTTATTTTGTAGGTCTCTTTTGACATAATGCATGTCCAAAATTGTCCAACATTGCTCCTGTTTTGCCACTTGGAAACCTGTTATACGTACTGATCGATCGTGACTATCTGTAACTTGACAATGGCTTCATTGTTTGAAAAAATTTCAATGTGGCATGTTATCTCCTTATCAAATTGAACACTTTGGGACCAAGTTATTTTTTCAACTTTTGGGACCACTTGCATTGGGAACCTACAATGCCTTGGGAAATGTGAAAAGTAGACTTTATGAGACTAGCATGTTGAGAAATATCTGAGGGATAATGCACCAAGGCCATGGCTCATATACATACTCAATAGACACATAACCATGCAATAAGATAGAGGTGCACCCTAATGTGAGTTGAAATGGCCCATGCATTGGTGATGACCCCTACATAAGATGAGGTTCATGCAAACCTTGAATCCAAAATAATCCATTAAGGGCCCTTGAAACATATCCAGGATGAGAGAAACTAGAGATGTACATGTTACCCACCACTTCGTGGGTGATATCCCCAGGAGAAATTTTTCTCCATGATGAACCTCAGCTGGTAGCCAGCAGCCCCTTGTAGCCTCCTACTAGCTCATTGTGCCATTTCTCTGCCACGTGAGCCAACCATGTGGTTTCTCATACACTTGTATTGATCGTATGTTTGAAGGTGGGCTTTCCAAATCTAAAGGTATGTCTTGTCATTTGGTAACTGAATATTGGGTTTTCTTATCATGGATACTTTTGGGTATGGATTGATGGGGGGATTTGACAGAAAGGGTGGGATTAGTTAGAGCTCTTGTCCCCTTGATCTCTTTTGGATGTTGCCCTTGGATCTTAGTCCCATGGGATCTCCTTTATTGACCATTTGGTTCTAGGGTGGTACTACTTGGCAAACCCCAACTTTGGGTGCATGGTCCTGCTCCTTTATCCACATATATTACTCCCTTTCCACTCACTATACCCTCATTCATCATTTCTCCCACCTTGGTCCTTATTTCCATTCTGGGTCCACATAGGGCCAGCCACCCTATCCCCTTGCCCCCACCTTGGGTTAGGCCTACAATGATGCCCCAGAGGTTGAAGAAATTAAAAGAAAAAGTGAAAATCATAATTGGCCACATTTAACAGGAAATTGTACCACAAAATGCAAAAGATGGTCGGGACAAAAATAATTAGCACGTGGGTCCATTGCATGAGCTCTACCCCAATCCATGGCCATCACCCTGGTTCTATAGGCCCTATATGAGCCTCCTCTATCATTCAGGAACCCATGATTGTCCCAACCCATGGAGGGCAATGAACCACCCTACCTAAATGGGGTAATCACTACTATATCTTACACATCATGCTCTTGTCCTTTGAGCCCCGAGTAGTTAATTAAATAAAATTCATAAAAGGCAAAGGTATATAAAGAAGGGTGGAAAAATCAAGGTCGGGACAACACATGTACCACAACTGCTACCTCCTATACATTGCATACCCAGGTGTAGGCTTCCCCTTATCTAGCTACCCCTATGCCCCACTATGTGGCCTAGGACTGCCCCTCTCATTCCCTATTCAATCTCACTTATTTGTCACTTTCCATCCCCATTAGAGGGATGTACCTTGGACATACTATCCCCTTTAAAGGCTGAAACCACCTAATAAGGTACTTGGCTAACCCCCTTTGGAGCTTGGAGACACTAGCACATGCCAAAGCCTGTTACGGAAAGGCATGCCATTAAGAAGTGCCCACCTTGTTATCCATGATTTGTAAGCTCTTTTACCCAATTATTTTAATGATTGGTTGTACTGGAAGCCTAGCGGACACATTGGATCTTATGTAGGATTACAGATGGTTTCCATTTGGGTTTGGTGTCCCTCTATGGGATCCTCACTTAGAGGTCTACATTGGAACATGTAGGCTATACATAGAGAGCCATTGGCCTCCACAACAATAGACAACACTCCACGAATCTTCATGGATGCTCAGAGATTACTAGCGATCCACTTTTGGGATGATGGTGATATGCTTGGTACATTATGCCCAGCAGGCCCCCATGGGAGCCCAACACTCTTGACAGGTGTCCCAAGACTTGTATGATGTCATGGTAGCATTCATTCCACCACTTGGACCCTTATAGAGGATCTACAAGAATCTATGATTCATATGGAGACCCATGGGGTCATTTATGTGCCCTCAGACCCACTGGGAGCACCACAGGTCTACTACTTGGAGAACAAGGGGCCACCCCCTTGTCCATCATATTCCAAGGAATTTATTCCTCAATATGGAACTTCAGGATATTATTGAGCCTTTGGAGGGCCTTACGACATGTACATATTATTATTTGGCCCCTTGTGAGGCTTATTTTTACACTTGTGAGCTAGTTTGGTGGGCTTGTCACCAATAGGGGTTTTATTTGCACATTATTTTATCATTATGGGCTAATGTAGGCCCATAGTCTAATTCGAACTCCTTAGAAGGCTATATATTGATGTTAGATACATTCATTTGGATGATCACTTGATTTGGGATCTCTCTAATCATAGAGAACTTCGCATTTTTACCTAGGAGGATATTTTTGGAGATGGATGAATTTTGACGTATGGATTTGGGCTATTTATCTTGTCTTGGAGCTTTGTCTTGTAAACGAAATTCTGGTTGGATATACTCTATAATGTTACTAGTAAATTTTGATGTTATTATTCTTGTTGTTGCATACTGCTAAAACTAGGGCTAGTTTCTGCATGATTGAAATGTGGAATTGAGCATGTTTTAGCTAATTTAATATATGGGCTAATGTTATATGAATGAAATGTCTAAGAGATTATTTCTCTCGGTAATATTGCATCATTTTCTTTGAATTATAATTTCTTGAAGGTCACTTTTCTTTTCTTTCTCTCAACATTGGATGAAGCTGACTTTCTGGGCCTCCTTGATCAAGAAACCAAGTCCTTACTCATCATTATCCTTGACTCCATATCCCCAAGTGAATTAGATATTGATCCTTAAAAATGGTGGTCATCCCCATAACCTTTTTCACCTTTTATCACTTTTTCCCAGGTTTAGCCCTCAAAGGTCACCTAGGGCATCAATTTCCTGGGAATTGACCCAAGGAAAAACTTCGATCTCCTATAGGCCACTGTGCTAGTGGGTCCTCTCCCTATCCTCCAAATTTGAGGCATTTTTAATGGTAGAATCTCTAGGAATCCCAAGCCCTAGCTCTAGGATTGAATTTTGCCTAGGCATCCCCAAGGCTAGACCTCAACAAGATCAATTCAACCTTTTGAAGTAGATATTCTTGTTTGGTCCTTTCCCTTCGCCTTGTCCGGGATAGGAACATCATTGGTTGCTGCATTCCATCCCCAAACTTGGGCTAGGTCCACTTGGCCCTGTGTGGTCCCACTTCTTAATAAAGATTATTTGTCAAGGACTATTTGCGAATCCAAGTTTCCCAAGGATTATAGGGATTGAGAACCTCATCCATAAGTCTATTCATTTTCCGTCAACCCTCCAATCCCCAACCCTTACCCCTGGAGGATCAAGTCCCTTGCTTAAAGAGCAAGCAAGTTCCATTCTTCACTCCATCCTTGGGAAATGATTTTCAAGGTCACTTTCCACCTATCCATTGACACATACTTTACAAGTAATCCATACAATATCAGGACTCCTCCCATTGGTGAAAGTCCATAAAGAGTAGGGAGACCTAGTTGTGGTTACAGTTGGCTAAGCCTCCACCGTTGCCCTTAAACTAGCAGTTGGTTAAGTCCTCTGCTGGTCTGAGTGGTAACATTTCTGGCACCGTTATTGGGGACATGAAACGTGTGTTTTTTTTGCATACGACAAATTGACATATCATTAATTGCGACTCCATTGGAAGAACGAAGCCCTAGTTCTTCATTGAACTTCAAGGTCGATGCTTGTAGGGTGAAGCAAGCATTTTTCTAGGCATCTTTAATTTCACCTTGGAGACTCCTACATATGTTTCATGTATACCTCAAATAGGTTTTCATTCTTTCGTAAATTTCCCACTTTGGACATTGCTAGCATCCCTGGACATCCTAATCATGTCGTGGGAAGGATGCTATGTGGGATGCTCGTGTTTGATGGTGATCCCCTTTACGCGATTGAACACGTAGAAATATTTAATGCACATGCTTCAAGAGAGAAGGTTGTCCCCCAAGATGTCCTTATGTTATTGTTCACGAGATCTCTCGGTGGTCATAAGTCATGGCTACATGATCATGAACCTAGTAGTATCGCATCTATTGAAGAGTTCATTGAGGGCTTTCTCAGACATTTTCAAGTGCACCCTGCATTAAGCATCCAAGAGGAAGCTTTCATCGAGCATCATCAAGACATTAAGAATCTAGGTAATGAGATAGAAGACTAGTCCCCCTTAGGTCCACATGATGAAAATGATGATTTTGAGGACACGTGTTGGGAGGGATGAATTTATGGAAAGTGAAATTGAGACCAACCCTACCTTTCTCAAGAATATTAGTCCCGATGAATCCTCTTTTGAAACCTTGAGAGTGATGATCCCATTAGCCCCTTGAAAGATGACATTGAAGATTATTTTCACATTGAAAAGGAGAAATGGGCAATTGTCGTTCCTCAATTCGATTGTGCTCCCATTTACGACACCAACAAGGAGGATGAGGATGAAATTGGTCTTCCCTTCCCTTCATGCACTATTTATGATGACATACCCATTGATGCCTTTGGGAAGGAGAATCTTCATTTTCCTTAGCATAAAGAGGGGCAATTGGAAGTGACCAATTTTCCTTTTAGGAGAGACCCAATCTTTGATACTAAGGAAGTTGATAAGGCTTCCACTTCTCTTGAGTACGATTCTATGTTCAAATCACTTGAGCCTTTAGATTATGATTTTGGGAAAGCACAACCCATTGAAGGCAATATTCCTTTCAACCTTTTTCCTATTGGTCATCATCTTGAGTCTTCATCAAGTGATTCCGTTACCTCTGATCATATGATGTCGAGTAACTGTGAGCCCTTCCCCCCGCCCGAGTATAGTGTCAAGGAAAATCCCTTCATCGATTATAATTTTCCTCCTTGGATGCACCATCAGGATTTTGATCACTCCATAGTCTCCCCTCTCCAGTGTAATCATCATGTGCAACCTACTTGTGTTTCTCCATCTTGTTAGCCTCCCTTTCCCACTAATCATAACCCAATGAAGTCCATAAGCTATGACATAAATAATAAGGATAGTGGTGGAAGTGATATGCCAGAGGTTGCCATCCATCAAAATTTTATGAGCTTGGTTGTTGACATCTCTATAATTTGGTTGCAAGAGAAGATATCACGGACTATATTACATCCTTTTCTCACATCTTCTCACATAACATCCATGTGCGAGCATCATACTTTCCCACCTCATACCCATGACATCCTCCATTTGTTTGGGTATGCATTCACTTTTGGATTTTCTACATGAGTAGTGATACTGGCAAGCATATGTATACTGATATGATGATATGTTGGTTGCACTGGCTTTATGATTACAATTAGTATTAACATTATCACATGGATGTTAGAGTAGGATGCATTGCATAATGATTTTTTGCATTAGAAGTTAGAACTAACCGCATATGATGTTTCTCATGATAGATTAGATTCCATTTAGGTAAAAAAAAGATAAAAAATTGCATATTTTCTTTCTTGTTAGTTTATGGGCTAACATTAAGCATGCGTGATCATAAGACACCATGGAAAACATGTTGCCCCATGGATTTGATCTTTGACATGTTCAGATAATAGGTCTATGGTGACCAAGATATTGCTGGAGTTCTCGTGACCTCTCGTTCGAGCAGCCTCGTCCACTTCTTTACGAGATCACGTCCCAGTTGGAGCTAGATGTTACCCACCAATTCGTGGGTGATATCCCCAGCAAAATTTTTTCTCCATGATGAACCTCAGTGGGCAGCCAGCAACCCCTTGCAACCTCCTACTAGCTCGTTGTGCCATTTCTCTACCACTTGAGAAATCATGTGGTTCCTCACCCACCTGTATTGATCGTATGTTTGAAGGTGGACCTCCAGTATTTAAAGGTATGTCTTGTCATTTGGTAATTGAATATTGGGTTTACTTATCATGGATACTTCCGGGTATGGATTTATGGGGGGATTTGGCGGAAATGGTGGGCTTAGTTTGTGCTCTTGTCCCCTTCATCTCTTTTGGATGTTACCCTTGGATCTTAATCCCGTGGGATCTCCTTTATTGACCATTTGGTTCTAGGGTGGTA
The DNA here is from genome assembly GCA_031772625.1 of Pinus tabuliformis. NCBI lineage: Eukaryota > Viridiplantae > Streptophyta > Pinopsida > Pinales > Pinaceae > Pinus > Pinus tabuliformis. The sequence continues at coordinate 634,241,536 of CM062819.1, read as the reverse complement.
CTACTTGGGAAACGTCAACTTTGGGTATGTGGTTCCGCTCCTTTATCCGCATATATTACTCCTTTCCCATTCACTATACCCCCATTCATCATTTCTCCCACCTGGGTCCACATTTCCATTCTAGGTCCACATAGGGCCACCTCCCTATCCCCTTGCCCCACCTTGGGTCAGGCCTATAATGATGCCCCAGAGGTTGAAGCAATTAAAAGAAAAAGTGAAAAGCATAATTTGCCACATTTAACAGGAAATTGTACCACAAAATGCAAAAGATGTCTGGGATAAAAATAATTAGCACTTGGGCAAAAGCCATTGCATGAGCTCTACCTCAATCCATGGCCATCGTGCTAGTTCCATAGGCCCTAGATGAGTCTCCTTTATCATTCAGGAACCCATGATTGTCCCAACCCGTGGAAAGAAATGAACCACCCTACCTAAAAGGGGGGTAATCACTGCTATTCTTACACATAAGGTTCTTGTCCTTTGAGCCCAAGCAGTTAATTAAAGAAAATTCATAAAAGGAAAAGGTATAGAAAGAAGGGTAAAAAAATCAAGGTCGAGCACCTCATGTACCATGACTACTCCCTCCTATATATTTCATACCAAGGTGTGGGATTCCCCTTATCTAGCTACCCCTATGCCCCACTATGACTTCTCCCTCCTATACATTTCATACTCAGTTGTGAGCTTCCCCTTATCTAGCTACCCCTATGCCCCACTATGTGGACCAAGACTGCCCCTCTCATTCCCTATTCAATCTCACTTATTTATCACTTTCCACCCCTATTAGAGGGATGTACCTTGGACATACTATCCCCTTTAAAGGTTGAAACCAGCGAATAAGGTACTTGGCTTACTCCCTTTGGAGCTTGGAGACACTAGCACATGCCAAAGCCCGCTACGGAAGGGCATGCCATTATGAAGTGCCCACTTTGTTATCCATGATTTGTAAGCTCTATTACCCTATTATTTTAATGACTGGTTGTACTAGAAGCCTAGGGGATGCATTGGATCTTATGTCGGATTATAGATGGTTTCCATTTGGGTTTGGTGTCCCTCTATGGGATCCTAACCCCAGAGGTCTACATTCGCACATGTAGGGCGTGCATAGAGAGCCATTGGCCTCCACAGCAGCAAAAAACACTCCATGGATCTTTATGGATGCTCAAAGATTACTAGCAATCCACTTTTGGAACGATGGTGATATGCTTGGTACATTATGCCCAACAGGCCCCCATAGGAGCCCCACATTCTTGACAGGTATCCTAGGACTTGTATGATGTCATGGCAGCATTCATTCCACCACTTGGACCCTTGCAGAGGATCTACAGGCATCTCTGATTCATATGGAGACCCATGGGGTCATTTATGTGCCCTTAGACCCACTTAGAGCACAGGTCTACAACTTGGAGAACAAGGGGCCACCCATTTCTCCATCATATTCTGAGGAATTTATTCCTCAATATGGCACTTTAGGATATTATTGAGCCTTTGGAGTGCCTTACGACATGTACATATTATTATTTGGCCCCTTGTGAAGCTTATTTTTACACTTGTGAGCTAGTTTGGTGAGCTTGTCACCAATAGGGGTTTTATTTGCACATTATTTTATCATTAGGGGCTAATGTAGGCCCGTAGGCTAATTCGAACTCCTTAGAAGGCTATATATTGATGTTAGATACATTCATTTGGATGATCACTTGATTTTGGATCTCTCTAATCATAGAGAACTTCGCATTTTTTCCTTGGAGGATATTTTTGGAGATGGATGAATTTTGACGTATGGATTTGGGCTATTTATCTTGTCTTGGAGCTTTGTCTTGTAAAAAAAATGATGGTTGGATATACTCTATAACATTGTAAATAAATTTTGATGTTATTATTCTTGTTGGTGCATACTACTAAAAGTAGGGCTAGTTGTTGCATGATTGAAATGTGGAATTGAGCATGTTTTAGCTAATTTAATGTATGGGCCAATGTTATATAAATGAAATTTCATAGATATTATTTGTCTCGATAAGCTTGCATCGCTTTCTTTCAAGTATAAATTGTTGAAGGTCACTTTTATTTTATTTCTCTCAACATTGGATGAAGATGACTTTCTGGGCCTCCTTTATAAAAAAACCAAGTCCTTACTCATCATCATCCTTGACTCCATATCCCCAAGTGAATTAGGTACTAGTCCCTAAAAAGAATGGTCATCCCCTTAAACTTTTTCACCTTTTATCACTTTTTCCCACGTCTAGCCCTCAAGGTCACCTAGGGCTTCAATTTCTCGGGAATTGACCGAAGGAAAAATTTCGATCTCCTACAGGCTACTACGCTGGTGGGTCCCCTCCCTCTCCAATTTTGAGGCAATTCTAATGGTGGAATCTTCGGGAATCCCAAGCCCTAGCTCTTGGATCACATTTTGCCTAGGCATCCGCAAGGCTAGACCTCAACAGGATCAATTCAACCTTTTAAAGTAGATATTCTTGTTTGGTCCTTTCCCTTCACCTTGTCCAGGATAAGAACGTCATTGGTTGCTACATTCCATCCCCGAACTTGGGCTCGGTCCACTTGGTCCCGTGTGGTCCTGCTTCTCAATAAAAATTATTTGTCAAAGATGATTTTTTGAATCCAAGTTTCCCAAGGATTATAGGGATTGAGAACCTTGTCCATAAGTCTATTCCTTTTCCCTCAACGATCCAATCCTCACCCCTTACCGTTGGAGGATCAAGTCCCTTGCTTAAAGAGCAAGCAAATTCCATTCTTCACTTTATCCTTGGGAAAGGGTTTCCCAGGTCACTTTCCACCTATCCATTGACATATACTTTACAAGTGATCCCTACTCTATTGGGACTCCTTCCATCGGTGAAAGTCTGTAAAGAGTAGGGAGACTTAGATGTGGTGACAGTGGGATAAGTCTCCACCGTTTCCTTTAACCTAGTAGTTGCCCTCTTGGGAACCCCTTTTAGGTCCCTTAGTGGTTTTAGTGGTAATAGTACCCAAAGGGACCAGCCATGGCCGCAAATACAAGGTCTAGGACACCTAATACAAGGTCTCAAATGGTTGTTACAAGGCTTTAACTTGCGACCTTGGGCTTACAATGTTGATGAATGCATTAATAAACTGTATATGTGTCTTGCTTACATGAGGGGTAATAGGTACTATTACCAATTATTTTTAGCACAATTGTTAAGTTTCTGGCAGTCTTTCTAGATGGGCACACAGAGGGTAGGGACTCGTTGTCACCTGAGCCCAATCCCCCACTATTTAGGTCCAAAACCGCCTAAACATCCAAGGGAGGAGTCCCTATTTATACCCCAACAACTCTAATTAAAGTCTAATTCTTTACGTGGATTCAATGGGGTGGAGGAGTTCTTGATATGTCTATTGTCCTACATAAAAAGAATGCTAAAACTATGCATATTTCTAACAACACTGATAGTATCCAAAATAACTCAAAGATTTGACATATGGTCTATGGATTTTGGTCTATTAAATTTATCCTAACCAATGATAAAGTTATTTATCAGTTTTGATGCTTGGTTAAGGAGTTATAGATAAGAAGAGTTTGCTATCCTATATGATAGACTATAAAGTCTACATAAAAGTACAGGGGAAGCAACCTATTTTATTTTTGTCAGCTAACCCACTATGTCAAAATACCTCTAGGGAGTTACCCTGAAGTTTGGGATGACTAGAAGGTGATTATAACGGCTTGGGGCCTCCCATCTATGAAATTTTGAATAAAAATGTAATTTCTAGCTAGTTGGACAATGAGTTTTAGATTTATGGGTTATGTTTATTTACCCATAATTTTTCTAGAAATTTATTTAATTATTTTAACAAATGGAAAATGAAATAAATTATACTCTAATGTAACAGAAGTGATTATAAATCAATCTAGAGTTAAAAATATTGAGTTCTAGTATAAGGTACTCACTTCTAGGCCAATAGAACCTATTTTTGGGGGATTGAAAATGCATTTCCTACAAGGAAAAACACTCCTTACATGCATAGCTATAACCAAGAGGCTAGATACAAGTCTAAAATCAAGGAAATAGGTTGTATCAAAATGGGGTTTAGATTTGACAATTTTGTTACCTTTTCCCCAATAAATAACTTGTTGAAAATTGATATGTAAATAAAAACCAAGTAAATCCCACCCTAACTGCAAACAATAAAAAGAGGTTTTGATATTTTTTATATTTTTGGTTGTTGAAATTATACCTATGCCTTTGAGTCTTACCTCTTGTTAGTGAGTATAGTTCATGTCCCCAAAGTCACTATGCCTAATTCTTGTTAACGAAGTGGGCTTGGTCCTTCTGGAAATCACCCCTACTATGTCTTAATTCACCCTACAAATTTTCAACCCTCCATAGGAGTGACTTCCTCTTGTGGTGTGTCCAACCACTATCCTCTGTGTGCGGTAAAATACAAAACCATTGGAGTAGTAAAGACCCCTTCCGAAGTAGTTTAAAACACTTGGATCGATTCACCTGTAAAACAAAACTAACAAATGAGAATGTTGTAGTTTCTTGCTTCCACGTAGCATATGAGCTCTTCAATGGCGAAGAACATTACTCTTAGGATAGAATTACTTGTTAGAAAGATATAATATATTTAAATTTGTGCTCAATAATAATAGCAAGAAAAGAAGCAATAACGAAAACCACTCCACAATTGTACAAAAAAGTACAAGAATTTGCAAATAGATGAGCTTTTATAGTAACGATAACACATGTTTCAATTGAACAACAAGGATTTACAAATGAGGAGAGCCTAGCATTTATAGAAAATATTATAATGGCTAGCTAATGGCTAGTTTGAATCTTCCTTAATAAAATATTTACTAGTCATTTACAGGTTGGAGACTTAGTAAATTAATTCATAAAATATTACAATATAATTTTTAATTCACCCATTGTGGGGTTGAGTTGGAAAAATTTCTACAACTTAGTTCAAGATTCCCTTTACTCATGGTCCATTGCTTAACTAATTGGTCCACCGTGTCTCCAATGGCTAGTTAGACTCTCTAACAATTTAGTTCAAGATTCTTTTGCTTAGGGTCCATTGCTCAACTATTTGGTCCATTGAGTCAACAACGACTAGTTAGACTCTCCAATGACTAGTTAACCTCACCAACAACTATCTTTGACATAAATTTTCCCTTTAGTAATTTGATTTAGCCACATGCAAGTTTATTCTCTAATGTCCTTGACTTTTGAACAATTTTGGCACCTAGGAATGTTGAAGTTGGCCTAAATCTGTGCTAGGTATTTCTCGAAATCTTCATATTCTTGGTGTTGGCACGTCATCACATGTTTGTCACATGATACATCATCATGGCCTATTAGATCTCTAACGCCCTTGGGAATTTCAAGAAATCAAGACATGGATTTTTTTCCTCTCATTCTGTAGACCAATTTTCACATATTACTCATCAATTTCTCTCAAGATTTCCCCTGTTAAACCTCTTGGAGACCTATCCTTCCACATCATCACACCTAAGTGGATGATCTCTATCGCCCTTGAGGATTTGCAAAATCTGAAAAATGGGTGTTTTTTATCTCATTAAGTAGACCACTTTTGATGTAATGCATGTCAAAAACAACCCAATGCTACCCTTGGTCTTCCCCCTTGAAACATTTCTTGTTTCACTATATGCTCTGATCGAGAAAATTTCATGTGGCATGGAATCCTCTCATCATTCTCTACAATATGAGACCAGGTTGAATTTTGACCCATTGGACCATTTTGCATTGGGAACTATGAACTACCTCAAGAAACGTGAAAGTTGTTATATGAGACTACTATGTTGTGAAAGTTGTCATGCAGAATATTGCTCCAAGGCCAAGACCACCTACCACGATGGATTTAGTCAATGAACCTCTGACATATCACGTGCATTCGTGGCATATTAAACAATACCCTTAATTTGACTACATATTGGAAAACACCTCTAAAAGTCACCGTATTTAACCCCCTACCAATATGAACCTAATGCACCTTCCCAATTTAAAAAACCCCTACTTTCACTAGATATTGTAGGTATCCATTTTTTCATTAACATTTTTTATATTCCTTTATATTGTTCCATCAACTTTGAGCTCCATTTTTTATACCTGCCAATATAAAAACCCTTTACTCCCTATATATCCCCCAATATATTATTTCATTTTTCACTCAATAAATATCCCCCAACATGAATGCACATTGTTAACCTTGTCGCCTACACCTACCTACTAGTCAGTGAGAAAAGCCTTCAACCCCACAAGGTGTGGTTGGTGGCAAGGAACATAGAGAAGGGGTTGTTACACTAATCCCGACTCTCTTTGTTTGAACTATCTCCTAGGTTAGCTAATGGGGGTGGTCCCTAATGAAAAGTTAAGTTAAAAGATGTGAGTTTCTAGGAGAGTGTTGTAGTGAAAATGGATTACTTTTAGGGATTTATGAGCAAATATGAAGTGAGCAACTTGAAATAACAATGTCAATCATTAATATGACAAAAACCATAAAACTAGTGCCTTATAAAAAAATTTCTCAACAATTTAAAGATATATTTGCTCAAAGTAAAATGCAATGCTCTCAAAAGAAAAAGAAAAGTAAACCTAAAATGTAAACAAAAATTGTCAGCACAAAATATAGGAGATACGAAATGTTTTTGAGGTAATACTCTTTATAAATCAAAACATGTGAAACATATCTTGCCAAAACCCAAAAATTAGTAATTAACTTGGAAATGTAAAAGAAAGGAAGTGCTAAACCAAGACATCAATATGCAATTAGACTTGAAGCATGAAAATAAAACACTTGTTTGAAAGGACTACAATACTTGCTTTTGGAATAGACTTTGCATATGAAAACTCAAACCATTAAGAGACAAGTAAAGTAAATGTGATGGAAAGTTCTCTTGGGGAATTTTATTAATTATCTTTACAACAAGATTACAATTTAACTCTTCAATCCTCAAACCTCACCCTCGCCCAAAGATATGGATCTCACAGTGAAGAGTCAATAGAGGAGTAGAGGGTCCCTAAAATGTCTACCTCAACTAACTTATGTTGGAGGTAAAATTTTAATGAGGGTTGAGGCCTTCCTATACTAAAATGCCTAGATGAAATGCATGTAAGTTTCTTCCCCAAAAGAGAGATTGATTTGCAATTCTTGAAAATGAAATAGTGTTCAACATAAGTTGCAATTATAACCTCAATTGGAGAAATAAAATTAGCTTACGAGTGTTGCATGTGTCTCATCAATGAATTAAAATGATACAAGTAATTTTCTTGAAAGTAAAATTTGTTTCAAATAGACAATGACAATAAATTGCTCCAATATTCAAGATAACAATGTAGGATAAAAATGAAGCATGAAACAATTTAACAAGGTAGATGGTAACGAATAAAAGTTTGTTAAGAATATAAAATTCTTGCATATGAAGTAAAGATAATTAATAAAGTGTAAGCTTGTAGCTCCAAGAAACAATGAGCTAGAAAATGCAAAGCTCAAATGCAATTGTAACAAACTTTAACTTAAAAATGAAATGTGATAGTGAGGTTGTGTTAATTCCCAATTAAAGCATGCACGTAAGTGAATGAAATATGAAAGCTTAAACCATGCAATTGTCAATCCACTCAAGGGAAACCTCCCTCTAAATGGGGAGATAGGATACCATGGGAGAAATCCCAAGATTCCACAAGAAAGTTAGATCTTTTATTAATATTACAATGAGAAGAGGGCCCTTCAAATTCCTCAACTAAACTTCAAGGAGAGTCTTCACAATAATTTCTTGAAACATGGACACTAGACCTCCTTTTTTGAGAAAGTAGTGACAAGATCTCACAAAACGTATGCAAGGGAAACAAGGTGTGAATTTCCTCCAAATGCCCATGACTTAGAGAGGAAAATGGGAATCCCTCTAGTGAAATAGACTTTGGCCAAAATAAGCCTAAAAAAGGCTCATGGCATCCTTGGAAATCGAACCCCCAACATTTTCCAAAGGTCCCGCAAACACTTGTTAGATGTTGCGGTAGGTTGCTCTTCAAAATCTGCCACACGAGTTAGCAAACAATCCAAACAATGACTGCAAAATAACTTAAGTATTAGTGAAAAATCAAGAAGATAAAATGTATATGTACAATTATAATTTACAAAAGGCTAAGCTAAAGAGTGAGAGTAAACTCTTGTTTTTGCTTAGCCATCCTCAAGCTCTTAGATAGCAAATGAAATAAATGAAGTACAATGCTTTTTTTAAAAGAGATTTAAATTTAAAAGTGCTCAGCTTGTGTACAATCTATGTGCCAAAACCTCTGAAAAACCACTTTGTAAGATAAGATTATGAAGGCTCAAAGAACAAATGAGAGCTCCTTTATGAATGTATCAAAAGTGGGTTGGTCTCTCCAAAGACTTCCCCTCACACTTGATTCCGTGATCCCAACAAGATGTTCTCTCTACAAAACTTCAATTAAGAATTAGTTCTATATAGATTTAGCAAAAAATATTGATAAGAAACTCTAGAGATTTATTTAAAACCAACTAGAGCATTCTATACCTAGAACGTACTTCTAAATCAAATGTCAATGCAAGATAGCTCTACATTAACAAATCTACAAGAGCATATGGAAACAAATTAGATCAAAGCATGAGTAAAATGAATCATACCAATGATCAACAATTCATCACATTCCCAAAGGAGGAACTCCTCATGAATGTGTTAAGTTTAGGTATGTTCTATGCTAGAGCAATTTATTTAAATTTTTGCAGTTAGCAATCACATCAGCATTATGATAAACTGCAGATAGAACATAAATATAAAACGCAGAAGACAAGCCAAGACAAGAGGACACAAGATATGGCGCAAGCCAGGGACAAACCCCACAATGTATGGGGAAACCCTTTGATCAAATCTTCTTTTATCTTCAAAGTTCAGCAGAGAAAGAGAGAGAGAGAGAGAGAGAGAGAGAGTACAATTACAACAGAAGTCAACACTTGACTTGTCTAGATCTAAGCATAGATCATCTCCTATAACGATGAGATCAGTTGAAGACATTCTGCTTCAACTGATACCTATCATCGTGCCGCATCTGGTCCTCAAGCTGCACCCCTGCATATTGCACTAATCATGATTATCATCATGCTGCTCATGTCCATGATCTTATCCATCCTCATGCTTCATGCTGCCTATGCTGTCCATGATCTCAACATGCTTCATGCTGCCCATGCCGTCCATGATCTCATCATGCTCCATGTTGCCCATGCCGTCCATGATCTCATCATGCTTCATGTTGCCCATGTTGCCCCTGACCTCATCATGCTTCAACACAATTATACTGCCAAATGTATATTTGCCTTAGCTGCTTGCTATGGCTTGCAGCCTAGCAAAGCAGCTAGGCTATGTTCCAAATCACACATAACGCGGCTGCCCATGACTGCCTTATATATATTTTCCAGATCACACATAATAGCAATGTCCTTATCTCTATGCCACTGAAGTGTATATACCTAGACAATATCATTTTTGTTCATTATATTAGGGCTGCATATGATTCATAATGAACAACGTATTTGTAGCTCCATGAACAGTGTAAATATAATTCATGATCACTGCATTCCGTATGTATATGACTGCGTTCTACAATGTATATATAATTCATGATGACTGCGTTCTGTATATATATGACTGTGTTCTACAACGTACATATATATGTATATATATCTGCGTTGACATTAATATGAACTGCGGCATATTAACCTGTATATATATCTGCGTTAACATTAATATGAATTGCAGCATATTAACCTGCGTATATATGTCTACGTTAACATTCATATGAATTGCGGCATACTAACCTGTATATATATCTGCGTTATGGCATATTAACCTGCGTATGGGTGCTTCAGCGTATCTATGTCTTCCATGAACTCCGTATGGGATAACTGCTCCGGGTGCTCCCTTTGACTGTGATCACTACAACGTGTTAGGGCTTAGGGACAGCGGTGCTCCCTTTGACTGCGTTCATTACGCATGATTGTTGCGTGTTCCCTTGCCTCATCATGTGACTGCATTCACATTACAACGAGTTCTCTTGCTGCCTTGACAACGTTCCATCCTGTGACTGCGTTTGCTGTGGTACATTTGTTGATGCGTATATATATAGAATTGCTGTGTTTTATTGACCGTATTCCATGCATATGTATGACCTGCGTTGCTGCGTATGACAACATTTTATTGACCTTGTTGCGACTTCATCACCTCAGGACTGTGATTGCAACTACACTTGCGGCTACCATGCATTGGCTGTGACTGCACCATTATTTGCGGCCACCATTTATGTTACAACGTGTAAGAGCCCCATGATCTGCGTTGGTAGGTTTTCAATACTGCGTAGATAAGGCATCATCTTTTGGGCCAACGTGAGTTTCTCTTGGTGTCTCACTCCTTCTCCAAAAACCCAAGACGTGGAGAGGACGAGATCACTCAAGAATGTGTGTTCAAATGACATCAAACCTCATCTATTTATACTAATGTGTAGATGATGAATAGACACGACGTTTGGGCTTCTAGAGCCTACATAAGCGCTGGTCGGCTTGATAATAATTACATAAACAAAATAAATTCGTATCTCCATAAATACTTATCGGAATCGGATGATCTTTGGATCAATCCTACACCTCTCGACAAGAGGGATCCAATAAAAATATCAGCTGCCACAAATAAACTGATCCACATGGAGTTTGGCCCTAGTTGCCAATTTAACACTCCCTCTCAACTAGGGAGAACTTCATTCGCTGATCCATATGTACGACTGTACTATCTCTGCCATTAGTGCCTTGCACTACTCTGCCTACCTCTGCTGGCTCTGCTCAGCTCTGTTGGCTTTGCTCTGCTCTGCTCAGCTCTGTTGGCTTTGCTCTGCTCTGCTTAGCTCTGCTGGCTCGGCTCTGCTCTGCTCAGCGCTGCTAGCTCTGCTCTGCTCAGCTCTACTGGCTCTGCTAGCTCTGCTCTGCTCAGCTCTACTGGCTCTGCTCTACTCAGCTCAGCTCTACTAGCTTTGCTCTGCTGGCTCTGCTCTGCTCTGCTCATCTCCGCTGAACTATGAAGAAGAAGAATTGATCGAGAATGAGTCATATCATTCTCCACTGACCTGAAGTTAGTCTCAGAGTGCATACCACTAGTCCCAGACCAGTCTCAACTGACCCGAAGTCAGCTTCATAGTAAGTACCACTCCTACCACTGGTCCCAGACCAGTATCGCAGTCTCAGAGAGTGTACCACTGGTCCCAGACCAGTCTCAACTGACCCGAAGTCAGCGTCATAGTATGTACCACTCTCACTGGTCCCAGACCAGTACTGCACTGACACGAAGTTAGTCTCGGAGTATGTACCACTGGTCCCAACTGACCCGAAGTCAGCGTCATAGCATGTACAACTCCTACCACTGGTCCCAGACCAATATCATTGATCCCAGATCAATGGAGGACATCCTAGCGTAGGGAGTATGGTAGATACAACGATGCGTCCATCGGTACTACTATGGTCCCTAACTTCATTTCCCTACTCATTGATCAGATGAGAGGTACTTCCCATGAGTCCCAGACTGCATGGGTAGGATGCCTCGACAAGAGAACTTAATCAATCCTGTCCTCACAGGAGAACACATCAATCCTGCTACAATCGCCATGGAGAACACATAATCCAGGCTGCCATGGAGAACACATCAATCCAGGCCTCACAGGAGAACACATCAATCCTGCTACAATCGCCATGGAGAACACATCAATCCAGGCCTCACAGGAGAACCAATCATCCTGCTACACAAGAGAGCGAATCATCTTGCCCCACAAGAGAGCGAATCATCTTGTTTCAGTGCGCACCACCAGGGGAGGGTGAGTCACCCTGTGGTCGTATGTTGCTCCAACAGAACTGCAAGCCCCCCAAAGCTCCTAGAGCTCAATGTATGCAACATACAGGACCCTTTTACAAAGGTCTCTCGACGACTCCAAGTCGTTCGGGAAAATCACATATTTGATCTTTCCTCATGGCTCTGTCCTGTACATCATCTCAGTGTGATGGAGCCTCCTTGATCATCGACTTACCATATCCCAGATAAGGCAGTAATTGATGTCTATCTGCTGGAGCAATTGTCAAATACGGGATTCCTCAATAATCAAATCCAGTCTCTGGTTGTCACAGAGATTCACAGTGGTATTCATCATGTGTACAAACAGGTCACTGAAGAGCTTCAGCAACCAGACTGCCTCACAGAAGGCCATACTATTAGCAATGTATTCTGCCTTGGTGGTGCTCAGAGTCACCGACTTCTGCTTCCGGCTCATCCAGGATATCAAGGCAGATTCCAAACAGCACTGAGAAGTGCTCTAGTGATCCTCCATACTTCTTGCCCACTCATCATTCGAATAATCATGTGGTTTCACATTTCCGACAGTGTATCTCAATTCATGAGAGATTTTTCCCTTAAGATATCTTAGAAGATTCTTGGCACCAATCTAGTGAGGCTCAACCAAATATGAGCTCACCATGCTAACTGCAACACAGATGTCCGGACGGAGGTTCTCCAAGAACATCAACGCGAATGATCACAGGCATTTCCCAAATCTGGTCCAACATCATTACTATATAACTTCTGAAAGTTAAGATCCTCGAGGCAGTCACAAGCATGCATCTTATCTTCCCACATTCAGAGTCCAACTCCCTGTCTCCTATAAATGAGAGGGTCCGCACCTGTCAGACATAGGTGCCGGTACGAGAGGTTTATCATCCACAACCTTCGAGTAATGGTTTAAATCGGTTTCACTCCTAGTGAATCTCAGCTGCATTAGACAGCTATCAATCCTATCATATTATGCCTGAGGTGTTTTTCTTCAAGCCATAGAGGGATTTCTTCCACCTGTATACATGAGATTCCTTGATCATGATTCTCAAACTCCTCGGGTTGTTCCAAACCTGTGAACCAGCTGCATGAGGGGAATGGTACCCTTATAATATTTTCCTTTGGTACATTTCAGACTTGTACCTTCATGCTTCCTTTTGAATTCAGGCATCTTAGTCACCATTTGACTCTAGAGCTGAGTCAATGGACATGGTCCCCAGTGGACTTCCTGCGACTTGATACAACCCTGAACTTAAAAACATCTTTAAAAGATCTATTTTCAAACATGTACCTTTCCATCGATAAGTGCCACCCTGTAACCTTTGACTTCCATTTCCGAGATGGACATCAGGTTCTTCTTGCGATCAGGTACATAAAAGAGATTCACAGGTTCCTTGCTTTCGTGGAAGAGTCGACCATTTCCTTGATGACCTGCATTACCAGTCATTCTTTTGATCATTGAAGATGTCCTAGGAATGATTTTTATCTTCATCAAGAGATGTGCCTCTGCCATTCGGACACTCCTTTGCATAACGGCCGAACTTATTTCAACAAGGCATCCGCCTTTCCATCCACCCTTAGATCCGAACTTCCCAATGAAGTGATCTTAAGATGGACCATCAGAATCTTTCGCTGCGCCATTCTGATAACATTCTCTACTTTGACTTCACCCTAGGTGAATTACGAGGAACCCATTGATCCTTCTATCTTGTCCCAACTGTCTTCGGTGATTGCTCTTTCACTCTTGCTTGGGCATTGTCTTCACCTCAGCTCTGATACCATGTTAAGTTTTGGTATGTTCTATGCTAGAGCAATTTATTTAATTTTTCGCAGTTAGCAATCACATCAGCATTATGATAAACTGCAGATAGAACATAAATATAAAACGCAGAAGACAAGCCAAGACAAGAGGACACAAGATATGGTGCAAGCCAGGGACAAACCCCACAATGTGTGGGGAAACCCTTTGATCAAATCTTCTTTTATCTTCAAAGTTTAGCAGAGAAAGAGAGAGAGATAGAGAGTACAATTACAATAGAAGTCAACACTTGACTTGTCTAGATCTAAGCATAGATCATCTCCTATAACGATGAGATCAGTTGAAGACATTCTGCTTCAACTGATACCTATCATCGTGCTGCATCTGGTCCTCAAGCTGCACCCCTGCATATTGCACTAATCATGATTATCATCATGCTGCTCATGTCCATGATCTTATCCATCCTCATGCTTCATGCTGCCTATGCTGTCCATGATCTCAACATGCTTCATGCTGCCCATGCCGTCCATGATCTCATCATGCTTCATGTTGCCCATGCTGTCCATGATCTCATCATGCTTCATGTTGCCCATGTTGCCCCTGATCTCATCATGCTTCAACACAATTATACTGCCAAATGTATATTTGCCTTAGCTGCTTGCTATGGCTTGCAGCCTAGCAAAGCAGCTAGGCTATGTTCCAAATCACACATAATGCTGCTGCCCATGACTGCATTATATATATTTGCCAGATCACACATAATAGCAATGTCCTTATCTCTATGCCACTGAAGTGTATATACCTAGACAATATCATTGTTGTTCATTATATTAGGGCTGCATATGATTCATAATGAACAACGTATTTGTAGCTCCATGAACAGTGTAAATATAATTCATGATCACTGCATTCCGTATGTATATGACTGCGTTCTACAGTGTATATATAATTCATGATGACTGCGTTCTGTATATATATGACTGTGTTCTACAACGTACATATATATGTATATATATCTGCGTTGACATTAATATGAACTGCGGCATATTAACCTGTATATATATCTGCGTTAACATTAATATGAACTGCGGCATATTAACCTGCGTATATATGTCTGCGTTGACATTCATATGAATTGCGGCATACTAACCTGTATATATATCTGCGTTATGGCATATTAACCTGCATATGGGTGCTTCAGCGTATCTATGTCTTCCATGAACTGCGTATGGGATAACTGCTCTGGGTGCTCCCTTTGACTGTGATCACTACAGCGTGTTAGGGTTTAGGGACAGCGGTGCTCTCTTTGACTGCGTTCATTATGCGTGATTGTTGCGTGTTCCCTTGCCTCATCATGTGACTGCATTCACATTACAGCGAGTTCTCTTGCTGCCTTGACAGCGTTCCATCCTGTGACTGCGTTTGTCATGGTACATTTGTTGATGCGTATATATATAGAATTGTTGTGTTTTATTGACCGTATTCCATGCATATGTATGACCTGCGTTGCTGCGTATGACAACGTTTTATTGACCTTGTTGCGGCTTCATCACCTCAGGACTGTGATTGCAACTACACCTGCGGCTACCATGCATTGACTGTGACTGCACCATTATTTGCGGCCACCATTTATGTTACAACGTGTAAGAGCCCCATGATCTGCGTTGTTAGGTTTTCATGACTGTGTATATAAGGCATCATCTTTTGGGCCAACGTGAGTTTCTCTTGGTGTCTCACTCCTCCAAAAACCCAAGACGTGGAGAGGAGGAGATCACTCAAGAATGTGTGTTCAAATGACATCAAACCTCATCTATTTATACTAATGTGTAGATGATGAATAGACACGACGTTTGGGCTTCTAGAGCCTACATAAGAGCTGGTCGGCTTGATAATAATTACATAAACAAAATAAATTCGTATCTCCATAAATACTTATCAGAATCGGATGATCTTTGGATCAATCCTACACCTCTCGACGAGAGGGATCCAATAAAAATATCAGCTGCCATAAATAAACTGATCCACATGGAGTTTGGCCCTAGTTTCCAATTTAACAGAATGAAACCCCAAAGTTGTTATTGATATTTTTGAAAGTGTACAAGGCACTATCGCTTCCGCAAGCACAATAGCTAGTAACAATATTGATAATATGAGAGCCCATGGCTCTATTATATAAAGAGTTGGGAGCAAATCCCAATGAAGAACGACAATGAAAAATGGAACTAGAGCCAATCCAAAGGTAGAGAGATTAATCAAGTGGCATGAGGTGACAATCCCAAAGATAAATTCGAATTTGTTTAGTGGAGCTCTAATGCCAAGTGTAAAAGTCAAATTGTGGCAAGTGGACATAATCTTCTTCTTCCCTTATGTGCCAAATTCGAATTTTATGATGAAATGACAAGTGTATATGGGTGGCAACCCATGTGGGGACAATTTACTACAAAAAATCCCCACCAAATATTCTCCCAAATCCTCCCAAATGTGCATTAACTTCACAAATTCGAATTTCCAAGTAAGCAACTTTCTCATTTAATGCCAAAAATTCGATTTTATTTGAGCACATGTCCTTCCTTGATTTTAGGAGTCCACATCACCTTGGGAATTCAATTTAACTCCTCCATAATTTTCCACCTCATTTCCACAACATTTAGCATGTGTGGATATTTATTTTTCTCCATTTATTTAATTTATGGCTTAATTAATTGCTAGATTTCCCACTAAACTTAGGAAAAGTGAGTTTTGAGGGTTCAAAACACATTTTAAACCCCTCAAAGTGTGTCATAGTAGAAATTTGAGGGTGAGAGGTGCAAATTTAATTACTCATACCCCATAAAACTTCTCTATATATCACTTATTACATTACAAATACAATTTTTATTGCAATTTCCGCAATGCGGAAAATCTAAAAAATTTAAAAATGACTACCTAGACCTAACCAAATTCCACAAAATTTTTTGTGTGATATAGTATGGTAATAAACATTGACTCTAGACACTAAGATGTGTTAGGAGCTCAACCTTCAAACTATCACCCTAGCATTGGGGTAAAATTTGAGTGAAAAAACCCAGAAAATTATCCGCCTCTGAAAAAGAAGAGATAATTAACCAGATAAAAAAAAACTCCAAGGTGTACTCATTTTTTGATCGAGTCCCAACATCCTAGGCCTGTTACATATTCAAAACTCATCATTACTAGTATCACTTATTACAATTCCCCGTAGGGTGTGGAATCTGAGTACAAGAAAGATGATAAGAAATAGAAGTAGAGTTTAAAAAATCTGTTGACTGATGATATCTGATGGTATAAGTGTCTTTTGAATCATCCTTGGCCATGGGGTCTTCATATAATCAGCAGGTGCCACTCTAGTGGTCAACACACGTGATATGGTATTGCTCCCTAGTGAAGCTCTTGTGCCACCTACAAACTTGATAAGACTGTAACCATGTGGAATGACATAGGTGCACCTAGACATGCATTGCACTGGACCATACAACAATGATCACCCCTACCAATGCAATTTCCCATTAAACCATGAGTCCTCAAGAGAGTCCAAAATCCATCCAATCTAGTTAAGGACAAGAGTGCTTGGGTGAAGCTTTCAAGGAAAATGGCATGGTTTGACCAAACAATTGGATATAGACTCAAACTAACAAGACATAGGTTTGGGATGCTTAATACAAGGCCTCACATGGTTCTTACATGGCTTTTGACTTGTGACCTTGGGCTTACAAAGATGGTGAATGTTGCACTAAAAAAAATTATATACCCCTACCGACAAGAGGGGTAACAGGTACCATAAAGAACATTGGTTTCTATTTTCTGATAGTTATGACTAAAGAAGATTGTTTTTGATCACTTGACATGATGCTTCAAACTTCCAGAAGGTCATCTCCATTTCCAATTTATTATATTGCATCTTTCTATTCTATTCAAGCTAACAGAGAAGGATCCTATCATTATCAAGTCCTACATTTCAGGAAACTTCATAAATGGTTGTATTCTTTGTTAGGCTATATTTTAGTCCTATTGTCGCTCAGGTTGTACTGGAATTGCGACAATGAGTTAGGTCGAGCCCAGTCACTCTGATCCCTGACCTCTCCGTTCTAGTTGTCTCCCAACAACATGCTATTGTAATATCCCCAATTTTGTGAGCATGGGAGTTTTAGTAATATTAATTAAAAAGGGGAAATTATTATTGGAGAAAGGTGGCTAGTATTATTTTATCAAAGAATAGTGGCAAATTATTATTTTATTAAATGGTAGAAAAAGTGATTTAGTGGAAAATGGCCCCCACTAATAAAATAATATTAAAAAAAAGAGTCTAGAGGCATGAGGAGAAATTATAAGGAGGATGGACTCATTTTGTGGATGATCTTTTGGTCATTTTACAATTCAAACCTTAGTTCTCTTGCACTATTTAGCCAAGTCAGCCGTGTTGTTTATCACAAGGAATTTCCAAGTGGAAATTCCAATTCTTCCTTCGGTGAACTTAGAGTGTCACCCTAGGAGAGAATTTGGGGAGTTGATTCCGGATCATTGAGAAGCTATTTTACAAGTTTCTTTTAGCTGGTGCTTGCTACTCCAAGGGCGCAAAAGAATTTCATGGGGGATGAGAGAAGCTAGCAATCAGTGGAGTTTTGGCCGAAGAATTTGCAAAGAATTATCCTAAGGGATAACAAGTTTTCCTTGGTGATTTTCAAGGGTTGAGAGTGCTACATTTTAGAGGGACGATTTTGTCTATTCCAGGGCCTATGTAGGGATTTACTGGCAACTTTTGTGCACTTGCAGAGATTAAGAATTTGGGGAGCATTCGAGCTAGGATTTGCTTGGTGATTGAGGGGAGAAATTCACAAGAGTTAGGGAGGATTTCTTGGAGGTAGATTTGGGCCTAATTCAGCAGTATCTAAACTGTGGGGCATTTTCTGGCCAAATTGAGCAATTTGCACTTGTTGGGGGTCACCGGGGGTCGGTGGATTCAACCCAAACACTTTCTGGCTTTTTGTGAGTTTTGTGAGAGGAGGCTAGGATTACTTTTACAGGATTTTTTGAGCACTTTTGAGAGAAGAATTCCTAACTCCATCTAGCAGCCAACAGCATAAATTGTTGGAGGAGGGCATAGTTTACCCTGAGACCATTTCCACCTCTTGGGTCCATGAGATATTTTGGGTTTTGTTGAGCTAGTGGATAGGCCATGTGGCTAATTTCTTAGAATTTTTGGAGCAGTTTGGAGGGCTAAATTAGTAGTTCCTTTCCAACG
The DNA here is from genome assembly GCA_031772625.1 of Pinus tabuliformis. Classification (NCBI taxonomy): domain Eukaryota; kingdom Viridiplantae; phylum Streptophyta; class Pinopsida; order Pinales; family Pinaceae; genus Pinus; species Pinus tabuliformis. Next base: position 634,222,648 of record CM062819.1, on the reverse strand, counting down.
GCAACAACAATGTTTTTGGGTGGACGTAGATTTGGTACAGAGCCATCCCCAGCATTTAGGTACCATCATATTCACTTCAGATATTGCCTTTCTTGTTGTAGCAAGCCCATGTTCTATATTATTATCTGGTGTACTTACTTCTCGATATTAATAAAATGGCTCAATTATTTGCCTATTTCTTGTGTTTTATTGACTGGTGCCTATGTAGAAAAATTTATTTGATATATCTTAGTTCATGCATCTATTATTTGTTGTAATTTCCAATTTGGAACATTACAGTGGTATCAAAGCATAATTTTGGCCAGTTGTGGGGTAGCCAACAAGATCATGGAATATTTAGGCATGTATACACTATGATGGGTGAACCAAAGACGAATGCATGGCTCAAGGGAGAGTGAGTAGCATTGAGGGAAAAATGACCTTCACCCACTTTGATGGTTTAGCTAGGAGTTCTCTCAAGAAATGGGTATAAGAACTGGACACATATTTCTGGCTAAACCCATGAGGGAGGCAAATGCTATTAGACATGCCACTTTTCACTTGGATGGAGATGCTATGGAATGGTGGTATTGAGGGATGATCCCTTTGGGTCATGCATGTATCACATTCTACATAGAGTTCACATGGAGACTTGTGGAGAGATTCGACCAAGAGGACACCAGACCCCCTTAAAGGGAGTGGACAGGACTAGGACTGTTAGAAAGTGAGACCAGGGGGCATTTCTACTGGTGGAGACTAGGCTTTAGATGTCAGGAGGTTGAGGAGGAGGTTGAGCGGGAGGACACATAGGATGGTGAGGGGCACATCGACATACCGAGTGTGGCACAAGAGTCATCATTGTTGGAGACTTCTTTGATAGCATTAGTTGACACCTTGATGAAGAGAGTAGAGCATACACTCGTAGATCCATTTGTTGATGAGGTATCATTCCCATCTGAGGTGCCAGGTAACACAGAGGTCCTCAAAGCCATGAGTGAGTTTCCGGATAGAAGCCACCTACAATGGCATGGAGAACACACACAAGGATGTGAGCTAGTCATGGAAGGGCGAATTGTGACTAATGATGAGCCCATGGTGGAGGAGGACAAGAAATCATCTTTTGGGCTTGCCATCAATTTAGAGCATATAGATGCATAGACCATTAGTAGAGCCACAATACTTCCAAACAATAGCTCTCTTTGGGCTTATATAGATGGTACTTGCAGCATTGCTAGGATACCTCTGCATAATGGAGAGGGAGATACAAAATTACCCCAACAGATTTTATGTACTGACTAGGTCAGTGTGATGAGGCAAACGGTTCCATGTATGGTTGTTTATGCATTCGATCCCACTCTCAGGGTTGGATGACAAGAGATATTGAGTTGCTATCTGGTGGAGCTAATTAGGAGGTTAGATGCATCCATGGCCACACTTCAGCAGAGGCGAGGTTGTGGATTACTAGAGGGGCTAAAAGGCCAGACTACTATTGGGATCCAGGTGGGATTCTCCATCACATTGTGGAGTCAGTAGGTGATGGTAGTAGCCGCGTGATGGACTTGATGGTTGGGCGCACACATCATTTCATATCCCCTGCAGACATCCTGACAACACTAGTGATAGGATGGATTGAGAGGGGAGCAAGCAAATTTCATGAGTTGTCATGGCATGTTGGGCGTACATGGGATTGTAGGATGATAAACCTACTCTGGTAGGAGTTGGTAGGAGGAGGTGGCATCGGCAGGCTACCAGACAGGTTATTATATTGAGACTATGCTCTCTCACTAGTATATTGGACACAAAAGCTACGGAGGATAGGCTCAGTTGTTTCATTCACATTAGCATGTGAGGAGTTAGGCCTCTTAGGTCTATCTGGGCAGATGAGAACATATAACTTAGATCATGGAGGGCTTACCAGCAGAGTGGTAGTAGAGATGGTGACCATGACAGGATGTGGGATGATGCCTGTGGACTTAGTCTTAGACCTTGATATCTAGGGGTGTATAAGGGTATGCATCAGTATGTGGAGGAGCACAAAGGTGTGCAGTGGTGCACAGTGGTGTGCAGGGTTGTATCGTGGTGTAGGAGCAGTTCACATATCAATGCATTCCCTCATAGAGTGACATACACATCGATATAGGAGGGATACCAGTTGATCCAGGATGATGCAACATCATGTAGCAAGGTTCGGCGGTGCACAAAGATGTGTGACTGGGTGTAGTTGTATGACAGGAGACATGAGGATACATGGTTATATGTAGTAGTGTGTGGGGCTGCATTGCAGACTAAGGGAGTGCTACTAGTAGGGAGATTCTTTGACGAGGATGTCAGGCATGCCATTAAGGTGGACATACCCAGTTTGGGAGAGTGGATTCATCACGAGACAGACCGGGAGCATCCACACGGGTTCTTGATCATACCCATCGGAACCCACGCATCTTCCACTCGTTGGCACAAAATTTAGTTGAGGGGAGCCTTGTTGTGTCGATCCAGACCCACAATGTGGATAACAGTACTTGAGGGATTTCCCTGAGACGACGCTATGAGATTTAGTGCTTCAGGGGCACGATAGATATTCTCCAGTGGAGGAGTAGGGTTAGTGCGTGAGTTGATAGCCATAGGCTAGGAGATGAGGTGATCTTCTGCAGGGGTGGCATACTGTTCATCACTAAGCCTACACCTAGGGAGTTGGTCACGGGGGAGACATGTGCCACTCTTTACACAAGGCATGTCGAGATCCTACATGAGCAGAGGATACCGTGGATGATTGAGGTAGTTTTCCAGTGGGTGTTCAGGCTCGAGATATTGTATTGGCACATTATCAATAGGGTAGATGGCAGAGTTAGTGGTGATGGTTGGAAGGAGCTGGATGGATCCACATACATTGAGTTGATTGCGAGTATCAAACGCCCATTGATTGGCTACATTTAGGGGGTAGCTATATGGCACATGTAGTTTCCAGCGGTCATCAGTATTACGTAGTGGAAGGCACAGGTCAGTTTAGCATGCATCAGATTAGTTCATGATATATGGAGAATATATATTGATTGCATGCAAGGACTAGAGATAAGGCATAGATGGATTCCAACAACTATTAGAGCTATGTCGCAGCAGTTCTAGCTATGGGATCTAGGGATTTAGTTGGTTGATAGATCACTTTGTCTCGTGATGAGTGGATTCATGGTAGAGAGTGATCTAGTTCACTTTTGGGTTGACAGTAAGTTCGCGAAGGATTTCATTGTATGGCAAGCCAAGCTTTCCCTACTGCTTCACAGGTTCAGGGTTAGATTTGGATGGGTAAGGTTTGGCATCATGGAGATGCTTGAGCGGGACGTATTTGGCATTTGTCAGTATTTCACCACTAGGTTCTAGGAGAGAAGGATACAGTGTTACACATGATGGGCAGTCAGTTGTAATCAGAGTGGTGCAACATTGACATTGTGGGACCTTTTTGAGATTAGCATGGGACCCTGGTATAGAGGGATTCATTTATGACAGGATGGTGCGTGAATTCAGGGTGACTCAGTGGCATATTTGGGACCTCGGTATTGTTTGCAGTGACAGTTTTGTCAGTAGAGAGAGGGAGCTCTTGTTCGAGCATTGCTTGAGGATAAGCAGTTTTTGGCGGGGAGGACTGTAATATCCCCAATTTTGTCAGCATGGGAGTCACTAAGGAATTCTACCCAATTTTAGTAATATTAATTAAAAATGGGAAAATATTATTGGAGAAAGGTGGTTAGTATTATTTTATCGGAGAATTGTGGCAAATTATTATTTATTAATTGGTAGCAAAAGTGATTTAGTGGAAAATGGCCCCCACCAATAAAATAATATTAAAAAAAGGAGTCTATAGGCATGAGGAGAAATTATAAAAGGAGGATGGACTCATTTTGTGGATGATATTTTGGTCATTTTATGATTCAAACCTTAGTTCTCTTGAGTTGTTTAGCCAAGTCAACTGTGTTGTTTAGCACAAGGAATTTCCAAGCGAAAATTCCAACTCTTCCTTCATTGAACTTTGAGTGTCACCCTAGTAGAGAATTTGGGGAGTTGATTCCAGATCATTGAGGAGCTATTTTATAAGTTTTTTTTTTTAGTTGGTTCTTGCTACTCCAACGACATAGAAGAATTTTTTGGGGGATGAGAAAAGCTAGCAATCAGTGGAGTTTTCGCCGCAAATTTTGCAAAGAATTATCCTAAGGGATAACAAGTTTTCCTTGGTGATTTGCAGGGGGTGATAGTGCTACATTTTAGAGGGACAATTTTGTTTATTCCAGGGCCTATGCAGGGATTTACTGGCAGCTTTTGTGCACTTACAGAGATTAAGAATTTAAGGAGCATTTGACCTAGGATTTGTTGGTGATTGAGGGGAGAAATTCACAGGAGTTAGGAAAGATTTCTTGGAGTTAGATTTGGGCCTAATTCAATAGTATCTAAACTGTGGGGCGTTTTCTAGCCAAATTGAGCAATTTGCACTTGTTGGGGGTCACCGAGGGTTGGTGGATTCAGCCCAAACCCTTTCTGGGGTTTTGTCAGTTTGGTGACAGGAGGCTAGGATTAATTTTACAGAATTGTCTGAGCAATTTTGAGGGCAGAATTCCTAATTCCATCTAGCAGCCAGTAGCAAAACTTGTTGGAGGAGGGCATAGTTTACTCCGGGACTATTTCCACCTCTCGGGTCCATGAAATATTTTTGGGTTTTGTTGAGTTGGTAGAGTAGTGCATGTAGCTAATTTCTCAAAATTTTTGGAGCAGTTTGGAGGGCTAAATCAACAGTTCCTTTCCAGCGGCAGAAACAATGTTTCTGGGTGGATGCAGATTGGGTAGCAGAGCCATCTCCAACATTTGATTACCATCATATTCACCTGGGATATTACCTTTCTTGTTGTAGCAAGCCCAGGTTCTATCTTATTATTTGATGTACTTAGTTCTCCACATTAATAAAATGACTCTGTTATTTGCCCTATTTCTTGTGTTTTATTGATTGGTGCTTGTGTAGAAAAAATTATTTTCTATAGCTTAGTTCATGCATCTATTATTTGCTGTAAATTTCAATTTGGAACATTACACCTATGGGGGGTAGCCACTATGGAAATGTGAAGATGAAGGACAAGTTGGCAACCAACAAATCCGAGAAACACGATTGAATGACCTAGCTATTTGGTTAATTTTAGCAAGACTTAAAGATTAGATTAGATTTGAATGTGAGAATAGTGCCTTATGGAGTCAACTTCTTGCTTATTACCAATTAAATGCCAAGTAACTGGATAAACAATCGTTGCTTAGATGCTTCACTAACCTAGATGAAGTGCAAGTCCTACAAGCTAGATGAAATGCAAAATCTCGGTTGATATTAAGTTAGATGTGTATTCTATGTATAACCTTCCTACTAACTATTTTGGAACTAGTCTCTAGAGTAGGTTGTGGGATGGAAGCCAACAGGAAGCAAACAAAGGCTTGATTAACGATACCTCCCCCTGTGTTCAAACCACCCAATGCCTTCAGCGCTGTAGAGACTGTGGCTCTGACGACTGCAAGGTCACCGTGTTAATCACTAAAGAGGTGCTAAACCCCTCAAGCTAAATTGAGAAATGATGGCCTTAAATGTCTATCAACCAAGCTTATGCTTGGAGGTAAATTATTAGTGCAACTAGACTTAGAATGAAATGCAAGATGTATTGAGTGAGTCTTGAGTTAAGATTGTTTATGTGATTCAAGTACTTGATGTTGATTATTTTATAACAAGAGAACTTAACAACTTATTGAACGACAATCTTAAACAAGACCAAGTGATCATTGATACAAGTGCCAAGAGCAATAATTCCACAAAATATTGACCAATGAGTGATAATAATGATAGCAAATAATGGAACTTAGAACACTTATCCATTCAATGATTTTCAATATGATATGCCAATGGCAATTATCCAAAGAGACAATAAGATTGCAAGTGTTCTCAGCCAATATTCTTCAACATAAAATAATTATTGGATTTTCCAATCTCCAATCTAACAACAAACAATGATTATTGGAGCTATTCAATGATATTCAATTCTTGATTAAGAACTTCTCAAGATATGCCAATATGCCAAGGAGTTACAATAACCATAAACCAATGATGGCAAAAGAGAACAAGAGCAATTATCCAGTGATTTCTTTTGAGATTAGCAATGTTCTTTAGACAAAAATAATGCCTATTAGATTTCTCAATGTTAATTACCTAAGTAGATCAAGATTCCCAAAGGAACTTGAACCATTCAACACAATGTGATTTGAATTTAGAGTGCTTTAATGAGTGTTATTATTAGCTGTGATTGTTTGAACTTCAACCAAATTGCAACAACAAATGTGTTAGTGCACTTGTAAAAGCCAATGGCAATAATTACACATGAAACTTATCAAATCACTTTAGCAACTTAATATAAGCAAGACTTTTCACCATAAGTAACTATGGAATGGAACATAGAAGCAACAAATAGATGTTATGCCAGCAGTATGTATCTTATGTTTAGAGCACTTCTAGATGCCCAATGCAAGTGAAACAGTCTACCATCAAAACCACTATGCTAAGATTAAGTTCATGAACAATATATGCCTTCTTATGATTCTTATGCCACTGTTAGGATCAGATTTTATTAGACTTATTATGCAGAGATGACAGTCATTAAAACAACTAGATCTGTGCCAAATAATCAATGACCAAATTGCTTAAGTGACTTGCCAATGTGTTAGATGGTTTATCAATTGATTTTATGCCTCTTAGATATGTTTCTTGTCACTGTTAAGAAAATATATGACCGCTGTAGCAAAACAGAGATAAGTAGAGGGTTTAAAAGTGGCAAACCAATGGCCGTAGGCCTAGAAAAAGCTTTCCAAACTTGCCCAATTTTTGTCAATGACCGGAACACCTGCAAACACAAAAATTTGCACCAAATACTTTTGCAAAACATACAAATGTTCAGTCCAAAAAATAAAATGATAACCCACAAAGGCAAATGAGGGCTAGGAAGAGGATAAGAGGCAAGGGAAAGAGGCCCTATAGGCCTGCGATAAGGCAAGGAAGCCCAAATTAGGACTGTGGCTAAGGGCTGGCAAGGCCTATGGTAGAGGTCACAAGGGAATGCTGAGGCCTTAAAAGGCCTGCGGCTAGGCTGCAAGGGCCGGCCGAGGAGGATGGAGGGCAGGGAAGGCTTGTTCAGGCCTGTGACCAAGATTTAGAGGCCTTAATTGGCCCATGACAAGCCCCAAAGGGCTGCTGTCCAGCTCTTGGAATGAGGTTGAGGCCTTGAAGGCTTACAACCATATTTAGAAGGGCCAAAAAACACCCACGACAGGGAGAAAAAGGGGCTGACGACTTAGGAAAAGAGGTTTAGATGGCTAGGATTCAAGAGCACGCTAGGCCTAGAGGCCCTAAAAAGTTTTCAAACCCTCGCCAAAATTTGAATTTGCTTCAGATCTTCAATTTTACTGAAAAATTCTTTAGTTGTTGGCCTTGCAAAAATTCTAGAGACTAGATCTTACCCACAAGGGCCTAGATCTAGCTCTAATCCAACAAATTTTCTTTGATCTCACCTGCACAAATAAAATTACAGATTCCTAAAAACCCAATATATACAAATATTCCAAAACCCCAAAACCCAGCTGCAAAGAAAGGTTAGAAAATTAAAATAAAATTCATTTACAAAAAAATATTTTACAAAAATAATTTACAAATTATTTACAAATATACAAATATACAATGCTTGAGAAAAAGTTTAAAGTGTAGATTTTTTATGAAATGACAATAGCTTGATGTATTTCGAAAAATAAGTGTTAACCACTACCTTAGCAAAGTAAGAAACCGACATAAAATTCTTGGTGCCCAAACAAATCTAGCTTGTGCCAACAGTCTGTAAACTTTGAGCCCAAGGGTTGGGGAACGTGCAAACCCTATATATTTCTTAAGGGAAAATTGTTAGCCCATACAATGAGTCAGATCACCTAAGGTAAGCCCAAAACTTACCAATAGAATGTTCCTATCACATAGAAATGAAATAACAATATATGATATTGAAGCACCATATAGGGAAACATATACCGTACCACAGCTCAATGAGACAAAGACACAATTAATTGAACGCCAAAGTCTTTTATTATAGATTTCAAACGCTCCTAGCAGAACAGTGGCTTCACACCAGCATTACAAAATTACATTTAGATGAGAGTCACTATCATTGTGTCAATAGAAGCAAAAGTCTTCTAATTTATAGAGAAATCCCTCCAAGTGGAAAATAATGGCTAGTTGACTTGATCCTCTTCAAAATAATCTCAATCGCCGATGAATCTTTGATCAAATTTTAATCTTTGTCGTCGAAAATACTTATTTTTGAAGAATTTTCAAATTTCTCATTAAAACCATTTTTTATTAGTTCAAAAATAACTATTTTGAACTAAGTTCCTCAAAAAATTAATTTTGACTTAACCCCCAAGGTCCAAGGGGTCCAAATTTTTTTGAAATTTTCAATATTCCCTTGGTGGAGGACCTCCAAAAATTGACTTTTTTTAGACCCACAAATTTTTCCATCTGGAGAAATTAATTTCTCTAACATTTTAATTTTGACTATGAATTAATTAATTTTCTGGCTTAGGATTTAATTTTAATTTTGTCAGAAAAATTAATTAATTGACTCATGAGGGGATTAATTATTTTTCCACCCTCAAATATTTTAGCCATGGTGTCTAAGTATGAGGGACCACACACTAAAATATTTTTTTCATAAGATTTTACAATAATTCAACCCTTAAAAGGGGAATACCTTTTCATTATAGACCCTCAAAATATTTATCCAATTTTGCAACTTAATATGATCTAGTAGACCAAGTGATTTGTAATAAAATAATTTAGCCAATTAGCTTAAATTATTCCCAAATCACTTTTACAAAAGACTTGACTAAAACACTATGACTCACCTAAGAATTTGACGATAAATTTCACCCTAGCTTTGTAGTTGAGATCAGTGTTGCAGGAAGCGCCCCCCCCCCGGATCCTAGGCCGGAATCGCGTCCCGTACGGAAGCGTTCCGGAAGCGCCCTAGGAAGCGCGATTCCATTTTTTCCGAAGCGCGATTCCAAAATTTTAATGCGCTTCCTGGTTTTTGAGAATGCGGATTGCAATGGAGACAGTTCTGTTATGTATTACAGTGACTCAATGTTATTCCTATCACAGTTTCGATGCTACCTTGTTATTCCTATCACAGTTTCGATGCTACCTTGATTTCGATGCTATTACAGTGATCACACTTCGGTGATATTACAGTGATCACACTTCGGTGATATTACAGTGATCACACTTCAGTGCAGTGATGCAGTCACAGAAACTCGAATTATCTCTGAAATAAAATTTGGGTACCACAGTAAGGTAATGCAGATTAAAGGTTTTGTGCTACCACAGTCTTGGTGCCTCAACAGTAAGAACAGTCATCAATAGATTTTGGTATAACTACAGTGATACAAATTTGGTATCACAACAGTGAGAAAGTTTTCATCACAATAAGAAGATCTTGGTACCTAACACAGTCTCAATGATAAGGGTTCGGTGAGAAGGTTTCACTGTCAAAGTCTTGACGCATAACAATGATATTACAAGGATAAGGACTTTGCATCACATACATAGAAATTCGATCAAGGCACTTCAGAGTTTCGATGATATTATGTAATGCTTAAATCAAAATTTTCCCATTTAATTTTACAATTGAATTGCTAAATTCATGTAATGCCCAAAACAAAATATAATATCCAAATTAAATTTCGAATTTGTTCTAAAATTTACTAACTACAATTTAAGCAAGAAATTTATCAATTTTAATGCACAGACACCTACAGTGGCTCACTTGCTAGATAAATCATAATATGCTCTATGTTTTATGTTTTATAATATGCTTAAATGTTTTATGTTTTATAATATGCTTAAAAATTTGATGTATGTTTGTAATAGCTAGAATATAGATGATTGTTGTACATACTAGTAACTACAATGGAATCATGGATGCCATATCTATCTTGATTTATGCAAAAATATGCATGTTTTCATGTCTTCTACAATTAATTTGGTATTTGGGATGTTTGTTTTGAGTATAAATGCAAAAAAATATAAAAAAATATATATATATAGCAGACGCTTCCGCGGACGCTTCGCTTCCTAGATTTTTGGAAAATGACGCTTCCGCGCTCCGCGCTTCCGCTTCGCTCCCGCTTCGTGCAACATTGGTTGAGATTGAAGAGAAAAACTCTGCCGATCATCCGTGTTTAGAAACACAGATAATCAGTGAGACGAAAAACTTCCTAGGATGAAATTTGTCACTAAAATAATAGGCTTACCTAGGTTGTCACATAAATACACGATCTTACTAGTATCATTTACATTACAAATTTGTAGAATGGGTTTGCAATGACATGACAGACTACTGGTTGATGACCCTGATCTTTTGAAAAATTCGGCACAACTGATTCCTTGGAACTTTGACAAAATGTGTACAACAAGTCCCATATTGGAATGAATTTCCCATGCCTTTGAAGTTTTTTCTTTGTGATAAATCATGTACTTTATAGATCACATGTATAATTTATAGACATGTCTTGCTCAATTCCATGTTTAGATCCTCACTGTTGCCATACTTTTTATTGGGATGTCAAAATGATTATCATGCACAAATTGTTCCCTAACTTTTGCTGGTAGACAAATTTGAGTTTCGAAGGTAGTTTTCACTTCTGCATACTAGTCATGTTAGCATAACTTAACATTAGTCATTAGTTTCAAATAAAAGGTTATAAAAGCCTTGAAAAACTTTTACACCTTCTTTTATTGATCATACATTAGCCATTCCTTGTCGTTTTCATGCCATTGTTGATTCTATAATTTAAACTGTAGGGGGTAGTGAAGAACTTGCCAAAGGCTTGTATATCCTCACAGTCAGATCCAACACAGGTATGAAATATACTCATGATTTTTTTTTGGCATCATTATCTATAAAATTTAGGAAGAATCAGAATTTTTTTCTAACCACATTATGGAATGAAATGGCAGTGCTTCTTTCCACAATATATATTACCACATATCCAGACACCCATATTTGTCTTGAATGCAGCGTATGATACTTGGCAGGTTATTTCATTATTCATCTTTTCTATTTTGAGTTTTAATTCCCTCCATTTGCTATGAAATATCAGTCATTTCTTTATTTGTTCAGGTTAATCATATTTTGGCACCGGACTCAAATGATCCTCGAGATCAATGGCAATATTGCAGGCTAAATTATCTAAATTGCACATCAAGTCAATTGGAGATATTGCAAGGTATCATATCATAATACTTGCTCTTCCATTTTTACTTTTAGTATTCAATGGTAAAGGAACAAAGCACGACCTTTGATATAAAGTAGTACATCAATATTGGAACAAAGTTACATTTTAATTGTTTCCAGGTTTTAGTAAGCAGCTGCTGTTGTTGTGCACAAAAGGAAATGTATTCATAATTATAAGTTTAGAGTAGGCTCTTTTCTTTGATAATTATAGGTTTTATGATTTCGATAAGCCTTGATTTAATTATTGTTCATTTAGTGTAAATAAAATCGTTAGTTTCATTGTAGCATAGGCATGATTGAGCCTTTTAACTTGGTAGGATGGATTTTCTGAACAAACAAAGGCAGAGTTACCCTTGTACCAGACCTTCAATAAAACTCAGGTTATAAACCATCCTTAGAGAATAGTAATGTGGAACAGTTCTGGATGGATTTTTCCCTCCATGAGTGTCCAGATTAACATGATAAAAAATTGAGAGTGTAGGAGCTCACCATTTGGTCCACTGATCCTTTAGCCAAAGTTTACTGGTGATGCCACAAACCATTGAGAATGGCTGTGTGGGGAGTATTAATGATGGCCTTGGGGGTATATATGCTTTTGATTGCAGTGAAGGAAAAGGAATGGATCTTGGGGGAGTTAGAGATGCTACCAACGTGAGAGATGGATTTGTGCCATGAATGAATGTAGCTTTACATCAGGAGTAAGGAGAAGTAGCTTGGTAGGAGTGAAAGGATACTAGACCAAGTGAATGAAAAATGAATTGCAAACCTTCTTCTTGATCCCCTTGAAGTGGTACTATTTCTGATAGAGGATAGTTTGTAAATAATCCACTGTATGAGAAAGTGGTGTCTGCCAAGCAGAATATATATAGTTATTGTGGCCTAATCCAAAACTTTATTCTGCTGAATGAATATAAATCGAAGAACTCTGTTGTCTTGGCACTCAATGGAAATCTAGCCTTGCATGCTTGTTCAAATTCTGCTTGTTACCTCTCAGATTCACACCAAAGGTGCTAAAGTTTTAAGTTACCAGATGTGAACTCAAGGATAACTTAAGAGTGGCCACCCATTTTCACCTCAGTGATGCACTCATAGTCAATGCAGTAATATTTCTCTAGAAAAGGGGGACTTCCCTAAACAACTAAGTCTCAATGAAGGTTAGAATAAGAAAGGATATAGAGATCTATGGCAAATTTGGTTTATATTTATGAATTGAGGATAATTTATTGATTTGAGTTTGGCTAAGAGAACCTATAGAGGGATAGATTTTCTGATTAATAGGTTCAATAAAATGTTGGAATTTCTAAGTATATCTACTAGAAATCCTTCCTGTACTTTCTGATTTATTTCTTCCTACTTGTTCTGTTAATTAACAAGTAATTTACCATGTAAATACTGAAAATAAATACAAGTACAATGTCAACACATACAGATCATCAACTGAAGGAAAAAAAGCACACAAGTGACACCGTTGTTTTTGGACTAATGTCCTCGGAAAAACCCAATGCGGGAACATTGGTGGAGCTATTCAAAGGGTTTTTTTATTATGAAGTTTCAGAATACAACCTGGGTGCCAGATGGCAGAAATGGCTCACCCAACAGAGAATGACCTCGGCAGTAGTACCTCTTAGTTGGAGACAGATATTCCGGCTAAATCACTAGATGAACGATCCCACAGCAACATTGCAACACCTTTGTTGCTCTCTGTCACCCGGATAGGGACTGCATCACCCTATCCAGCTCTCCATCACCAATCTGCCCCACGAAATCTCCCAGCATCAGCCTCTAGGGTCTGCATCAGCCTCTCTGGCCCAACGTCAGCCTATCTAGCCCAGCGTCAGCCTCTCGGGGCTCTGCGTAAGCCTCTGGAGCCTCTTCATCTCCCACGCTGGCCCTCCTCAGGTTCCGCGCAGCTCTTGGCTGCCTCTGCGTGGCCTCTAGCTGGCTCTGCATCAACCGTCTCCCAACTTCTATGCTGATGCTCCCGGTACTCTCTCTGCCTCTCTGCTATTGTATTCAATGCCCCTCAGCTGCAACTCAGATCACTCCTTCGATTTCTTCAGCAAGCCCTGCCCTAGAAAATCGAATTCTTGATCAACTCGGTGTATTCTCTAACTGACCCTCAAGCCTCTTCTTATAATTTTCTCATTGACGATTCAACAACAGAGATTAAGTCCCTAATCAATGGCTAAGATTATATCTAGCTTGATCTATGACTTTTGGACCATTCTAACTTAGTTTTATATTAATTCACATTAATATTTTATTTTCCCTAAGTTTAGACTTAGGGACTCCATTAAAAATATTAATTATTTTAATATCTCCCAAATTGGTTAGGTTCTGCCCAAACCATTGCTAGGTCTTGGATATCTCATGTGCTTTAGCCTCTCCACCAATTTTCATGGCTAGATCACATATGATGCTACCCCAAATAAACACTCCCTCTTAGCAAGGACTGTGCTCTAGTAATACTCCTCACTGAGTATCACTCTGATCATCAGGCATCGGTTCTTGTGCTGATGCTAGGCTTGCTACCCAACATCCTCTGCACTGCTGCGTCATGTACTGCTACCCATGGCCCTACCACTTCCACTGTTGCATCCGTACAATGGCTCCCTTTGCATCCGTGTTGTTTCCCATGGCCCTGTCACTACCACTGTTGCATCTGCACTACATCCCCTCTCATCATGTTGCATCGTGCTGCCCATAGCATTGCCATTGCTAACTGCTGCACTGCAACTCAGTTACTGAGAAGTAAGTAATTGATCTCCCAACTCTGACATCTCCGTCAGACTAGAAACACTCTCAACGTTGAAGCTCCCTCTGTCGCTGTCAAGTGCTCCCTCTCTGACCTCTGCCCTACTACAACACTTCCATGCATCTCACACTGTTGCCTCATGTTGTCCTGGGACTCCTGTACTGTAGCCCTCTTTGTCGCTTCATCCGCATAAGTCTCTATTGACATCTGCCAGTCCTGCTACACCTCTTCGAGGCTCTCGTAGCAAGGTATAATCCAAGAGGTTGGGTACCTCGAGGATCCTACCCCTCATCGCCTATAGTCTGTCAGACTACAACTCGATGTCTCCCCACTTCCTCTCAAGTGGTGCATGAGCACTCATGGCTCAGTCATCATCTGTCTCCACTTATTTCTCTGCACAGCCTTAGTCTTAGAAGCCTCTCCCTTGCTCTTCTTCCTTGGACACTGGCTCGTATAGTGACCTAGTTCCCCACAGTGGAAGCATTTGACCTTGGGAGGTCCTTCTTCTTCTATTTCTCCTGCTTTCCCACAGATGCTAGGGCAACATCCTCCTCTTCCTTCTTGACTATGACCCCCTTGTTGTTGCTTCCTACCTTGGTTAGCCTTCTAATCTCTTCTTGACAAAGAGCCACCCACAATTCCTCCCAATCTGAAAGGGTTGACCTGCCCAGTATGCTCTGGACAAATACCTCCCAATCCTCGGAGACTACGTTCAATGCGGTCCTCACCAACATCTCCTCATCCGGCGTGGCCCCTATGGAAGTCAGGCGTGGCCCCTATGGAAGTCAGTCGGTCCTGGATCTCCTTCAATCAACTGAGGAAGATATCTATCTACTCTCCCTTCTGCATTTGGTATGACCAAAACTAATTTTCAAGTAACATCTTGCTTTTCATAGAAGTATGCTCATACAATTTTGTCAGGGCCTCCCACATCGCATTTGCCGTGTCCTTTTCGGAAATATGTGGCACTACATGGTCCTTGACCCCATCAAGGATGATGCGCTTAGCCCTCGCCATTGCATCCTGTTCAATTTGGACAACTAGGTCCAAACTCCATGTTCTGATGCTCAGATTAAGAGGCTAATATTTTTGTTGGATTCCTCTTTCTGAGAGGTGTAAAATCCATATAAAAATAGTCTTAATCCGATGAGCAGAACTTATATTTTGAATTTATTATTCTTAATAAATTATATGTGCAAGGTCAGCCAGTTTTGTAATGTAGGCTCACATGCACAACAGATGTGTCACACACCCTCATTGATGGATATATATACAGGAAAAGTTGGAGAGAATTTGATCACAACACAACTCACATCTTCCTCTCTCATCATAAAAAGTATGAGCTACCTGGAGGACGAATTTCAGCCACACGTGGGAAGGACGAAGAGGATTTTTCTGCTAGGGTTTCTGCTGCTAGGGTTTCGCAAAAGTTTGACCAGCGTTGACTTTGGTCAACGCTTGGTCCAAACAAGCTGAAAACTTGTGGGAGGTTCGATTTTTGAAGGCCGTACTACCTGGCACAAAAATCGAGGTCAAAGGGTTGACTGTTTTGCTGCTGCGTTGACTTTTAGCTTGCTGCCCCTGCGTTGACTTTTCAGGACAACGTTGACTTTTGTAGAACTGACTTGGGTTGACTCATCTACTGGTTGGAGGGTTGTTGTGACACATGCTGGGCTGGCTGACCAAAGGAGACTTTGCTGGTTGAAGCATCCTGTTGACCGCCGAAACGAACACATACATTTTTCTTGTTTCTGATTTGTCTTCTGTAAGATCTGCTTATATGTTCTATCTGCATTTTGCTTATCTACTTGTATGATTGCTGTGAGAAAAGTGAAATTGCTCTCAGCATAGAACATCTACAAAACTTTACACATCCTCATACTTATCGTTCTCAGCCAGGTCAACTGGGATCGCTATCGTTTTCAAGGCGAAGTGCTTGAGACGATGCCTGTCTAGAATGGACAAGATCCTAGCCTTCTAGACTATGAAGTTCGAAGCTCCGTCGAGTCTGTCCTGATCTCTTAGCCCATTCACTGCCATTTCGCTGCTCCTCTTTCACCTCTTTCAAGTCTCTCTACTTCCCTCCTAGAATTTCTTGGTGTGACTCCCTCTTAGCCTTGATTTCCCTCCTAGAAACCCCTCTGCCAATGTAGAGATGCCCCACTCCGATTGTTAGTGTAGGTGCACCACTGATCCGGATTTCTTAGCTAGAAACCCTTGGCAGCAACTCCTTCCTCCTTGGTCTTGCCCTGTTAGGTACTGTTCTGACCATAGTACCCCACCAGCTTCACTCCGCAACTTACCCACAGCCTCCTATGCCCCAGCAAACTGACGATTAGAGCCTCTAGGCTCTGTGCAATCGCGACACTAGAAAAATCCGCACCTCCTGGTGACGGGCGTTAATCCTTCCTGACTGAGAAAGATGATTGGGTACTATGTAGGTCAGGTCTGCTCCTCTTTTCCATTGTGTTGATCCTCCTCCCGGCTCGAACTGATGACGCAGGCACCGCGTCACCCCTTCCTTGTTGTTTTCCACTAGGAACAACTTCTGTCTCTCAAGACAATGGTTTCTGCTGCTGCCGCTCTGCTCGGTTGATGCCCTTAGTTATCCCGTGATCTGCAACCATGCTCTGATACCATGTTGGAATTTCTAAGTCTATCTGTTAGAAATCCTTCCTATACTTTTTGATTTATTTCTTCCTACTTCTTCTGTTAATTAACAAGTTATTTACCATGTAAATATGGAAAATAAATACAAGTACAATCTCAACACATGCAGATCATCAACTGAAGGAAAAGAAGCACACAAGTGACACCTTTTTTTTGGACTAATGTCCCTAGAAAAACCAAATGCGGGAAAACCAGTGCAACTATTCAGAGGGTTTTATTATTATGTAGTTTCAGAATACAACCTGGGTGCCAGAAATGACTCACCCAATAGAGAATGCCCTTGACAATAGTACCTCTCAGTGGAAGACAAATATTCTGGCTAAATCACAAGATGAACGATCCCACATCAACACTGCAGCACTTCTGCTGCTCTCTGTCACCTGGATAGGGACTGCGTCACCCTATCCAGTTCTCCATCACCAATCTGCCCCACGAAATCTCCCAGCGTCAGCCTCTAGGGTCTGCGTTAGCCTCTCTAGCCCAGCGTCAGCCTCTCTGGCCCAGCGTCAGCCTCTCGGGGCTCCGCGTCAGCCTCTAGAGCCTCTGTGTCTCCCTCGCTAGCCCTCCTCAAGCTCTACGTAGCTCCTAGCTGCCTTTGCGTGGCCTTTTGCTGGCTCTGCATCAACCCTCTCCCGGCCTCTGCACTGATGCTCTCGGTACTCTCTCTGCCTCTCTACTACTGTATTCACTGCCCCTCAGCTACAACTCAGATCAATCCTTCGATTTCCTCAACAAGTCCTGCCCTAGAAAATCGAATTCTTGATCAACTCGATGTATTCTCCAACTGGCCCTCAAGCCTCTTCTTATACTTTTCTCGTTGAAAATTCAACAGCCGAGATTAAGTCCCTAATCAATGCCTAAGATTAGATATGGATTGATCCATGACTTTTGGACCATTCTAACTCAGTTTTATATTTATTCACATTAATATTTTATTTTCTCTAAGTTTAGACTTAGGGACTCCATTAAATATATTAATTATTTTAATATCTCCCAAACTGGTTAGATTCCACCCAAACCATTTATGGGTCTTGGAGATCTCATGTGATTTAGCCTCTCCACCAATTTTCATGGCTATAACACATCCAATGCTACCCCAAATCAACATAAAATGATATAAACTAAATGTAATATGTGGGTACTATTACCCACCACTAGAGGGTGACCCCATAAGAGAATTTTTCTCCCAGATTTGTCTTCAGCCGATAGCCAATAGCCCTTAACAGCCGCTAGTGTAGCCGATGTTGTGCCAGTTGACCTCTACTCCTTGAGCCAATCATATGTCCTCTTGCCCATCTGTCAAGATTGTATGTTTGAAGGTGGGCCATCCAATCCTAAAGGTATGTCTTTCATTGTGAAATCAAGTGCTTATGCTTGTTTTTCTTGGGCACACTTGGATATGGATTGTTGGGTGACTTGGAAGAAGGAAGGGTTTCGATTGTCGTATTGTTCTCTCACCTTAAATGGGGGGTTAGTCCTCCACCCTAGTGTTGTGGGATTTCCCTTATTGGCTTGTAGCTTAAGGATGGGCACATTTGATTTTGGGTAGCATTGGATGTGCTCTAGCTCCAAAATTTTGTGGAGGGGCTAGAACACATGATATCTCCAAGACCCAACAATTATTTGTTGAAATTCCACCGGATTAGGATTTATTAAAATAATTAATATTTTTAATGGGTTCCTAAGTCTAAACTTACGAAAATAAAAATATTAATGGGTATTAATAAGAATATGGGTGAGAAACTTCTAAGTGACGAGGATCAAGTCTGTTTTAATCTTATCCGTTGATTAGGGACTTAATCTTGACCATTGATTCATCAATAGGAATAGTATAAGAGGAGGCTTGAGGGTCAGTTGGAGATACACCATATTGATCTGTCAGTTCGACTTTTCTGTAGCATGGTTTGCTAAGAAAATTGAATAGGTGATCTGAGTTGCAGTGAGAGGGGTAGTAGCATAGAGTTGGATCGGAAGGAAGTTCTGAGCCAATGAGTACTAGGCAGAGAGGCAACATTAGCATCAGAGAGGTAGCATAGAGGCCTACATAGCCGAAGAAGGGGCTCACGCAGGCCAAGAGGGTTCTTGCAGTGGTAGTGCGAGATAATCATTGGAAGTTCAAGATTTCGCTAGGAGTTCGATGTTTTGAGATGGGAGGACTGAAGTCGAAGCCCTTGAAAGCAAATCGATCCAGCAGATAAGTGACGCAGTCTCCCAGAGGCAAGATGTTGGCCCACACAGAGCAGATTGTGCTAGGATTTTCGCAGTCTTGCCGGAGTTAGCCATTCAGTGGATTAGTTGTGCCTTAGAGAATGAGGTAAACCATCGTATGTATTTCTTGCTACCGATATTTCTCTGAACGGTTAGCTAATGTGAGAGGTAACCTATTGTACTCAGATTCTGCTTGCTTAATAATACAAACCCTCTATATGTTGCACCAGTTTTCCCGCATTGGTTTTCTCCAAGGACGCTTGTCCAAAAATAATGGTGTCCCTTGTGTGTTTGTCTCGTATCTATTTCACTTTATGATATGTATGTCAATGTAGTCTGCAGTAGTGTTTTTCATCAATGTTTAAAAAAATTAAATAACTTGTTGAATGTAAAAATAAGTAGGAGATGATAAACCAGTGATTGTAGTAGGATTTTTGATGTGTAGATTCAGAAATTTTCACAGGCACTACTTGGGAAACCCTGATTTTGGTAGTGAGGCCCCGTTTTCACATCTCATATTTTTCAATCCCCTCCACACATTACATGCCCTATTTCATCATCTTCCCTCTGTGGGTCCACAAGGCTATGGTACTCCCCCTTCCCTTGTGCACATGTCTGGGTTGGGCCTAGAATGATGCCCCAGAGGTTGATGCAGCTAACAAAAAGGATAAAAGCATATTGTGGCCACATACAAAAGGAAATAATACCACAAAATGAAAACAATAGCTAGGACAATAAAATCTAGCACGTGGGCAAAAACTAAACATGAGCTTTACCCCTTATTATTATGGCCATCACCCTATTTCCTAGGGCCCCCATGAGTGCCCCTTGCATCATTAAGGAACCCATCCATGTCCCAAACCCTGGTGGGTGATGAACTGCCCCACCTTAAAGAGGTAATCACTACTATATCATACATAGTATGCTCTCATCTTGTGAATCCCCGAGTAGTAAAATAAAAGAAAAATAAAAAAAGGCAAAAGGAAAATGAAGAAGGGTGGAAAAACAAATGTCGGGGTAACACATGTACCATGATTTCTCCCTCCTACATTCATACATCCAAATATGTGGACATCCCTCATCATTACCACCCTTGAGCCCATGGCATTTGGCCTTGAGGCTCTCGTGTCTCAATCCACCTCATCATTACCACCCTTGAGCCCGTGGCATTTGGCCTTGAGGCTCTCGTGTCTCAATCCACCTCATCATTGTCCACATGACAGCTACCACTTGAAGGATGTACCTAAGACATGTATTTCCCTTTATGGGTTGGGAACACCTAATAGGGTTGTTCATTAGCCACTCCTACCTAGGGAGGTAACACCATTACATCCTCAAAGCCCTAAATTTGGAAATGAAACCCATTGTGAAGCCTCATTTGTGCCCTTGATTAACAAGCTTGGGTCACTTAGATGTACTGATGAATTTTTGTACCTGAAGGTGAGGAGATGCATTGGACCTTATGTAGGATTGGCAGATGGTTTCATCATGGGTTGGGCAACTTAGCTGGGGCCCAAGCCCACTAGAGGATCATATTGACACTTGTAGGGGAAGCATTAAGAGCCATGGGTTTTTTTCATGTGACAGAGCTTTATCTCATGCCATGGGCAGCCTCAGCACATTTAATAGCTTGTTCATTTCCCCATATTATGTGCGAGATGACGCACTTGGACAAACAATGCTCCCAGCTAGCTTAGCAGTATATACAGGGTTTGACACTTGATTCGAGGCCCATAGGAGGTTTGTCTCATCCTTGAGACATGGGAAGGCAAGCACCATATTCTGTGCCCTCATTTGGAGCATTCAACAGGCTAATTGTTCTTCAGGAGATCCATGAGACCATTACTTGTGCCCCAGAGCCACTTTAGAGCACCGCATGATCATTTTCACAGAGATTAAGGGGACAAACCCTTGTTCATCATTCATGGAGTCCTCACTCTCATTATTTCACCTTGAAGACTCATATTGTCCTTCCATCAACCTTTCCACACAATGATTTCATCATTTCGGCTCACTTATGGATGGCTTCTTCATCACCTTATGAGCTACTTGGTGGGCTTGTCACCAAGGACTTGTTATTTGCACATTATTTAATAATTGTAGGGGCTATTAGTCTAATTCGAATTAGTAGGAGGATCATATAAATAAATATGACTTTCATTTGTGAGAGCATCATCATCATCACTTGGGATTATTTCTTGTAAAGGAACTTGCACTTTTTCATTGGACACTATTGGAGATTCTTAGATGCATTTTGATATTTGGAGCTGAAATTTTGATCTTCTTTGCAGCTACTTCATGATTTTTGGTTGGATATATCATATTTTCATCTTGTAAGTGCTTCTTGTTGAATATCTTTCTTGGAATAATGTCTAACGTATGGTATTGTTTCAACTAGTTAATGCTCTTGTGCCCTAATTTGTTGAATATCATTTTGGAAAGCTATTTGGTTGGAAATTGCATATGTTACTCATTGCATGACAAATGATGAATGTTCCTAGTGGATGATATTTTGTCTTTCTTCCATGAAACTCCATAAATCTTGAATAGGTAAATGTTAAAGGTTGGTTGCTAGGGCATCAATCTTTAGCTTCCTTAAGGACGGTTTTGGATAATTTTAAATCATCTAAGACTCCATGGCCCAAAGGACTAGGCACTAGTCCAAGAATTTTGATAATCAACTCTTCTCTTCTCCATATTTTCTCTTCATAAATTTTGGTCCCCTAAAGGAAGGGTAGAAATCTAGGAATGAACCTAATTTCAGTATCAAATCTATAGGACAAGGGATATGATGTTTACCTCGTAGGGAAGAAGGTTTTCATCAAACACGAGGACTAAAAGAAGGTGAAGCAGATTGGAGTTTGTTGTCGCACAAATTTTCTGGGCAGCGCGACAATGCTCAGATTGGGGGGCGTCACCCTGATCCCCGATCTCTCCGTTTAAGTCGTCTCCCGTGGCTAAGGGGGGTAGACCCTATGGGATAATGGAAGACCAATTGTGGACCAGTTGGGTTGGGAGACACAACAAGGCAACCTAGCACCTGATTGATTTTAGGAATTAATGTACCAGTGCCTTATGGAGTTAATGATTAAATGATTATTTATTAAATGTTGCAGAAATATGAACCATGTAAAACAATCATTTATCATCAAATACCCCAAGCAATATAAACTATTCAATAAACTCACAATGCTTTAATAATGATCCAACAATTAAATTTCTAAAGATTGAATGCTTTAAACAACCATACAATTTAAATGCTAACCAGTTTCGAATAGTTAATCTCCAGATATAAACATTTAAGCACATTTAACTATAGAGAATGACAAATATTAATCCCACAACAAAAAAGAAAAAGACATTAAAATGAATTGCCAATTTTTAATTAGTCTTTTTTCTAAATTTTTTAATTTTTATATTTTTTATAAAATTTTAAGTCTAAAAATAAAACAAAACTAAAATTCTAGTAAAACTAAAATCTAATCTAAACTTAAATCTACATTAAATATAACCTAAAGACTAACCCTTTTTAACCTTTTCATTTTTTTAAATTCTAAACTAAGATCCAAAGAATGAAAAGGAACCTTTTTAATTTTTAAACCATTTATGATTTTTTATATTTTTAAATAAAACAAAACTAAAATTAAAATCTAAACTAAAGCCTAACTATACAAAATCTAAACTAAATATAACGAAATATAAAGCTGACACCTAAGCTAACCCAACTATCAAATAAACATAAAAAGAAATCCAAAATCGAAATTTTTTATTTTTGTTTTTGAAATCCTAAGTTAAAAATTATATGAACACCATTTATATACCTAAAACTAAACCAACGTATGTACATCCCAAACCTTAACTATTGCAAGTGAAATAAGTAAAAAAAAAAGGTCAGGTGTGTATTATGTTTGTAGGTGTAAGGGAATCTGGCAGCGTAAAGGAGCAAGGAGTTTGGATGCAAGCAGGGCAAGGGAGTTGCGGATCAGGCAGGTCGGGAAGCTGAGGTATGAATGGAAAGGGTGTGGAGCTGCAGATTGAGTTTGCAGGTGTATTTCGGAAAGCTGGAGAAGGAAATAAGCTGAAGCTGGTAGCGTGAGGAGAGGAGGGCGATGGGTCTTGCATGGAATGAGGACTTCAACAGTAGCAAAGAAAGACTGCAGATGAGGACTTTGGAGATACGACAGTGAGTTTGAGGAGCAGCGTAGATGGGTAGCAACACCAAGGATGATGGTAACAATTTTTCGAAAGGGTGAGGAAAAGACGCAGGTGGTGCATAGGTAGTGTATGGAGTAGCAAAGATGCAGATTTGATGTGAGCGTGGAGAATGGATTAAATGGTTGCGAGATGGTAGGCGATGAAGAAGCTGGAGCAGGAATGAGAATGCACGCTGGAGGAGAAGAAGAACGCAGTGATTTGGCAGCGTTAAATGTGAGGAAAATCGAGCAGGGATGAGATGGAGCTGTGTATGGCATCAGTTGAGAATTGATTGCAAAAAACTTCTAAATTCTCCACTCCAGTAAATTTTAAATCACCTTGCTTTAGATTTGCCCAATGGAAACCCTAATCAAATTGCCTGATGGAAAACCCTGAGAATTTTCAAAATCTGTACCTGCAGCCTGCAATGGCAAAAAACAGAACACCCAAAAATAATATATGCAAGGATTAAACCTAAAAAGAAACCTAAAAACCAGCTAAAGAATTACAATATTTACAGATTAACGACTCTAAGCAGCCAGATTTATCGTTATGCCACAGAAATATTTCAGAATTTTAAACTTAATGTGAGATGCTTCAGAAAATGCTTCATGCATTCATAATTTTTTTTTCAAATGATAAGCCCGGAATCAAAACTGGCTGGGCTCTTCAGAAAATGAAATCTGGGAGTTGGCTGGTTCAGCCGAGAACTTCCCCAAACGCCCGGTAATCTCAAAAAAAAGATTTCCTCCATAGCTTAAATCAACCATTAACGAAGAAGGAGAAAACGATACTAAAATCCAAATGTAATGGAGATACCCGCCATCATATTTAGAAATTTAACTACCATTCAAACCCTAGAGACTAAACAAGATGCCTATGTTTAAAATCACTCTTCATCAAGCTATCATCAATGGCTGAAAATAAAATTATGCAGAAAAATAAAACATCTTACATGAATTCTAGAAGAGTAACACCAGCAAGATTTCAACCCCAAAGTCTTTCTTTATTGCACAAAAAATGACTACAAGAGAGCTTTCTTTAGCACATGACTCTAAGATCGAATGATCTCAAATGACCCTAACACCCTATTTAAAGGAAAAATTCCCAACGGCGAGTTCGAGTGATCCATGTCAAACTGATCTCGACAGTCAATGAGGATCAAAATACCTTTCAATCTCATCCATCGAAACTTTAAATGCATTTTAATATATTAAAAATTAAAAATTTGCATTTATTTTCTCAAAATTTTGACTTATTTTATTATTTTATTTTATTTTTTAATTTTAATTTTAATAAAAAAATTTATTACTTTATTATTTTTTAATTTTTTATTATTATTTATTTATTATTTGTATCTTTTATTATATATATATATATATATATATATATATATATATATATATATATATATTAATTTTATTAGATCCTCGAACTTAGCCTTTGGAAAAGTCACCTAGGACCTAGGACTTATGAAGGGATAAAACATTTTCTAACCCTCAAGATACTTTATATCATGACTTTTACAATTTACATCTCAAGGGGGAAAACCCATTTGAGATAGACCCTCATAGACCACCCAGTTTTGCGACACAAACATAATCTAGCAGATCCAGCAATTTGTAATAACCTAACCAAATAGTTAGGATTATTCCCAAATCACTTTTACATAGACTCGATTTAGCACACTAAGACTCCCCTAAGATTCTAATGACAAAATCCATTCCGGCTTTGGGGTTAGGCTGAAGGAAAACTCTGCCGATCATGGATCGGTGAGACAAAAAACCTTCTAGAATGTAGATCGTCACTAAAAAATTAGGTTTACCTAGGCAATTACATACATAATACAGATTTTCTAAGATTATTTGCAATTTATACATGTAGAATGTGTTTACAACATAACATGATCGGGTTGATGATGATAGTTGAATGGCACAGACATGTCGATCAAGCGCTATCCCTTTTGTGAAAAAAGGGGGTGTACTGCTATGGGTAGTTGGCATGTAGTGGTCAACAGAGTTCATAGCAACAGGTTGTACGAGTTGCAACTCGACACTCCGAAGGCACTAGTTAGCAACAACAATAATTGCAGTGGCAATAGGAGAGGCCTAAATGAATTATGGCATAGAAGAATGGGACATTTACACCATGGAGCACTTAGGACGTGTTGCCACGTAATATAGCAGGAGTCCTCAGAGGGGAACCTATGGGGCAAATACTAGACCAAATGACAACAATGGGACAAACACCCATTGTCACCTCAATCAGTGTCCCTTGCTCTTTTCAGAATTTCATTGATAGGAGGAGTCCCGGTATGAAATAAATCACTTATAATGATGATGTCATTAATAGGGTATCAAGTGATTCCAAAGGCCCATTCAAGGAGAGACTCAGTTAAGGGCACAATGTTTCTCAAGTAGCTAAAGGCTCTACGAGAAAGACCCATGATGAAGATCTAGACTTAGGGTTTGAGATCTTGAATGATGATGTGAATACCTAAGGTAAAGACTTCCAAGATGATATAGGACCTCTCAAACAACTTTGTAAGATGATTTATCACTTCAAATGGGCTTTCGCTATCCTTGAGAGACCTAATTAGGGTTTACATAAACCGAGGATTTTAGGATATTCGTGGGAAGAAATTCCTCCAAGGTGCTCACTAGGTCAAGGTAAGACAAAAGAAATGGTCTAGTAAGATTTTTTCCTCCAAATACTACGTTCATAAGACCCTCAAGAAGACCACCTTATCCAAGAGGTTCAAGGTAGGTTTCCAAAGACACAAGTTTTCTTGAAAAATAACCATGAGAATTCCACCAAAATTTGAGATTCCCTATAGGAGATACCAACATATATTCTTGTCCAAACGGTTTCGAAAAATTCAACCTCTAAACAATTTCACAGGGTGCCCTAGCTAGGTCGTCTAGGAAAAGGGGAAAATATTTTGGAGTGAATAAAAGAGAGAGAAGAGAAGGTTGAACATCAAATGTTCTTAGACTAGTGCTTAATTATCGAGCTATGAAGTCTATGATGATTAAAGATTGGCCAAATTCGTCTTTAAGTAGGTCAAAGAGTGATGCCCTAGCAACCACTCTTCAACAATTACCTACTCAATATATATGGCTTTTCATGGAGAAATAAAAAAATCCCATCCATTAGGAACATTCATTTATTTTCTTTAAATGAGCAACATGTGCAATTTACAACCAAACAATCTTTCACATTGATATTCAATAATTTAGGGCACAAGAGATTTAGCTAGTTGCGGTAATTCCACACATTAGAAATTATTCCAAGAAAAGTCATCAATAAAATAGTACTTAGAACATGACGAGATATATCCAACCATAGAATAACAAGTATCTCCAAGAAAGATCGAAATTTCAGCCTCCAAAATATCGATATGCATCAATAGAAGTCTCCAATAACATCCAAGAAAAAGTGCGAAATTTTTATTACAAGAGAAGGCCAAGTGATGATGATGATGATGATCTCTGTAATGATCCTAAACAAGAATGTAAGTGATATACAAAGCATGCAAACAATCTAGTAATCAGAAAAATGAAATATACAATAAGCACCTGTTGACACTACTGGTCAACTGCCCATAGCAGTACACCCCCTTTTTCTTTGCAAAAAGGGGTAGCGCTCGATCGACATGTCCGTGCCATCCTGCTGTCATCAGCAGCTTGATCATTTTAATTGTAAACCCAGTCTGCATGTATAGATTGTAAATAATCTTAGCAGATATGAGTCATGTATGTAAATTGCCTAGGTGGACCTAATTTTCTAAGTGATAATCTACGTCCCGGAAGGTTTTTCGTCTCACCGATCCATGATCGGCAGAGTTTTCCTTCAGCCTAACCCCAAAGCCGGGATGGATTTTGTCACTAGAGTCTTAGGAGAATCCTAGTGTGTTAATCTGCTAGATTATAGTTGTGTCGCAGAACTGGGTGGTTTATGAGGGTCTATGTTAAATGGGTTTCCCCCCTTGAGATGTAAATTTGTGAAAGTCATGATCTAAAGTGTCTTGAGGGTTAGAAAATGTTTTAATCCCCTCATGAGTGCTAAGTCCTAGGTCCTAGGTGATTTTTCCAAAGGCTAAGTTCGAGGATCCATTTAAAAAATAAATTAAAAAATTAAAAAATTAAAAATAAATAAATAAATAACTGAAAAATGAAATTAAAAAAAAAAATTAAAAAAATTAAAATAAAAAATTATAAAATAAAGCAAAAACCCTAAAAAATAATAAAATAATAATATTTTGAGTAAATACATGCAAAATTTCATTTTTTAATGAATTAACAAATTCGACGGATGAGATTAAGAGATGTCTTGATCCTCATCGACGGTCGAGATCATTTCGACATGGATCACTCGAACTAGCCGTTGGGATTTTTTCCTTTAAATAGGGTCCTAGGGGGTCATTTGAGATCAGATTGGATCTGTGAGTCTTGTGCTGAAGAAGCTCTCTTGTAGTTCATTTTTCTTGTGCAATAAAGAAGACTTTGGGGTTAAAAATCTTGCTGGTGTTACTCTTCTGAAAATGCTGTAAGATTGTTCTATTTGTTCTGCATAATTTTATTTTCAGCCATTAATGATAGATTAATGAAGATTGATCTAGGCACAGGTATCTTGTCTGATCATTGGGGTTTGAATGATAGTTTAAATTCTAAAATATATTGGCAGGTATCTCCATTTGATCGGGGTTTCACTATTGTTTTCTCCTTCTACATTGATGGTTGATTTTAAGCTGTGCAGGAAATCCTTTTTTCAGATTACCGGGCATTAGGGGAAGTTCTCAGCTGAACCAGCCAACTCCCGGATTGTGTTTTCTGAAAGAGCCCAGCCAGTTCTTGATCCCAGGCTTATCATTCGAAATATTTTTTTTATGAATGCATGCAGGGTTTTCTGAAGCGTTTTACATTAAAATTAAATTCCGATAATATTTCTGCTCTTATTGCTAAATCTGGCTATTAAGGGGCCAAAATCTGTAAATTACTCAGCTTATTTTTTTTTTTTTTTTGCCATAATTTGAAAAGCATAAAAAGCATCGTGGGAATTTTTGCCAGATTCATTGTTTTTCTCAGGAAATTATCATGTTATATTTTTTTATGCTGAGATTTAAATTTTCAAGTTTGAATACGAATGTAATATTTGGTTAATGATTCATGATTTGAGTGGTTGTGTAAAGCATTCATCTCTTCAAAATTTTCAATTGTTGGATATCGTTATTAAGCTTTGCCATCATAAGAACTCTGTGGTTTTACTGGATATTTAGCATCGTTCAAGATATTTGATGACAAATGATTGCTGTTCATGGTCTATATTTCTATATCATCTAACAAGTAATCGTTTAAATATCAATCTCTTAAGGCACTGGTCTATTAACTTCTAAATCAATTAAGTGTTGGTTTCCTTTCGTGTCTCCCAACCCAACTGGTTCACAGTTGGTCACCCATTTCACTGCAGGGTCTACCCCCCTTAGCCGCGGGAGACAGGCTTAAACGGAGAGATCGGGGATCAGGGTGACAGCCCCCGGTCTGAGCGTTGTCGTGTCAATCTGTGCGACAACATTTTTTGGCGTCGTTGCCGGAGATCATTTTATTCTCGGCGTTTCAACGACAATCATCCTTCTCATTTTTTATCTTTTCATCTGGCCTGGCAACGCCAACATTTTTTGGCGCCATTGCCGGGGATGCTTTTTTCTCGGCGTTTCAACGACTTTTCATCATTCATCTTCTCATCTTTCTCATCTCTCATTTGAGCTGGCAGATTCAGCATTTTTTGGCATCAGTTGGTCTTCACATCGCCTTATCTTTCGTCATATCAGCAGCTTTTCTTCGGTTTGTTTCTTGTTTGGGTGGTGACTCCATTTTCTTATTTTTCCCAGACAAGAAGCCTTCCTCATATCTGCTTGTTTATTGCTTTTTGGATCCTGGAATTAGATTCATTGTTCAAGTGGCGACTCCACTTCTTTCATCTCTTAATTTTCTTGAGCAGAAATCTCTTTCTATCATCCATTTGATCCCTTATTATTCATCATGGATTATTCATTTAAACCATGTCATTTTACTGACCGTCTCCATGATTTTCCGGAGGAGGCCATTTCCAAATTACCTGTGTTCTCGGGTGGTGATTCAATCGCTGTTAAAAGGCATCTAGGCTTGTTTGCTCGTATAGTGATCATATATTGTAGACCCCCTCAGTTTAATCATGAAGATATCAAAATGCGTCTTTTTGTCTTTTCTTTAGAGGGTGATGCTTTGAATTGGTTTAACAATTTTCCTAAGGATTCTTTCACTTCTTTACAAGACATTGTCAATGCTTTTAAAGATAGATATGGTAATCCAAACAGCTTGCCTTCTGCCCCTAAAATTATGCAAAAGAAAGAAAGTAATCTTATAAAAGGTCCAGCTGTTGACGAAAGATTTCAAGATCAGAATGTGTCATCCACCTGTACTATTGCAGATCAAGTCCATGATAGTGGAAAAGCAGGGACAAATGACAATGAAAAGGAAGATCAAAGGCAAATTATACAAGAACTAATGATGCTGGTAAAAAATATGGAGATTAATCAAACTAATTACGTCAATGATGTGAGAACTTTATGCACCCACCTGGAAAAACGTAATAGGGAGATGGAGATTATGCAAAATCAGCATGCTAAAGAAATTGAGGCCATGAAGACTAATCATGACACAGAAATTAGATTCATGCAAAGCAAGATGTCAGGCTTAGAGGAAAATATGACGACCATGAAAGCTGATCATGATAGGGAAATTAATTCTATGCAAAACAAGTTATTAACTATGGATGAAGAAATGACTATCATGACGTTCGATCATAATAATCAGTTGGCCACCATGCAAGCAAATCATAAAGAAGAAATAAACTCTATGCAGTATTGCTTGATGAACTTAAAGGAAAAGACCGATAAAGTAATAAAAGATATGGAAGAAGACCATGCCAGGCAAATCAGTGCTATAAAGGTTGAACACTCTAGTCAGATGGATGCCATTAAAATACAGGTTCAAAAGTTTCAACAATGGTCAAAGGATGAGAGAAACCAGGGGACATCAACAGATCAGGAGCCTTCTCATTTGTTACAACAAGGTCCATCTTATTATGAGGAGGTCATTGGTTCGATTGAAAGATGGTTAATTGAAGGTGATCCAGATAGGCTTAAAAATGATGAAGATCAGATGCAGGATAAAGAAAGACATGTCACACATATCTTACATACTTCATCTGATAGCTTTGAAACACAAAGTTACATGTCATCAGTGATACAACCTTCCACAAAGAAAAAGCGCAAGAAAAAGAAAATGAGAAGAAGATTTAATGCATCAGACGCCCGCGAGCAGCTTGATTTTCGGATACGAAAAAGTCCTACCATATGCAGAATTGGACATGGCACATCCGACAAGCAGCCGACAGATTTGCCTGAAAGCAGGCAAATGCTCAGTATACACTATATTGAACACATCTGATGCCATGGGGCATCTTTTGTATTGTATTTCTAACCCTACTCCTTGTTTTTTCCGCATTTTTATTTCTATTTTAGGATTAGATTTACTTTTTTAGATTAGTTAATAAATGAAGAGCTTATATCTTTCCTGTGCTTAATGTTATATGATGATTTTTTGGATGGACGCTACTTATGTCTTTCTGTGTGTTGCATGGGTGCAGATTCTGGATTCTCACATTCCTACAGTGCAGCAACGTGTCCCCAAGTAGAGCTAGATGTTGACCACTACCGGTCAACTGCCCATAGCAGTACACCCCCTTTTTCTTTGCAAAAAGGGGTAGCGCTCGATCGACATGTCTGTGCCATCCTGCTGTCATTAGTAGCTTGATCATTTTAATTGTAAACCCAGTCTGCATGTATAGATTGTAAATAATCTTAGCAGATATGAGTCATGTATGTAAATTGCCTAGGTGGACCTAATTTTCTAAGTGATAATCTACGTCCCGGAAGGTTTTTCGTCTCACCGATCCATGATCGGCAGAGTTTTTCTTCAGCCTAACCCAAAGCCAGGATGAATTTTGTCACTAGAGCCTTAGGAAAATCCTAGTGTGTTAATCTGCTAGATTATAGTTGTGTCGCGGAACTGGGTGGTTTATGAGGGTCTATGTTAAATGGGTTTTCCCCCTTGAGATGTAAATTTGTAAAAGTCATGATCTAAAGTGTCTTGAGGGTTAGAAAATGTTTTAATCCCCTCATGAGTCCTAAGTCCTAGGTCCTAGGTGATTTTTCCAAAGGCTAAGTTCGAGGATCCATTTAAAAAATGAATTAAAAAATTAAAAATAAATAAATAAATAACTGAAAAATGAAATAATAAAAAAAAATTAAAATAAAATAAAAAAAATTATAAAAATTTATAAAATAAAGCAAAAACCCTAAAAAATAATAAAATAATAATATTTTGAGTAAATACATGCAAAATTTCATTTTTTAATGAATTAACAAATTCGATGGATGAGATTAAGAGATGTCTTGATCCTCATCGATGGTCGAGATCATTTCGACATGGAACACTCGAACTAGCCGTTGGGATTTTTTCCTTTAAATAGGGTCCTAGGGGGTCATTTGAGATCAGATTGGATCTGTGAGTCTTGTGCCGAAGAAGCTCTCTTGTAGTTCATTTTTCTTGTGCAATAAAGAAGACTTTGGGGTTAAAAATCTTGCTAGTGTTACTCTTTTGAAAATGCTGAAAGATTGTTCTATTTGTTCTGCATAATTTTATTTTCAGCCATTAATGATAGCTTAATAAAGATTGATCTAGGCACAGATATCTTGTCTGATCTTTGGGGTTTGAATGATAGTTTAGATTCTGAAATATATTGGCAGGTATCTCCATTTGATCGGGGTTTCACTATTTTTTTCTCCTTCTACATTGATGGTTGATTTTAAGTTGTGCAGGAAATCCTTTTTTCAGATTACCGGGCGTTAGGGGAAGTTCTCGGCTGAACCAGCCAACTCCGGGATTGTGTTTTCTGAAAGAGCCCAGCCAGTTCTTGATCCCAGGCTTATCATTCGAAATATTTTTTTATGAATGCATGCAGGGTTTTCTGAAGCATTTTACATTAAAATTAAATTCCGATAATATTTCTGCTCTTATTGCTAAATCTGGCTGTTAAGAGGCCAAAATCTGTAAATTACTCAGCTTGATCTAGGGTTTTTTTTTTTTTTTTACATAATATAGGGGTTTGCCCTTTTTCTTCAGCAGGTTACAGGTTGCATGGTGTTCTCTGAGATTTTCAAGGGTTTAATCAATTTTCTGGCTATTCCTCAGTGTTTAATTTTGTTACAGGGACAATTTTTTCCTTTTGAAAGCAGATTTGCGTGGCCATCTCACACAGCAAAATGCTGTCCCTCACACCCTCCATCAGCCATTCAAAACCCACTCTATCTATCCCACGCTTATTCAGGCAGTCTCTCTCCCACGCTTTCAACATTGAAATCACCAGCAAAATCGATTTATCTTGACAGGCCTGTCATATACGTTGCATAGCTGCTTGTTACCTGCTGTTGCAGCCGTCAAAGCTTGCTGCGCTCATCATTTGAATTCTCTGTCAATCGATCACGTCATATTTGCATACAAACAAGGGTGATAAAAGTTAGACGCAACATCGTTTCAAAAAATCCGCAGAAATCCACTGCCACCCGCGATGCATCTCAGGAAATCGTTTTGATTTTTATGAGCCAGGTAAAATATTACAATACGGGCCAGGTATTTTCTTTGAAACGTCTGCGTATCATCGTCTCAGCGTGACTGAAGTCTTGAGCATTCGACAAGGGTTACGGTTTCGTTCATCATTTCAATGGATTTATTGTTTTAATTGCGTAGATTGTAGTATACCTGCGTAGATTGTAGTATTAGAATGAGTTTCTTTTTGGGATACGATTCAGGTTCATTTTATTCTCTTTTTGTTTAGTTCTAGTTTAAAATTTAGATTTATTGCAATAGTTTTATATTTTATTTCTTTTAGATTTTATTAATATATATATAAAGGGTTTTGTTTAGAACTAAGGTTTGTTTGATTTAGTTTAGTTTAACTTTAGAAGTAGACTCTAACTTAGATTTTTATGAGATAGTTTAATTTTTATTGTTAAGACTTTGGTTTTATTTAAAAAATAATAATAATAATAATAAAAATTATAGATTTAGATTTTATTGGGGTTTTAGCTTAAATTTTTTTTTTTTTTTTGCCATAATTTGAAAAGCATAAAAAGCATCGTGGGAATTTTTGCCAGATTCAGTTGTTTTTCTCAGGAAATTATCATGTTATATTTTTTATGCTGAGATTTAAATTTTCAAGTCTGAATACGAATGTAATATCTGGTTAATGATTCATGATTTGAGTGGTTGTGTAAAGCATTCATCTCTTCAAAATTTTCAATTGCTAGATATCGTTATTAAGCTTTGGCCATCATAAGAACTCTGTGGTTTTACTGGATATTCAACATCTTTCAAGATATTTGATGACAAATGATTGCTGTTCATGGTCTATATTTCTATATCATCTAACAAGTAATCGTTTAAATATCAATCTCTTAAGGCACTGGTCTATTAACTTCTAAATCAATTAAGTGCTGGTTTCCTTTCGTGTCTCCCAACCCAACTGGTTCACAGTTGGTCACCCATTTCACTGCAGGGTCTACCCCCCTTAGCCGCGGGAGACAGGCTTAAATGAAGAGATCGGGGATCAGGGTGACAGCCCCCGGTCTGAGCGTTGTCGTGTCAATCTGTGCGACAACAGCACCCATGGAAACACTGGAAATAGAGAATTGCTGAGCCATTTCATTACTTCTTCAGGAGCAAAATATAATAGTAAAATAGAATGGTGCACCTGGGCTTGTCTCAATGGACAATCTTGACAAAAATCAAGTGAGAAAACGCTGAATGAAGGCCTACA
This sequence comes from Pinus tabuliformis, assembly GCA_031772625.1. Classification (NCBI taxonomy): domain Eukaryota; kingdom Viridiplantae; phylum Streptophyta; class Pinopsida; order Pinales; family Pinaceae; genus Pinus; species Pinus tabuliformis. The sequence goes on along the minus strand of CM062819.1, from coordinate 634,188,583 downwards.
AACACTGCAACGAACTGAATTGTGCTGCCCCAGAAAAATATTCTGTCTGCTAACATCGAAGGGATGGAATCACTGCTTCCTATTCTTAAAAAATTATGAGATTTTAGCTCCTCGCTCGTTGGCCTAAACCAAGAAAAACACACGAAGGAATTGTTCAAATGTTAACCTCAGAATTTTGGCCCAAATTCCCCTTAGCTCCTCTAGTTGCTGGCTGAGTTGGGACGCCTATTTGACCCCTTAGATATGCCTAGAAAATTCTATAAAATCAGGAGTGTGATCTTTGCCCAAAACCCAGAAAAACACAGAAAGGGTTTCCCTTGGTTCCAACCTTCAAAAATTGACCTTTCACAGCTTGGCCCTCCTCCAATTTCGAATTTTGTTGCTGTGACTAATCTTGTCAATCTCTGCTCTCCCAAATCCAACAATCCTCCTCAAATGGCCCTCCAAGTGATCTCCTACTTCTCTCAGCCTGGTCCAACTCTATAATTCTTTCCTTCAACTTCCACGTGAGCCTAGTGGTGGCTCTCTGCGCAGGACCCGAGTAACTATAAATTGAACTGCTGGGATCCTGACTTTGTTGGCTCCAAAAACTAACAATAAAGGCTGACCCTTTGTTTCTCTCCCAATCCCCTAACTCTCCCGACAAATTCTTGATCACTGATAGCTCCAAACTCCCTCTACGTATTCTCCAGCTAGCTAGAAAAATGCACTCACTGTTGTGGCTGAATGGTAGTGTTGTACACACTCCTGGAACTCCTCAGATACTTATGGAACTGCCTCTCTAGGGTCGGCACGGATGGTCCCCCGAAGTAGAGGTTGAATCTCCCACTTGAGAGATTCGTGGCTAAACAGTGGGTTGACTCAGATAAATAGAAAAGCAAACAGTCAAGTAATTTTGATTGTAAGGTGTAAGAATGAATTCAAATGAGAACTCTCTCCTCCTTTTATCTCTGTGGGCCTTCCTTCCCTCATGTGGGCCCCTCCATCCAACACTTCGAATTCCCTTCAAACCATTCGCATGGCCTAGTTCAAATTCCCATGTGGGTGGCCTCCACCTTCCACTAGCAACCAAATTAAGTCAAATTTCCTCCTAAGTCCCTAACTCGAAAATGCTGGGTTCTTTCCCTTAGCCAAAATTGTGCAAAAATGTGTGGAAACACCCTGTTACAAATGTGTTTGAGAAGAGACATGATAGTCCTCCCCTCCCAAATTTTTCTTGCCGTCAAGCAACCTCAAAGCTGGGTGCTCCAAAATGTGCTCACCCTCCCAGGTGGCATCCTCATCCAACAAGCTCCTCCAATGCACCAAAAATCGCCTGTCCTCAAGCAATGCCTAAGCAAGCATCCTCTCTAACTGTTGCTCCCCACTGTCACTGCAAAATGTGCCAGGGTCCCAGATGTGCCACTGGATCATGCCTGACCTCTGCATTGTCCTGATATAAAAGAATCCTTCAATACCAGGATCCCAGGCAATCTTGTCCAACATGAAGCTCCCCTCGCTCCATTCACTATCCTGCTCGGTGAAAGTACCAGAAGTCCACTGTTACATCAGTGACTTGCTAAAGCCCAAAGGAAGATTTGTATGATCTCCTACTATAGTAGCTGACACATCCCTAAAGGTTATTGAGCTGTGAAGAGTTGTGATGCTCCAGTTCCTTGCTAGTCCCAGAGTGGTGCCACCATGTTGACATTGTGCTACTCTGGAGTCTGACTATGTCATACTCCCCATTGTGCACAGTCAGTATCCTTCTTTCCTGGAACTCAATGGTGGAGTAATGAAAGAGGCAAGACACATCTTGCCTAGGTATCTCCATGGCACCAAGGCCTACCCATCCAAAGCTAACTCCGAACTTGTGCAAAAACAAAGTATGTCTGCCTCCCCATATGATGAAACCCTCTGAGAACCCCCATGTGTCATCCCATGAGCAAACTATATCACCTTCTGCCACGACTCCGCTCATCACAAGTGATCTATCGATAAAATGAATCCCCGCATCCCATAGCTAGACCTGTTGCAGCATAGCCCTGTCAACGGATGGAATCCCTCTGGCCCTCATCTCTAGTCCTTGCATGTGATCACTATATAGGATCCATATATTGCGGGCTAATCTGATGCATGCTAATCTGCCTTTCGTCTGCCACTGTGTAGTACGGATGATCACTTGGAGCCACGTGTGGCAAAGAGCTACTCTCTGAATGCAACCAAAAGATGGGTATCTGATACTTGTAATCGACTTAGGGTATGTGGACCCCTCCTGTCCCTGCCAACCATCTCCTCTGGGTCTACCATCTGCCCTCTCAATAATGTGCCAATACAATGTCTAGAGGTTGGACAAATACTGGAAAGTTGCCTCAATCATACACGGTATCCTCTGCTCATGCATGGTCCTGACATGCCCTATGGAAAGAGTGACACATGTCTCCCTCATGACCTGCTCCCCAGGCTTAGGCTCACTGATGAACGATATGCCACCCTTGTAGATGATCAGCTTATCCCCCAACCTCTGGTTGTCAACTCGTGCACCGACCCAATGCCATCATTGATAAGTCTCTCCCCTAATGCATTGAGTGTCATCCCAATATCTCGGGTGAGCTCCCTATCCCCGGTTGCTTGCGCCTAGAGTGTCAAAGAAAAAAAACCAAGTCGTCTGTGCCTGTAAGTGATGTATAAGAGGGACAAGCATGTGAGTCCCCATGGATACCATCGAGTATCACTCATCTGTGTCCCCTTTGATCCTGGGTGAAGTACACCCAAAGGTTTGCCTGGTGTCTCCATCCATAAGTCTCCTTGGAGGAAACCCTCCAAGACCTTGTTGTGCAACACGATATGCCCCTGCATTCCACCGAGTATCCCTGTAGTCCTCGAACTGGCATTGTACCCTGCAACCTATCCCTGTAAACCACTGGCTACCCCGTGCTACTGCTGTACCATCCTATACTGTCTCGTATCTTGCATTTGTCACTATATCTGGCTCTCCCCATGTGTACTCGATGCAAGGTGAGTCGCTCAATGCAAACCAACATGCTACATCAAACAACCACACATCTCCATGCTCCTCTGCAGGCCACTACTCATCATTGCATACCTCTATACAACACTGGATGCTAGGTTCTAAAATTGGGTCTGTATGCATCAGGTCACATCCCTCTACATAAGACTAGACTCTGCGGCATATCCTTGTGCACCCCTGGGTACCACTGCCTACTGTCGTACCACCCTGTATCATATGCCATCCTGCATGTGCCAACGCATCCACCAATCTGCTAGTAATCCCTCCATGATGTGGGCTACATCTCCCCATTTGCCCTGAAAGACCTGAGCGGTCTGACTCCTCACATGCCAATGGGAATGACACTATTGTGCCTATCCTCAGTAGCTCCAGTGTCCAATATACCGATGAGAAAGCACCATCTCCATGCAATGCCCTATCCGGTGGTCTGTTGATGCCACCTCCTCCTACCAACTCCTGCCATAGAAGGCTAATCACCCTATGACTCCATGCATAATAAATATGCCAAGACAACTCATGAAATTGGTCTGCTCCCCTGTCAAACCATCTTGTCACTAGTGTTGTCCCAAGCTCTAATGGAGATTTGAAAATCTGTGTGTGCCCAAACGTTGGATCCATCATGCAACTACTACCATCACCTAATGACTCTATGATGGGAAATGCCACTTGGATCCCAACAACAGTTTGGCCCTCGAGTCCCTATGACTATCCATGGCCTCTGCTGAAATGTGGCCATGGATGTATGCAACCGCTTAGCCTTCTTCATCGAGTATCAACGCAGTACCTCTCGCCACCCAATCCCAAAGGAGGGATCAAATGTACAATCCCCTGTGGAAGAAAAAAGCCCTCCAAGCTGATGCAGTGTCATATTTAGCTCATGTCGCTCAGTCCTGCTAACCTGACCATCCCCTCAATTACCCAAATGAAATGTTCATTTTACTAGATGAAGAATCAAAATTAAACCCCTGAAGATATTTCAACTAGAACATAAGCTTATTTCAAATCTTTCTGATATAGTTATAGCTCAAAGAGAACAAAAACTTCTTTGCAGTTAATATCAACAGATGCTCAAAAAATACTCAGTTTATGAAACAAAGGATATGCATTTTATCACAATTCCATGACACAGTACTTAATTTTCAGAAATTATTTTTTAGGACAGTGTTGACCTCTACTGGTCAACTATCCATGCAGTACATCCCCCTTTTCTTGGCAAAAAGGGGCAGCACCTGATCAGCATGTCCGTGCCATCCTGCCATCATCAGCAACTTGATCTTTTTGATTGTAAACCCAGTCTGCATGTATTAATTGTAAATAATCTTAGCAGACATGAGTCATGTATGTAATTTGCCTAGGTGGACCTAACTTTCTGATGATAATCTATGTCCCGGAAGGTTTTTCGTCTCACCGATCCACGGATCGGCAGAGTTTTCCTTCAAACCTGACCCCAAAGCCGGGATTGATTTTGTCATTGGAATTTTAGGAGAATCCTAGTGTGTTGGTCTGCTAGATTATAGTTGTGTCGCAGAACTGGGTGATTTGTGAGGGTCTATGTTAAAGGGGTTTTCTCCCTTAAGATGTAAATTGTAAAAGTCATGTGTCCTGAGGGTCGAAAAATGTTTTAAATCCCCTCATGAGTCCTAAGTCCTAGGTCCTAGGTGATGTTTTCCGAAGGCTTAGTTCGATGATCCATTTTAAAATGAATTAAAAAATTAAAAAATGAATAAAAATAATAAAATAATAAAATAAGTAAAAATTAAAAAATGAAATAAATAAAAAATAATAAAAAATTAAAAAATAAAGCAAAAACCCTAACTAATAAAATAATAATATTTTAAGTGAATAAATCGACGGATGAGATCAAGAGATGTCTTGATCCTCATCAACGGTCGAGATCATTTCTACATGGATCACTCGAACTAGCCGTTGGAGGCATTTCCTTTAAGTAGGGTGCTAGGGGTCATTTCAAATCTGATCTGTGAGTCTGTACTGAAAAAGCTCTCTTGTAATCTGATTTTCTGGTTAATAAAGAAGACTTTGGGGTCCAAATCTGGCCGGTGTTACTCTCTGGAATTGCTGTGAGATGTTTATTTTTCTGCATATTTCAGTTTTCAGCCATTAATAATAGCTTGTTTTCAGAGTATTGTGAGCACAGGTATCTTGTTCACTTGCTAGGGTTTGAGTGTTGTTAGGGTTTCTGAAATAATGGCAGGTATCTCCATTATTTCCTGAAATCTAGCAGCATTCTTGCTCTCTTTATTGATGGTTGCTTGAGATGTGCAGGAAATCTTTAGGTGAAGGATATCGGTGGGCGTTTGGGGAAGTTCTAGGCTGAACCAGCCGACTCCCACAGGCTTTTCTTTGCAGAGCCCAGCTGATTTTGGGCCCTGGGTTAATCATTTAAAGTTTATTTCCTGTTTTGCATGAGAGACTTTCTTTCTGTTCACAGCAAAGTTCAAATTTCTGTTTCTTTGAAATATTTCTGTGCTTACTGCTAAATCTGGCTGCTAAGGGGCTAAATTTGTACATTAATCAGCTAATCTAGGGTTTTTAAGATTTTGCTTTAGGGTACAAATTTTTCATTAGGGTTTTGATTTTTGTGTTATGTACATATTATTTTTTGGGTGATTTCATCGTTTCAGGTTGCAGGATTTCTTAAGTATCCAAGGGTTTATCAAGGCTGTTCTGCTGTCCTGGCCAGATCTGAGAAAAGTTTTACGCTGATTCTATCAATATCAGTTTCTGAGATCTGCTTTGAGCTTCACGGTCCCTGATCAGCGAATTTGAGCTACAGCACTGAGCGTTTCTAGGCAATCCATTTACATATCGGTGTGCTAAGGCCGTCAGCAGAGGAAGGCCAAAACCTGCAAATCAAAATAAAATAAAATAAAAAATGATGAAATGTGGCTGACTGCATCAAAGCCACTAGCTTCAGTCCTCGGCATACATTTTTGGGTCTCATCGTTCCTCCAGACAGCAAACACGTCCCGCCCTTTGCACCTGCAATTCCACCTGCGTATTTTTACATCTCCGCCAACAGAAGAAATGAACGTATTTGAAAGGGAGCACGTTCAATCGCTTTCTTTTCTCAGGTGATACGCATGACTTCAGGGAGATCAGCTGTGGTGTGGTGGCTTTACTCCGTGAAGGCTCCAGCGTTACCATTCAAATTCAAATCCGCTGCCAGTATACCTGCGTTCCCACTTCAGTACTTTCGATTTCCACTGAAAAACGAATATCTCTGTGGTCGAAATGATCTGGTAAGTAAATCTGCTATCTCGCCGTCAAAAACCCCTCAAAATTTCCTTGCCGTCAATTGTGATTCTCCTTGCACGCGTCAATATTCCTTTCGTTTGAGCGGGGATCTCCATTTTAACGCAGAACAGGTAATCGATTTTCGGTGAACAGGTAAATCGAGATTTCTTAATGCGTTTTGCTTTGTATGTATTCACTTAGGGTTTTTTGTTACGTATTTAGATTTTAATCCTTTTTTTTTAAATAGTTTCATTTTATTACATATAAATTCCTAAAATATCAAATAAAAAATGCGTTTACGTTTAGACTTTGGTTTTTTTTTTAGATTTATGTTAGATCTGTAGAGTTTAGAGTTAGGTTGTCTTTTAGCTTTTAATTATTTTAGATTTTAGTTTTAGACTTTAATATTTGTTTTTTAGATTTTCATTTTTTTAGATATTAGTTAGATTTTGGAGTTTAGTTTTACATTTTTTTTTCTTTTTTAGGATTTTTATAATATAAAAAATGAGAAATAAAAAAAATATAAGAAAGGGATTCATTTGTAAAAATTGTTTAGATTTAGTTTTATTTAAAATTTTAGATTTAAGATTTTAATTTTTGTTTTAGGACTTTGTTAGGATTTATTTTGTTTAGATTTTAAAATAGTTTTTTTTAAATTTTGTTATAAAAAATAAAAAAATAAAAAATAAAAAAAATGTTTTTTGATAGATTTTTTAATTTTAATTTAATTTTTTTAGTCTAGTTTAGTTTTTTTTAGATTTTTATTTTTAGATTTATATTAAAAAAAAAAAAAAAAAAAATTTGAAAAATAAAAATTTTGTGGGAAATTATTTTTGCCAGTCTCAGGAGCTTTCACGTTATATGTTTTATGCTGAGATGCTAAATTTTCAAGTTTGAGATACGAAATATGATATCTGGTTAATAATTTACAATTCTCGTGGTGGTTTTAAGCTTTCATCTTTTCGAAGTTTTCAATTGCTGGATATCGTTTTGGTCATGTGATTTAGCTGATGATAGATGGTTGCTGTTCATGGTCCATGTTTCTATATCATTTAACAAGTAATCGTTTCTACATCGATCTGTTAAGGCACTGGTCTGCTCAATTAATCAAATCCATCGAGTCCTTTTTATATCGTATCTCGTGTCTCCCAACCAACTGGTCGACAGTTGGTCTCATCATCTCACAGGGACTACCCCCCTTAGCCACGGGAGACAGGCTTAAACAGAGGGATCGGGGATCAGAGTGACAGCCCCCGGTCTGAGCGTTGTCGTGTCAATTTGCGCGACAACATTTTTTGGCGCCGTTGCCGGGGAACCTTGTTTTCTCGGCGTTTCAACGACAATCTTCCTTCTCATTTTTATCTTTTCATCTGGCCCGGCAGCGCCAACATTTTTTGGTGCCGTTGCCGGGGACACTTTGTTCTCGGTGTTTCAAACGACAATCATTCATCTTCTCATCTTTCTCATCTCTCAGTTGAGCTGGCAGATTCAATATTTTGGCATCTTTTCATCACATATCAGCAGCGCCTCTTGGGTTTGTTTCCTGTTTGGGTGGCGACTCCACTTTCTCATTTTTCCCAGACAAGAAGCTTTCCTCATATCTGCTTGTGGTTACTTTTTGGATCCTAGAATCAGATTCATTGTTCAAGTGGCGACTCCACTTCTCTCATCTCTTAATTCTCTTGAGCAGACATCTCTTTCTATCATCCATTTGATCCCTTGTTGTTCATCATGGATTATTCATGTAAACCATGTCATTTTACTAATAATCTCCATGATCTTCCGAAAGAGGCCATTTCTAAATTATTTAAGTTCTCGGGTGATGATCCGGTCGCTGTTAGACATCATTTAAACATGTTTACTTGTGTAATGACCATATATTGTAGACTTCCTCAATATAATCAGTGAGATTTCAAGATGTGTCTATTTGTCCATTCTTTAGAGGGTGATGCCTTGAATTGGTTTAATAATTTTCCTAATGATTTTTTCACTTCTTTACAAGACATTCTCAATGCTTTTAAAGATAGATATGATAATCCAAACAGCTTGCCTTCTGCCCCTAAAATTGTGCAACAGAAAGAAAGAGTTCAAGATCAGAATGTGTCATAAACTGGAACTATTGCAGATCAAGTTCATGATAGTGAAAAATCAGAGATAAATGACAATGAAAAGGAAGAGCAAAAGCAAAATATACAAGATTTAATGATGCTGGTGAAAAATATGGAAAGCAAGCAAACTAATCTTATCAATGATGTTAAAACTTTACGCACCCATCTGGAAAAACGTAATAAGGAGATTGAGGACACGCAAAATCAGCATGCTAAGGAAATTAAGGCCATGAAAACTAAACATGAAACAGAAATTGGAAACATGCAAGCGAATCATGAAGAAGAAATAAATTCCATGCAGCATTGCTTGATGAACATAAAGGAAGAAAATGTTAAAGTAATAAAAGACATGGAAGAACATCATGCCAGACAAATTAGTGCTATAAAGGTTGAACACTCTAGACAGATGGATGCCATTAGAATACAGGTTCAAAAGTTTCAGCAATTGGAAAATGAAAGAAACCAGATAACATCAATAGATCAGGAGCCTTCTCATTTGTTGTAACAAGCTCCATCTTATTATGAGGAGGTTATTAGTTCAGTTGAAAGATGGTTGGTTGAAGATGGACTTAAGAATGATAAAGATCAGATGCGGGCTAAAGAGAGACATATCACGCATACTTCATCTGATAGTTTCGGGACAGAAAGTTCCAGCTCATCAGTAATTCATCCTGCCAGAAAGAAAAAGCGCAAGAGGAGGAAAATGAGAAGAAGATTTGACGCATCAGACGGCCGCGAGTAGCTTGATTTTTGGATAGGAAAGAGTCCTACCATATGCAAAATTGGACATGGCACATCCGACAAGCAGCCGACAGATTTGCCTGAAAGCAGGCAAATGCTCAGTATGCACTTTATTGAACACATGTGATGCCATGGGGCATTTTTTGTATCGTATTTCTAACCCTACTCCTTGTTTTTTCCGCATTTTTATTTCTGCTTTAGATAGTCAATAAATGAAGAGCTTTTATCTTTCCTGTGCTTAATGCATATGATGATTTTTGGATGGACGCTACTTATTTTTGTGTTGTATGGATGCAGATTCTGGATTCTCACATTCCTGCAAGCAGCAACGTGTCCCCAAGTAGAGCCAGATGTTGACCTCTACTGGTCAACTACCCATGCAGTACATCCCCCTTTTCTTGGCAAAAAGGGGCAGCACCTGATCAGCATGTCCGTGCCATCCTGCCATCATCAGCAACTTGATCTTTTTGATTGTAAACCCAGTCTGCATGTATTAATTGTAAATAATCTTAGCAGACATGAGCCATGTATGTAATTTGCCTAGGTGGACCTAACTTTTTGATGATAATCTATGTCCCGAAAGGTTTTTCGTCTCACCGATCCACGGATCGGCAGAGTTTTCCTTCAAACCTGACCCCAAAGCCGGGATTGATTTTGTCATTGGAATTTTAGGAGAATCCTAGTGTGTTGGTCTGCTAGATTATAGTTGTGTCGCAGAACTGGGTGATTTGTGAGGGTCTATGTTAAAGGGGTTTTCTCCCTTAAGATGTAAATTGTAGAAGTCATGTGTCCTGAGGGTCGAAAAATGTTTTAAATCCCCTCATGAGTCCTAAGTCCTAGGTCCTAGGTGATGTTTTCCGAAGGCTTAGTTCGATGATCCATTTTAAAATGAATTAAAAAATTAAAAAATGAATAAAAATAATAAAATAATAAAATAAGTAAAAATTAAAAAATGAAATAAATAAAAAATAATAAAAAAATTAAAAAATAAAGCAAAAACCCTAACTAATAAAATAATAATATTTTAAGTGTATAAATCGACGGATGAGATCAAGAGATGTCTTGATCCTCATCAACGGTCGAGATCATTTCTACATGGATCACTCGAACTAGCCGTTGGAGGCATTTCCTTTAAGTAGGGTGCTAGGGGTCATTTCAAATCTGATCTGTGAGTCTGTACTGAAAAAGCTCTCTTGTAATCTGATTTTCTGGTTAATAAAGAAGACTTTGGGGTCCAAATCTGGCCGGTGTTACTCTCTGGAATTGCTGTGAGATGTTTATTTTTCTGCATATTTCAGTTTTCAGCCATTAATAATAGCTTGTTTTCAGAGTATTGTGAGCACAGGTATCTTGTTCACTTGCTAGGGTTTGAGTGTTGTTAGGGTTTCTGAAATAATGGCAGGTATCTCCATTATTTCCTGAAATCTAGCAGCATTCTTGCTCTCTTTTTGATGGTTGCTTGAGATGTGCAGGAAATCTTTAGGTGAAGGATATCGGTGGGCATTTGGGGAAGTTCTAGGCTGAACCAGCCGACTCCCACAGGCTTTTCTTTGCAGAGCCCAGCTGATTTTGGGCCCTGGGTTAATCATTTAAAGTTTATTTCCTGTTTTGCATGAGAGACTTTCTTTCTGTTCACAGCAAAGTTCAAATTTCTGTTTCTTTGAAATATTTCCGTGCTTACTGCTAAATCTGGCTGCTAAGGGGCTAAATTTGTACATTAATCAGCTAATCTAGGGTTTTGAAGATTTTGCTTTAGGGTACAAATTTTTCATTAGGGTTTTGATTTTTGTGTTATGTACATATTATTTTTTGGGTGATTTCATCGTTTCAGGTTGCAGGATTTCTTAAGTATCCAAGGGTTTATCAAGGCTGTTCTGCTGTCCTGGCCAGATCTGAGAAAAGTTTTACGCTGATTCTATCAATATCAGTTTCTGAGATCTGCTTTGAGCTTCACGGTCCCTGATCAGCGAATTTGAGCTACAGCACTGAGCGTTTCTGGGCAATCCATTTACATATCGGTGTGCTAAGGCCGTCAGCAGAGGAAGGCCAAAACCTGCAAATCAAAATAAAATAAAATAAAAAATGATGAAATGTGGCTGACTGCATCAAAGCCACCAGCTTCAGTCCTCGGCATACATTTTTGGGTCTCATCGTTCCTCCAGACAGCAAACACGTCCCGCCCTTTGCACCTGCAATTCCACCTGCGTATTTTTACATCTCCGCCGACAGAAGAAACTACTGAACGTATTTGAAAGGGAGCACGTTCAATCGCTTTCTTTTCTCAGGTGATACGCATGACTTCAGGGAGATCAGCTGTGGTGTGGTGGCTTTACTGCGTGAAGGCTCCAGGGTTACCATTCCAATTCAAATCCGCTGCCAGTATACCTGCGTTCCCACTTCAGCACTTTCGATTTCCACTGAAAAACGAATATCTCTGTGGTCGAAACAATCTGGTAAGTCAATCTGCTATCTCGCCGTCGAAAACCCCTCAAAATTTCCTTGCCGTCGACTGTGATTCTCCTTGCACGCGTCAATATTCCTTTCGTTTGAGCGGGGATCTCCATTTTAACGCAGAACAGGTAATCGATTTTCGGTGAACAGGTAAATCGAGATTTCTTAATGCGTTTTGGTTTGTATGTATTCACTTAGGGTTTTTTGTTACGTATTTAGATTTTAATCCTTTTTTTTTTAAATAGTTTCATTTTATTACATATAAATTCCTAAAAAATCAAATAAAAAATGCGTTTACGTTTAGACTTTGGTTTTTTTTTTAGATTTATGTTAGATCTGTAGAGTTTAGAGTTAGGTTGTCTTTTAGCTTTTAATTATTTTAGATTTTAGTTTTAGACTTTAATATTTGTTTTTTAGATTTTCATTTTTTTAGATATTAGTTAGATTTTGGAGTTTAGTTTTACATTTTTTTTTCTTTTTTAGGATTTTTATAATATAAAAAATGAGAAATAAAAAAATATAAGAAAGGGATTCATTTGTAAAAATTGTTTAGATTTAGTTTTATTTAAAATTTTAGATTTAAGATTTTAATTTTTGTTTTAGGACTTTGTTAGGATTTATTTTGTTTAGATTTTAAAATAGTTTTTTTTAAATTTTGTTATAAAAAATAAAAAATAAATATAAAAAATAAAAAATAAAAAAAATGTTTTTTGATAGATTTTTTAATTTTAATTTAATTTTTTTAGTCTAGTTTAGTTTTTTTTAGATTTTTATTTTTAGATTTATATTAAAAAAAAAAAAAAAAAAATTGAAAAATAAAAATTTTGTGGGAAATTATTTTTGCCAGTCTCAGGAGCTTTCACGTTATATGTTTTATGCTGAGATGCTAAATTTTCAAGTTTGAGATACGAAATATGATATCTGGTTAATAATTTACGATTCTCGTGGTGGTTTTAAGCTTTCATCTTTTTGAAGTTTTCAATTGCTGGATATCGTTTTGGTCATGTGATTTAGCTGATGATAGATGGTTGCTGTTCATGGTCCATGTTTCTATATCATTTAACAAGTAATCGTTTCTGCATCGATCTCTTAAGGCACTGGTCTGCTCAATTAATCAAATCCATCGAGTCCTTTTTATATCGTATCTCGTGTCTCCCAACCAACTGGTCGACAGTTGGTCTCATCATCTCACAGGGACTACCCCCCTTAGCCACGGGAGACAGGCTTAAACGGAGGGATCGGGGATCAGAGTGACAGCCCCCGGTCTGAGCGTTGTCGTGTCAATTTGCGCGACAACAGACAACAACAAGAAAAACTTTATGATAGCAGCAATATGACAATGAAAATAGTAAGCTATCAATCATATCTTTATGCCAAAAATTTACCGAAATTTTTCCAAACTTGCCCACATGAATTATCAAAAATTTTCAGCCTATTATGATGTGATTTCTGGAATTATATTAGATATAATATACTTATTACAACTAGCAATTAAAACATGAAATAAGCCTCATGATGAATGCTCAACTCAAGAAATTAATTCTTTAATGTATTAGACAACTTAGGAATTGATTTTAGGCTAACCCACATGAAATTTTTCCACTGTTATATTTCAGACTTCAGAAACAGAATTATTTAGAGATAACGGTGACCCAAAATGTAGATCTAGGCCAAATTCTTGATACACATCAAACATAAATGACTTATTAATGTATTTAACAAATTTTTAGTTAATTTCAAACCTCTTAGATGTGTTTTTCACCACTATTAGAAAGGTATATGATTGTTGTAAAATACAGTGAGGAAAAAGATGGTTTAAAGATCAAACCCTTAGGCCCTAGGCCTTGAAGATCACTTGCCCAAGTTGCAAAAAAAAAATTCAATATCTGAAACAAAAAATTTTACCAAATTTTCTGCAAAAACCCACCAATGATTAGCTTCAGAAAATCAAATATTCAAATCAGAAATGGAGCAAGGGAATCTAGGGCCAATGAGAGCTAGCACTAGGTCCAATAGAACTAGCGTTGGGCAAGGAGAAGGTAGATCTGGGTTTGAGAGCCCCAAAACTTGAAACCTTTGTTCTAAAAAAAATTATTTTGCTTTAGATCTTACGATTTATTGCAAAATCTTTAATGGCTGGCCTTGAAAAAATATTTGGGACAAGACATTGCCTTTTAGGGCCTAGATTTGTCTCAAAAGCCCCAGATCTGCTTGGAAAAATCTCAAATCTGAAGATTTGTTTGGCTGATTTACCAGATCTATTTCTGCAAACAACCTTTGAGCCCAGATCTTGCCCTCTAGGGTCTAGATCTAGCTCAGATCTGAAGATTTTCTTGGTTGATTTCTCAAATCTATTCCTGCAAACAATCTTTGAGCATAGATCTTACCCTGTAGGGTCTAGATCTAGCTCAGATCTGAAGATCTTCTTGGCTGATTTCTCAAATCTATTCCTACACAAGTGAAAAGAGAAACACCCAATACCCAATATGTACAAAACTAGAGAAAATCCCAAAAAGCCCAAGTGTTAAAATTCAAAATTATGTTACAAAATTTCATAACTACACAAGTAAATAACAGATCTATACAAATAATTTACAGATCTATCAGATCTGAGGAGTATGAGTCGAATTCTGCTCCCAGATCTAATAATCTAAGGCTCTTAATAGTCAGATCCATCAAAATTTCCACAAAATATTTAAAATATTTTGAAATTTTAGAGAGGTACTAGTCCAAAAACACTCTGCAGAAAAAAAAGATTATCATTAGATAAATCCTGAGGCTTATATGAAGTAGGCTCTTCAGAAAATATGTGTTGAGAGTTGGCTGGTCCAACTGAGAACTATCCCAAAACACTCAATGAGAACCTGAGAGATCTTCTGCAAACACTAGGTCAACCATAAAATCAAGTAGAGAAATAGAACAACAATAAAATTTCGAAGAAATAGAGATACTTACTACTTCAATCAAAATTAAAAATGTTACCCTAGATCCAACAAACTGAACAAGATATTTGTATTTAGATTATTCTAAGAGAGATATTGATTGATAGTTTTCACATAATATTAAGCAGAAATTAAAACAATGTTACCATAAATTCATGAAGAGGAACACTATAGCACGTTGAAACCCCAAAGACTTTTGCATTAATTCAAAAAAGTATACAAGAGAGCTTGAGAGCTTAGTACATGACTCAAAGGTCAGATGATCTCAACTGACAATTGACCTCCTATTTAAAGATAAATCTTGCAACGGCTAGTTCGAGTGATTCTTGTCAGAGCAATTTCGAGCATCGATAACAATTAAATTTCTTTTTAATCTTATCCGTAGAAATATTAAATTCTTGAGGAAATTCGAATTTTTCAATTAAATGCATTTTAATTAACCCAAAAATAAAAATTTTGAGCTAATTTCCTCAAAAATTTGACTTTGACTTAAACCCCAGGGACCAAAGGCTTAAAATTTAGCAAAATAATTAATTTTCCTTAGTCCTAGGACCTTTTAAAATTTGAATTTTAAGAACCCACGAATTTTTCCTTCGGAAAATTTAAATTTACTTAGGACCTATAATTAATTAAATTTCTGGCTTAGGATTTTAATTAATTTTTGGCCAGAAAATTTAATTAATTAACCTATGAGGGGATAAATTATTTTTCCAACCCTGAAGACACTTTACATCATTATTTTCATATATTTTACATCACAAGGGGGAAAACCCATCTGAAATAGACCCTCACAAACTACCCATTTCTGCGACACAAATATAATCCAGCAGACTAAGAAATTTGTAATAAAATAACCCAACCAAATAGTTAGGATTATTCCCAAATCACTTTTACATAGACTCGATCTATAACACTAGGACTTGCCTAAGATTTTGGTGACAAAACTCATTTCGGCTTTGGGGGTAAGGCTAAAGGAAAACTCTGCCGATCATCCGAGAATGGATCAGTGAGACAAAAAACCTCCCGAAATGTAGATCGTCACCAGAAAAATAGGTTTACCTAGGCAATTACATACATGACACAGATCTGCTGAGATTATTTACATCATATACATGCAGAATGGGTTTACATTATAACATGACAATCAGGTTGATGATGAAAACTGGATGACAAGGACACATCGATCAGGCGCAATCCATTTTTGTGAAAAAGGGGGTGTATTGCTATGGGTCGTTGACACGTAGTGGTCAACAGACTGGAAAACCAAATATCCTAAGATTTCCTATCTTAGGCTTCTTGCATGTAAATGTTTCTTCAGTGTCTTATCCTCTAGAATCCATTGTGGGTTCCTATTCTACAAATACTCAACTATGTTGCATGCTTCGGCTCACAAAAAGATTGAAAAAACCTATTCATGGATCATGGCCTTCACCGCATTGATGATAAACCTATTCTTTCTTTCTGCAACCCATTTTGTTGCGGGTTGTAGGACACCATATTCTCCCTCTTGATCCCTTCCTCATAGAAATCAATGAACTCATTAGAGGTGTATTCACGTTCATTATCTTTCCTTAGCACCTCGATCTTCTTTGATATCATGTTTTCCTCTTGAGATTTGAAAGCTTGGAAATGATCGAAGACCACACCCATTTTCTTCACGAAGTAGATCTAATTCTTCTTAGAGAAGTCATCATTGAAGGTCACATAGTAAGATGTGCCCTTTACTAAAGACACTGACATAGGCTTTTTCTAAATCAGAATGGATTAGATCCAGAATGCCTTTGGATCAATTCTCGCTGCTAGGGAAGGATGCCTTGACATTCTTTCCAAGTGCACACCCTTTGCACACTCCCTACTGGTCCAGACTAAAGTTTGGAAGTCTAGTGACCATCCATCTTAGTAATGATAGAGATTTGTGATGGATATGCCACATCCTCCTGTACCAAATATTGCACATGCTCTCACTATTGTGCATTAGTTCCTAAGGCTTAAGTAGGCTTACCCTAAAGTCTATATAGGTTCCCCTCTTGGACTCCAATCCTCACTGTATTATGATTGTCTCACTCTAGGAAGATGAACATTTGTGCCCTTCGAAAGTTAACCTCATAACCTTTTTCCTCCATGATTTGGATGGACAAAAGGTTCCTCTTTGGTCCAAGTACATAGGGTACCTCCTGTGCATCAAAGTAACCTCTTAACTCAAGCTAGAATTGAACTGTCCCTTGTACCTTCACTACATACTTTGCATCATCACTAATCTTAATATGGATCCTTGAGTTGTCCTCTACAAAACCACCATTGAATATCTCTCTAGCCTTTGTCATGTCGCAGGAGGTTCCACTTCCCAAGTATTAGGCACGTATAGCAATGGTGCTAATAGAAAGAAAATACACGAGTGAAAAGTCACTCTCGAACCTGGAAGAAATCTTAACTGTGTCTCTACTATTGCTACAATTGTCTACGACTTCCCCTTGCTCTTCTTCCTATGTGGACACTGAGAAGCAAAATGGCCATTCTTATGGAAGATATCACATTTAATCTTGCTCATATCTCTCTTCTTCTCGAACTGTTGTCCCTCTTATTGCATGTCACCCTTCTTGATGGAAACTTTCCCTTTGGTCTTCTTCGTCCTGTTGACTAAGGCCATGTTTTCATCTACTACTCCTCCTCCCTGTTTGCTAGTCTTGGACTCTTTATGAGTCTCCTCTTTGACGCAATCATCCCAAAGTCTCTCTTAGTTGGGAAATTTCTCCCGAGCACAGATTCCCATGATGAATGGTTACCAAGCGTTTTTGAACCCATTCAGAGCCACATTCACTAACTTTGCGTCCAATTCAACTTCTCCAATAGCTACAAGTTGGTCATGGATTTGTGTGATCCTCATAAGGTAGCTGGTCAAGTTGTTGAATGGGTTCATTCTACACTCTCTAAGCTTATTTTTGAGAATCATTTTCTAACCTTTGTTATCACTTTGAAATAGTGATACCATGGCATCAAACATCTATTTAGATATGGTATTTTCTGCAACATGTGGAATCAAATGATCCTTAATAGCTTCAAGGAACACCCTTTGTGCCTGTATGTTCTTATCCCATGTTTCTTGCATGGCCGGGTCTACTACTACTGGTGTCTGTGTGCTCCCTAATGTCTGCATTGGAGTTGGAGGAGGGTTGGACACAACTTCTCACAAGCGTCGATCCTTGAAGATCACTGAGATTCTTGCCTTTCATGGCAGGAAATTTGAAACCCCATCAAGTTAATCCTCAACTCTCAAATGTGAAAATTTGGTGACTCGAATTCCTACTACTACAACTGATTAAATTTCTCCTACTTGTTAATTTCTGAATCAAGTTATTTACAACGTTACACAGTAAACATCAAAATAAAAGTTAATACAACCTTCACAACATAAAATATTGCGGAAACAAAAACACACACAAATACATTGTTGTTTTTGGACCAATGTCCCTGGAAAAACCCAACTTGGGAAAACCGGTGCAACAACTGAGGATTTTATTATTATGCAGTAGTTTTTGAGTACAAATCTTTATATGCCCAAATTGGAAATCTAATACAGAGAATAAACTGGCAAAGAGGTAGTGAGAAATATTCTCACTCTGTCACTGGTGATTTGAATCTGATCCAGGCTATAAATGGCTAGCCCCACAATGCCTCTGCATAGTCTTTGTGTTAGTCTACGAAGATCTGCATCACGGATTATAGGAATTGTGTCACCCTTCCAGCTGATTGATTTACTGACTGGAACTTGAATCTTTGGCCCTCCGGTCTCACACCCTGGCTTTCGGCACTAGATCTCGACTCTCCCAGGAAAATTATGAACTTCCTCTGAAGCACTGCGCTGCCTCTGTGTGGCACTGCGCTGCATCTCTGAACCTTTTGTTGGCTTCTCTTCTTTGGACTCTCTGGAACTAAAAATTCCCTTCGGTCTACTATCCCTGCCCCTCATTGCAAGAAGATCACTTGATCTCTCTCCGACAACTCAACGCTGCTACTCTTAAGAAATTCGATCTCTAGATCTCACTATCTTGTGTGTGTTTTCCAAGTGCCCATCAAGATCCTTCTTATAATCTCTTGTTGGAGGACCAACGACCAAGATTAAAACATAATCAAAAGATAATATTAACTGGGAATTGATCCTTGTCTTCTTCTAGAAAATTCGCACTACATTTAATTAATACTCTTTAATTAATCACATTTTCTAAGTTTAGACTTAGGAATACATTAAAAAATGATTAATTATTTTAATTAAACCATCTCTAGGTGGAATTATCCCAAACAATTTTTGGGTCTTGGAGAATGCATGTGTCTTAGTCTCTCTGCAAAATTTCGAGGCTAGAGCACATCTGATGCTACATAAATCAACACTCCCTCTTAGCGAGGAATGTGCTCTAGTGTGCAACCCACCGTAGCATCACTCTGTCTCTATACCATCTCCTGTTATGCTGCTGATGTCTGGCTCTGCTTCCCATCAACTACTGCTCAACTCTGATTGCTACAGCCATGCTACTACTGACTCTGTTGAATTGTTGCCAACATTGCATCTGCACTGCAACTCTGTTGTTGCTGCCATTGCAACATCTACAACGGAAAAACATCCAAAATACTGAACTAACTATGTTTAGTATGATGCATCCGTCGTCCGAGTTTTGACTGTTGCTAGACTCTGCACTGCCATTGAAGCCTCTGCACTGCTGTTGACTTTGTTCTGTGCTGCTCAATATCTGACCGCTACTAGCTACTGCATTTGTCACTCTGGCACCTAACTACATGACCTGACACAGGTCCATCCTGCTACTGCTGACTATGGGCTCCCGTAGCAAGGTCTTGATCCAAGAGGTGGATTGCTCAAGGATCCTGCCCATCCTGTAGCTCTCTGAGGCTACAACTCTAGATCAACCCACCTTCGACCTGGAGGCATCTTGACAATCATGGAAAACTCTTCCTCTAGCCAAGAGGAAAGTCTGTCAATATCAGCGGATGCAGCTTGCTGATCCTACTTCTCCTCCTTGCCCCTTTTTCTGAGAGGACACTAATTGTTGTAGTGGCCCATCTCACCACACCTGAAGCACTTGATTTTTGAAATGACCTTTTTCCTCTTGCGTTGCTCCTGTTGCCCCTTTGATGCAAGGGCCACGTCCTCCTCTTCCTTCACGACCTTCGTCCCAATACTGCTACTGCCATTGATTGTGGCCTTCATGAGATCACGCCTCATCTCCTCCTACCGCATATCATCCCATACACGTTCCCAATCTGGTAGGTGTTCTTTGCCCAGGATGCTATGGACAAACACTTGTTAATCTTCAGAAATGTTATTCAGGGCTAATCAAACAAAATCTGTTGGTTGGGGCCCTAACCCTACTGAATCCAGTTGATCTCAGACTTCCTGAAGCCTCTTAAGGAAGCGGTCTATTTGCTCCCGTTTTTGCATCCTCATGCATCTCAACTTCTCTTCTAAGTACATCTTCCACTGCTTGGAAGATCCTTCGTATAGCATAGCTAAGGCTTCCCACATCTATTGGGCAGTATCCTTGCCAGCTATATGGGATACTACATGATCTCGAACCTCATCGAGAATGATCCTCTTAGTCTTCACCATCTCAGCCTTGTACTTCTTGAGTGGATCTGCATCGGCGAGCACAACTACCACACTATTGGCATACATCTTGAGATCATGCTCATCTAGAAGGAAGGAGATCCTAGTCTTGCAAATCACATAGTTGGAGTCTCCATCCAACTGATCTTAATCTCTCAATTCAGTTGTTGCCATCTCTCCAAGAAAAGTTGAATTGCTTCCTCTTCTCGTCTGCGCAACTACTGCCCAGCTATTCGCACTCCCTTATGGAGTGAGAAATCCTGCACACAACTATTGTTGCTCTGCTAAGAAAAATTCGAACTTCTTGGCTAGAAGTCCCCCGAGGAAAGAATTCCATCAGTGTATGCTCTTCCTTCCTCCTGACACTATTTTCACTAGCAAACTGCTGCAAAATCTGTGTCCCAGCTGAAGATCTACTCTACAACGAAACTATTGCTACTTCCTTTGCCTTTGGTACTCTTTGATCTGGGAAATTTTATTCTTTGTCGGCTCACTCAGAGAAGTAAAATTTCCATGAAAATACTGACCCTTCTCGTTAAGGAAATACGTTTCCGCTAAGGGTTTCGAATTACTGCCTATGCGAAAATTCGAATTGCCCCTTCTTTTTGCACTTAGTTGTGTGGCTTACGATCTGTGCTCTAATACCATGTGAAAATTTGGTGAACCGAATTCCTACTGTAGCAACTGATTAAATTTCTCCTAATTCTTAATTTATGAATCTAGTTATTTAGTGTTGCATAGTAAACATCGAAATAAAATCTACTACAACCTTCATAACATAAACTACCGCGGAAACAAAATGCTGCACAGGAGAGAAATAAACACACACACAAACACACCATTGTTTTTGGACCAATGTCCCTGAAAAAACCCAACTTGGGAGAACCGGTGCAACAGTTGAGGGTTTTATTATTATGCAGTAGTTCTAAGTAAAAATATTTAGAAGCCCAAACTGGCAATCTGATACAGAGAATAAACTAGAAAAGAGGTAGTGAGAAATATTCTCACACTGTCATTGGCGATCTGAATTTGATCCAGGCTCTGAATGGCTAGCCCCACGCTGCCTTTGTGCAGTCTTTGTGTCAGCCTATGTAGATCTGCATCACAGATTCTAGGAACTGCGTCACCCTTCCAGCTAATCGATTTTCTGACTGGAACTTGACTCTCTGGCCCTCTGATCTCACACCCCGACTTCCGACACTAGATCTCGTCTCTCCCAGCAAATGTAAAAACTCCCTTTGAAGCACTGCGCTACCTCTACGTGGCACTGCACTGCCTCTCTGAACCTCTCATTGCCTTCTTTACTTTTCACTCTCTAGAACTAAAAGATCCCCTCTGGTCTACTATCCTTTCCCCTCACTGCAAGAATATCACTTGATCTCTCTCCGGCAACTCAGCACTACGATTCTTGAGAAATTCGATCTCTAGATCTCACTACCTTGGTGTGTTTTCCAAGTTCCCATCAAGCTCCTTCTTATAATCTCTCATTGGAGCACCAACGACCAAGATTAAAACATAATCAAAGGCTAAGATTAAATAGGAGTTGATCCTCATGTTCTTCTAGAATATTCGCACCAGATTTAATTAACCACATTTCCTAACTTTAGACTTAGGAATACATTAAAAAATGATTAATTAAACCATCTCTAGGTGGAATTTTCCCAAATGATTTCTGGGTCTTGGAGAATGCATGTGTCTTAGTCTCTCTGCAAAATTTCGAGGCTAGAGCACATCAAATTGATTACCAACATGGATGTCCTGATATCTGTCTCTCAAGCTTATTAAAGTAACCTGAAAACCTATAGATATATTTTTCTCTCAAAGCAAGTGCTCTGATACCATGTTAAAATATTCTAAAAATAACTTTATAAGAAAACAAATCAAATCTAGTTACTTGCTAGAATTATTAACTTTTGCATGCAATGGAAAATGAGAAAAGCAATCACACATAGTGCACAAATATTTTTTCCCTTCTAGATCAGTTCATCATTCAAAATTATCTTCAGAACTTACAACATCTCCCTTATAGGGAAAAATCAAATCTGAAAAATCACTCAAATGAACAACAAACCTTAAAACTATAGTCTACATGAAAATCAAGGCATATTTCCCTCAAATTCATATCATTGTACATAATCCATATGACAGTACAAAATTCGTACAGATGGTTGTACATCTTGCTCTACTAGGCTGTATGGCTGCTCTTTTCCTTGCTGTTGACGACACTTGCTAAAGAGTGGTTGCCTTCTTGTTGAACTATTGTTGAAATCCTCACCAATGGTTGAAAATCAGATCTCTGATTTTCTTCTTCACTCATGTGACTTGCAAAATGAATGCTTTGTGTGTCTTTGTCCTTTTCCCTCTCTTTCTTTTATAACTTTGGCATGAGATAAAAACCTAATCTTCAACGGTTGAGATCTTTTGTGAGATCAATGGCTATTTTTTAATTAAATTATTAAGAGACCCACTTTAGTCACTTTATTAATTAAAAGTAATTTTAGTAAAAAAATGTTCACTTTATGAATTAATTAAGAAGGTGAACTTCTGAAAACGCATGGGATACTTTTAATGAAGATTTCCATAAGTAGACACCCTCATGGAAATACTTCGCTGACCTACAAAAGCTAACACAAAACCTATGAACACTGAACAACAATGAAGAGACTCAAGCTTGTGAATGGGTGGACAAATGAGGCTTCTCACATTATGTAAACCCTTGTTCACACCAGTAGAGAAGAAAGGGGTGAGAACACAATTAGGATTGGGTCTCATACTGAAGAAATAAGCACCAACGAGAGGAAACGGGCACAAGAATGACTCTAATACTGCTGTTGAACTCACAAGAATGCAAGAGAAATTTATGATAAATATGAGATACAAACTATTCATAAAATATACATATAAATACATTTTTTATGACGCTTGGTTTTCATATTCGAAGAGGCCTCTTTGAATTCTATGTCTGTTGGCCTTCACTTGAGGCTTTTCAGCTTCCAGTCAAGTGATTATGCTAATTTTACATAACCCCAAGGATTATGTTTCCAACACTCTGAAACATTTGTTAGGTATTGGTGTTCTTAATTCTCACTAGCTTATGTTCTTTATTACTAGCACTAATGTTTAGAAGTTAGTAGCTATACCCAACCATACTTCGTACTGGATTCCTAAATATGAAATCCTCATTGTCAAAGCCACTCCACATCAGAAACATTGATATTTTAATTAATCTCCATATATGGTTTGCACTTTATTTTAACTGTTTTGAACTTTTGTTTTGGATATAGTTCTCTTGTATGACAATTCTCAAATGTTGATAGAAATCTTGTCTCTAGTCACATTTTCCATGAATACGTGCACTTTAATGGATTTGTGTTTTGTGTATCCTAAATCCATAGTAAATGCTAGTGACATATATTGTACAATCCATTCTAATGTAATGTATTGTGTCTGAAATAGAAAAAAATATTTGTTGTTGATTTATAAAGATTCATGATTTAAAGTCCAACTTTGGTTTCAAGCATAATTCTTTAAAAACAATATCTATTAAAAGAGAATCAATTTGATTATCCTAAACTACTAATAGTACTAGCTATGAAAAAACATAACATTTGATATTGATCACCTTGTATATTGATCCATCATTGTCAACTAACATTTATCTTCATGTTGTGAGCAGGTTATAGGATACAAATGCTTAAAGCATTGGAAACTTTTAAGTACTCTAAAACAGGAGGCATGTTTATTAATTCATGCTTCTGCCATGAACAAACAGAGAAACAAGAGACATGGTTTGCATCAGACTCTCCGAAGATGAATAACAAGGTAATTCTACTTTGAGTGTATAAAGCATATATTTGGTTAGTAAAGGATTTAATTGGCCTTTATTTTTTCTAACTTGTTTAAGGGTCCTAGTCAATTTAATTAAGGATTATAATATTTAAGCAGGATTGTATAACTCTTTTAATCTTGCATTTCTTGCATGAAAACTATATACTAATCAAATTCAATAGATGTAATGCAATATATTATAGCTCTTTTAATACAATTACAATAGGAAACATCTTGGTAATATCCAAGGATTTGCTACTTTTCAAAACCATGCTAGAAGAGCCAACAAATCAGATTGGGCACTACTACCCACCACCGGTGGGTAATACCCATAGGAGCAAAAGTTTTCTCCTAAGATGGTCCTTAGCCGACAGCCAACATCCCCTTGCAACCACCAAATAGCTTGATGTGCCACTATCTTCACCACTTGAGCCAACCATATGCTACCTTTCCCATATGTTATGATCGTATGCTTGAAGGTGGGCCTTCCAAACCCGAAGGTATGGCTTTTCATTGTGCAATTGGGTATTTTTGTTTACTTATCATGGACACTTGTGGGCATGGATTAGTGGGGGGATTCAATGGAAAGAGTGGGCTTGGTTTGTACTCTTGTCTCCTTTGTCCAATTTGATGGTTAACCTTGTATTCTAGTCCTTTGCGATCTCCTTTATTGGCTACTAGTTGTAGGGGTGGAACTACATGGGAAACCTTGATTTTGGTTGCGTGGTCTCGCTTCTCGAAACCACATACATCACTCCCGTTCGTTCATTATAACCCCTTTCACCATATTTCCCATCCGAGTCCACATATGTCCATTGTGTCGACAAGGAGTTAGCCTCCCCCTCCCCTTGTCCACATCTTGGGTTGGGCCTAGAACGATGCCCTAGAGGTTGGAAGCTAAAAATAAAGGTAAAAGCATAATTTTTCCACTCTCAATAGGAAATGTACCATAAAATGCAAAAAATGGCTAGGATATACAAATTTAGCACATGGGAAAAAGCCAACAAAAGATGTACCCTATCATTATGGCCATCACCCTAGTTTCTAGGGCCCCTCATATTGACCCCCCACATCATTAAGGAAGCCATGATTGTCCCAACCCTTGGTGGGTGATGAACTGCTCCACCTTCAGGGGGTATTCACTACTATATCTTACACATCATGCTTTCATCCCCTAAAGCACCGAGCAGTTATAAAAAAGAAAAATCAATAAAAGGAGAAAGGCATATGAAGAAGGGTGGAAAAATAAAGGCTGGGGTAACTCATGTACCACGATTACTCCCTCCTACTTTCATACACCCAAGTGTGGGCTTCCCTTTTTATAGCTACCCTTGTACTGTGGCACGTGGCTTGGATCCTTCCCCTGATGCCCCACTCCATTCCATCATTATATCACATTCCACCTGCCATTTGATGGATGTACGATGGACATGTAACTCCCCTTAGAGGCTGAAACCACCTAATAGGGTCCTTGGTTAACCTTCTTCTTAAAATTGGAGACACTTATATGTTCTAAAGGCCACTATGGAAGGGCATGGCACTATGAAGTGTCCTCTTGGGCCCATTATGATTTGTAAGCTCACTTACTCAATTGCAGTAATGTTTGGTTGTACTGGAAGGTGAGGGGATTCATTTAATATTATACAGGATTGTAGGTGGGTCTTCATCTTGGGTTTGGTCTCCCTATACGGGGTCCAAGCCCTCCAGAGGGTCATATTGGCACTTGTAAGGTGAGTGTTGAGATCCAAGGGCCTCCACCGTAGCAGAAAGAAGATTGCCACATCATGGGAGCCTTCATCGCCTTACATTGCTTTCTCATGTTCCATTTATTTGACGATGATGATGCACTTGGACCACCTTGCCCAACCAGCTACACTCTTGCACCACACACTTGGTAGCTGATTTAGGTCCCAGATGAGGATGTGTCTCACCATGGGAGACAAAGGGAGGGCTTGCATCATTCTTCTAGCCCTGACATATGCGATACAAGCTTGTTCGATCCATTTGGAGACCCATGAGGATGTTTTGTGCCCCCACAACCACTTGGGGGTGCCGCAGGTCATTTTCTTGGATATCAAGGGGCCACCCCCTTTATCAATATTGTTGGAGCTCATTCATTCATCTTGGCACACACTGGACTCCATTACACCTCTTTAACGACCCTTCGACCTATTGTATCTATCATTTTTTCCTCTTGAGAGGCTTATTTTTGTATTATGGAGCTATCTTGGTGAGCTTGTCACCAAGTTATGTTACTTTTGCACATTATATTATTAGTTGGGGCATTATTAGGCCTAATTAGGAAAATTGAACCCCTTAGGAAGGATATGTATTGTTGTGATGATCATTTCATTGGATCATCACTTGGATTTGGATTAGTATCTCTTCTTGAGAATTTCGCATTAGGTATTGAGGACGAATTGGAGGTTCTTGGATGCATTTTGATGTTTTGAATCTTGATTAATGCTATTCTATTTTGGAGCTTCTCTTTTGCAAATATAATGGATGGATATAATTTTTGTGCCATGCAAGCTTCTCTCTTATGCAAAGTTTTCATTTTATGTTTAATGTATGGAATACTACACCATGATGTTGCTTGTGCTCTAAACTTATGCAAAAATCTTGAATAACTAAGTAGGCTTGATCTATTCCATGTGTTATCCATTGGGCATGAAAATAAAATGTTCCTAGGGGTTATCATGGAGGGTTCGGCCTTGAAACTCCATTATTTTGACAAATCGAAGCATAAATCCTTGTTGTAGCTGGGTAGTTACTTCACTAGGGCATGCAAAGTTGCAATTAGGATCCTTGATAGAGAAAAAACCCTAAAATAAATCTCATCCTTGACTCCATTCTCCCAATAGGCTAGGCACTGGTATTAGGTGATCACCCAAGATGAATATTTTTCTCACCTCCTTTCCTATTTTCTAAGCCCTAACCCTAGTAGGCTTCATAGGCCATTACACGAAATCCATTGTAACCATCCAAACTTGATGAAATTTGGTCTAGAATTGCGTCGGTTTGTCTTCAATAGGTCCTCCAATATCCATTCTGACAGTTTAATCTCAAGTTTTTCCAAACCCTAGCTCGAAACCATTTCTCCCTAGGTTTCCTTTGGTTAGTGGTTTCATTAAGGATCATTGAATTGAACATTAAGTTCAATTCTCATCTCTTTGATCCTTTTCTTCTATTTCACTTGGTCAAGACCCTTTGTTTGAATCTTCACTCCAAATTCTTGACCTTGTTTGGGTCCCCTAGGGCTTCTTTGTGGTCCTGTAACCTTGTCACTCCAATTTCACAAGGATTGCTTAGAAACCCTATTATTCCAGGATTCTTTGGTCTAGGGCACTTATTACCAAGAAATACTACTCAACTCTAGGTCTAGGTCTCCTTCAAGCCCTTCTTGGGGAGGCATCCATCTTGCTTCTAAAGCAAGTAATTCCTTTCATTAGAGTCTCTCCTCTGGATAGGCTCTTGGAATCATTAATTTCACGCCATTGATATATTTCTCTTAGTGATCTCCCTAATACCAGGACTCCTCCCTTCAGTGAAATTCAGTAAAGAGCAGGGAGCTTTAGCTGAGGTGACAGTGAGATATTGCTCCATTATTTCTACTTAACCTAGTAGTTCCTCTATAGGAACCCCTCCTAGGACCCTTGCTAGATTGAGTAGTAACAAGAACCATAATATGAGTCTGTAATATTGTTTTTAATGATAAAATGTTTAGAAATTACTTGAATTAGAAGTTTTTCTATAAATCAATGAAACACAACTTCCATATGAACTCTTGCTAGCTTCAAATGTATGTTATACCAATCAGTCCAAAGGAAGGAGAAATTAGTTAGTTTAAGATCGACTAGAACACATGATAAATTTATGCACATAAATTTTAAACTTAGAAGAAGGGCTTCCCTCTAATTGTTAATTTTGTAGCATCGTATCAGTGTTCTAGTCTCGACTTTGGTCAAAAAGGCTAAGAAGCACTATAACTCTAGAACCCAAAAAATGTTTTAGGAGAAAACACCTAGAGATGGCTCAATTAAGTTAATTAGTCGATAATTAAATTTTTCCTAACTTAGGAAAATTGATTAATTAATAAGAGTTAATTGAGAAAGGTGATATTTCTCTAGAAAATCAAATGGATCGACTCAAAAATGATCTTAGCCATTCATGAGGATTTAATCACGGTCTTTGGTGAACCAATGGGAGATTATAAGAGGAGGTCGATGGGGTTGGAGCAAGACACATCAGGAGAGCGAGTTTCTTGGGTAGATCGAGCTATCCAGTGTAGTGATTCAGTAGGAAGAGGGAGAAACTGAGTTTCTCAGCAGTAGAGCAACAATAGCTAGGAGGAAAAAATATTTTTGGAGAGATGTCGAGCAGCGAGTGTGAGCAGCCAGAAATCCCATTTTGAACTACCTGAAAGTGATTGTTTTAATTTTTGGAGGCTGGGAGATCACTCGTAAGGCAGAGCGAGTAACTTCTAGGGCCAGAGGGAGGCAGGATGACTCATCTAGAGCTAGCTAGAAGGAAGCGCAAATTATCTAGGCCAGCCAGTGCACATTTATGGGCAATGTGAGTTTCCAAGAGAAAGTGTGAGCAAGGCTAGAGGGGCCGAACTTGGTTGCAGTAGGGAGGAATTTCCTTGAATTAATTTTGGAATTTTATTTTTCTGGAGGATACCCAGTTTGGCATCCAAATTTGTGCTCAATATTTTCGCTGCTGCATAATAATAATAAAACACTCATTTGCTGCACCGATTTTTCCACATTGGGTTTTTTCGGGGACATTTGTCCAAAAATAACTGTGTCGATTTTATTGTGTGCGTTGGAATTTTCTCAGTTTCCAGCATTTTATTTTCCACAACGTTTTTATAGTGAAAATTACAGTTGTGATTTTATTCGTTATTTGTCATAGAAAATAAACTGCACTTAATTTTAATCAGTTAGAAGAATAATTTCCAGTTGCTGAAATAGATTAAAAATTTCACTCTAATCAGAAACATAATATAGAGAAGTGTGGTGATATATCCTTCCAAAGATATCTAGAAAATTCGTACTCCTAGAAGATATTCCTAAAATATTCTTTGAGATAAATTTCTACACAAGTTGATGGTAGAAGGGTTTCCCTCCAGTCAGAAAAATAATGTAATGTCCCAAATGGAACAATTTGGGGTTTTCTCAAATTTTAACTCATAAATACTTCAGATAAACTTTCCATTCATAAACAGAAGATTTCCATGTAAAATAGATCAAGAGAATGCATGCAAATCAATCATACAATGAGTAGAAATAATATCAGCTTTTAGTATAATATATAGACTGGGGTTTTACATGCTGGAATAACAAAAATAGCTGAGATAACTGAGATAGAACTGGCCTCAAGGATCTTCTCTAATGTTTCATGGGCCCTCCACCAAAACTAAACCAAACTGCCACTACTAGGCTCTCCTGTGAATTCTGGATGAACTCACCAAGGGGAGATGGGTACTCGCCCAATCTCACTAAATCACCTGAGGGTTTCTTTCCTAGGGCTACTAATGGAGTAGAGAATTGGGTTCTCAACCTCTCATACAAGAAACAATATCAAAATTCAAGATGTCTTCCAATGGTCTCCTCCTCCTCTTTTATAGATTTGATGGACTCCTCTAGAACCTTCTATTTTATTATTATTTTAATCATGGAGCACTTTTCCCCCTTTTATTTCAATTAAAATATTCTTTTAGTGTGGGAAAAGGGTAAATTGGCTACCATGTCTCCTCAGGCCACTGAAACTCATATCTAACCATCCCATCCTATAGATCTTCCTGTTTTGGTTCCAACGAGCTATTACACTGAGGTGTTCCACCAATTAATCTTCTTGGAATGCCACCTCAAGCATAATTAATTAAGTTATGCCCAATAATAATGTTGATTTCTGAAAGTTGTCAGAATGAGATGGAACGAAAGGAAAATTGTGTGGATGATGGAATATGCCAAACGAATGCCATCAAATCCCATAAA
The DNA here is from genome assembly GCA_031772625.1 of Pinus tabuliformis. NCBI lineage: Eukaryota > Viridiplantae > Streptophyta > Pinopsida > Pinales > Pinaceae > Pinus > Pinus tabuliformis. Next base: position 634,158,632 of record CM062819.1, on the reverse strand, counting down.
AACTCCCCAAAACTCTATCGGAACCCTTGATGACATAAACCTGCTCCATTGACCTGGCCATCTCCTGCCCTGGAAATCCACCTTGGCTGTACTATGAAGAAGGATAAAAATGGGGACATGAAAAATAATCAAGAAGTATGGTGATATATATTTCCAAAGAGATTTAGTAAAGTCGTACTCCTAAAAGATATTCTGAATTCCTTCTTTACAAGTTGAACTCATCATCTAGTTGCGAGACTTGATTCATCTAGCCTATGTTTGCTCACCAAGGAATGTAAAAGAATTATCTAATGTGTTGGACACCTAATCCTCAATGGGTTAGTGTGGAAGCCAAATAGACAAAAGGAGTCCAAGAGACCTTGGGATGTGAAACCCAACGGTCACAATATGTACTATAAATGTATATCACTTGTTAATAAAATTTGTATTCTCATGTTTTATCCTTCAGATTCTCTTGCTGCCCATGTGTGTTTAACATGGTATCAGAGCACAGGTCCTCAGTCCCTAAAATTAGTTGTAACTCCTTGCATCAGTTTTCTCTGCCATAACCATTGCCTGTGCCCTCTGCGCTCCCTGGGCTATTCATAATTGTCCTCCCTGCGCTCTCTAATCATTGTTTGCACGTTTTTTTGGGTGTAACGTCTCTTGGAATGACAAAGAACACCCAGCTCCTGGTGTCGCTTGCAATCAGCACAGTAAGCGCACAGTTTGCACCAATGTTTTAAAACTCTGACTCCAACTCTGACTCGGCCGAGGGTCGACTCCGACTCCGACTCCGACTCGGTATCGACTCGGCCGGCTCGATTTCAATGACTCGGTCGTTGTAAAAAATACATTAAATATTTATTTTTTATAAAAACACATAATTTTAAAGATTTTCATTCATGTTTCCAAACACACAACATTAGAATATAGATAGAAGACAACATATTATCAAAGTAGGCTCATGAATATATCCATTATATCAAAATGGCACCCAGTGCATACACGATGATGATATAGAGATCAAAACAAAAACAAATAACCAAGGAGGCTATAAATGGCCTCTACAACAAAACTCTGTGACCAGTACTACTGGATACTGCTAGAGTTGCCAACATCATTTGGCTCAGTGTTACTTGGGAGCGGGAGCGAAAGTGGGGAGCAAGAGCGAAAACGGGAGCTGGAGCGACATTTTCAGAAGCTCCTGGTTTGGGAGCGAATCCTGGAGAAGTTCGACAACCAATGTCACTAACATCAAGGTACAAAGAGGGATTGGTGCTCTTGGTTAAATACGAGTTCCATACCCTAATACAGGACAAAATTCAGTGGAAACATTACAATCCTCCAATCCTGAAATCCTGAAAATCTGATAAGTCTACTGAATTTTGAATGAAATCTAAAATTCTACTTTTTCCATATGAAATCCAATGAGGCCGGAACCACTCTCAAACATCCTGAGTCATTTCATGGTAACGTTAAAATTTTAAGTAAAACGATGAAAATGAAGATTAAGGAGAATGTCACTTTTACTTTAAGAATTTAACATTACCATGAAATTTGAGTAGCATATCAATACTAGGAGAGGTGAATGGACCCCAAATAGCACTTAACCAATTTAGAAAACACATTGGAGTCCCCAACAATCAGCTAAATGTTAAAAAGTTAAAAAAAAATTAGAAAAATTGCTGTTTTTTGTGGGGACTGGCTAGATTTAATGACTCGGCCGGGTTGACCGAGCCATGATTGACTCGGCCGAGTCATGCAATAACTCGGTCGAGTCAGTCATGACTCGGCCTCCCGAACTGGTTTTTCTGCTGAGTCATAAAATTCTTCAATGACTCGGATCAACTCGGCCGTTTCGGATTCGATTCGGCCGAATTTTAAAACTATGGTTTGCACAGAACAACAAGCAAGTATCCATGGTATGAGCGTTGAGTTCTTTTGAAATCTGTGCTGCGTAGATTAAAGGTTGGTGTTGGCATATGCTTCAAGTTTTAATGCTGCTCCCATATACGCTGTCCCAAGTATTAATGTTGTCCTGGTTTTAACGTTGTCCCAAGTTTTAACGTTGTCCTGGTTTTAACACTGCTCTATTGCTTTAATGCAATACGACCAACAACTTGATCAAGATCTCTCTGACCACTAGATGTGATACGCCGTCCACCGTTGGGATCCATCTCAACGATATTCATCATTTCTAATTGCTGTGTACATGGCGAGCAATAGATCCACTGCTTTTATGACCACCATAAATTTTACAAAAAGCTCCAACTCCGATACCCTTTCTCAAATAGATTTTCAAATAGATTTTCCTTGCCATTGAAGCTACTCCCAGGCCTGAACCCTGTGTGTTCCATAAAATATACAATGCTACCTCTCTGCCATTACCCATTTCTTTGACAGGTTCCCTTGAGGACTTTTTTGACTTTGGAAAGTGTGTATTAAGTCTGTGTGATCGCTTGTTTAATCAGTCAGCAGGCCAGCGGAACGTTGCTGCGTTGAGAGAGGGACCAGAAGCGTCTACGCTCATAGTAGAACTTCCGCATCAACACTCTCTCGTGCAGATCGATCTTCAGAGGCAATGTTGTCCATTACAGCTCCCTGGACGCCTAGAGAATGCACACCGAGATCTCTAGACCAAGAAACCAGACCTGCAATTTGACAATCCGGACTGCAGTAAGATTCTGGAAGCGTTGGTATATATGTTGAAGTTTTTGGCTATACGTTGAAATTTTTGGCTATACGCTGGTATACAAACATTGTATTAACGTTGTTCATGGCATGTAAACTGTGTTAAATGCCATGCGTTGAACGCTGTTTTGGTACGCTGCCTATACATGGTATCTATCTTCGCAGTCCAGCAAAGCCTCTTCTAGCAATTAATCACGTATTTAGCACTGTACAGTAACATCTCAGAATTCTCGACAGCTAGGAGAAACTTCTCACTTATTTGACTCACTCCTATAGCATGACGCTAATGTCATGGCTTCCACTCCTATAGATATTAAAGAAATGAATGGGCACCATTATTTTTGAGCGAAAGTCGTAGAGTTTTCCCTCGCAGGTTTTCTTCAAGTCTTGAACATCATGGGTTTCGTCATGGACGTATTCGAATAGTCATTTCTTTTGTTTCTTTCTAGCAACAAAAAATGAGAGGAGACCATGGCTAATGCAGTATTGTTCGCCCATCTAAAATAACTCCATCGGGGTTATCCTTTAACACCATTTTTGTTAATGTCAATACTTCCAGGATTTAGAATCCTCTTTGGAATTTTTAGGTGCATAATATACTAAAATGGGCATTTCATGATGTAAGATGAAAATTCAGTGTTTAAATGTCAATTGATATGGACTCAAGGAAAAACTGCGGGGGCTTCCTTTCTGGAGTTCGAAAGTGGCCCTGAGATAGCCGTGTTCTTTTGCTAAACTAAGCCACTGCCTTTATTATGTTTGTTGGGTGCTCTTTGAGGAAGATTAGACCACTGTTTGCACAGAACAGAGCCACTCTTCTTCTCTGCTGACTGTGTGTGCCTTTCGAGTAGCAGAAACATGAGTGCATTCAATTGAATCTATTCCTGTAGCTTCACATGGTTGTAGCAGAGGGCATAAAGTGGAAGAATGGAACATCTATTCTCTGAAAGTTGCACTGCTGATACTAGCTCTCCTCTTTATCTACAACATCATTGTGTAAATTCTGAACATGTATTTCAGTGAAGAGTGAAGAAGTTTGTGGTTGCTACACTTGTTATTAGTATTATTTATGCTTGCTGGGTCTAAAGTTGAGCCAACAACAAGGAATGCACCTACAACATTTGATACACAAATTGTTTGATAAAATACTACAGTGGACCAAATCATACAAACTCAGGACTCTTTGTGGTTTTCTCTTAGTTATTCCGGTTGGGTTTCTTACAACGGACTATTGTTTTCTTTGAAGAAAGTGGCAAGATCAGAGAATATTGAATTGTACCCTAGTCAAAGTATTCAAGTCCTGTCCATGACATGGTGTTATAATTGTTGAAGTTTTGATAGCCATCATTTCTGCTTTGAAAGTGAGGGAGTATTTGAAGGATCCAAGCAAGTTTGCAGTTGTTGTTGCCCCGATGTGGCATTGTATTTAAAACTCATTATAGTGCATTGATTCCTTGATTCGATTGTTGTATAAAGAGTTTGGTGGGCTGACTATAATATTTTATGGAGAAAAGTTTTGTCGGTTGTATTGTCAGAACATAATGCAAGTCATGAGTAAACCCTTATTTTTTATGTAATGGATTGTAATTGGTGCTTGCTGGTTGCACACTGATCATTTGCTGACATTTATAAAGGATATTGCTGTGTACTGTGAATAAGTATTACTTTTCTGCATTGAGTAGTAGTTGTGATCAGTTTTTAAGGTGTAAATCTAACATTGAAGAAAAAAATGGCCAGAATCAGTGAAGTATTAGAGTTCCTCAAAACTCTCATATTGTCTACTAATCATGATACATTAAAAGTTAGCAAAGTTTCTCTCACAGACATTCAGGTCTGTCTACAAAATGCACAAGAGAAAATTGATTTTTTGCAGCTCGAATCTCAGCTACAGCAAGAAGAATTAAAACAGAGGAGTCATTCTGAACATGTTTCTGTTCAGAACATTGAGACTGCCTCCCATAAACAGCAAGACAATATTGTTGAAGTTCATTCAGATCCAGTGCCCAATAAAGCAGCAATTGTACATGCAGATGCAGAAACTCAGTCTGCACTTCCCAAGCCCATCATCAGACCTTGGGAACAGCTTGTCCACAACAAGCACAGAACTGGTCTTGGATATGACAAGGACTTGTCCTTTCATATTCTAGACTAATCAAAGCCCATTCAGTTTCAAAGTGTTGGATTCCTTCATGACAGCTCACATCCAGCTGTTCTAGATTCTGCCCCTCTTCAACAGCAACAACAACAACAAATTATGAAATGCCAACACTGTGACCAAGTTGGCCATTTGAAAGATCATTGTTTTGATCTTCATCCATGTAAGCATTGTCATAAAACCAACCATTCTTCACACAGATGCTTCAGAAACAAACGTCCTGCAAGAACAAAGATTCATCTTGGATGGATCGCTTCTTGGCAATGGGCATCAACAGCCAAGAAGATATTCCAATCACATGTCAGAACTTATTCCAGAGTATTGAACATTCTTGCAGTTGAGTTTTCTCCATCATCTCACCTTGTATCTGATAGGGGGGGAAATGATGGTCATCTACAAGCTTCAAAGTCACATCAAGTGAGCCTGAGCCACAACCTACCACACCAGATTCAGAGTTGTAGCCAGAGATAAAGATGCCCCTGAGCATGCCTTCAGTTGGTAATCTGGGACACTTCCCCTAGCATAAGACTTCAGCTTCTTGCCAGTTTCGAAGAATTCCATGAATAGAATTGGGGACACTTCCTCTAGCAGAAGACTCCAGCTTCTTGCCAGTTTTGGAAGAGTTCCAGGAATTGCATTAAGCATTCTAGAGTTGTTGGTCATCCTTAAACCATCACAGGTTGAGACTTCCCTTTTCAGGTTGAAGTTCTCCCTTTTATGCGAGGTGAGACCTCCCTTTCATGGTTGAAGGTTTCCCTCTTCAAAACAATAGGAGCACTTCCTCTAGAAGAAGACTTCAGCTTCTTGCTAATTTGAAAGAGTTTCGGGAACTGCACTAAGCATTCTAGTGTGGGTGGTCATCCTTAAACCACCGCCCTTTATATCAACATTTTAGAGAGCACATTCAGCCTAGTGTTGCCATGCATTTTTGCACATTTTGTATTACAACTCTCTTCTTGGACTCATACATAACCCTTCGGATTAAGGGGGGGAGTGTTGGACACCTAATCCTCAACGGGTTAGTGTGGAAGCCGAATAGACAAAAGGAGTCCAAGAGACCTTGGGATGTGAAACCCAACGGTCACATTATGTACTATAAATGTATATCACTTGTTAATAAAATTTGTATTCTCATGTTTTATCCTTCAGATTCTCTTGCTGCCCATGTGTGTTTAACATAATGTATGTCCTATGATATTAAAAGCACAAGGAACGCCCCAAATAGAGTCATTTCTTTTAAGCCATTTGTATTATGGACCATTTAACTTCTATCTTTGGTTTTCCTTATCTGAAATTGGCAATCTCTATTTGATCAACTCATAAATAGAACAATTATCAATTTTTTTTAATAAAATGCTTTCTTCACAAATTTATTAAAAATAAACCATTATGTACATGCATTGTTTTAAAATAATGGGCCATGCATGTAGTGACTACAAGAAAAAATAGTACCTAAAGGTGCCCATGAGTCTTATAAAAAAAATGGTCTCTATGCCTTGTTGCCTCAAAATTTAGTAGGTCTTGTGAAAGGCCCCACAAGATAAGGGCGAGACCAAGTGACAACACTATGAAGTGGGGCCCAATGTCAACACAACCACCAACTCTTGCTCTTTAATGGATTTTCACCACAAAGGAGGCTTCCCTATGTGGGTCATTGTTGTCGCCTGAAGTGTACACCTAAGTGTGGGAAAAGGTTCCCAATCCCACAAGGTATATCTTCAAGGCACAACGCTCAGAGTAGAGGTTGTCACTGTGATCCCTACTCTCTCCATTTAAGCTATCTCTTAGGCAAGCTAAGGGGAGTAGTCCCTGAAGGTGAAAATCTAATGGGAAACTTGTTAAGGACAACAAGTCTAGGAGATACAATTGCTTATCTTAGTAGCTTGAAAGGTTATATGGAAAGTAAGATTATTGAGCAAGCCCACAAGGTATATCTTCAAGGCACAATGCTCTGAGTAGGGGTTGCCACTGTGATCCCTACTCTCTCCATTTAAGCTATCCCTTAGGCAAGCTAAGGGGGGTAGTCCCTAAAGGTGAAAATATAATGGGAAACTTGTTAAGGACAACAAGTCTAGGAGATACAATTGCTTATCTTAGTAGCTTGAAAGCTTATATGGCAAGTAAGATTATTGAGCAAGGTAAATTTGATTAGAGCTTATGATAAATAAATAAGAGACCAGTGCCTTAAATGCTCAGATGAATTTAAAATACTTGCAAAACAATTAACAATATGATCAAGCCACAAGATAAACAATGCTGCAAAATCTGCAAAATGAGAGTTAACACCAAAGACAATAGAGAAATGAGAAAAGATAATTAAAACAACAAGAATAGTAATGTAAAGGTTGCAATTATAAATTATGCTCACAACCTCAATTATCAATGGTTAATGACGAATGCAAGACCTATCTAATGTGAAATGCAAGATCTTGGTCAATTTTAGTTAAATGCCTAGTATAGGTGAGATCTTTCTCCTCAATTGTGTTGAACCAAGTCTTACATAAGGTTGTTTAAACAAGTCTAGGGAAAGGAGGATAAGGCCTCATTAATGATACCTACCTTGGAGTTCTAACGACCCATATGCCTTTGTTCCTACAAGGGATTTCCCGCAAGAGAATTGCAAGGTCATCTGTTTTAACCAATGTTGCATGATCCTTCCCCTCCCTCCAAGTATCCAAGGCCAAAGCCGCGTCCCATAATGATCCTTGGGCGATCCTCCGACAGAACCATGGATCCGAAAATTGGATCCGCAGTTCCGCAATTTTGAAGCGATCCCTAAGAATCCAGAATTGTGTGGGCATGATCCATGGATCCACCATTTTGAAGCGATTTCTAGGAATCCAAAACTTCGTGGGCCCAATTCGCAGATCCAGAAAAGAATCCATCACGAACCCGAGGAGGTTCGGGCATAGATCCGCGTGGATTGCAAGCAGATCCGAAGGGAGACGAGTGGTACCACAGGGTTCTAATTTTTTTTTACTTAAGTTGGGTTGGTGCTTCTGGACACTCCCAAGGTGCTCCCTTGATGCTCCTTATACGCTTCCTAGATGGTCCCTCATGATAATGTTAAATTATTAAAGTAAAAATGACACTCTTCTTTATGTTTCATTTTCATCCTTTTACTTAAACTTTTAACATTACCATGAAATGACTTAGGATGTTTGAGAGTGGTTCCAGCCTCATCGGACTTCATATGGAGAAAATATAATTTCATATCCTATTCAAATTTAGCAGACTTAACTGTTTTTAGGGATTCAAGATTAATGGGATTATGGCATATCATTAGATTATATCATGTATGAGGGTATTTAATTTCCATTTAATCAAGAGCGCCTAGCCCTATATGTACCCTAGTGTTGGTGGTGTTAATTTTTGAACTCCTTTGTCATACCCTTAGCAAAAAATTACCTTTCAATAAAGTCAAAATCATTGACCAAGCATGTTAAGCTTTTTTGACAATATTTTAAGGCTTGGATTAGGTAGTTTGATCAAAATTGGGAAATGTTGACTAATATCCCTATACAATCGAGGTACAAGCAAATTTTAGACAATAGGAGAATCTAGATTCTAGATGGTTGATGCTCGAATAATTAATCATTAATGTACAATGGATTCCATATCTATCTTGATTTATGTACAAATACGTATGTTTCCATATCTTCAACTAATTTGGTATTTTGGGTTTTAATATAAACACTAAAAATATAAATATATATAGTAGACACTTCACTTCCTAGATTTTTGGGAAATGACGCTTCCATGGATCCGCTTCCAAAAATGTCCCCGCTTCGTGCAACATTGGTTTTAACCATTGAGTAAGGGTCAAGCATGGAAAATTGGATGAAGAAAGTTGCCCTAACTTTCTATCAACCAAGCTTATGCTTGGAAGTAAATTTTAACAAATGCAATTCTAGTCTAGAATGAGAATGCAAATGTTGAGAAAATTACACTGCTTCAATGAGATACAATTATGTAAGATGCTTCAATGTAAACAATATAAAACAACTTATAATCAAGACTATCAAATGTCACTTATCAACACAAGATCACAAGATGCCAATAGAAATTAATGAAGCACTTCAAGGTTTATTAATGAAACAATAATAGTGCAATTTCATGAATTAGTTGTAGTGCCAAATTAGGATGTCTTTCACTTAGGCAATGTAGCAATTATAATCAAGTGAAACTTCAAAATTATATTAGCACAATTAACTAATAGATGAGATTTCTAACAATGATTTTTGACAAGAAAATGCAATGCAATGCAACTTCTGATCTAACAAGAGAGAAACAAAAGAGAAATGGTTAGTAATATAACTATACAACAAGGTTATCCTTAACACTTTGATGAGATCACAAGAGAAAAGCCAAAGCAATTACTTATCCACTATTCTTCTAGCTATCCAAATTCCACAGTAATGCACAATGATCAACTTCAAAGATGGAAAGAATGTACCAGACCTCAAAAGATACCACTGTCAAGAAATATCAGTCCATAGTCAACAAGATCAGTCACCAAAGAGCGAGAACAAGAGCAAGGATCCGTATTAAGTTTCTTGTGATTAATGTGTGACAAATTTTATTGTTTTTAGGCTTATTATTATTAGACTTCAATGTGATTAGCTTCTGTATGCAACACTTCAGATCTGATATATTATGACAGTCTGTAATAGATCACGGTTGGGAGAGAATCAAGACTTCAATGCCTTGTGGCCTCACTTCAATAACTGATATATCAAGTGCAGTGACCAAATAGCAATGTTTTGGCATCAAACAAGAGGTGTGACCCTTCCAAAAGGCAACACTATTCCTGCAACCACAAATTCGATAGCCCTAGACTATATGCGACATGGTACAAACCTCCAAAATGCTTGCGAAGGCCTCTGGCCCTTGCGTCTAGAGCTGGAGAAATGATTTAGTGGATGAATGAATACCCAAGCCCAAAACAAAAATTAAAACCCCTTCTTAAGAGGACGTTAGGCCTACAATCTACCATAGTTAGTCTATTAAAAAAATTATGAGCCTTTCAATGGATCAGAACTTGTAATAGCAATATTCCCAATCAAAACATCAATAACCCTTGCAAAAGTGTGAGATTAGTCTTGCAACAAGGTTAGATTGGTATAAGATCTCATGCAGTAATTTTATTTGAGCCCTTTAAGCCCGCGGCCAAGCCAAAATAGCGTAATAACCCTTGTGGCCAGCCTAATAAACTTTGTAACCTGACTTTCGACCTTCAAAAGCTTTTCAATGAGCCTGCAACAAGCAACGAAGTCATATTTGATGCCAAAATTTGATGAAAATAACCACAAAGATTATTTGCAAATTTTTGAATGATAAACCCTGATTTGCAATGTGAATAGCCCTCCTATCGCTTGTTGCCTCTAAAAAGGATTGAAGGTTGAGGAAAGAAGGCTTGATTGTGGTGGATTTAGGCCTTAAGAGGCTAGATCTAGGGCCATCCCTTTGTGTCCCTCTCTAATCAACTAGACGACTCCTTCCAAGGTGTAACACTGCCCAAACCCTAGCTGTCTAGGCTAGGTGAGGGCTAATGCCTTCAAAAGTTTCGAATTTGCTTTGATCTTGGAGTGAAAGCACTTGCAAAACAATAAACCCTATACATCCCACTAGATCCACAAGAAAACAAAAACCCCAGCTAGCTATATGCAAAATGGACGAATAAAATACAAGGGTTTGAAATACTAGACAAATTATCTACAATATTCATAAATAAATTTCTAGCTCTAATAAGAATATTTATCTTCTACTGTACAAATAGATCACAAATAAATGAGTAAAGTAAGATTTTTGTATTCGAGGCATGGCCAAGATCTCTGCACGTTAGATAATTCTTGGAAGTTGGCTGGTTCTACCGAAGGCTTCCCCTCACGCCTAAGATCTGAACATTAATGAGATTTCTACACACTTAAGATCAAGTTATTATATCAATAGAGGCTACATCACACAATAAACCCTCAAAATCTAGAGTTACTTGCTAGACTAATCAAATTTAATGTGCTACTCTAAACCCAGAAACAAATGCAAGATACATGTGGAAATAGTTAATCCAAGCACTAGCTAATGAAATAATAACTTATAGATTTTTACTTTAGTAGAACATTAGGAACATGATTTAGACAAATATTCCCAAAAATCAAAATAGGAACACCATCACGAATAAGCCCCCAAACAATTTTTCTATATTATTCTAGAAAAAAGATTACATCCAGTAAAACTTGCTCAAGATTTTTTGATAAGTACTTGATATAATGAGGAGAAAAATAGATTTCTTATATATAAAATGAGAGCATCAAACCCCTCCAAGTGGAAATAATGGCTAGTTTCCTTGATCCATGGCTTGATCCTTGTCAGATTAATTTGATCCCTTGATAAATGGTGCACAGATCTCCAAAAGAACTCGATTTCCTTGATTGCTAGGCTAGATGGAACAAATGTTGACTTATGGATGGTTTTGGACCACTGGAGAATCTTCAAAAAATAGAATTATTGTAATTCTCGCATTCAGACAACCACCTTGACCCAAAAATTTGATTTCCTTGAGAAAATATCCTTTTCAACCTCGAAAAATTTCTAGACTGGGATTTTTTTCCTTGGTAATGAGTCCTTTCTAATTTTTGACTTTGAAAAAGGACCTCAATAAGTTTGATAATTTTTTCCACTTGGAGAGTGTTGTCACACAGAGTGTCTAAACACCGCGGCAATGCTCAGATCAAGGGCTATCACCCTGATCCCCGATCTCTCCGTTTAAGATGTCTCCCTACAACAAGTTAAGGGGGCTAGACCCTATGGATAAACGGGATGAAGGAGAACCAGTTGGGATGAATTGGCTTGGGAGACATAGTGAGGCAATCGAAAAACTTGACTAAGGCTCAACAAGACTTAAAATTTGATAAAATCTTTTAATTGATTAACACCAGTGCCTTATGGAGTTAATGATCTCATTAAAATGAAAACCAAGTAATTGATTAGCTGTTGCTACCTATGAAACAGAGATATAAAAAACTCTTTAACAATCGCTTGTAAATATTTGCAAGATGTCTAACATGTAACAAGCATTAAATAATCCAGGCAATGACGAAAGGTAGATGCAAGATATTCAATAGATGCGCAATGCCTTAACAATGTTCCAGCAATTAAATTTCTAAAGATCAAAGACATTAAATAACCATGAAATTTAAATGCTCACCAGCTTAGGTCCTATAATTATTTACCACTTTCAAATAGTTAATCTTAAAATAAACATTTAAGCACATTTAACTATAGAGAAGTGAAACATTGATACCACAAAAGTTTTCTTTCAGATTTTTTTACTTCAGCACAAAATACACCAAGAAGGAGTTTAAATTTGACAATCTTGATTACTTCTTAGGTGAATTTCTCGAAAAAAAATAAATTATTTTTTATTTTATTTTTTTATTTTAGTATTTTATATGAAAATCTAAACAAATCAGAACAGGGAAAATTTTAAGAACGCCCCCTAAATTTATAAATATAATAAATGGGCGAATCTCCATGGTATATAGGAAAAATGGAAGGCGATTTTATCAATAATATAATATGTATATATAATTTTTTGGCGAATCTCTCACTAGGCATGGTGAATATTTTACTCAATTATAAAATCTTGTAAGATCTTGGCGAGTCTTTAACTAAATAATAAAACTTTGTAAAGTCCTAGTGAATCTTAGCATAGGCTACATGATGGTTTAATTCCCCCATTTAAATAGGCTACATTCCAGGTGAATACCATGGGTCAATACCATGTGCCATTTTGGTGAATACCATGGGTCAATACCATGTGCCATTTTTATTTTTATTAATTCTAATATTAGGGTTAATAATGGTTTTTTGCATGGTATTAATAACAATCTAGTCCATGGTATTTGTCCCATAGTATTTTGGCCATAGGTTTCACCTAAATATAACCAATTTTTTGAGTGTTCGTAAATATAAGGTGACTTATGGAGTAAATATAAAAAAATGTTTTATTTGTTTACCATACCTCTCGTTTATTTATATTTTTATTAATTTACCATACCTCTTTTACAAATATGGTATTTGGCCCATAGGATTCACTTAAATAAAACCTCTTTCTTGAGCCTTCATAAATAGAACGAGGGTTATGGACTAAATATAAAAAGAGGTTTTATTTATTTACGATACGTCTAGTTTATTTATATTTTTATTTATTTACCATACCTTTTGAGTAAGTATAAAAAGACGTTTTATTTATTTATCATACCTCCACTTTACTTATATTTTTATTTGTTTACACCCTTACATGTATATAACGTGACTTATGGAGTAAATATAAAAAATGTTTTATTTATTTACCATACCTCTCATTTATTTATATTTTTATTAATTTACCATACCTTTTTTATAAATATGGTATTTGGCCCATAGGATTCACTTAAATAAAACCTATTTTTGAAAATGGGTGAATGGATTCACTTAAATAAAACCTATTCATGAAAATGGGCGAATGGAAGGTTGTAAGTCCTAATTTCAAGGGCTAAATTTACCTTTTTTACCCTCTCCCTTAAAATAAGGTGGGCTATTTGAGGTGATTTGTAAAAATGTACTATGATACAAAATATTCGCTCACTAAAAATTTAAAACCCCTTAATTTCGCCAAAGGGCGAACATTCGCCCCTAAAATTATCCTTTGAATCAGAACCTAAAGACTAACCCTTTTTTAATGCGTTTTTGGATTTTTTTAATTTTTTTATTATTTTGGATTTATTTTAAAATCAAAATCAAAATAGAATGAAAGTAAAATTAAATATATCCAAAGCTAAAACTAAAACCTAACCTAAATAAAATCAAAATCTAATTCTAAAGCTAAAACCTAATCGTATCAAATATACAACAATGAAAATCGATTTTTTTTTTTAAATTTATATATTTAAAACACACTTCATAAAAGATACGCTAACCTAAGGAACAAAACAAAATTCTAAACTAAAATTTAAACGCATAAAAAAGAAAAAAGTCTAACCCTAAATCATGAATACGCTAAGCATAAAAAAATCGTAATGTTTTTGTTATACATGTGAACGCAAATGTGAGGAAACTTCGCAACTCAGTTGAAGGAGCTTGATGGTAGGTCGAGGGAAGTTTTCTGCGTTGAAGAAGAGACCAAAACGGACATGAGATGGAGCTGAAGCTGCGAACGGAAGGGAGTAGATGATGGCTGAGGGATAGCAGAGAGAGGACTGAGAGCTCAATGTATAGCGAATAGTGATGAGGGACGAAGCTCGAGCAAGGAGCGTGGGATGGCCAGCGGATATGGAAGCTGCGGCGTGAGAAATGAGGAGTATGGCTAGCGGATGGGAAATGGCATAGAGAAAAGATGAATTCGATGATAGGGGATCCACGTGAAGGAAAAGGGAAATATGTAGATGAAGAGCAAGGGGTATGAGGAAACGCAGATTGCAGAGTTGACTGCGCGAGGAGCGAATGAGGATTGTGGGTTAGATAGATTAGCCAGCGTGCAGGTGATGAGGATGGCTGGCTTGGATGTTGGTGATGACTGTACAAAGGAGAAATCGACTGCGTGGAGAGATTGGTAGCGGGGAGAAAGGCTACCAGTGGGAAAAGGCTGCGTAGGGAGGGTTTGAAAGTTGTCAACGCAGATCCAAGGGTGGAGTAGAAAGTGACTGCGTGGAGTGAGCTCGAGCAGCATGTTGAAGAGCAGTAACTAATGATGGCATATAGTGAGAGGGCGAGGGGTATAGCAGACACCGCAAGGAAACTCGAAATTTTTCCAGAAACCTCAACACAGCAGCAGACAAGAGAAGAAAGCAGATCGGTGCCCCAGAAACCTTTGAAGAAATTTTAATAAAAATTTTAAATTTGCCCTGCTTCAGATTTGAGTAATGAAAAACCCAAAAATTTTCCAGATCTGAAACAAATACCCCTGCAAGAGCTGATTCTGAGGCCAGATCTTACCCTCCAGGGCCTAGATTTGGCTTCAAACAAAATCTCCTCTTAAGATCTGCAACCTGCAATAACAAAAAAAAAACAAAACACCCAGAAATAATATATGCGAGGATGAAACTAAAAACCCAAAACTGGCTAAATAATTACAGTGTTCAGAATTTAAAGGCTCTAAGCAGCCAGATCTATCATTATGCCACACATATATATTTTTTTTAAATTTTAAATTTAAGATGAGATGCTTCAGAAAACCCTTCATGCATCCACAACAGAAGTTCTAATCATAAGCCCGGGATCAAAACCAGCTGGGCTCTTAAGAAAAAACAATCTAGGAGTTGGCTGGTCCAACTGAAGACTTCCCCGAATGCCCGGTGATATCAAAATCAAGGATTTCCTGCAAAACTTAATTCAACCATTAACATAGAGGGAGAAAACAATAGTGAAATTCGGATCTAATGGAGATACCTACCATTATATTTAGAAATTGAACTATCATTCAAACCTTAGTGATTAAACAAGATACCTGTGTTTAAATTCTGCAACCTTAATAAAGTCATCCTCAAGAAGCCCTCAGGTGGTTATCGCAGGAGTCCCTATGCGTAAACCACCAAGAACCATAACACTTTTATCACCTGAAAATGTGAGGTATTAAAGTGAGCTATATCATCCCATGGAGAAAGGAAAATCAATGAATCCCTTACGTCTAAATATACAAAGAAAAAATTCATGTAACTTGGTACAAAATTCTTGTTCAATGTGATAGAAGCAACTTCTAAAACATCCTCTACTCTTGCACCATCAATGCCCTGTCCAAACCCATTAATATATACCATGTTACATTCAACCAACTAAATCCTATAAAAATCAATATACAAGTAGGTTTTGTACTCCAGCATATGAACAAAGGATCCTTACCAAGGGCCTCAAATCAACTAGAACCAGGTGATTTTCACTACCACCAGACACCAAATTGTAACCTAAATCCATTAGGCTCTTTGCAAGGGCTTGGAAATTTGCTACAACTTACTAAAACTATTTTACCTTTGATAAGAAACAAAATCCATTCAAAAAATAATTCACATGCATGAATTTTACAGAAGCTTAGAAATGTGAGAGTGCTACACCTGTACTTGATAACCCTTGAACTTTTCAGTTACATCCTGTTTTTAAACAAACAACCAACCCTCCTATGGTATGGTTATGTGGTCCTCCCTAGAAAGCCACAAAGTATTTCATGTATCTTTTAGAAACGAAATGATACAAAAAATCGATATATCCAATATTATGATATTAGTGAGTAGGAGAACAATATGGATGATGGAGGAAAGAAAGGAGAACTCATATTGACCTGTAACCCTCGAAAAACTACATTTTTTATGGTTGTTTCTAGGTGGACCCCCAATACTGGTTCCTTCCTGAAGAATATCATGCCTCCCCAAGGATTTCGTAAAGACTAAAAATCACAACCCTCCAATCCAAAAATATTTCAGAATGAAAAATATCATAAATATAAAAATGAAAGGAAAAAAGTGAAACAATTGACAAGCAATTCAAGGAACATAACGAGTTTCATTGAAGCTTTGGTCTAGTAGTGATAAGAAACAAAAAGAACATAAAAAAATGAAATCGGGAAACTGAATCAAAGAACATGTAAGAGAATCAAAAGGAAAATCTGCACCCCTTAACTCTATAATCACTCCTCCTACGATGGGAATGACATATTTATTGTAGTTCTTCGTCGTTTCTTGAACATTAATGGGATTCTTTTTCTTCTACAAGGGGGGAATGGCACAAATAGATAGTATTAAGATAGATCCAAAAAAAGATCCATCTAATATAGTCATATTTTTAATCAAAAGGGTGAAGTGTAGAGAAAATGAATAACATCAACTCACCTTGTGCGTTGTAATTGTTACTACATCACAAAAATAAAATGGATTGGCCATTATAAAAGCAACGATGAGACCATTTATGTGTTCCATGTCGATCATTAACTATGCCTCAACTTTATTGTCAATCTTCCCAGACCACAAACTTTTTAGTACTAAAAATCATAAAAAATCCAACATTACATACTATAAAGACATATTAATAAAATATGCTAGAATAAACACTGTTGGAAAGATAAATTTTTGAAAGGACTGCCATTATAAGATCTGTAGAAATACCTAGCTCCAATACCTGCCTCATATGAGGGTAATCAATATATTGGGGATATGCACTAACATTAGCGACGATAAGCTTGATCCTAAAAAGGGTGGCATTATTCTCAAGCATCTCATAGTCAATGAATCCTATAACCCAAGAAAACTGTTGGGTCCCTATAACACTAGTGATTACCCCATTACTATTGTAGTTATACCCCTTATTAATATTGTTGTGCCCCTTTTGCCCCCATATTGTTATTACTGTGCCCCATAGAATCCCTCTATTGTTATTTTTGTGGCTTTATATTATTATTGTTAGGTTGGCTGGATTATATTGTGACTCCTTAGACTCCTATATATAGAAAGGAGGTTTTGTCATTTGAATCATCCAAGAATTGTTCATTTATGTAATGTAAAGGAGGTTTCCCCCTCGAAGAGGCTAAATTCTAAGGCGTTGATCTATCTTTCTATCTTTTCTTGAGCTGGTTTCATAACATTTGGTGTCAGAGCTTTGGATTCTAGGGTTTCGCTGCTCCAATCAGGTCATCGTGGCATTTTCGCTATAACTTTTTTCTGTGACGTTTCAGAAGTCGCAAAAAGACCCATTTGAGAAGAAATCGTGCTGAACCTTAGGTTCGAATTTCAGAGCTTTTAGCGCGATATTTGCGGAGATATGATCTGAGGAAGTTGGTCTTTTTGCAGACTCTTGAATTACATTCAAAACAGGTGACTTGGGGAAAATCATCATAACTTTCTCTCTGGGGATCGGATTGAAATTTCGTAAAAAGGTACAGAAAGAGGACGGACTGTAGTTTCTTGTATGCATGTTTCAGATCCAAAGGTCGAAACAGTGACTCGTGGCACGTCGTACAAGTTCGTTCTACTGAACTAGTCTATAAGCAAGTCACTGTGGGAGATTTCACATAACTCTTCCTTGGAGAATCTAATTTGGGTTAGACTTGTGGCATTGGAAAGAGGAAACAAAGGGATACTACAGCTCACAAATTCAGAAATAGATGATTGGAAAGCACAAAGATACATCAGAGGCAATATCAAGCTCCTACAAAGTGAAAAAGATGTGTAGATTTTCTTAAATTTTTGCTTAAGCTTGGTTTGAAAATTTATTTTGAAGGAATTCAAAGGGAATAGTAGAGCATTATTATCAGTAACTGATGCCCCGAGGAAAGAAAATGCAAAAACCTAGTAAGGAACCTAAAAGCTCTAGCATGACTCATGAATAAGAGGAAGAAATGCAACATGATATATCAAAATTACAAGACCAAGTGCAACAACTGTCCCTTGCACAAAAAGGAACAGAATCTAAGATGGATGGTTTAAAGAAAGATGTAGAAGCTAAGATGGATGGTTTAAAGAAAGGTGTAGAAGCTAAGATGGACTGTTTAAAGAAAGGCGTAGAAGCTAAGATGATTGACGTGGAAGCTAAGATGGATGATTTGAAGATAGATTTGAAGACAGACATGGACGAATTGAAGATAAATATGAATAAGTTGCTACAAGAAATGGTCCCTAAGGGTGAAATGGTACTAAAGGAAACTCATGATGAGAACAAAAGAAATGTTAATCATGATTCCATAGACGCTAATGTTGGATCGAAGACTCACCATATTCCAAAAATCGATATGAGGAAGTTTGATGGCAAGGATCCTACCACATGGATATTACAGATGGAGCAATTCTTCGATCTCAATAATGTGCAAAACACACAAAAGGTACGTATGGCAACTTTATATTTGGAACCAAATCAGTTTGTATGGTATCAATGGCTTTGCTCTCGTAAACCACTTATCACTTGGGCAATTTTTACGGAAGAATTGATAGCACATTATGAGGATACAAAAAGCAACACTTTTTTTAGCCAATTGATAAGTCTCAAACAAAAGGGTTCAATAATGGAGCACATTGAGGAGTTCCAAAAATTGAACATAAGGGTAAAATATATTCCAGAGGAGCATAGGATTGATGTGTTCATAGGGTCTTTAAAGGATAATATCCAACATGATGTTCGCCTTTGGGAACCTGATTCATTAGATAAGGCATTCAGGTTAGCAAGAAAAATGGAAAGAAAAATTATGGCAACCAGGAAGCATACCACTCACAACTATAAAGACGGAAGTGTTGTTTCCCCTAGTCTTCCACAACCTATAATGTTGACACCACAACAATTGGAAGAAAAAAGAGCAAAAGGGCTTTGTTACAGTTGTGATAGCAAATACACTAAAGGTCATAAGTGTGCTGAGAAGAAATTATTCTACATAGATTGTGAAGAGGAAGAAGAAAAGGAACAAGAAAGGTCAAAAGAAGAGGATATACTCCAGGAACAAAGCCTAGATGAAGAACAAATAAATCCAACCATATCTTGTAATGCATGGGCGGGAATTACCACTCCTCAAACCATCAAGATAGAAGGACAAATCAAGAAGAAAAAGGTAATAGTGTTGATTGATTCAGGAAGCACCCACAATTTTATTCATTGTAAGGTAGCAAAAGAATTGAATTGCTTCCTATATCCAGCACCAGAGTGTCAAGTGATGATTGCAAATGGAGGAACAATAAATTGCTCTGGAAAGTGCCATAATATCAAGATATCCATGGGAGAATATGTATTGACTAGCCCAATGCTTTCCATTCCAATGGGAGGTGTTGATGTTGTACTAGGAGTCCAATGGCTACAATCCCTGGGTACAATAGCTTTTAATTTTCAAGAACTTTTCATCAAATTTTCTACAGAAGGAAAGGAAGTGGAATTAAGGGGTATTGCAGGGAAACCACGAAAGATAATAAGCTCTAATAGTATGACAAAGCTTATAAAAAAGGAGCAAAGAGGTGTAATTGCACAATTATGCTCGCTAGATGTGTCCACATTAGAATCATCTATTTCTCCAGATCTCCAAAAAGTACTGGACAATCATTCCAAGGTATTTGAGACTCCCAAAGGTCTCCCACCTATGCGTGATCATGATCATGGTATTCATCTGATTCCAGGAAGTGTTCCTCCAAACATCAGGCCGTACAGATATCCCTATGTCCAAAAGAGTGAAATTGAACGTATGGTTGCAGAAATGCTAGAGGTTGGTATAATTCAACCGAGTCAAAGTTCTTTCTCTGCTCTAGTAGTATTGGTGCACAAGAATGATGGATCATGGTGCATGTGTCCGGATTATAGGGAGCTCAACAAGCTCACTATTAAAGATAAGTTCTCCATTCCTGTCATTGATGAATTACTGGATGAATTGCATGGATCAATTTACTTCACCAAGTTGGATCTTCGTTCAGGATATCATCAAATCAGAATGAAGACTGAAGACATTCTGAAAACAGCATTTAGAACTCATGAGGGTCATTATGAATTTTTGGTCATGCCTTTTGGCCTTACCAATGCACCTTCAACATTTCAAGGTTTGATGAATTCAATTTTCAAACCATTCCTTAGAAAATTTGTGTTAGTATTTTTTGATGATATACTAATCTACAACAAGTCTTGGAAGGATCATGTTGAACATGTTGACAAGGTGCTACAACTATTGAAGGAGAAACAATTATATGCAAAAAGATCCAAATGTTTCTTTGGAGTCCAGGAGGTGGAATATTTGGGTCATATTGTATCTCATGAAGGAGTTAAGGTAGACCCTAGCAAAATTAAAGCCATTAAGGAATGGAAAATCCCCACATCCATAAAGCATCTGCGAGTATTTCTCGGGTTGACAGGGTATTATCGCAAGTTTGTTAAGAATTATGGGAGAATAGCAGCACCTCTAACAACATTATTGAAGAAAGATGCATTTTCATGGACTCCGGAAGCAACAAAGACCTTTGAACATCTTAAAGAGGCAATGTGCCAAGCACCGGTCTTAGCTACACCGGACTTCACAAAAACCTTTATTGTGGAATGTGATGCTTCAGGAAATGGAATTGGTGCTGTTCTAATGCAAGATGAAAGACCCATTGCTTTTGAAAGTCATCCAATCAAGGGAAAGTTTTTAAGCAAAGCTATTTATGAGAAGGAAATGTTGGCAATACTCCATGCACTTAAGAAATGGCGACCCTACCTAATGGGTAGACACTTCAAGGTAAAAACGGATCATGATAGCCTTAAATACTTTTTAGAACAAAGATTATCCTCTGAAGAGCAACAAAAGTGGGTCACAAAGATGTTGGGTTATGACTTTGAAATCATCTACAAAAAAGGGAAGCAAAATGTGGTGGCAGATGCACTCTCAATAAAGGATGAGGATGTGGAAGCATTGTTGTGCGCCATTTCTATTATCCAACCAGATTGGATAAACGAAGCAAGGGAGGAATGGAAGAATGACGAAGAAGTGTGGGCACTTATTCGAAAGTTACAACAAGATTCCAGTACGTTTGGTACATTTAGCTGGAAAAATGATTCGTTATGGTACAAAGATCGCTTATACCTCTGTAAGAATTCCTAGCTAAAACAAAAGATTCTTATGGAATTGCACACTTCTCCCTTAGGAGGGCACTCAGGATTTTTAAAAACTTACCACAGGGTTAAGAAGGAATTTTTTTGGATGGCCTTAAATCAGATATTCAAAAGTTTGTGGCTGAATGTTTGGTTTGCCAACAAAATAAAGTTGAAACAATTAAGACACCAGGTCTATTACAACCTTTATCCATTCCAAGCCAACGTTGGGAGGAGGTTTCAATGGATTTTATCACAGGTTTACCCAAGTCTGAGGGAAAGAGTGTCATCATGGTGGTAGTTGACAGACTTACCAAGTATGCACACTTTTGTGCATTATCACATCCATTTAAAGCCAGTACAGTTTCTACTGCATTTATGGAAACAATTCAAAAGCTACATGGAAACCCAAAGATTATTGTAAGTGACAGAGATCCCATTTTCACTGGAAATTTTTGGACAATTATTTTCTTGTCTTGGTACTCAGTTAGCTCATAGCTCATCTTATCATCCTCAATCTGATGGGCAAACTGAGATAGTAAACAAATGTTTGGAAGGATATCTTCGTTGCTTTGTATCTGATAAACAGACACAATGGGTCAAATGGTTGCCTCTGGCTGAATGGTGGTATAACACTTCCTTCCATACAGCAACAAAAATGACCCCATTTATGGCACTTTATGGGTATCAACCACCATCCATCACATCATATTTAAGAGAAAATTCTAAGGTTCAGGCAGTGGAACATCACATCGAACATCAACAACAAGTCCTCCAACTCTTAAAGGATAACCTCGTGTTGGCACAGAATAGAACGAAACAACAGGCAGATCAACATCGCAGTGAAAGAAGTTTTGATGTAGGTGATTGGGTATTCCTACGGCTACAACCATATAAGCAAATGTCCCTCAAGCAAGCTAAGAAGGATAATAAATTATCACCAAAGTATTATGGTCCGTACAAGGTGTTGCAAAAGATTGGTACTATGGCATACAAATTGGAGCTTCCTGTAGCTTCTCGATTGCACCCAGTTTTCCATGTTTCATGTTTAAAGAAGGTTATAGGCGACAAGCTCCCAGTTCAAACAATATTGCCAGAACTTGACGAGGAAGGAAAAATTATATTGGAACCAGAAGCAGTCACAGAAACACGAACTCGACAGCTATGAAATCGTTCAATTTTTGAGTATCTTATCAAGTGGAAGAACTTATCCGCTGAAGATTCCACATGGGAGGATGAGAATTTTATGCAGAAGTATCCAGAACTACTCAAGCATTGAGGACAACACTTTTTTGAAGGAGAGGGGCATGTTGGGTCCCTATAATACTAGTGATTACCCCATTACTATTGTAGTTATACCCCTTATTAATATTGTTGTGCCCCTATTGCCCCCATATTGTTATTATGTGCCCCATAGAATCCCTCTATTGTTATTTTTGTGGCTTTATATTATTATTGTTAGGTCGGCTGGATTATATTGTGACTCCTTAGACTCCTATATATAGAAAGGAGGTTTTGTCATTTGAATCATCCAAGAATTGTTCATTTATGTAATGTAAAGGAGGTTTCCCCCTCAAAGAGGCTGAATTCTAAGGCGTTGATCTATCTTTTCTATCTTTTCTTGAGCTGGTTTCATAACAAAAACAAACCCGACCATTAACACTTTGAACACTTCCCCAAAAGATTGGTTCAATATTTGTCAATGATGGAAATGTTTCCCTCCTAATTATTATTAGACTAGAAATGCGAGCTCACCTGTGGACTCATCTAGACGATATGGCATTGATTCAAAGTAAATTGATGTAGCAGATACTCGCTTTTTTTCTATCATGAATCCATGAGATAGATGCCCTCCATGTGGTAAGTCCAAACCCTAAACGTTTCAAAGAAAATTTTCACATGTTACATGCCCAAATAGGAATGATAATCTTATCAAAGGATGTTCATAGTTCATAACCATACACACCATAATGCGATGATGTGGTTGGAGGAGAGTTGCATAAACAACAAAATTAGTTGGTGATCATGGTTGAAAATTAACAACACATGTACTGTTGTCAAGATGGAATGCTTCTAGGGCCCTCTGCTCGTAAAGCCTCTCACTTTGGTCAATGAATTCATTTCCAGCTTATTATATGCATGGCATAAATCCCAACCCAACACAGTAGTGAATAAATATAGAAAAGTGTCCAACAATTGTATCCATCATTGTGATAATAGATACTCATGCAACAACTACGGGTCTCTACACTATAATGCTGAACCCATTCAAACTAAAAAGTACAGGTCCAAAAGCTAAGAGAAACTAAGTTTAACAAGAAAAAAATACCTAGTGGCAAGAAGAAACTGCCAAGCAGCTTAGACACAATCACAATCATGATGGTGCCATTCTTCACATTTCAAGATATATCTTCAGGCACTTACCTCTTACCAGGGAGTCCTTTTGAATACTTGTTTGCTAGACATGAGCCAACAACTTCCATAATCACCTAGGATGTAAAATTTTTAGAAGAAATAAGTTCCAAGCCATTGAGTTGCGATTGCTTTTCTTTCTCAATTATCACATTCATTACATGATCGAGCTCACTGAGAGGAGGATCTACAAAGCTTTGCTTTCCCTCTGCATGGAGTAATTTACAAACTAGATAAAGAAATCACAATACATTCAGTATCCTCGGTAACTGAGGCACAGTTTGATAGGCACATTAATTGTATTATTGAGGTCTACAATTTCAGTTTGTTGGCATCCGAGGGGAATCCAGATCAAGAACAAAGTCTTTATCAAGCCATTCACTAACCATTAACTCAACAAAACTATAAATAAAACCAAGGTATTTGACATAGTTCATTAAATGAAGATAAGAAGCTTATTTGCAACAACTCAATTCACAAATGAATCTTCTAAACACCTCCAAGTTAAACTATATTCAACTATGATATATGCTTTCTTCGCTTGGTCTTAAAATGGAAAGATTATCAAGGATGTCGCACAGGCTATCTATAAATGTAGCAATTTCAACCAAAAACAAATACATAAATAAATAAATCATAGCGTGAGTTGTGAACAACATGCACACTTGGGAAGTTGCAGGGTTGCGCCAGCATGAACGCCAAAGGATTTCCCATTATCAAGCTTGTTGTGATACAAAAAGGTTTATATGATGGCCATGGCCTCAAAGTTTCAAACCTCCTAATTTTCTTCTTTTCTGCTGCCAGGGAACACCCAAAACTAGTTGTGAAGTTTTGGGCATCAAATTTGCAGTTGGGTTCAAATTATATTGATCCAACAAGCCCATCCCTACTATTCCATTGCCCATTATGACCTGCGACAAATATTTTTGCACCTGAAACAAGAGCTATCCTCTATGCCCACTTCAAAATGTGACAAATAATCAAATATTTGGAGACATGTGAATCCAGAACTTGATGTATTGTGGATAATTTTCTGGTAGAGTTTGACATGAAAGACACCAAAAGAAGCACCAGTTTGAATTTACCTCCTACATGTTGCTGACTTGGGTTCGAATCGCAGATAATATACAGAAAAAGAATATCACACATGCAGGAGTAGCTGACTTGGGTTCGAATCGCAAATAATATATAGAACAAGAATATCACACATATTCGCAGATAATATATATAACAAGAATATCACCTTGGCAAGCACCAACAAAGAAAGGCCATGGATAAGTTTTATCAACCTCCAGATTGCAACCCACCTTGGAACTTTAACCTTTGGAGTCATTTTTATGCCTTCATATAGGTATTTTATTTGATGATGTACCTGAAAAGGAGGGATCTCCTTGTCTACAAAATTGTTATTCCTTCTTTCTTGTCCAAATGGCTCTAGAGGCAATCAGGGGCAATGATATATGTTATTTGAGTGCTCTATCATCAAATAGTCCAACAAGGAAGCCTCCTGCCAAGTACCCTATCCTTAAATAAGGGGAGAATAACACCCCATACCTCCTGATCAAAAATACAAATGAACACCGACACGTGATCTATCGTTTCCCCTTCACATTTGCATAGAGTACAAATTCCAGGACCCTACCTTGCCCTATTTTGTAAAACTTCTCACGTCAAAACATTATTCGTTAGGTCCAACCACATAAAAATCATGGATTTCATTGAAGATTTAACTTTCCAAATCTTCCCCACCACCAAGCTACTACTACTGCTTCATCATCAAAGATAGCCTTGTACCGCAAGCTCCCTGTCAACAGTCATATGGAAGGATCATTGGACCATACAAATTTCTTGCATGAAGAAGACATGGAGATAACTCTTTGCTCCTAAATGCAACCAATGTTGAGTTAAAAAAAAAAAAAATGTTTGATTTTGTATTAAGCAACAACAAAATATACATAATTTCCTTGTGACAGAATTGCTAAGATGGAATCTTCATTTACAAACATTTACCTATCAGGATGAGGAAATGCAAATCAACTTTCTTTCTTATTCCCTAGACTCCAACTGCGAGATAAAAAAAACACATCAAATTTGTTTACCCCAACACGCCAACAAGCAACAAGCGTGAACTATATAATATATGAAAGTAGTAGGTATCCCAAAGGCCTGAAGGGGATCTAATGGAAAGAAGTGACCGTTGTCAAAAGCCTTCCAATCAATATATAAATATATAAATGTAGATTTATTATTATGTTAATTGGAAATCTTCAATTAAATAATAAAATCTAATTATGTCTCTCCCAATCTAAATTTCTTATTAGCATAATTCACTACGTTCATACGTCTTGCATTTTTTAACAACGTTGTAACATGTGGATTAATTTCTTTTTTGGTGCACAATCTCCACCTTTTAGGACAATATGGTGCAGTGGCCCAACCCCTACAAATCATTACAACAAACTAAGAATAACAGAGAAGATGAAAGGTTGTACAAACCAACATATTTTTCAAACAACTAATCCAACATCAGTGCCTTAACTTTTTCATGTACAAACCAGTGTATTTTTTAAACAACTAGTCCAACATCAGTGCCTTAACTTTTTCATGAAGATATAATATTGAGAATGTTTGAAAAATGGTGGGAAATCTAGGCATCGACCGCGAGGGTGATGTGGAAAGAGTGATGAGATTTCACAGTTTTGAATTGTCTTTTTGTTAAATCAGAAAAAACCAATATTAATGGAGATATTGGTATTTTTTACTAAATTTTGTGAAGTGACTAAATGTAGTTTTAACCATTCACCTTAAGATGTTTTTTACAATATAATTTCCTAAGTCTATTTAATATATTCATATCATAAAAACAACCTATATCCATCTTAACTCCACATCTACTAAACTCTTAGAGGTATGAAATCTATTTATCCCTCTCAACACTTGGTAGACCCGGAATTAGGATGGATCTAAGATGATAGAATGTCCCTTTTAAATAGTCTATGCTCACATGAATACCATGGTATTACCATGGGTTATCATAAAAATGGAGCTTAAAAACTACTATTAGTAATTTATAAAAATTAATAAAATTAATAATTGATTTTTATTTTTTTAGTCGAGTTAAAGTGTTTAAGTGACATTAAATTACAAGGTCCATTTTTACTCTTGATCTACCAAGACCCCAGAGGGATCAAGTGTTTTTTCACTCTATGCTAGTTTGCATATCACGATATTTTATTCATCTCAGCGCCTAGTAGATCCAGAGTAAAGATGAATCTATGCTAGTTTAATTCCCCCCTTTAAATAGGCTACATTCCACGTGAATACCATGGGCCAATACCATGTGCCATATTTATTTTTATTAATAGTAATATTAGGGTTAATAATGTTTTTTTTGCATGGTATTAATAATTTGGCCCATGGTATTTGTCCCATAGTATTTGGCCCATGGGCTTCACCTAAATATAACACATTTTTTGAGTGTTTGTAAATATAAGATGATTTATGGAGTAAATATAAAAAAATGTTTCGTTTATTTATATTTTTATTAATTTACCATACCTCTTTTATAAATATGGTATTTGGCCCATAGGATTCACTTAAATAAAACCTCTTTTTTGAGCCTTCTTAAATAAAAAAAGGGTTATGGACTAAATATAAAAAGAGATTTATTTATTTACCATACTTCTAGTTTATTTATATTTTTATTTATTTTACCATACCTTTGTAGTAAGTATAAAAAGAGGTTTTATTTATTTACCATACCTCCACTTTACTTATATTTTTATTTATTTACACCCTTGCCATCGATAAAAACTAGATTTGAAAACAGGGAGTTGTTCATAGAATAAATCAGGGAAATTGGGACCAAATACAACCTCCCAAACCAGAAAATATGCGATCGTAAATGAATTTAACATGCCAAGTAGAAAATCAGGCAATTGTAATGGAATATAAGCTCCCAAACTAGGGGAATCGGGTCAAATGAGTCTTTTCATAGTTTATCTGCCTCTTTTTTTGGGCTAAAATGAAAAAAATAATTATTTTTTAAATAAAAGCTGGGCTAAATATATGAAATGGGTGTTCTATAAAAATTTCGCCCCTTTAAAATGAAAAACCCCTTAAATTCTAAAATGAAAAACCCCTTAAATTTAGCCCTCAGGCTAAAATTCGCCCTTAAAATTTACGATGGTTTCATAGATTATTTTTAGTCTCATGGACGTTAAAATATCATTTCATTTCATTTCATATGTACATTTATTAACCAATAAAATCTAATCATAGTTAATGAATTGATTTTAATAAAATGTACACTTTCCATATATGTTATTTATGTCTAGAAATTTCCATATCAATAAGCTTTCCATTTTCACAAAATATGGTTTCTTTCCTTAGGAAGGAGACTGCCTTATATTCATAAGCTTTCCATTTTCACAAAATATGGTTTCTAAAACTGCCTTATATTCATAAGCTTTCCATTTTCACAAAATATGGTTTCTTTCGTTAGGAGGGAGACCGCCTTATTGTTCACTTTGAAACGTTCAATTAAAATTGAAAAATAATAACTTTTAAGGGCATAGCAGCTTATGTAGTTGATAGTGCCTTACTATTTTATTTTTTCTGGGTACATTCCCACTCATAGCATATTTTCTCTTCGCACTATTTTTTACAAAATCATCAACCTTGAATGCAAGAAAATAGTGTAGGATAGATCATGACAAGTTAGTGACATTATATATCTCTCTATGTTATTATAGTAACATAGATAGTGTTTACGACATAGGACAAAACTATTTATTATGCTAACAGAACTTTTCTTGTTTGCATAAAAGACGATTGCGCAAGCTGTGGGAGACTGGTACTTTGAACGATCTATAGTGAAGGAAGTTGATTGTCCATACCCTTGTGATCAAACTTGCCATAACGTTGTTTATTCATGACTATGACAATGTAAAAAACATTACATTTCCAATCAAAACTATGCTAAAAAATATTTGAGCTTTCACTATTTCTTGCGTAAGGCAATCTTACGGGCATAATTATTATTTATAGCCCATCTTCACTAATTTGACAATATTTCCATGAGGTCAATTAATTGCATTTTTTTATTAATTTCATTGTTCAATGGAAAAATATTTCCTTAATAGTATTAATGGAAAATAAAATATGTGACTATGGAAAAAGCTGTGACTACGGTTATTTTTAAATTCCTAAAATCATCGTGCATTTTATATTTGATTATACATTTAGGATACAAAATTAGATTCCACAAAAGCTTTGAAGTGGATGCAAATGAAAAAAATCAAGATTTGAAGTTGTTGTATGAAAGAAAATCTTGTTATTTGTATTAGTCACCTTATTTTTCTTCTTATAATGTGCAGCATGTTATTATAGATAAACTTATATGTTAAATATTCGCATATTATATCATCTCTAATTTATTTCTTTGAAAAATGTATTGCATATATTTAAAAAAAAAATAGTTTTCTTAGTTTGTGTTTTATGTGTATGTTGTTTCCTTAGTTTGTATTTCATATGTGTAGATAGATGTATGAATAGAGATTCTATATATTATAAATTTTTAATATATGTAAAAATATTATAATGGGTATTAAATATTTCTAAAATAAATATCTTATAAAGATTTCAAAGGTTTATCTTTCACATTAACTATTTAAGTAAGTAAGTATATATATATATATATATATATATTAGAAATTGGTCATTTAGTTTATGATGAACAAAATAAGCATGGCTTTATGGACTCATTTCAAACAACTTAGCATATCTACACACCTTAATTTTGGATAATTGTAGTTTTTGACCTAGATTTCTATACCATCCTTAGCCTCAAATGTGAACATTATGTCCTTAAGTCTCTAGCTACATCCATCTCTCTTAAAACCATATAACTTAGTCTTCATCTCAAGGAATCATTTTTGTGTTCTCGTCACCATCATAAAGACAATAGTGGAAGAGGTCTTTGATTACTCATTCTCACCATGAAGTGGGGAGTCATTAACCCTCAACGTGCACCTTCATCTACATACAAATGATATGATATCTACATTTAAAAACCAAAAGGAAAGATACAATGATAGGAGATATAATGGAAATGTTGTTATCATTGATGTCAAAGTCAAGGGAGACTATTGGTGTCCAAGTTAAATATTGGAAAATGAAGACCGTTGGAAATATTATTTTTGGACTTTTGATACCCCGATTGGATACCTTTGAAGGAATTGAAACTCTAATTCCTAGATAAAATGGGAGCATAGGATATATGGTTGGAAATCTTATTCCAATAGCTTTCCAACCATATATGACAGTCCCTCTAATTCCATAGTAATGCAAATATATTAAATATTTTGTCAAGATGACCCAACCAAAGTACAAGTAGGCCCGATTTGGATATGTTGTTTTTGAAGGAATTTTTACTCCAATTACCTAGCTCAAGTGGTAGCATAGGATATATTGTTGGAAAACTTATTCGGAGACCTTTCCAAATATATACAAAACTCCTGTTAATTCCATAGGAATGAGGAGATAAAATATTTTATCAAGACGACCCAACCAAAGTACTAGCAGGTAGACCCAACTATTTTTACAAGCCATCCACATAAGTTAACACAAAAACACTATAAATAAAGTGCATATGAGTTCATGTTAACGTCAATTCATCAAATAATATATATGAGGTCGAAAGAGGAACCGAGGAACAACTTTTGGGGTGATTCTCGAAGTATAAAGGTGGAAGCAAAAATGTGATTTATGGAGTGAACGAGAAATCTTGGAATTT
Source organism: Pinus tabuliformis (assembly GCA_031772625.1). NCBI lineage: Eukaryota > Viridiplantae > Streptophyta > Pinopsida > Pinales > Pinaceae > Pinus > Pinus tabuliformis. The sequence goes on along the minus strand of CM062819.1, from coordinate 634,128,045 downwards.
TAGCTATATTCTTTTCTATGTGATGTTCTAGACCATGAAACTTGAAGGATATAGATGAAATATCTTCATGTATCTATGGTTCAAATTTCAAACCTTGATTCACTATAATTTTAGAGATATGGTTGAAGGAAGTTAGGCTTCTTAAATGCAACTGTAATCCTCTTCAAATAGCTAAGCTGAGCACTTTTGCTATAAATTGTGTTATATGATATTTTTGACCATGAAACATGGAGGATACAGACAAAATATCTTCATGTACATGTGATTCAAATTTCAAACCTTGATTCACTATAATTTCAAAGATATGTCTGAACAAAGTTAGACTTCCTGAATGCTCCTAAAAGTTTCTTCGGACAAATCAGTTTGGTAATTTCACTATATCTCTCTCTATGATGTTTCAAAATATGAAATTTGGGGGAGATAGTGGATATGTTTTGAGGTATATATGGTATAAATTTCAGATCCTATTTTGCAAAAATTTCACAGATATGATTTGACGAAGTTAGTTTTCCCAAATGCTTGTGAAACATGCCTCAAATAGGTTAGCTTGTCATTTTTTATATAGTTACCTCTCTAAGATGTTTCGAACTGTGAAATTTGGATGAGACAAAGAATATATATGCATGTACTTGTGGTAGAAATTTCATAACCATATTTTTAAAATTGAATACAAGGATTGTTGTGTAAATTTGTTCTTGAGAAGAAGCCAAAAGCAACAAATTTTGGGAGAAGCAGACTTGGTAAAAGTAGAAGAAACTAACAAAATTTTGAAGAAGAAAACAAGTAGGTTGATGCCTACAAATGTTTGTAGTAGATGATATTGGAATCTCCTATAGGTTGGTGCCTACAAATAAACAAAGGGAATTGGTGTCTTCAATAGGTTGGTTCCTACAAATCATCTCCTATAGATTGGTTCCTAAAACACAATAGAGGCGATTGATGTCTCCTATAGGTTGGTGCCTACAACTAAATAGAGGGGATTTGTGTCTCCTATAGGTTGATGCCTACAAATAAGAAAATGTAATTCAGGTAACAATATGTTGATGCCTACAAATTAATGTAACGGTAGGTTGGTGCATGTAAGATATTTAATAGAAAGAAGTTTTGTGGTTTTCTCCCATAAGTATTTCCATGTATATCTTTTGTTACATGTTAAATTTATGATATTGATGTTTTATTATGTTTGAATGGCTTTAAATAAGGAAAAAAATCCATTATACTAATTCACTCTCCACAAGTATAATTGTGAATTTCAACAATTGGAACTATAGTAGGTTCTTTGAGATGCAGTGTGACCACCGTAAGGTGGATCTCAAAGGGACCATGGATAATCATGATGGGTCTTACACAATTAGAGTTCTATTATTGGATGGATAATATTCTAATTTTTAGAAGATAAGAATGATGGAAAATCTAATGTATCTAGGTGATGATGTTTGGCATTTAGTGATAGGAGGTTATATAGTTCTAGAAATTCCTCCTATAGATGCAGATGAGAAGAAGGATTATGTAAATAATTCCAAAGAAACAAATTCCATTTTTAATGGTCATGATAATCAATTTTTGTTAAGGTAATGCATAGTGACTTTGTGAAGAATGTTTGGGACAAGCTTATGAAGGATATGGTAAGGTAAAGGGGGATAAAATTCAAACTCATAGTATATAATTTGAAAGTTCAAAGATGAATGAAGAAGACATTCCATATTTCTTCCTTTGAATAGATGAAGTTGTGAACATTATTAAAGGATCAACAATTGTTTATAAAGTCTTGAGATCTCTTCCATTGAGGTTTAATCCAAAGGTTTTGGCCATTGACAAAATAAAATATGTCTAAAACTTGAAGATCGATGAAGTACGTGGATACTCATTTCATATGAGATGATAATGATAAAAGAGAAGTTAAAACTAAAGGAAGTATCCTTCAAATCTTTAAATAAATCAAAAGGACATAAGGATCATGATCACTTCAACCTTGAATCAGATAAAACAGAAACTCAACTTGTGAGAAAGATGAAAAGATGATTTGAGAAGCATAAAGGTAAACTACCATTCAAATTTTTTAAGTGTGGTAGAATGTGTCATTATTCTTCAAAATGTCCATATGGAAAATTGGAAGATAGTATGAGGAAAAAGAACATAGAAATAGAGGCAATTTTTATAAAAAGGAAATATATCTCAAGAAAAAAAGTTTCTATTCCATGGATGATAACAACTCATTATAAGATAGTGAGGAAGATGCATTTGATGATGTTCAAGAAGAATTCATGTTCATGTCCTTGGGAAATTAGAAAGAGAAATCAGATGAAATCTAGTCAATCATAAAAGGAACCATAAAAGGTAAGGTAATCTTCCCCTTTGTTTCAATTATGGTAATGTGCGTAATTTTACTTCTAAATGACCTTATGAAAAATATGAAAGCAGTGATGATGAATATGATTTTATAGTCATGAATTCTCAAACTGTTGATCAGCAAAATAAAGATAGCTATTAAGAGAAGACAAATGTAGAGGAAATTGAGGGTAAGAAGGATTTTAAGGTGATCTCTCTACTACCTTGGAAGAGATAAAGAGACTCACAATCATTAACAAAAGTTAGAATGAGCTATTGCATGAGTATGAAGATAAGGATAATGATGAAATAGAGAAAAATTTTTCCATCCTTAAATCTTAAATAGAATAATCAAGGAGAAAACAAGAAGTGGTGACAAGCCAGTTGGAAGAAAAATAAGGACATTGTGAAAAACTAGAAGTTGATATTATTTCCTTGATAAATAATCTTGAAAAAACAACTGATCAACTGAAGTTCGGAAGAATTTTTGAGATCTTGGATAATTTACTTAGTAACCAAAGATCCCCTTTTTTTAAACATGTATTGGTTTTAAAGAAGCGTTGAGGCAAACACCCTCCAAAATTTTGCCTACACTTGAATTTTGGAGCCTCCTTGTGATCTTATGATCTATAAGCTCACGTTTTTCATCGTCACTTCATGGTTAGTTAATGATTTTATAAGGGTTCAAGTCTTCTTTTGAGATTTTAACTATTGAAGCCATTCACTTAAACATGCTTAAATTTTGATGCTTTCACAAGTGAATTTTAGTATACCAAGATTAGCAGTCCATGTCTATCCTTTGAAGACAAACATTACACAATCTTGGAAGATAGTGCTTGCACAGTTCTTGACAATCTCTCTCACTCTTAGTTGCAAGTGTACCACCATCTCAGTGATTTTTTTCAACTATCACTTTTGTTTTCATAAGTGTCGCTTTCACTCTCGCAACTATCATTTTCAATTTCTTTCACTTTCCCAAGCATCTCTTTTTCTTTCTTTAGCTTTCACATGTGTCTCTTTCACTTTCTTTAGCTTTTTCAAGTGTTGTTTTCACTTATTCTTACTGTCGCAAGTGTTGCTTTTTATTGTTTTCACTCCTGCATGTGTCACACTTTGTCATACCACCAAAGGCAGCTCTAGGAAACTCTTCTGAATTAGTTGATCTTATATATCATAAAAATATGTGTTAGACACTCTCCCATAGCTAAGCACACTTTCTGGTTGTATTCGACACTTGTGTCGTAACTTGTATTCTAAGTGTCGTAAAGCTACGTTTCAAGTGTCGCACTTGGAGAAAAGTGTTGTTTTCTTATCATTTCATTGTACACTTTTTAGTTTTGGTTCTGTATGTCTTCTTTTCATGTGCTTGGCTAAATATATGTGTGTGATCATGTTTAAGACATGTTACATGTCCTTACTCTCTTATCTCATTGATCTCACACTTAATCAATTTTGGAGTTCATCCCTGTCCTCACACATTGCGCAACTCATGAGTATACTCAATATCCTAGGAAAGTGATGAAATCCTCTTAGACATATGCACTATACATGTCACAAGGACAACCTCCTCCAACTGCACATTGAGCAATCATAGAGTCCAAACCATCAATCTTGTTGCTCATCCTTGCTTACTGTGAATTTCATGATCTCTCCTGCCCTATATTATGCATTGCATAGTTCTAATGGACAATGGGGTCATCTATGTATCACTTCCATGACCAAATGCATAGTCCCCTAAGCCTCCTCTTTAATTTTTGTGCATTGTGCGGTTATAGTGAACAACCTTACCTCCCTTGTCTCCTTATCTTGCCCAACTGTGCAATCCCTTCCCAAGTGAGATTCCTACTACGCATTGCATAGTTTTAGTGGATAGTAGGTCACTTCTAGGTCACTGCAACCCTGAACTATGCAATCCTTCAAATATTCTCCTTAATCATGACGCACTACACAGTTATAGTGACTAGTCATGTCTCTCTTGTTGACTGAAACCCCTCATTCCACAATACCTTGTCTTGTCTTGCTACCTACTATTCATTGAATAGTTCTAGTGGACACTGAGGTCATCCCTCAGTCCTTGTGAAGCTCAATTGTGTAATCTTTGCCTCCTTTTCCTTGAGCACTACTCACTACGCATCTTGAGTCAACAAGCTCATCACCTTGTCTTCTAGACTTCCCCACTACATAGGACCTTGATCATCCTTCCCTAATTACACATTGCATAGTTCCAGAGGACAATGTGGTCATCCTTGGGTCCCTATATTCCTCAATTGTGTAAATTCTTACTGTCTTGCTCTTAAATCCCTTGCACATTTCTCTTTCACATTCAACACTTTCCATGAGCAGGCAGAGGTAGAATAGATGTTTTTTGGACTGATGTTATATTTTCATGAGGAAACTTTATCTGTAGGTGTCATCATTTAAACATGACAAGGTGATTTTCAAAGGAGGTCATCAAGGAGAGGTTAAAATAAGGAACTTTTGAAGAAGAAGAAAGAGGAGGAACCATCATGAAAGATATGAAGGAATATTGGACCAAGACAAATAGGTGGCAAATCATGCTGACTTAGAAGGTTTCAACATCTATATAGACACTTTGCGGAGTGAAAATGGAGTACAAGCAAAGACATATCATGAAGAATTCAAATTCATAGCAGTAAGGAGAAAATCTTGTCATTGATACAATGAAGTCTTATGTCATCACCACCAAGTCATGGCTTCTCAAAGTGTCATTAGAAAGTCATATGTGTCTATGTATTTTTCAAAAGAGAAAATGTAAAATGTGTGGAATCCAAAGGGTCTCACATGGAATGTGAAAAGTCACTAGAAAGTTCTAAATCCATGTAGAATATCAAAGGTCACAAAGGAATTCAAGTCATAGTAGGAGGTCAAGAGTCATGAGGGAGGTCAAGAGTCATATGGGAGGTGGAGGGTCACCTCATTTGTTATGTATAGATCCTCATAGCTCAAGAGAAGGGACTTTGTAATTTTCACCTTGGCTTCTCTAGTGTGGCATGGGAGAGATATTTCTTTGGAGGAGCAAGTAGTGAATTAATGTTCCACTATTGGGGCTAGTGTGGCAGTATTATAATTGTGTTTCTTAGGAATTTCACTTAATATATGAAGCTCTCAAAGCTGATGCACTTTCATGCATATGTCATGAATGATTGTAAGACTATTCTTTCATTGTTTGTGATGTATGTTTATGTTAACACATACTAATGGAAATGAACTATTTCATTGGATTTGGCGTGCATCTTGTTGAATGTGTGTTGTTACTTAATTAAATAATCATTGTATCTTGTGAACTACTTCGCAGGTTAACTAATGATCCTTTAATGTTCTTATGTGTCTCTTTTATGACAACAAAATTAATTTTCTTCTTGAGTCTCACTCTCTCTTTCCTTTCTGTGAAAGTACCTTATATACATTGTGATTGTATGCCTCATAGTATCAAGTTGATCATTACAAAGATTGTTTGTATAATCTCTTATTTATATCATTGTAGCCAAGGAAAATACCTAAGAATAACGCCAATCGACCTTATTTCCCAGTTGGGGCTCCTACTCCAAATGGTGTGAGGTCTAACTGAGACTTCATATCAAGGATACCGCCTTTGTTGGTGAAATTCCAACACCATGTTGTAGCTACTACAACCACCTTCTAAAAATTTTCCCATGATTTGATTTTGAAGCCTTCCTTGTGTCCATAAGAGCTTATCATTCACTGTCGTCAAGTATTCATGCTATGATCAAGACTTATCTTTTCATGCTTTTCTTGTGATGTATTGATCCCGATTTGATATATTTCAGACACAAGCTATCTCTTGACTTGAATTTGCATCATTGCCAGTATTCCCTCTAGAAACTATGAAATCTTGGAAGTGAGTCCGACCTTAAGCTTAGAAATTGCGAAAATCTTTTTGTGAGATAAAAAATTGCAGAATTCACTAAGTCAAGAAGTTGCCCAATGGTTGGGAATTGCACAGTCCTTCTTGGAAATGTGAATGGCCAGTTTCCTAGAAAAGAAAGAAAAAAAAGAAAAACAAATCCCTAGGAAATAGGTAGTGGATAATTATTTTCCCAATGGATGACATAAGTTGCTATTTTTTACCTTTCAAATTTCTATTTTTGACCTTTCACCAAGTGTCATTTTTTCCTTGATTTTAGGCATGCACGTCATAAACTTGAATCAACCTAGATCTATATAGTGGATGCCCCTAGAACTCCTTTATACAATCTATCTTGGAGCTTTAATATTCCCAAGGAGATCAAGGAGCCTTCAGTGGAGTTTGTGGTGCTTTTCCAAACGAGTTTTTCTTTTGTCACTTTTTCTGTCGCATTTTGTCATTTCACTTCTGTAAGTCTAGTTTCACTTGTTCTTTTCACGGTTTTTGGTGTTTTAAATTATATTAGCTTGTACAAGTGATGGTTCAATCCTTCATTCTCCTTTTACAAGCATCACATCATCTTTCTTGTTTTTTCCCATTAATGGTCGTTGTTTCGATGACTCCCTATGCATTTTTTTCCCCTTTGCATGTTGATCTTTTACACTTAATCCTCACTAGTTGCTATTTACTTAGTCAGATCAACACTCTAACTTGCACCATCACTATTAATTTATGATATGTTCTATGCTTAGAGTAGTTTAATTCTTTTTATTATTATTATCCACATATTAGAAATCACATGTACATTAAGTAAAGTGCAGATAGAACATCAAACAATAAACAAAAAACAAGCCAAGACAAGAGACACAAGATGTGGCAGCTAGCCAGGGACAAACCCCAATATGGGGAAACCCTTTGATCAAATATTATTTTATCTTCAATAATTTAGCAGAGAGAAATAGTACAAAAATTTGATTTGTATTAGCAGTAGCAAACCCTAGATCAACCCTAAACTAGGGCAGACAATATCTTGCAAACTGACCATTGGATTGCCTTGATTCCTTCACCAAAATGTATGGCCTTCTGAGGAGAGTCAGTTCCACCTACAGTGCAGTTTTGAGAGAGAGTCTGATGGTCAATGCTGGTCAAACTTCCAATCTGCAGTTGCAGCCCTAAATTCTGCATCCTTCCTTCCACACGTGTGAGAGAAGAGTCCCTTTCTGCATAGTAGGAGAAGAGCCTCTTTTCCGCGCAAGAGAGAGAGAGAGAGAGCGAGAGAGAGAGAGAGAGAGAGAGAGAGAGAGATGTGATGAGATGTGAGTGACCAAATGAGGAAAAGGCCTCCTGTATTTATATACAAATGTTGATGATGAATAGATGCGTTTGTTGGGTTTCTAAGCCTACATGAGTTGCTGGTCGACTTGATAATTATTCCATAATCAAAATAAATTCTTATCTCCATAAATACTTATCGGAATCGGATGATATTTAGATTAATCCTACACCTCTCGATGAGAGGAATCTAGGAAAAATATTATCAACCATGAATAAGGTGACCCACATGGAGTTTGGCCCTAGTTTCCAATTTTAACACTCCCTCTCAACTAGGGAGAACTTCATCAACAATTCGTCTGTCTATCGCTACCATTCATCCATCAAATGCACTACCCTATACATCTTGACCCTACTCTGCTCTGCTCTGCTCGAATTATGAAGAAGAAGAAGTGATCGAGGATGTATCATACCATACTCCACTGACTCAAAATTAGACTTAGAGTGTGTACCATTGGTCCCAGACCAATCCTCAACTGACCCAAAGTCAGTGGCATAGTGGGTGCAACTCCTACAACTAGTCCCAGACTAGTATCATTGATCCCAGATCAATGAAGGTCATCCTAGCATAGGGAGTACGGTAGATACAACGATGTGTCCATGGTACTACTATGGTCCCTATCCTCATTTCCCTGCTCATTGATCAGATGAGAGGTACTTCCCATGAGTCCCAGACTACATGGGCAGGATGCCTCGACAGGAGAACTAATCATCCTGTCCACAGGAGAGCGAATCATCCTGTCCAGTGGATGCCATGGAGAACTAATCATCCTGGCCCACAGGAGAGCGAATCATCTTGTTCCATAATCACCATGGATAACACATCATCCAAGCCTCACATGAGAACTAATCATCGTTCTACACAATCGTCATGGAGAACACATCATCCAGACCTCACAGGAGAACTAATCATCTTGCTACATAATCGTCATGGAAAACACATCATCCTAACCTCACAAGAGAACTAATCATCTGCTACATAATCATCATCAAGAACATATCATCCAAACCTCATAGGAGAACTAATCACCCTGCTACATAATTGTCATGGAGAACACATCATCCATACCTCATAGAAGAACTAATCATCCCACTACATAGTTGCCACGGGGTGTCAGAGGGAAAGTTTTGATTATTTTACCTTGTACACGTACACCACCAGGGGATGGTGAGTCACCCTATGGTCATATGTCGCTCCAAGAAGTACCCCACACCCCCATGGAGCTCCAAGAGCTCCATACATCATACAGGACCCTCATCAGAGGGTTTTTGAATGACACCAAGTAATTCTCAGAAAGTAAAAAAATTTGACCTTTCCTAGGGGCTTTGTCAGAATGTTGGTGACCTGTTCATCTGTGCTGATAAGTTGGAGCCTTATAGTTCCCTGTTGTGCCATATCTCGAATATAGTGGTACCTAATATCGATATGCTTGGAGCGATCATGAAATATGGGATTCTTTGATAAACGAATCCCATTGGTTATCACACAGGATCATGGGGGTATCCAATGTAAATCCAAACAACACACTGAAGATCTTTCGTAACCAGACTACCTCACAGGTGACCATGCTAGTAGCAATATAATCTTCCTTGGCAGTGCTCAAAGCCACCGACTTCCGCTTCTTTCTCATCTAGGATATCGAAGCAGATCTCAAGGAGAAACAACACTCGGAAGTGTCTTACGATCCACCACACTGCCTGCCCAATCAGTATCATTGTATGTAAGTAGTTTCACATCTCCAGCAGTGTATCTTAACCAATAAGTAATTGTTCCACAAAGACATCTCAACAGATTCTTAGCACCAATCCAATGTATGTGGTGAGGTTTAACCATATGTTGACTCAACGTGTTGATTGCGAAGCATATATCTAGACGGGAGTTCACTAAGTACAATAATGCTCCAATGAGTTAATGATACTCGGTGGCATTTTGTAAAACAGGTCTAGTAGCGCTACCGCTTAACTTCTTAAATTCAGGCTCCATCGGGATAGTAACAGGCTTGTAGTCCACCATACCGAATTTTTCTAATATCTTCACCACATATTTTCCTTGAGATAGGAAAATTTCCCTTGGTTTCTGCCCGACTTCAAGTCTTAGGAAATAGTGCATCAGTCCTAGGTCCTTCATTTCAAATTCAGAAACCAACTCCCTCTTAAATTTGTGAATGGGAGGGTCTGCACCTGTTAGAAAGAGGTCGTCACATACAACACCAGTATGAGAGTGTTGGGTAGTGAGAAGCCCCGCACAATAGTTAGGGGGTGTGAAGCCGGACATTTTGGGTAAATTTAGGGTAAAGACTCCACTGAAAGCGCAGAGCGCGAATTACAATAGGTCGAGTCAAAGGGAAGTCTGCCCAAAAACAATGTAAGGAAATGTAAATAGAGTGAGCCCGCACAGGGATCGCGAGCCAAGGAAGGGTATAAATAGAGTGACGCTCTATGCGTAGAGTGAGTGAAGTTTTGAGAGGGAATTTGGAATATGGAATGTAATGGATTTTTGAAGAAGATAGTCCGAAATCGTATGTAAGTCCGAGTCGAGGGTTGGGTAGTAGGTAGAGGCTCTGCAACTATGTGCACAGAGGCTTGGAAAGTCCACAACTGTGTGCGTGGACCCCTGCAGCTAAGTGCGTAGGGCGGATCTGGATGTGTTAAGGATAAAGTGGAAATAAAGATAATTTTCTTATGAAATTTTGTGTTTCTTCTGAGCTGTCATAAGATCTATTTAATTTAATCTGCTTATGGTTTGAATGAATGTAAATCTAGGCTCATTTTAATGCGCGAATCTGATGTGTTGGTTAAATGTTTGCTTAAAGACCCTGTTAATTGGTGACCACATCCTCCAATAGAATAGAGCACTAATAAGAAAGATATAATCAAGCCAGATCTGTACGAATATCGAGCAGCGCGGAGCTGTAAACTAGTGCGCGAAACCTCCAGACCACACCAAGACATCCCTAGGGCGCGAAAACCTGGTTCCAGCACCCTCCCCTGGTACCTCGAGTGAGACCTTAGTCTGCGCTCCGTGGGCTGTTTCCGAAAGGGCCTGTAGTTGCGGGATTTATTTGGCTAAATGACTCTTCTGAACCTGGTTAGGCCCATATAAGCCAACAAATGGTTCCGTTACCAGGAACGGGATCTGCCTAAGGGGTGTCTAATGTGGGAACACTGGAATCCTATGAAGAAAGAGCTTGAAGATTGGTGGGACCTGAAGCTTCACGAGTTCGCGATTCAGGAAAACATAAACTCGTGGATATCGGAGGAACAGTGGTTGGATCGCTATATATTCACAGATATACACGAGATCTTATTCGTAACATTTCCAATAGAATTTTACAAGTGTATCGCGAAGTTAGCTAATAGCGTGGGGACGTGTAGATTAGACCAGTCGATAGTGTGGACTCCAGAACTGGTGCACAGGCTGGAAGCCACCGAAGATAGACATGCGTGTGTGGTAGACCACTAGCTAGATCAGATCATAGGGGGATTTATCACTGAATTTGCAATAGATACAACCGTAAGTTATAGCGAAGTAGAAAGGCAATTTCTCTAAGGACCGCGGGGTAGGTACATCAAATAATTGAATACTTAGATTAATATGTTGTTGTGAAAAAAATAGATCTTGCGTGTATATTGATGTCTGGAGTAACACGAAGCGAAAGGGGTTATCGAAGAACAGGAGAAGTAGAGAACAACCCTTTGATTTCTATCTCGCATGAAGGCGAGGAGGATCTCGCTAGGAAGTGCGGTCCGATTGATTAAAGAATGCTTCCCACTGATACCACCTCCGTCTACACCGCCACCCGCTTCACCCACGTCGATTCCACCCACACCAACACCACCTCCACCCTCTCCACCAGCAAAAGTTGGGATGGCGACCGCAGTCAAGTTACTGACATTTCAGGGTGTAGGGAATGAAGAGCCAAGTTGGTTTTGGTTTGTGATAAAATCTGTATGGGACACGCGAGGCATAACAGATGAAAACATTAAAAATGCCACGCTGGTCAGTGCTCTACAGGACCACGCGCTAACATGGTACATAAAATACTCAACCGACCATCCGAATGAGGGAATAGTGGCGATCTAGGATGCGATTAATAAATATTTTGGATGACCAAAGTTTGAAGCCCAGTCGGTCATTGGGTTCAAGGAGATAGCAATGTTTCCTAGTGAAACTCCGTGGGATCTGGACCAGAGATTAAAGAGTACTATTCATGAAGCTAACATGACTTTGACAGATGTGCAACATCACACATGGTTTGTGGTGTCCTTGACGCCCCATCTGAGGACGGCTTTGTCACAACATAAGATCTCAACCCAAGCTGAGGCATTGGAGACAACAATGAGGTTACACGCGACCCCAATACCGGACCCAGGGTTGGGAGTTCAGCAAATCCACGTGCAACTTCAAAACATGAGTCTGGAAGTGCCGAGTTTGAAGCAAGGAAGAGTGTCTCGACCAAAGGTACGCCTGGAGGTAGGCTGTATTAAATGTAAGAGTCAAGTGCACGACAAGGACCATTGCCCTGTCTTCGCAAACTATCTGGCGGGAGGAGGCCCGATGCCGTTAAAAGTGGAAGTACAAGCAGGGTCGAGTGCCACGTTTGTGCTCTGGTGCATGATTTTCCAGGTAGGAGGAAAGCATGCCACGGACAGCTGCCACCTATTGCCGAGCTTACAATAACCTCCTCAACACTTATTTTGTAACTTCTGCAGAACGATGGTTTATGAGGAAAGGGATTGCCGCATGTTGATGGATCAACCACCTATGCATAGGATGCAAATAGAGACATGCGGGCAGGACCCAGCGGCACCATTCACGCGCAGGGGATTCCCGGTATGTAGACGAGGTTGCGGAGGATTGGGGCCCAGATGGGGCCGCAGACAGTTAATCTATTATAATTGTGGTGGACAGGGACATTACGCTCGGGATTGTATGAATCCAAGTAAAGCCTGTTGTCCGTCATGCTACCAGTATTATCATGATGCAGTCGACTTCCCTACGCTGATTTCTCAATTACGGGAAAAAGGAGTGCTCCTAACTAGCCCCACTTAGAACGTCCAAATGATGAAGGTTGAACCACGCACCGAAGACCCCAACATAAACATGATGCTCAGAAGTGGCGCAGCTACAGGGGAAGATAAGGGGAAGAAGCTGGAAGAGGATACATGGGTTCATAAGGCTCCCGCAAAACAACTAGAATTTGATTTGGCGCAAGCAAAGGAAACCTTTTTGGAGGCTAAGAAAATTTTTGCAGAAGCATCGACTTCGGGTAGTAAGGGGCAACTGGAACTAGAACAGGATAGGTCTTTGATAACTACCTTCTTAGAAACCTGTATGAAGCTTCTGAGGGATGCTAATGTGGTGAAAGGGTTACAAGAATTAATAACTAGATGTGCTGGGGCAGACGAACCGCGCTTGATCCGCAAATTGGGCAAACATGTTTTGCGTACCGGTCAGGAGATGCGACTGACCGTCCAGATTGGTGACTATGAGATGGACCAGGTCGTTTTAGATCTGGGGTCTGACGCAAATGTCCTACCAAAACAGACTTGGGAACGCATGGGCAAGCCTATGCTGCAATGGTCCCCGATCCAATTATGGATGGCCAACTAGCAAAAGATTTTGCCTATGGGAAGGCTGCAAGGGGTTACCGTGGACATCGACGGCACCAACACGCAAACAGATTTTGAAGTCATTGAAATCATGGATGACAGTAACCCATATCCAGCGTTGCTAGGGATAGATTGGGCAACAAACATGAATGGAATCATTAACCTCAAGAAACGAAAAATGATCTTTGAAAATAATACTATCCAAGTAGTGATTCCATTGGATCCAGTTGAAGGAACATGTTATACTGAACCTGTGCATGAAAATGACAGTGATGGGGAACTAGACTGTATCTATCAGCTCACAACGCAAGATAGGGACAGGGTGAATCCAATAGTGGATAGTCGACTCTCATGGGACCGCGATAGCTCTTGCATGTCGGATTCGGATGAAGAGGTTGAATGATGGCAGAATCGACTGCATGAAGTAACCACATTAAATTGCAATAGGATGGTCACGACAGGAGCCGTAGAACCATTCGTGGAGGAAGCTGAAGAACCGGTTGCCTTGGTGAACTCAAAACCAGATGCGCCGATAATATCTATGGTAGCACCCTGAACGACCTTGGCTTCAGCAAAAAGGGCAGTCATAACAAAGCAAAGGAAAAAGTGTGGAGGTCACGGACAGGCGTAGGCCCAAGTGGCCAGACAAACTAAGGGAAGTAGCCTAAAGCGACTCTAGTCGCCAGTAGCTGACGGCAACATCTGCAAGGACTCAAGGGGTAGCCCACATCGTCGCTGTCCAATGACACAAACCTCTTGGATGTTGCGAATACCATGACCTAGATGGGTCTGCAGTAAGCAATGGAAGAGAGCTCAGAGGAAGCCGAATAGCTGCAGGCCCCACATTGACAGCACACTCTGGGTATAGTCGAGAGACCAAAGAGTGATATGTGAGAACGGATTCAGTGGAATGTCACACTGTGACACTCACAACAGCGTAGCCCCTCTGCACATAAGGCAATTTGGACCGCTTAGGAATACTGCTAGGAACGACTGAGCTGTGACCCTGCTATCATGGTTGTGCACACATCCTTGGAACGAAAAAATGGCCACTCGAGTGACCAAGAATTGCTCGCAGTCTGGGCTGGCAGGGACATTACGACGATGCACCAGCGGTGCGAACACCTGACTAGTGGTCGATGCTACAGTCTTAGTGCCCTGAGCAGTTGAAAGAAGGTGTGGGACTATAAACAAGTCTGCAGGAAGCCAGTTTGGCGAAGCACTTCCCTCCCAATCGTAGCAGCGCCCGATGGACTGCGCTACCGCGTGGACCAGTCAAGAGATGACCATTAGCACCACTATTCATGACAAGGATGTTACGGTATGGCAGGAAGGAGTGGGCGGCAGACCTTTAAGGCGAAGGTTCCGAGTCGGATCCGCTAAGATCTGTCGAGGGAACAGTAGCACTATGCTAGAAAAGGAGGGAAGGGAGTGGTTCAAAATTTCGGCTTTATTTTATGACCTGGGCACGGCATGGGCATATTGGCACTATACATCAGAGCAGAGCAGCAAGCAGTCGACTCCCAGACAACCCATGAGTACCATGGCCAGAATTCGAGCACGATTCGTGGAAGAAATGCAGCTGAATCCAGAAGAGACAGAGGGCGGGAATCGGGTGCCGGGGGTTTTGAAATCCCCACGCACACCGTGAAAGAAAAAGACTAAGAAAAAGACAAGAATAGTTCGAGCCTTACCATGCTTCACCAAGCAATCTGTAGCCGATAAGGGAAAATCCATTTCCATCGAAACTGATGAGGATGATGATGCTCACCAAGAGTTGCTTGATCAGATAGATGCACAAGCCAAGGAAGAGGTGGATGCATTCCAACTCCCATCGTTACCTCCATATCTTTCTCCATGGCAAGGGTCAACCAAGCTACCTAAGGATTTAGACATTGCGAAGGCTGAGCTTTAGGCCCCGCTTCTTCCATATGACATAAAGTTTGAAGGCTTTCCATTGGGGCACGTTCCGAGCCTCAAGTTTGAAGATTGAGATCTAGCTGACCGTGATAAGTTCCCTGCGCTAGCCAAAGACATGTTATTGTCATGGGTATGGCTACTAGGTGTAGAGAAGGCATGTATCCTCAACCTCAGATGACTACCTCACTACCATTGTGTGACTATTACCACATTTCTAATTCGGCAACTACTCTGTCTGGTACATGATGGATTCATGTGGTTGGAAGATCCGATCCCGTTCACAGCTAAACTAAGCCACCGAATAATGCACCTCCTACTGAAAGGAAATGACCCCCCTGACACTACAGGAACCAACAACGAGGTAGGACTCGCCGAAATAACAGAAACATGATATCAGCTGGAGAAAGGTAAGCGCGGATATGTCATAGCCAACATCAACGACTAAGCCGTCTGAGTGGCTACCCAGCTCCTCGCTTGTAAACTCATGAGGAAATTCCGCGCAGATGAAGTACCCACTTCTGTCATTGTGCTGGCTGGACAGTGTGCTGAAGGGGTTCAGTTCAATTGGGCACAATTCTTATGCAACGAGTTCCTGACCAACTGTCAAGAAGCACAGGACAAAGGTAGAACAATTGTGTTGGGGGAGATCAGGATGCAATTGGAGGCAATACAGGTGCGCTCTTTGGGCAAGGTCCACCTTGTCGATAATACAACCGTAGCTGAGTAGATTGTGTGCGCGCTCACACCAAACACTGTATTGTTGCCAGCCAATGCTATCCTAGCCAAAGGCACCAGTGATGGCCATAGTTGGGAGGTAAATCTGGTTGCCCTACCTAGTGGGTCACTCTACCAACTGTAGGACAGAATCACTAATGAACTCTGGGCTAGGGAAAGTCGTGCCCTTCACACTTTAATGGAGCAAAAAGCCGAGTTAGAATAGGTAAATCTTCAGCATGTTGCCTTGGTCGAACGTTATCGGGACATCAAACAAGCCGTGATAGAAGCATGTAGCATGGTTTTGGCATTAGCTATCCCCGTGGACCTTCCAACCGTTACCAAGGTTCAACACATGGCCGCAGGAGCTCGCACAACCCAAGAGGCGGCCGCAAAAGCACAGGGGGAGCTTACTCGACAAATAGTAGAGCTCAGACTCCAGGCACAGCAACCATTGGTGGATCGTGAACAACGCCATGTGGAAATTCAAGTAGGCATGGAAACAATGAGGTGCACTGTCCATGAATATTCAGGGCTCTTAGATCAGTCTATTGGTATACTTACATCTCTCCAGGAGGACCCCACCATACAACATGTAGAAGCTGAGGCACGCGTACTACAACAGGCCTATGATACAACTCACGAAGATGCACAAATGGACTCTCTCACACTACAGCTGGCCAAAATGCGAGAAGCCCAGGCTCTCAAAGTCCAAATGGATGTTGCACGGAAACAAGAGGCAGAGCTTCAAGAACGCATTCAGCCTTGGCTCGATGAAGCGTTTGCCGTTTCTACCATGATTGAGGGCAAGTTAGAACATATGCAGGCAGTATGCGATTCCGAGCAGGCAAATCCAACTAACACAGATGCATCAATGGCTTGGGTGGAACAGGTACAACGGATTGCCGCAGAATTTGTTAAGGAAACACGCGTCGTGCAAAAGTTATTAATATACCTCCGTGAGAAGATCGCCGCACCAGCCGAGTGAAGCGGGATGAGTCATGATGATTGTGTTGGGGGACTATTGGGTAGTGGAAGCCCCACGCAACGGTTGGGGGGCGTGAAGCCAGACATTTTGGGTAAAGTTAGGGTAAAGACTCCACTGAAAGTGCGGAGTGTGAATTATAATAGGTTCATTCAAAGGGTAGTCCACCCAAAAACAATGTAAGGAAATGTAAATAGAGTCGACCCACGTAGGGATCGCATGCCAAGAAAGGGTATAAATAGAGTGAGGCTCTATGGGTAGAGTGAGTGAAGTTTTGAGAGGGAATCTGGAATATGGAATGTCATGGATTTTTGAAGAAGATAGTCCAAAAGTGTCTGTAAGTCTGAGTCGAGGGTTGGGTAGTAGGTAGAGGCTCTGCAGCTATGTTCACAGAGGCCTGGAAAGTCCGCAACTGTGTGCGTGGACCCCTGTAGCTGAGTGCACATGGTGGATCTGGATGTATTAAGGATAAAGTGGAAATAAAGATAAGTTTCTTCTGAAATTCTGTGTTTCTTCTAAGCTGTCATAAGATCTATTTAATTTAATCTGCTTATGATTTGAATGAATGTAAATCTAGGTTCATTTTAATTCGCAAATCAGTTGTGTTGGTTAAATGTTTGCTTAAAGACTCTATTAATTGGTAACCAAATCCTCCAATAGAATAATGCACTAATAAGAAAGATATAATCAAGCCGAATCTGTGTGAATACCAAGCAGCGGGGAGCTGTAAACTAGTGTGCAAAACATCCAAACCACACCAAGACATCCCTAAGGTGCGGAAACCTAGTTCCAACACCCTCCCCTGGTACCTCGGGTGAGACCTCAGTTCGCGCTCCACGGCTGTTGTCGAAAGGGCCGGTAGCTATGGGATTTGTTTGGCTAAATAACTCTTCCGAACCTGGGTCAGGGCCATATAAGCCAACAGAGAGGTTTGTCATCTTCATCCTTAAAGTAAAGGTTAGGATCGGCTTCACTCTTAGTGAATCCCAGCTATCGATCCTCTCAAACCATGCTCTGGGTGCTTGCTTCAGCCCATAGAGAGGCTTCTTCAACTTGCATACATGAGATTTTCGATCATAAATCTCAAATCCTTTGGGTTGCTCCACATAGACCTCTTCTTTGATCAAACCATGCAAGAACACGGTCTTGACATCCATCTGATGTAGGTTCCATCATTGTGAAGCTGCAAGGGATATGATCGAGCGGATGGTGGTATATCTGGCAATAGGTGAAAATTTCTCGTCATAGTCTATACCTTCCTTTTGGGAGAACCCACGAGTGACAAAACGAGCCTTATAATTTTCCGTACTTCCATCTGCTGCATGCTTTATATTATAAAGCCATTTAGAAGTGACAACTGTCTTGTCCTGGGGTCTGGGAACTACTTCCTAGACATCATTCTTCATAATAGACTCATATAGAATCCTTCCATACTTGATGCTTGGTGGCATCTGAGAATGATGAAGGCTCATTTTGTATGATCGTGCTCATGATGGTCAGGTATACCTGATACCTGTTAGGTTTCTTACTTTCACGAAAGGCTCCTCGGGGTGTAGTGTGTCCTTCAGCATCATTGAGTAACCACCTAAGCCAAGAGGGCCTCTTCCTAGAAGAGGAAGGCTCAGGTGGATCAATAGGATCCATGGGTTCATCCACATCGGGAATTGTTACATCATCCTTTTCTTTTGGTTCCCTGGTGTGTTGGGTTGTGTTATATTCTTTCCACAACTAGCCCATGTAGTTAACCAGGGGGTTAGAGGGGGGGCAAAGCCGCCCATCGTTGCACCGATTGTGTAGCAGGGGCAGGGGGCGGGGGTCACAGGGGGTTTGAGGCGTACCCGTAACCCCACTTTATGGGGTCCAGGGCAGCGCCCCAGAAAATGTTGTTTTTGGACCCTATGTTAGGATGGGCAGACCCACCTATGGTTTTGTGAATGATTTTCACACATGTTTTTTGGACGCGATGGTTTTTGGTCCATGGTATTGGATGCTTTGGCATGTATAAATATGTATTATAACATTAAAAGGAACATAATGAAAAATCAAGCTGGTAGTCCTGGTTTTGGGATCCAGGGGAAAATCTCTGTGTATATGTGTTTTATGTGTTCTGCTCTCACATTATTTATTTTCTATGTTTTAGAATTCGTATGCAGGTAATTTTTGTACGGGTTAAAACCTACATTTTGTATCGGAGCAGTTTTTGGCTTGAAGGGGATGCCTTTGTTGTTGAGGGGTTTCGCTCGGGCCTGTGGTAGACCTTGTTCAATGGGAGATCTACGAGATTGATTCTGGTGGTGAAAGAAGATGGCGAGTAGTGGAAAGATAGAGATCGAAAAATTTAATGGTCATAGTTTTGAGTTGTGGAAACTCAAGATGGAGGATCTGTTGGTGGATAAAGATCAGTGGATTGTGGTAGATCTGGGTACTAAACCAACGGGAGTGTTCGATGAAGAATGGGAGAAGTTGGATCGGAAGGCAAAGAGAACAATACGATTGTGTGTCTCAGATTTAGTATTGTTGAATGTATCAGGGGAAGCTACGATGAAGGATTTGTGGGATAGGTTAGGGAATTTGTACTAATCTAAGTCTCTGGTGAATAAACTGTTCCTGCGGAAAAAGCTGTATAACCTGAGGATGAAAGATGGAGACTGGGTGATAGAGCATATGAATGAATTTAATACTGTGGTAAGTTAGTTAGCATCTGTTGATATTAAAATTTCAGATGAAGATAAGTGCATCAGTTTGTTGTGTTCTCTACCAGATTCGTGGGATAATCTGGTTATTGCAATAGGTAGCAATGCAACTGCCTTGCAGTTTGATGAAATAGTCTCATCCTTGCTGATGGAGGAGATGAGACGGAAAAATATGGAGAGCCAGAATGGTGATGCCTTGTCTGTACGATGACGGTCCCAGAACAGAAATAAAAATAAGTCATCGAGTGGGAGATATAAATCTAGAGGGAGATCTAAATCTCCAGGAAAACCTGTAAAGGTGGTGTGCTGGAAATGCGGAAAGGAAGGGCACTACAAAAGGGAATGTAAATCTAAAGCTCCTGATAAAGGAAAGGGATCTGATGATGCTCCTTCTGCAGAGGCGAAAACCACCTCAGATGAAGGTGGGGATATGTACTTGGCTTCTTCAAGTACACATGTAGATCATGAGGCATGGTTGATTGACTTAGGTGCATCCTTTCACTTCACTCCCCATAGGGAGTGGTTCTGTGAGTATGAAAAATATGATGGTGGTGATGTCTTGGTTGCGGAAAAGTAAAGTTGAATTTGCAAGGTGGAAGGGTTAGAACACTTCTGGGTGTTCTGCATATTCCTGCATTGGCCAGAAATCTGATTTCTATAAGCAATCTGGATGATGCAAGTGTAAAAACAGTGTTCAAGAAGGATACCTGCAAAATGGTTCAGGGAGCACTGGTATTGATGCGGGGAGTTCGAATTGGAACTCTATACAAGCTACAAGGTAGCACTGTTATTGATGGGTGCAACAGTTCTGTGGTTCCTAAAAGTGGAGCAGAAAATCTAGTGGTCTCTGGAGAGAAGACCATGTTATGGCATCAAAGGCTTGGACATATTGGAGAGAAGGACCTTCGAATACTTCATGGTAAAGGTATGGTAGAAGGTATGAGTAATAGCTCTTTGGATTTTGATTTATGTGAAAATTGTGTATATGGGAAGCAGAATCGAGTGAGTTTCCCCTCTGGTAGTAAGAGGTGAAACAAATATTAGAACTTGTGCACAGTGATGTGTTTGGACCTGCGAAGGTTCCATCACTGGGTAAGTTTGTGTACTATGTATCATTTATAGATGAATTCTCAAGGAATACATGGATATATTTCCTTAAGAAGAAATCTGAAGTCTTTGATAGGTTTAAAGAATTTAAAGCTCTGGTGGAAAACCAGACAGAGATGAAGATAAAGATGTTGAGGTCAGATAACGGCAGAGAGTTTTGCAGCAAATAATTTGAAGAATTCTGTAAGAAGTGTGGTATAGCACGACAGAAGACTACTCCATATACGCCTCAGCAAAATGGAGTCACAGAAAGAATGAATAAGACATTGATGGAAAGGGAAAGAAGCATGCTCAATGGTGCCGGGTTAGGACAAGAATTCTAGGTAGAGGCAGTGGATACTGCAGGTTACCTGGTCAACAGGTCACCTTCATCAGCGTTGGAGGATAAGACTCCACAAGAGGTATGGACTGGTAAGAAACCTTCTCTTTCACATCTGAGGGTATTTGGATGTGATGCATATGTACATGTTCCAAAAGAGAAACGAACCAAGTTGGATAGTAAATCTGAAAGGTGCATCTTTATTGGGTATAAGGATGGTTTAAAGGGTTATGAGCTTTGGAACCCAGTCATAAGGAAGGTTGTGTACAGCTGAGATGTGGTGTTCAGAGAGGTAAAAGATGTTATTAGACATGAAGTCCAACCAAAGGTACCTAAGAAGATAGAGTTTGAGCTTAAGGAGGAAGAATCAGACTCTATAGTAGAGGAGGAATCAGAAGATGAAGAGCCATAAACTCTGGGTGTGAGAAGATCAGTTCGAGAAATAAGGCAGCCAGAAAGGTATAGTCCATCTGCTTTCTGTTCAAATTTTGCTTTATCTATTATTGACGATGATCCTAGAACTGTGAAGGAAGCAGTAGATTCAGAGGATGGAAAACTCTTGAAAGAGGCCATGGTTGATGAAATGGCATCTTTGCACAAAAATGAGGCTTAGGATCTGGTGGAGTTGTCGACTGGAAGGAAACCCATTGGTAGCGAATGGGTGTTCAAGAAGAAGACAAATGTAGAAGGAAAGGTGGAGAAATACAAAGCTCGGTTGGTAGCAAAAGGTTATTCCCAGGTGCCAGGAATTGATTTTGGTGATATTTTTTCTCCTCTTGCCAAGGTTACTTCTATTAGATTACTTTTATCTGTTGTTGTTGCTTTTGATTTCGAGGTAGAACAGATGGATGTGAAGAAAACATTTCTTCACAGGGATCTGAAAGAGGAAATCTGCATGAAGCAACCTGAAGGCTTTGTGGTGAAGGGTAAGAAAGAATTGGTATGCAAATTAAAGAAGTCTCTGTACGAGTTAAAACAGTCACCAAGGATGTGGTATCAGAAATTTGATACATTTATACGGGGACTTGGCTTCACTAGAAGCAAAGTAGATCACTGTGTATATTTTAAATTGTTTGGTGACCATGTTATTTATTTTGTCTTGCATGTGGATGATATGTTGCTGGTTGAAAATGACAAAGAAATTATCTAGGATTTGAAAACCCAATTGTCCTCCAAATTTGACATGAAAGATCTTGGTGCTGCAAACTATATTTTGGGCGTGGAAATTAAAATAGATCGGGCAAAGAGGAAGCTCTGGTTAAACTAGAGGAAGTATGTCGAGACAATACTGCAGAGTTTTAATATGCAGGATAGTAAACCGATGAAGGTTCCTATTCCTGTAGGTGTGAGGTTATCTGCTGAACAGTGTCCCAAGACACAAGAAGAGGAAGAGGACATGTCTTGTGTTCCATATGTATCGGTAGCTTGATGTATGCAATGGTTTGTACTAGACCAGACATTGCACATGTAGTGGGAGTATTGAGCAGGTTTATGTCAAAACCAGGGAAGGAGCACTAGACAATAATGAAGCGGGTTTTTAGGTATTTGCGTGGCACTAATGATTATGGTTTGTGCTACCAAGGAAGATTAGGATTGGATAGAATGTTGGATATTCATGGCTTTATTGATGTAGACTGGGCGGGAGATCTGGATCAGAGAAGATCTACAAGTGGGTATGTGTTTAACCTATTTGGAGGTGCAGTCAGTTGGATGAGTAAGAAACAATCTGTAGTGGCACTATCAACTACAGAGGCAAAATACATGGCAGCCACTCATGCAAGCAAGGAAGCAGTTTGGTTGCAAAGATTGTGTTCAATTATGGGGTTAGTACAGGGAGCTATAAGGATAGACCGTGACAGCCAAAGTGCAATTTTCTTGGCAAAGAACTCTGCATACCATTCAAAGACAAAGCACATTGATGTTTAATATCACTTTGTGAGGGATATGATAGAAGAAAAAAAGGTGTTGCTGGTAAAGGTGGACACTTTGAAGAATACTGCAGATGCATTGACAAAATATGTGAGCTCTGAGAAGTTCTCTTGGTGTAGAGAGATAATGGGTGTTTCAGGGCTGGAAAAATGACTAAGCTCTCTTGTGGCTCCCTATGGAAAGAAAACAACAAGTGGGAGAATGTTGGGTTGTGTTATATTCTTTCCATGACTAGCCACGTAGTTAACTAGGGAGTTAGAGGGGGGGTAGAGCCCCCCTTCGTTGTGCCGATTGTGTAGTGGGGGGTCACAGGGGGTTTGAGGCGTACAGGAAAATTTGGTTTTGGACCCTATGTTAGGATGGGTGGACCCACCTATGGTTTTGTGCATGATTTTCGCACATGTTTTTTGGACGCGATGGTTTTCGGTCCATGGTATTGGACGCGATGGTTTTCAGTCCATGGTATTGGATGCTTCGGCATGTATAAATATGTATTATAACATTGAAAGGAACATAATGAAAAATCAAGCTGGTAGTCCCGGTTTTGGGATCCAGGGGAAAATCTCTGTGTATATGTGTTCTTCTCTCACATTATTTATTTTCTGTGTTTTAGAATTCATATGTAGGTAATTTCTGTACGGGGCTAAAACCTACATGGTGTCAGCTTCTAGAGAGCTCCTTAAGGTAGGAAGATTATTCACCTTGTTGAGAGCCATATCTTCGTCAAAGGTGACATCATGACTAATCACGACTTCCCTACAATGATTCTATAGCCCTTAGTATTTTCACCATAGCCCATGAAGATTCCTTTCTTTCTAGATGCACCCAATTTATTCCTTTTCTCCTTCAACACATGAAAATATATAGGGCTTCCAAAAATTCTAAAATGAGATATGTCAGGTTTCTTACCGGTGAATTTATTTAAGAGTCTTGGAACCCAATGCTTGAGAGGGTATCGGTTTTGTACATATACGGCGGTGCTTGCAGCTTCGGCCCATAGAAACTTCGGAAGTCTTTGATCATGGAGCATGGCACAGACAGCTTCCATAATCGTATGGTTCTTCCTTTCCGCCACACCATTCTATTCAGGACTATATGGTGTAGTAGTCTCCCTCTTAATGCCAGCCTCAGATATGTCTAAGTGAACCAATTGTAATATATCGGAGGTCTTGCTTTGGCTTGAGGGGAACGATCCCCTTTTGAGCTTTCCTTCGGCACATTCAGGACATACACCTTCTTTCTCTACTCGGAATTCGGGCATCCCTGTCACCATTTGTCTTACATCGGGTAGAGATTTATAATGAAGGTGGGAAAACCTCCGATGCAAAAGTTCGGAATAAAGAGATGTGTCACAAGACATGACACCTAGCGAACTTCCGTCGACCTGATATAATGAATCAACTCGAAACCCAAGAGTGAAGGCATCTTTAACATTGTTTTTCCATACACGTACCTTGCCATTGCTGAAGGTCACCTTGTAGCCTTTGTCTTCCATTGCCGAGATGGACACCAAGTTCTTTTTGAGGTCAGATACATATAGTACATCCTGTAAGTGGATCGTATTACCTTGATTCAATTTAAGAGAGACATTGCCTTTCACGGGATATTTCATATTATCTCCAAGGACAATTTCCAAGTTAGTTTCTTTCTCTATCAAATTATGGAGAACTTCTTTGTAACCAGTGAAGTGCCTTGAGGCACCACTATCAATAAACCAATTTCCCAGCGAGTCCAGAGAAGCAGAGGTAGATAGAGCAGCTGGTATATAATATTCATCTTGTTTACTGTCAATAGTGTTAGATTCATACCTGGAATTTCTAGCCTTCTTGAATGGTTGTCCTCTTCCTTCATTTCCAACACTCCTTTTACCTTTGCTATTAGATTTTCCATTCCTTTGATTGCCATGAGAGGGATTTTGATCATTGTCCTAGTGAGAGTTCCTTCTATCAGGGCATTCCCTTGAATAGTGACCTACTTTATCGCAAATGTAACATCATCCTTTTCTTCCACCCTTAGGTCCAACCTTTCTTTTTGATTTAGTCCCAGAATTATTTCTTTTCTTAGAATGAGAAGAAAAGGTAGCAGGAGGACCTTTAGGCATGGGCATTTCTTGCTCTTCTATCCTTGTTTCTTCTTGAATGCATCTTGCCATTAAATCCTCAAAACCAGGAATTACGTTATTATTGAGAAGAGTAGTCCTGAACACGTACCATTCGGATGGTAATCCTCCAAGGGTTTAGAGTGCCATTTCCCTATCAGTAATAATTTCTCCAATCGATAGGAGATCATTCTTGATCTCGGTGATTCTTAAGAAATATGCTTGCATGATCTCATCTTTTCCCTTCTTAATTTCCTTCATCTTATTTCTAAGAAACAAAACTTGATTTGCATCATTAACTTTAAATAAACTCACCAGTCTATCATAGATTCCTTGGAGGTGTTCAGATCAGAGATGTAGGCCACCAAGCACTTGTCAATAGAGTCCCGGATGATCCTTTGTTTTGACTTCTCCATATTTCCATTTGTTTCTGGTAGCAGCCGGTGCATTTGATGGAGGCTCAACAATATTGCCTCTCACATGGTCCAACACTCCCTGATCTTCTAAAGTCAGATCAAGGCACATCTTCCATCCGAGATAGTCAAACTTCTTACGAAGCTTGTCTTTGGCGGGGGAAGAGTGTTGAGGACCCCATAGTTCTTTTAGGATAGCCTTACCAATCTTCTCTTCAGTGATTGCTCTTGCTCTTTCTCGGGCTTTGTCTTCACCTTAGCTCTAATACCATGTTAATTTATGGTATGTTCTATGCTTAGAGCAGTTTACTTCTTTTTATTATTATTATCCACATATTAGAAATCACATATACATTAAGTAAAGTGCAGATAGAACATTAAACGATTGATAGAAAACAAGCCAAGACAAGAGACACGAGATGTGGTGGCTAGCTAGGGACAAACCCCAATATGGGGAAACCCTTTGATCAAATCTTCTTTTATCTTCAATAATTCAACAGAGAGAAATAGTACAAAAATCAGATTTGCATTAGCAGCAACAAACCCTAGATCAGCCCTAAACTAGGGTAGACAATATCTTGCAAACCAATCGTCGGAATGCCTTGATTCCTTCACCAAAATGTACGGCCTTCTGAGGAGAGTCAGTTCCACCTACAACACAATTCTGAGAGAGAGTTTTATGGTCAACACTAGTCAAACTTCCGATCTGTAGTTGCAGCCCTAAATTTTGCGTCCTTCCTTCCACACATGTGAGAGAAGAGTCCCTTTCTGCGCAGTAGGAGAAGAGCCTCTTTTCTGCACAGGAGAGAGAGAGAGAGAGAGAGAGAGAGAGAGATGTGAGTGACGAAATGAGGAAAATACCTCCTATGTTTATATACAAATGTTGATGATGAATAGATGCGTCTATTGGGCTTCTGAGCCTACATGAGTTGCTGGTTGGCTTGATAATTATTCCATAATCAAAATAAACTCATATCTCCATAAATACTTATCGAAATGGGATGATCTTTAGATCAATCCTACACCTCCTTACAAGAGGAATCTAGGAAAAATATTATCAGCCATGAATAAGGTGACCCACATGGAGTTTGGCCCTAGTTTCCAATTTTAACAATCACTCAGATCTGCCACTTTCCCATCCTATCTCCAGGTATATTTTCCCTTCACCTGGCCAATAGTTTCCTTGCTCATTTTCCATTGCACAAGTACAAGGCTCAAGCTTCAATCTTGGCATTTGAGACTATGCAATGCGCAGTACCTGGCTAGCCCAACCACACATTATGTATTTCCAGGGCTTAAACCACACCCTTGGCCACTGAGACTGTGCAATGTGAAATATCTCCCTCAATCTTCCCAGGCTGAGACTATGCAGTGCGCAGTCTTAAGCCTCAAGCTGCTCACTTGGCTACTGAGACTACGCAATGTGCAGTTCTTAGAGCCAACCTCTTCCCTCAACTCAGGGTTTGCACGATTCCTCCCTCCAGTCTTGTGGTTGCTACCTTGATCTTGCAATGTGAGTCTTTTTGCTGGAGCTAATTCATGTTTTCCATGAGTGGTTTTCCTCCTACATGTAGTGTAGTTATTGAGCACTTCTCTTCATCAGTTACTGTCATCATGGCACCAAAGAGATCTACTTCAAAGGACACCATAGAGAGCATCACCGAGGATAAAGTTGAGAGTACTCTAATGAACATGCTAGTTTATGCAAATACTCAAATTTTCATAGAGAAAGAGTGAGACATCACATCGAACAAATTAAATGAGGCATTCTCAGCGAGAAGCTTAAAAGTAGATCTTGAAGACCAACAGGTGTATATCAATGCCCAAAAGTAAGGGTTACATAAGGTTGCATGCAGGTATCTGAATTTCCCATGTGTAGACGTTGTCAACTAGACAATTCTGCATATAGATTCCAAGACTACGACTCTTGATAATGCCAATGGACAAAGGTTTTCTTCTTTTCTGGCACCGGATTACCATCTCATGTACCATTTGTCAAAGCTAGAATTGCTCATGGATTCTTAATTCTATGCTGCCACAAACTACTTGAGCACAAAGGAGGTTGTCAAAGGCTATGTGAAAGAACCAACAAAGTTCCTTCAGATATCCACCAACACCTACAAGAAAAATTCTCTCAGGAAGGCTTATCAATACTTAATAGTTCTAAGTTGTGGGATATATGGTCAATAGAGTACTGATACCTTCCTTGAAGGGTGGGCATTCTTTCTGAACCATGTTGTGAATGAAGGAAAACCATTCAATTGGTTAGACTTGTTAGATCGACAATTAATATCCATGAAGTGAATGCTGATAATCCTCCCAATGGAAAGCAAGCTAGATTTTACATGTCTACCTACCTGCTGGATGCAATTTGCGCTCACAATTCATTTCCTAGCATGAATTGGACTTGTACACCAAGAGAGATTGTCATGCATATTTACAAGAAGTTTAATTTAGAGTGCAATAAAGAAGGAGTAATGGAAAGGTTGATTGATCACTTCCTCTTCTTGTTATATAAGTTAATCTTTGAGGAAGAACCACCTTACATGTCACATGGGGCAATGGAAGAAATGTTAGAGATGGCAGATTGGTTTGCCTCACCGGATGGAATGTTCCTTAGTGTTTGGCGGACAAAAGCCTCCATATCTTCTACTGAGGTATGCCACCGATAAGCTGGTCATGAAAGAAGTTGCATACCATCTTTCCATAGGGTTATCAATAGTTCTACACAGGAAAAAGAAAGCACTTTGGCCCACTATTCCTATGCAGATAAGATTGTACGAAATCAAGAATCTAAAAGTTGTAGTTGTAGATATTGAAGGCAATAAGATAGAAAAATTCACATTCAGTCATTTGGACTTCAATTCATACGATCCTATGAATGTTTTCAAAGACCATTGTGCGAGGATTCATTATAAATGACCAAGAAGGAAATTTCACAAACTTGGGGAGGAAGCATGGAAAAATTGTTATAATGCCTCCAAGTCCCATGAACTAGTCAACTTCACTAGAACATCATAGGTTACTCCATAGAAATAAGTCACTCCAAAGTTAGTACCAGTGGAAAGGCGCAACTAGTGCGCGAAAAGGGAAAGAGGAAAGTTGCGCACGATCCAGTGGAAGAGCAGAGCCACAAGATGAAAGAAGATCCAATCATCTTGAAAATGACCATAGTAACAGAGAAGAGGAGGAAGAAAAGGAAGCGGGAGGACGAGATGAGGCAGAGGGAAGAATAAGAGTAGAGGAGATTGGAAGATAAAAGGAAAATACAAGAATAAGAATAAGAAGAAAGGCAGAGAATGGAAGAAGCAAAAACAACACAAAAATAGGTAGGGGAACAAAAGCAAAATAGAATACCAGAAGAGGAGAGAAAAAAATTGCAAGACAAGGAGCTCACTCAAGAAGTTGAGGAATTTATTGTGATTCAAGACATGGTGGTGGAACTAGAGTAGTTAAACCAATATGTTGACCTGATGCCAAACACTCAGTAGGTCACCATTCAGTCTTCCCCTCTGGCAGCAGAGCAAGCTCCAAGAGAGGAAGAGGAAATTGTTCCTCTTAATGAGGGTACGATTATGGACACATACAATCTGACTTACAACGAACTTCTGAAGAAGATTTTACAAGCAAGGAAGAAACAATTTTCGAATGATCTCACATCCCTTGCATTCATCAAATAAAGGGTGATTGTGACAAACACGAGAAGGAATCTGAATTCCATTTCCGTAGCCAACCTGGCCTTTGAAGGTGCTAAAAATTCAAACTCTAAGTATCTGATGGGAAAGAAAAAATAGTTGGAAAATAACATACAAGCTATGAGGAAAGAAGTTTAACAACTCTGAGAAGAGGTTCAGAACGCAGTTCCCACACAATTTTATCTGGAAGAACTTAAGGCAGACATACTCGGTGAAGTATCGACATTGGGAGAAACTATGCATGGCTTGTATGAAGAGATTGTCACCATGCATAAAGAAGTTTCCCACTTGCACGGCATGCAACAAAAGTGTAAGGATAATGTTAAAGCTCTTAAGTCTATCCATACAACCATCGCTGCCATGCATGAATGGTCAATATAGTACAAAGGGGCATCGTCCAAGTTGGCGAAGAAAACAAGGCAACAAGCATAGTTGGAGAAAGAACAAGTGAGGATGATCATTCGGAAAAACAAACAAATCACCTCATTCATCGCTAATATTCAGGCCTCATATGCATGATTGTACAACAACATGGATTTAATGGTAAAATCACACAAGATCCCATCATTTGGCTCACTCATTGAAGCCAAACATAGGAATCAGGTTAGGCAAGAGGTTAAAGAATACTTGGACCGGTTTAGACAGATCGCTACCAAGGAATATCTTGAAGTGAATAGGAAAAAGATGCAGAAGTAATTTGGTGGCCCTGTCTAGATCAATACTATGATACTCTTACTAAAGAAGGAAAATCAAATCAGTTCCAAATCATTATACTTGGATGCCATGGAGGCTAGAGTTGCTTTTAGCCTGATCCCATCGCATAATTTGGGGAAGTCATCACGCAGTACAAAGCTTGGCACCATCATGTGACCGAGAACCTACAAGTCGAAGTTGTTGAGCTGGAGTTTCCCCAAACTCAAGCTTGACTTATTTGTCTTATTAGGATGTCTAGTTGGCTCTACCCAATTTTGTCCTATATGGGTATAGTATATTGTAATATTCTTTTGTAATTGGATTTCCAAGAGTCAATTGTGGAAGATGAAGAGTCATTTTGTAAAGAAGTTGAAAAAGTTGTGAGATAAGTCCAAGAGTCACAAAATGGAGATGAATAGTCACCCCTTCTGTTAGAAATATGTCCTCATAACTCATGTAAAGGGAATTTGGGAGCCAAGCTTTCAGCTAGGATTTTACCTTAGGATCGGGAGTTTGGGAGTTTGTTGAGAGCCTTGGCTTCTTCGTAGCACATAGGTAGTATCTTTATTTGGAGGAGAAGGTGTAGACTTCACATTCCACTATTGTGACTAGTGGTTCATCAATGGTATATGTATGCTTGAAACTTTCACTTTAATAAAAGCTTAGAGCCGACATGTTTTCATGCATATGTTGTGAATATAGTAGGACTATTCTTATTATGTTTTCAATATATGTTATTTCACTTATGCTAATGCTTATGAACTATTTTGTTTGCATTAGTATGAATCTTGTTGAATGTGTGTTTTTGTTTATTTTTGTCATGGTTAACATGTGAACTATTTCGCAAGCTAACTCGTGATGTCTTTATGCTCGTGTGTTCCTTTCAAGATGCGTACTATTATAGGCTTCTAAGGGGCTCACTTATTTTCCCCTCATGTGTTATAACATTTCATACATCACACTTGACCTTCCTCAAAGTCACACACTTGTTCACCAAAGTCACAAATACAACACTCTATGCATTTTGTAGCGAAGGCACATTATTAAAACTCACTTCTTTGACAATCGAGACATATTCTGGATGGGGCTCCTACACCAAATGGTGTGAGGTCTAATTGGGACTTCATATCAGGGAGACCCCCAAAATTTTGGCAGGTCCAACACTGTAAACACGTCGTCAACAAGTGGTGCAAGAAGGAGGGCCAACTGACAAGCTGATATCGTTGAGTCTGTTTTGAATCTCTTACCTTGAATGGCTTCTTCCCAAATCTTAATCCCCGGGGGTTTCTTCGTCTATGTCAATCTTCAATTCTCGTGGAACTAATAGATGACTTGTCGCATCTTAAGTTTGATGGTGAGGGTAAAGCATCCCATTCTAGAGCATACACTTCTATTTCTCAAATTTTTTAATTTTCATAAAAACAATTATGTAATGGTGTCATACATTACTGATTGCTTCTATTCATTCATTTGAACAACTTGTTCAAGGAACTTTGCAAAGCTTTTGATAAGTATGATTATTAATATGTATATAAAATAAGTAATCATCTTAGAATGAAACCTGATGAATCATTAGAAGATTTTATTGATTGTTTCTTCACCTTTGGTATGAATTTACTGAAGAATATGTTGATTGGGATTTCATGAGTGAGAAGTTTCAGCGTTTGGTTCTAGTCTCTTTGAAACATTTGCATGAGATTATCTAGATGGATTTGCTCCTTCAACTTCTCTCAGTCATGAGTCACCTCCATTCTCGGAGGATGAATCTATTACTTCTTTTGTTTCGTGCCCTCCTCCTTTCTCATCACTAAAAAAAATTACCAACTATGTTGAGGTTGGAGTTGCAAAATTTGAAAACCAAATTGTTGATTTGTTTCTCCCACATTCATCTTCTTCCCATGAACCAATTTTTATTCAAAAGAAATTTCATGGTTCTCATTACCGTATTGAATCTAATCCCTTGATTCTCCAAGATAACATTAATATGAATATTCTTAATATTTGATTTGATTCAGTTTAAAGTAGTGTTTCCTCAAGGGATACTTGTCATTCTCTATCATCTACATCTCATGGCTCTTTGTAGCTTGATTCACTTGATCAATCCACTCCACCAACAAGTTTTTCAGATATTCTTGAGTTTCAATTTACTAGTCCAAATGGTGATCAGGTACAAGATGGTCACATTTCATAGGTAGAAGTGAAAAAGGATGAAGATACCTTTTAATATTTCTTCTCTTTCTCAAATTCCTCCATGTCAAAATGATGTTCCTACATTCTTTGTTGATCAAGAATTTCATCATCTTGGTAATCAATTAAGTGAGATGTAACCCCTTAAACAAAATGAAGCCTTGGGAAACTATCACCCTGAAAACATTGACTATGCTAGTATATATTGTTAGAAAAATAATATATATAACAGAGAAATGAAAGACATATAATATGCGAAAAAATAAAAACACATAAAACCAGAGAGACACGGATATACGTGGTTCACCCAGTTTGGGATACATCAACCCCGAAAAACCAGTCCTTCCTTTCTATTATCCAGCAAAATGAAGAGACACAACCTACAATAGATCCAATGTAATATCCTCTTTTTTCTCTCACAGTCTCACCTATCCGTTTCTCACTTTGAGAATACACATATATTCCATAGCCTCAATACAATACCCTCATACAAATAGAGGGGTTTCCTTCTAGGGAAAAAAACCCTAAACTAAACATAAATTCTATCGTCAGATCATCTGCCTAATGAATGGCCCAGATTGACTAGAAATTACTATACTTTTACAAGGAAATTTTACATCTGTTTTTAGCTTCGGGGGTGTTGCCCCCGAAACCCTCGCCAGGGGACCGCTGGCCCCTGGACCCCCCAGTCGGGGGGGATGCCCCCCCCGAACCCCTGCGGGGGGGACAAGTCCCCCCCACACCCCCTCGCATGGAGGGGTGTACAATCTTCCTGGGGTATACATCCGACTGAAACAAAGACCTCTAAATTAGGATGATAATCATTCTCCACACCCAACATATATGGTGATGAATTCCCAATTACATTGAATTATTTTTTGTTTTCGCGCGAATACTTGCATTTGCGAAGCTTTTATCTGGAATCCAGTCTAATTGTAGAAAAGTTTCTCACGTGAATTTCTTCCTCAACTGACCAACCCTTATGTGGAGATGTGGGTAGTGGATCAAGTGATATATCATGTTATTATAATTCACATTCTAATGAATTAAATTTGAAATCCACACAAGGTGATAAGGTTTCCCATGATGAAGAAGTTGATGATGTAATTGTGGAACACTCTATTACAATCTGGGTAATCTATTTGGTGATGTTGAGACAACTGATGGGACCGATTATAACAATTTTCATTTGATTGATAATGTTCCCGATGAAACAGTTGATGACAGTTGTCTTCACATAAATGCTGACTTGAACATGCTTTCAAAATTCAATAATTCAACATTTGAAAGTTCAGGGACTTGTCAGGAAGTCGAGGCACTTCAACTTCAGTTGATGGTTATGTCATGATCTAACAATCCTAATGAGGTCTCTGAACTAGGTTAGATTGTGATTCTCTACATAATTATTTTCTAAGCATTGTTTCATTAGATATAAGCTCATTCCTAAAGGATTTCTAGTGTTTTTAGGTTAATCTTATTAATCCTCAAGGTAGAGCTAAATATTCCAATTTGGATAATTCTTGTTTATGCAAATCCTTTGTATCAAATTCAATATTGGAGCATGTACCTTTCATAGATGTACATAGATTTGAAATTTTCCATCTTGATTGTCAAGACAAAGATCATCATTCCCTAAAATATCTCTCCCTGTCAAATTATTTTGTGAGTAATCAATTCCTTATCATTTATGCCTATGCTTTGGAGCTATTCATTTTTTCTCTAGCACAATCTATCCTTTTTGAGATCAGTAAATGCTTGAATCATTTGGTGGATAAAATCCATCATGCTGACAAATTAATTTCTCATATTAATTTGAATTATGGATGTGATTTAACACATGTTTCTAATCTTTTGTTAGCCTGGTATCCTAATTGGTCTTTCAGATTTACCATTCAAGTAATTGTTTCTAATATCCCAAGATCACATATTTCTAGTATAGTATGTGACTAGACACAAAGGGAACCAATGGAGAACCAAGAATCTTATATACTAATTCATCAATCTAAACACAACACTAGTTCCAACAACTATGACTTGATTAATCATTTTCCCATTACTACATTTGATGATAATCATTTTACATCAGTTTACCTTGTCAATCCTATTTATAATTTGATTTCACTGACTGCAATTTATTTTTCCCAAGAGTTTCAAGGTTTTATAATGGGTTGTTCTAAATATCATGATCCAATTTATGATTGGCTAGAGGAATCTTACTTGGAAAGCTTCATTACTAGTAATAAGTTTCAATCTTTTTTTTTTTATTTATTTAATGTTTGCTAAGACTCAAAGCACATATGAATGTACATTCATGAGTAGCCATTAAGGTTTGTATGATCATTGTTATTATAAACACGATAAGATTTCAAAACAGTTAAAAGAAGAATTTATGGCACATCTTTCTACCAATAGGTAGGACCTTCAGCTTTTTGTGCAAGTTATTAAGGTAAGTCTTCTTATTTATGCACATTGTTTCACCCTGGTGGTAATTGATCATATATTTTTTATTGCAGGTCTAGGACAACTTCAATGGTTGCATTGGAAATTTGATTTCATGTAGCCTTGACCTTCTAGCTGATTAGATTAGGAACAAGTATAGTTGCATTGTATGACCTTGCATTTAATATTCATCTAATCTTTGTATTTTCTTGGTTTTTTGTTTTGCATGTATCTTTTCATGCTTTTTATTTTCTTGTTGTGTCATGTATTTTCTTTCGCATCTTGTATAATAAGACCATGCATGAAATTTTATCTTGTTTGGATCGAAAAGATGTGGTAAAGATTTGAAAGGGCTTTGTGACACACATCAACACATGGTTAACTTTTGGTTCCTCTTCTTCGTTTGGGTCTAATATCTTTAAAGTCAATGATGTCGGAATGGAAAATATGATTCATTCTAATAGAAAGCCCTAAGAAAAACCATGATGCCCATATCTATTTTAGGATCTTCATTCCTTGATTCAGTATGGTAATTAACTGGTGTTCTTCTTAGCGATCCAATCAAGTAGAGAAGGGAAAGGATAAAACTAAGAGAAAGAATATTAATTTTAGAGGTATATAATAGTCTTTGAAGGAATAACCTCTTTCACTCTCAATAATTCGAGATGCCTCTTCCACCCCGGTGATATAAATGCTGATAAAATGGCAATGAGCATATTGAAAATAAACTAACGGGTGAATGGAGAAATTCTTCCTGCGCATGGAGATGAAGCAAGTAATTTCATCGAATTATTGAACAGGCTCACTAGTAGTGAAGCAATGCTTGTGTTCTTGTAATGAATCCATTAGGGTACTGAACAAGCTTCTAGGGAGTAGAGAAACACTAGAGATGGAACTAAAAATTTGATCATCTTAAACTCACAAATATATACTATCCTTCTCCTAGATCGTAATAATTTGGACATGGTAAGACTTGTAAATGTGTTTAGCCGAGAAAGGGGATATGAGAGACTATGCTTATAACCAGGATAAATGGGGAAGCTAAGGAAAATTACATGGTGAACCAATACCTTCTGAAATACTAGACTCTATGCCTAAAGCTAGACCTAAACAGAGAAGTTGGAATTCTTCCAGTGTGTCACAGAGTGTTTTTTCTGCAACAAACACCCTCCAAAATTTCACCTACAATTGAATTTTGGAGCTTCCTTCTGATCTTATGATTTGTCATATCAAGTTGTTCATCGTCACTTCGTGGTTGGTTAATTATTTTCTAAGGGTTCAAGTCTTCTTCTAAGATTTTAACTATTAAAGCCACTTTCTTACACATGCTTATATTTGGATGCTTTCACAAGTGCACTTTATTCTAGCAAGCTTAGTAGTCCATGTCAATCGTTTGAAGATAGCCATTGCACAATCTTGGAAGACAGTGCCTGTGCAATCCTTGGTAACAGTGATTTCACAGTTCTCGATGGTAGTGTTTTCCAAATTGATAGGGACAATGCATTGTGCAATCCCTATGGACAGTTAGTGAATAATTCTAGTTGGAAATCTCTCTCACTCTTAGTTGCAAGTGTACCATCACCCTAGTGAGTTTTTTCAACCATCGATTTTGCGCACTTTTTCTTTCATAAGTGTTTCTTTCACTTTTGTGATTGTCATTTTCACTTGCTTTCACTTTCCCAATTGTCACTTTTGATTTCTTTGAATTTCGCATGTGTCGCTTTCACTTTATTCATCTTTTACAAGTGTCATTTTCACATTCTTATTGTCTCAAGTGTTTCTTTTGATTGTTTTCACTCTTGCATTTGTCGCACTTTGGTTCACCACCAGAAGCAGCTCTAGTGAACTCTTCTGCATTAGTTGATCTTATATATCATAATAATATGTGCTAGACACTCTCACATATCTTAGCGCACTTTCTGGTTGCAGTCAACACTTGCATCATAACTTGCATTCTAAGTGTCACAAAACTCCATTTCAAGTGTCGCACTTGGAGACAGTTGTTGTTTTCTTCTTGTTTCACTACACGCTTTTTGGTTTTGGGTATTGTGTGTATTCTTGTAATATGCTTGGCTAAATATATGTGCATGATAATGTTTAATACTTGTTACATGCCCTTACTCCTATCTCATTAATCTCGCACTTAGTCAATTTTGGATTTCATTCCTATCCTCACACCTTGCGCAACTCACAAGTATGCTTTCTTAGGAAAGTGATGAGTACTTTGCACTCTCCTAACTCCCAGTGATGAAATCCTTACCTTGTGGACCTGTGCATTGCACTCATCTCAAGGACAACCTCCTCTAACTGCACATTGAGAAATCCTGGAGTCCATACCATCGATCATGTTGCACAACATTTCCTATTATGAAGTTCATGATCCCTCATGCCCTATATTGTGAATTATGAAGTTTCAATGGATAGTGGGGTCATATCTATGTCACTACATGCATAACTACGCAATCCCCTAAGTCTCCTCTTCAACTACTACGCATTGCGAAATTATAGTGAATAAGCTTGCGTCCATTGTCAACTTAACTTACCCAACTGTGAAATCCCTTCCCAAGTGAGCCTCCTACTACATGTTGCATATTTCTAGTGGATAGTAAGTCACCTCTAGTTCACTGCAACCCTCCAATGCATAATCCTTGGAATATGATCCTCAATCACTACGCACTATGCAGTCACAATGGCTAGTCATGTCTATCATGTTGAGTGAAACCCCTAACTACGCAATACCTTGTATTTTCTTGCCTCCTATTGTGTAGTGAGGTCATCCCTCAATCCTTATGAAGCTCAACTACACAATCTTTTCCTCCTTTTCCTTGAGCACTAAACACTATGCATATTTAGTCAACAAGATCATCACCTTGTCTCCTGGACTTCCCCACTATGCAATACATTGATAAGGCTTCCCTAATTTCACATTGTGTAGTTCCAAAGGACAATATGGCCATCCTTGGGTCCCTATAGTCCTAAATGTCACAAATTCTTAGCTTCTTTCTCTCAAATCCCTTGCACATTTCCCTATCACATTCAACACTTTCCATGAGAAGGAATAAATATAATAGATGATTTTCAGACTGATGTTATATTTTCATGAGGGAATTTTATCTGCATGTATTATCATTTCAACATGGAAGTGTGATTTCCAAGGGAGGTCATCAAGGAGAGGTTACAATAAGGAATTTATGAAGAAGAAGCAAGAGGAGGAACCATCATGAAAGACATGAAGTAATCTTGGATGAAGACAAAGAGGTGGCTACTCATGATAACTTGGAAGGTTACAACATCTATATAAACCCTTTGGAGGGTGAAAATGGAGTACAAACAAAAATCTATCATGAATAAGTCAAATTCATAGAAGCAACGAGAAAAGCTTGGCACTGATACAACAAATTTTTATGTCGCTGTCACCAATTCTTGGCTTCTCAAAGTGTCATTACAAATTCATATGTGTCAATGTATTTTTCCACATCACTTGTGGAATGTAATGATGTGATTTTCCAAAAATGAGAAAATGTAAAATGTGTGAAAAACCAAGGGTCCCACATGTAGTGTGAAAAGTCACTAGAAAGTTCTAAAGTCATGTAGCAACTCAAAGGTCACATAGGAATTCAAAAGTCATAGTAGTAGCTCAAGAGTCATGAGGCAGGTCAAGAGTCATATGGGAGGTGGAGAGTCACCTCATTTGTTATATATACACCCTCATAGCTCAAGAGAAGGGACTTTTGACTTTTCACATCAGCGTCTCTAACTTGGCATAGGAGAAGATTTTTCTTTGGAGGAGCAAGCAGTGACTTAATGTTCCACTATTGGGGCTGGTGTGGCAACATTGTAATTGTGTATATTGAGACTTTCACTTAATATATGAGGTTATTAAATTCAGTGTACTTTCATGTATATTCCATGAATGGTTGTAAGACTACTCTTTCATTATTTTTCATTGTATGTTTATGTTGAAGACATACTAATGAAAATGAACTATTTCATTGGAATTCATATGTATCTTGTTGAATGTGCATTGTTACTTGCTTCTATGATCATTTTAATCTTGTGAATTACTTTGTAGGTTTGCTAACGATCCTCTCATGCTCTTATGTGTCTCTTTTAGGATAACACTATTACGTTTTTTCTAGAGGATCACTCCCTCTTTCCTTGCTATAAAAGTACCTTCTATACATTGTGATTGTATGTCTCACAACATCAACTTACTGTTTGTTACAAATATTGTTTGTATAATCTCTTATGTTGATAATTGTAACCAAGGAAAATACCTAAGAATAATGGCAACCAACCTTATTTCACAGTTGGGGCTTCTACTCCAAATGGTGTGAGGTGTTATTGTGACTTCATATCGGGGATACCCCCTTTGTTTGCAAACTTCCAGTACCGTCAACAAGTCACAATAGAAGGAGGGACAAATGACAATATGAGCTTGTTGAGTCTATTTTTAATATCTTATCTTGAATTTCTTGTTACCAAATTTCGAGGGTGTTTCTATGATAATGTCAATCTTTAATGCAGCCATAGAAGTTGCTTCTAACCCTTAAGTTGAAAGATATCATCAAGTGAAAGCAAAAAAATGCAATTTATAGTAAGAATGGTAGACAATGAAGACATCTGCACACAAACACGAAGGTGTGAAGTGCAAGAAAAGTGGTGTGAGGTAAATGATTACTCTATTTGATAGTGGTGGGATGGATGAAAATAATA
The DNA here is from genome assembly GCA_031772625.1 of Pinus tabuliformis. Classification (NCBI taxonomy): domain Eukaryota; kingdom Viridiplantae; phylum Streptophyta; class Pinopsida; order Pinales; family Pinaceae; genus Pinus; species Pinus tabuliformis. Next base: position 634,088,978 of record CM062819.1, on the reverse strand, counting down.
GACACCACAACAACACTTCTTATACTCATACCCATACAAAGTTTGATTAAACACATGAAGGTATTTGTTATGAGCCATTGAACTCATCAGGTATGACCCTTCTAACCAATCTACAATAAGTTCGTAAAAACAACTAGCTTGAAAACCTTGCAAAGAAAAATTTACAATAGACATATCCATATCATGTACATGATCAAGATCAGATTCTGAATCAAATTTTTTTTGGAAACGATCAGTGTTGGTATGTGGATTAGACCTAATGATGGACGAAGACAGAGGGGTGCTAGATCGAAAGATTTGATAGCCATTCAATACACTCTTTCTTTCCAAGTTCAAGACCAAAGATGCACATGAAGAAGGATACTTCAGTTGGAGTTTATGCATATGACCACAAACTATATATTGAGGGCTAAAGAATTTAACATGAAGATACTGAACATCTCTTAAGAATGAATCCACATCCCATTAAGGAATGCTAACAATGGATTTTTGTGAGAAAACTTTAATCTAACCAAATTCAAAAGTTTCATCAGGGTAGCGAGGACTTGAAATAACCATCAGTGTAGACTAAAGTGCTTTGACATCTTGACAAGACTCAGAACTTTCAAAATTTGAAAACTCAAACTTTGAACACACGGTCAATTCTATATTTGAACAACTTCCATCATTTTCATTAACAAAAGGGACCAAATCAAAGTTTCCCAAATCAAAAGATTCATGGAATGGTCAATTTCCGTACAAAAAAATTCCAAGACTTTGACAAAAATCATTGATGACTAAAATATCATCTCTTGAAAACCTTCATTCCCTTATGTTAGACTAGCTGATTCACTACCCAAATCCTGACACAAGGTATGGAAAGTGGGGATAGATATACCTGAAAGAAACTCCTCAATGATCAAATCTGACTCCAATTGAAATTTATGCAGATATTAGTTCTCCTGTGAAAACACAGATTCATCGGTAAGGTTTGGATAGTGATGTAACTACATAGAAACAAGATGACCAAGATAATGTTTCTCCAGGAGTTCAACATGATTACAGGATTCAAGATTGACAAGTTGATTAACAAGACTATGAGATGAATGATTGACTGAACAAGAAGAATCATCATCTTGAGAAAGAGATGAGAGGAAAAGTAACTCATCAATAAACTCAGCATTAGAAATAGTTTCTAAATCAGATTCATGGATTTGATTTTCAGATTTTCTAACTTGAGTAAGGTTAAAAGGAGGAACCCAAAAAGGTACAAGAAAAGGAGGAGGACAATGAATAAAAGGATTAGTAGATTCCTTCTCAGAAGATTGATATTCCTCTTGGGAAAGACCATCTGGCATATCTAATTGAAATGATTTCCTTGAAATCCTGACTAAAAACCAAAAAAATCATCCAAACACTCCCAATCCACATCTTCATCAGGAAACTCATAAAAAATGTGAATAAATCTATCGACAAACTCTTCTAAAGATTCATTTGAATTCATCCTAAGCTGATCAATTTTATTACAAACTTCTTGATATTCATACATATCAAAGACATGAAAAATCACATTAACTAGTTGCTTGAAAGAATGGATAGAGGCAACATGTAAAGAATAACACCATTTTTTGGCACAACCTTCTAATGCGAGGGTAAACAATCTAGCAATAATATCCTCAGAATAAATTCCGCTTGAAAAATAGAATTGAAAAAATACACCCACATAATCAAGGATGGTTGCTTGTCCCTTCCCATCAAAATTCAAACATGACAACTTATGTAAAAATTCTATGGGGATTGAAAGATCCAAAGCCTTTAAAAAACACCTCATGATTATGATTTGGGATGAAGCCATTTAAGATAGCAGATTCAAATAGAATTCACAAGATCAACTTGTGATTTGGCGCTACTTCTAGTGCCAAAATGTTGATGGTATTGGATACCACAAACATATATGGGGTGTCCCCGATGTGAAGTTCCAATTAGACCTCACACCATTTGGTGTAGGATCCCAATACAAATATAAGGTCCGGACACCATTGTAAGTGATTTTAAAGGTATGCCTTGGATGCAAAACACACACAAGAAATCATACACATAAATTTGGGGTAGAAAGTGTGTTAGATTTGTGAGGCATCAAGTGTAAGGTGTAAAATGATCTTTCATGAAAAGTATTAGTACTATCATAAGATAGACGCACGAGAGAAAATGGGAAGATTCATTGATTAACCTGCAAATTAGTTCACAAGATAACAATGATTATATAAACACATAACAAAACCAATTCAACAAGATTCATATCTAAAGAAATGAAATAGTTCATTCTCTTTAGTATGAATACCATAAACATATACCACAAATATCTAAAGAATAGTCTTACAATATTTACGTTACATGCATGAAAGATTGTTGGCTCTAAGAGCTTCTGATAATTAGTGAAAGATCCAAGTACATTGTTACATTGATGAAACACTAGCCCCAATAGTGGAGCATGAAGCTACCACGTGCTTCTCCAAAAGAATAATCTTATCCCTATGCATAATTAGAGAATCCAAGGCCAAATCTCTAAAAGTCAAATCACTCTACTTAAGTTACGAGGGCTTATTTATAATAAGTGCTAATGAACTTTGAACTTTTTCATGACTCTTTGAATTTTACAACCTATGGACTCCTATGTGTTAATTTGTGTAGCTTGGGAGGTACTGGAAGCCCTAGGGTTCAAGGTTTGGAGGGAAAAGTGCCATAAGAGTCACTTGTGGGATTGGAATGCAAGTATAGGGTTTTGAACCAAATCATGTTTTAGGAATTTCCATGAGAACATTTATACATGTGATGGCATGAGACGATAGAGGGCGGAAAGGAGAATCCAACACTTCGAGAATCGTCTAATTCTGAGTTGTAGAAGTGGAGGTATGACTTTTTTAAGGTAATTAATGGGTTGACACCATAAGTTTCAATATCAGCCTAAGGTTGTTTTAGGCATGTGACAAGTTGGCAGTCCCTTGTGATGACATTTTAGGAGTCCTTAATTTATGTGTAAATAGAAGGTGATATGTGAGGCTATTACTCATCCAAAGAGTGAGACACACAAAGAAAATTAACTCGATGGAGAAGAGGATTTTTGTGCCCTAGCTGCAGCAAGGAAATGACTAAACAAAAAGGGTTATAAAAGGTATATTTTAGGGGTATTTTGGGGACCGAGTTGCTGGAAGGGAGGCCGAGGCAACTCTCTAGAGGGTCGAGGGAAGGGGAGGGTTATTTTGGTGGCTAATTAGGGGATATTACAATAGTCAAATATGCCCTAACCAGTCATAGCCATAAAAATAGTGGCACAAACTTGGACAACAGTATTGAGGTTTGTTGGATCCGTGGTTTTGGGTCAGTTTTGGATCAGAATTATTGCAACCTATAAGTGCCATGTATTAAGGTCAAGTTGGGCAGTTGGAGAAATCAATTAGGAGAAAAAATTATAGTGAATAATTGGGAATCATTGGTTTGGTGGAGGGAAACGTGTTGATAGCCCAAAGTAGCCCTAGAGGAGTTATCTTGAAGTTAAGAAGAGGAGCTAAAGGTTTGGTGAAGCTTGGTGCCGAAGTGCAGCACCTTGATGGACTAAGGTGACTGCTAGCTTGTTAGTTTTGTGCTCAGGATTAGGCCTACCCAAAGATCATATTGGATCAGCCTATGAACATGTTACAAAAGTGACTTGCAGAAGTGTTAGGTGGCAACCCTCCTGGAGTCTCTATGTGTTGTCCTTTGAAGGACTTAGGGGCAGCTAGAAAACAATATGGAAGCGAAGGACTAGCAGGACAAGATACGGCATAGAAGCTGCAATGAAGTTTGTCATTGTATATTGTATACCATAGGCTTTCGTATTATTTAGATTTGGTTTAATATAACGAATGTTGGGTTGTACATTATTGTACAATTTTGTCAAAAATTGTGTATACTTGTGTACATGTGATTTATTGATTTATATTTTCCTATATGAAAAGCAGTTCTTGTTGAGATTCTTGGTTTGGCGGCGTCAGTGATTTTAGATTCTAACCTAGACCCAAGATCATGGAAATTAAACATGGTATCAAAGCGTGTTTGAGCTACTTTGGAAGTCAGTGAATCAAAGTTGTGCATAATGAATGATCCGAATTGGATCCATAAAGAATAATTAACAGAGGAATGGCTATACCAGGTTGAGACAGACTTCAAAGAATTTACAACAGCGATCAAAAACACCTCTAAACTAATGGCAATGGTAGCTAGCGTGGAACGACGAGGACATCGGTCAAAGCACGCTGACTGAGGCCAATGGAGACTAGGCGAGAGGCGAAATTAGCCCCTGGGAGGCCCGGATTGGGAAACAGAGGCAGTTTTTGATGCGCAATCGAAAAACCTCAAAATGGAGAAGCCCCAAGCACTCGGTCGCGTGGGAACCGGGAAAACCATGGGACAAAAGGCTAAGTGCTAAAGGCGGGACCCGCTCCAAAACCGATGGTATTGATCGGGGGCATCCATGGGCGATAAGCAGTTTTGATGGAAAAGGAGTGATTCCACTCAGTGCCCAACGCATGGCAAGCGGAGGAGAGAGAAATCTACCACTCATTTCGTGCTAACGATCAAGCTAGTCAACCGCGCGGAACAAGCGAACAACGTCCGATCTAGGGGCTCCAGATCTAACGGCTGAGATCATGCCTGATGGAGAAGTCGGATTTAATGAGGGAATAAGCCACGATTTAGAAGAACTTGAGGTCCACTTTGACTGCCAAGGTGGCAAAAGACTCATTCCACGACGTAACCGAAGAATTGAACCGATGATGCAGGCTGGCGTAGTTCGCAGGAGGACAAGTGGCCACTCCCTGTGAGCCTGATGATGACACCGAGAATAGGGAACTCCAAGCGCAGCTGAAAGCAGGATATCCGAAGAATGTGGAAGAGGAACCGAATTGCCATGAGCCTAAATGGCTTTAAAGCTATGAACATAGAATAGAAAGGACACGGAGGAGTTGGGGACCCGAAGAGGAACACCGAAGACAAAAGACAGAGAAGAGAAAAGAATCAGTGAAGTAAAAAGCAGAAAGAAGACAGAGGGTCGAGCTGACCAAAGGCAGCATCGAGCACCAGAGAGCTTGATATATTCAAGCCATCCCTGAGAGGATCTGTCAGACCAGAGAGCTCAAAGAGCTAGTAAGGAAGACAGTCTGTGTACTCCAGTGGCTTGGGGAATCCAAGAACCACCCTGCCAAGCCAATCTGTTTCAGGGGACTCATATTGAGCTCCTTCATTGTAATTCTCTACTTCAAGACATAATAAAAAGAAGGCCACCACTGAGAGCTGGACAGGAGATGTAGCCCTGGAGGATAGGGTGAAATCCTTATTAATTTCTTGTGTTCTTGTCTTTGCTTACTGTATTTCTCTACTGTTTTCCATTTCAAGTGTCTGTGTATTGCAATCTGATCGATCCGTTGCTTAAATAACATAGACACACACACCAACGTATGAGTCTATAATACCTTCATTTAATAATTCTTAATTGAGGTCACTCATTGGGTGATTATCAGATCAAGTGGTATCAGAGCTTTAGGCTGTAAGGTTAGACAAGCTTGTGTTGGTTTAGCTATTGAATGCTCACTAGATCAAAGCTCAAATTAGGAGAAGGAGAGTTGGTCGAAACTAATCCTGAAATTGGGAGAGTCTATCCTCGGAAGACAATGTCAGAGGAAGGTTCTATGGGGCCAGACCCTCAATTCATAGAGAGTTTCCTAGCTATAAAGTCTATGGTAGAAGAAATGTATAGGGACTTTAGAAAGCATAAGGATGAAGATTCATCAGGTTCTAAACAAGATAAAGAAGAAGATGAGTCTCATTCCCATGACCACTCAAAAGGAAAAGGGAAAGAGGAAAACTTTCTCACACCTCCTAATAGCCCTGTGCATAATAAGAAAGCATCTTTGATTAAACTAGATGTTAAATTTGACTTTCCTATATATGATGGAGAGATAAATGCTGAAAAGTTGGACAATTGGATTAGACAAATTGATGTGTATTGCAGAGTACAGAACATCGACTCAGACAAGAGAAAAATTTAGCTGGCAAGCCTATGCCTAGGAGGCACTGCCTTGGTTTGGTGGGAAGGCAGAACCCAAGCTGACATGAAAATACATGGTAAGACCATCTCTGTCTGGAGTGACTTTGTTTCTGCAATTAAGAAGAAGTTCTATCCATTGGCCTACATGCAACAAGCCATGATGAGTTGGCAAACTCTTCGGCAGTTGAAAGGGCAAAGTGTGCAAGGGTACACTCAAGAATTTAGAAAGAGAGCATTGATTCTATGGATCTCATTAGACTCACCAGAGACACTTTTGAAGTACATTGGTGGTCTACACAGCTACATGAGGCATAACATCCTCATGTTTAATCCCACTAGTATAGATGAGGTATCTGTACAAGCTACTCATCTAAAAGCTAGAGGAAAGAATGGAAATCCAGAAGTTGGGGGACCATCCCAACCCACTGCAAGCAAGAGCAAGGAGAAAAGAAAGCAGAAGTGGAAAGCAAGGAAGGCTAACACTGCACAAAAAGGCAAAACTTCATGCACTCACTGTAAAAAGGATGGGCATGATAATGAGCATTGTTGGATTCTGCATCCAGAGCTGAGACCTAAGAAGTTTGAGGGCAAGAAGAAGAAGACTGATGCAGCTATTCAGAAAGATTTGGGGTCAGACTCGGGAGATGAAACAATCATTGTAGCCATAGGTATAAAAGGTAAGAATTCTGAAGCATCTACTAGTAATTCTGCTCAAACCACTATTGATGAAGAACATGAGAGAAAAAGACATGAGCTTTTCCATATTCGAGTTGTTTCCAAACATCAAAAGATTGATACTTTGTTTGATAGTGGCTCACAAGTAAATTTGATTTCTGAAGCAATTGTAAAGAAATTGGGATTAGCAACTACACCTCACAAGAAACCATACCCATTAGGATGGTTGAATGATAAAGCAAAACTACGGGTGACTAGACAGTGCAAACTCAAGTTTTCTTTTGGGTCAGCATTTGTAGATGAGGTTGAGTTAGACATAATTCCTTTGGATATATGTGGAATTGTTTTAGGAAGTCCTTACTTGTATGATAGAAAAGTTATTTTCTATAGAGTTGCGAACAAGTATCTACTTGTTAAAAATAGAATCGAATACTTTGTAAGAGCTCATAAGCTCAAGAATAATTATACTCTCATAAACTCAGGGCAGATAAAAATAATGATAAATTCATGCAAACAATTCTTACTAATGGTTGTAAAGGAAAAGAACCCTGATAAAACCAATGTATTTGAGGGTTGTAATGCTAAGCAACAAGCTGATATAGAAAAGATTGTTTCAGAGTATGATGCTCTGTTTCAAGAACCTAAAGGTCTGCCACCCAAAAAGGAAATAGTACATGATATTATTTTGCAAAAAGATGTTCCATTGCCTAACATTGGAATGTACAGGTTGTCTGCTTTAGAGAATTTTGAAACCAAGAAGCAAGTGCAGGAGTTGCTCGAGAAGGGGTTTAATGGGCCTAGCACATCACCATGTGGGTCGTCGATTGTTTTGGTGAGAAATAAAGATGGCTCGTGGAGAATGTGCATTGACTATTGAGCACTAAATAAGATAACAATCAAAAAATGTTATCCCCTTCCTTGTATAGATGATCTTTTAGATCAATTAAGGGAAGCTGTTTATTTCACCAAGCTGGACTTGCACAGTGGATACCATCAGGTCAGAGTTGCAGAGAAAGATGCATGGAAGACTACTTTCAAAACAAAGCAGGGATTGTATGAGTGGCTGGTTATGCCTTTTGGCTTGACCAATTCCCTTGCTACTTTCATGAGACAAATGAATGATGTACTCAGACATTTTCTTGATGATTTCATTATTGTGTATCTGGATGACATTCTGATTTTTAGTAAAACATGGGAAGAACACTTAAAGCATGTTAAGCAGACATTAGATGTTTTGAAAAGAGAAAAAAATTATGTTAAACTCTCAAAATGTGAATTTGGAAAAAAATCTCTAAATTATTTGGGTCATATAGTAGGGGGTGGTGAATTGAAAATAGATCCCTCTAAAGTGGCAATCATTGTAAACTGGCCTAAACCCAAGTTTGCTACAGAAGTGAGAAGCTTCTTAGGAGCAGCACAATATTGGAGGAAGTTCATCTCTAACTTTTCCTCAATTGCAGCTCCCTTACATGCTTTGATAGGATTGAACAAGGTGTTTCAGTGGGGAGGCAAACATCAGAAAGCCTTCGACACCTTGAAAGAAAAGATTAGTACATCACTTGTACTAGCACTGCCTGATCTACAAAGACCATTTGAGATCCAAATAGATGCCAGTGACTATGCCACGGGAGCAGTGTTGACACAACGTGGTAAACCCATATGTTATCATTCTGAGACTTTTAATCCCGCAATAGTTAACTATCCTACATATGATAAAGAATTGTATGCATTAGTTTAGAGTTTGAAAAAGTGGAAACATTATTTAATGGGAAAAGAGACAATAATACATACTGATCATCAACCACTTCAATATCTACACTCCCAAACTAAGTTGCAGCAATCAAGACATTACAGGTGGATGGGTTTTCTACAACAGTTTCATTTGGTCATCAGATACAAAAATGGCATACATAAAAAAGTTGCAGACATGTTTTCTAGACCCATTATAAATGCATCTACTATACTTAAGCATAATTCTGTACTACATGAAAGCTACATTGAACAATATTCTCAAGCTATAGACTTTAAAGATGTATATGCAAATTTGAGTCAAGGCAAAAAGGTAGAAGAATTGGATTATCATGTGAAGGACCGACTCTTATATCATTGTGGGAAACTCTGGATTCCACAAACAGAGAGAGTAAAGATAATTAGAGAGGTACACACTTCTCTAATATCAGATCACTTTGGGGTAAGTAAAATAGTTGCACAGCCGCAAATATTTTGTTATTGGCCGAAAATGAATGAGAAAGTTTCTAGATATGTAAGAGGGTGTACTATGTGTGCTAAAAGCAAGCCCAACAATAGAAAACTAGGCTTGTACACTCCATTACCAGTTCCTTCTCACCCTTGGGAAAGTGTTTCCATGGATTTTGTTGGAGGACTGCCTAAATCTAGGAAAGGTCATGATTATCTGTATGTGGTTGTGGATAGGTTCAACAAAATGTGTATTTTGATACCTTGTAATAAGCAGATTACAGCTGAACAAACTACAAAACTCTTCTTTGAACATGTATGGGTTCATTTTGGGTTACCCACTTCTATTGTATCCAATTGAGACACCCGATTTGTGGGGAAGCCTTCGTCCAGTCTGTGGGAGCTGATGGACACCCAACTGAAGAAAAGAACAACTTTTCATCCATAAACCAATGGCCAAACAGAAGTAGTTAACAAGACAGTGATCCAGTTACTTAGAGGATATTGCAGCAAACATCCTAAGCTTTGGGATGAACATTTGTGTTATGTGCAGCATGCTTACAATAGAGCAAAACACTCTTCTACATAGAGATCTCCTTTTGAAACCTGTTTTGGTTTCACACCAAGGTCTCCTTTGGATTTTGTCTTTGGTAAAGATACCACCATTGATGGACACAGTGATGTGGACAAGGAAACTAGGTTCATTGAACAGATCCAGGAGATCTACCAGACAGTACAGGAATAGCTAGAAAAGAGACAAGCCAAATACAAGGCAAGGCATGACAAGCATCGGATGGAGCATAGTTTTCAAGTTGGAGACCAGGTCTGGCTATATATCAGCAAGGACAGGATGAAAGGTGAAGGTAAAAAGCTAAATCCTATCAGGTATGGACCTTTTAGGATACTTGAGAAGATTGGTGAAAATGTTTTTCGCCTTGATCTACCAGCTTACATGCACATCTACTCAGTCGTAAATGCAGATTGCTTGAGATTGTTTGAACCCTCAATGATTGAGGATCCTGAAGAGAAAAGTCAGTTGCCTTCTATTGATGACCTGGTACCTGAATATCTTAATGAATTGCAGGAAGACACCATCTTGGACAGGAAGGTGAGGACAATGCGTAGAGGAGACGTTGAGTACCTCAGAATTGGACTCAAAGGTTCAAAGCTGAGCAGTGAAAAGTGGATTAATATTGGGAAAGTGAGATAGCAGTACCCTCACTTAGTCGATGCTTGAAAGAAAACCAACTTTTGGTGTTCCAAAAGCTTTTCAGTGGGAAGGCCGTGATCCAAATTGGATCCATAAAGAATAATTAACAAAGACATGGTTGTACTAGGTCGGGGTAGACTTCAAAGAATTTACAACAGCAATCAAAAACGCCTCTAAACCAATGGAAATGGCAACCAGCGTTGAACAACGAGGACCTCAGTCAAAGCGCGCTGACCGAGGCCCATGGAGACCGCGTGGGAGGCGAATTAGCCCTTGGGAGGCCCGGATCAGGAAACAGAGGTAGTTTTTGATGTGCGATTAGCCCTAATCCCACATCGCTGGGCGAAAAAGCTCAAAATGGAGAAGCCCCAAGCACTCGGTTGTGTGGGAGCTGGGAAAACCGTGGGACAAAAGGCTAAGCTCTAAAGGCGGGACCCGCTCCAAAACCAACAGTATTGATCGGGGGCATCCATGGGCGGTAAGCAGTTTTGATGGAAAAGGAGAGATTCCACTCAGCGCTTGAAGCGTTGCAAGAAAAGGAGAGAGAAAAACGCCGCTCATCGCGCACTAACGGTTGAGCTATTGAACCGCGTGGGACGAGTGAACGACGTCAGATCTGGGGGCTCCAGATCTAATGGCTGAGATCGCGCCCGATGGAGAAGCCGGATTTAACGAGGGAATAAGCCGCGATTTAGAAGAACTTGAGGTCTGCTTTGACTACCAAGGTGGCAAAAGACTCATTCCACGATGTATCCAAAGAATTGAATTGACGATGCAGGCTGGCGCAGTTCACAGGAGGACAAGTGGCCACTCCCTATGAGCCTGATGATGACGCCGAGAACAGGGAACTCCAAGCGCAGCTGCAAGCAGGCGATCCGACGAAGGTGGAAGAGGAACTGAATCGCCATGAGCCCGAATGGATTTAAGGCCGTGAACAGAGAACAGAAAGGACATGGAGGAGTCGGGGACCTGAAGAGGAACACCAAAGACAGAAGGAAAAGAAGAGAAAAGATTCAGTGAAGCAAAAAGTAGAAATAAGACAGAGGGCCGAACTGACCAAAGGTAGCATCGAGTACCAGAGAGCTTGAGAGATTCAAGCCATCCATGAAAGGATTTGTTAAACTAGAGAGGTCAAAGAGCTGATAAGGAAGAGAGTCTGTGTACTCCAGTGGCTTGGGGAATCCAAGAACCACCTTGCCAAGCCAATCTATTTTAGGAGACTTGTATTGAGCTCCTTCATTGTAATTCTTTACTTCAAGACACAATAGGCCACCACTGAGAGCTGGACTGGAGATGTAGCCCTGGAGGATAGGGTGAACTCCTTATTAATTTCTTGTGTTCTTGTCTTTGCTTACTGTATTTCTCTGCTGTTTTCCATTTCAAGTTTCTGTGTATTGCAATCTTATCGATCCGTTTCTTAAATAACATAGGCACACACACCAACATATGAGTCTGTAATACCTTCATTTAATAATTCTTAACTGAGGTCACTCATTGGGTGATTATCAAATTAATGAAGTACAACTTAAGAGGGAGTTGGTCACATTGTACGTGACAATGTCGAAGTTGCAGGTTGGTATCTCATATGAGGACAGGTTGAAGGGGTTGTCCGACTATATTCCATGGAAGAAAATGATCAAGTTGGTCTTGCAGGTCAACAGGATTTGGAGTTCACCGAGAAAGCCATCAAGAATCCAGCTGACCCAAAGGAGCTGGAAGTGTACGAGGATTTGGACATGAGGGTGAGATTGATCATCCTTGATCATTTGAAGGATGCCCTAATACCTCATTTGTCTGGGAATAACACTGCACATGAGATGTGGATGACTCTTTAGAATATGTTCTAGAATAAGAACGAGAACTGGGTATTGCCATTGGAGGATAAGTTGAAGTCCATGAAGATGATAAAGGGTGAAGGAGTGACTTTGTATCTGACAAGATTGTCTCAGGTCAAATATGAGCTTGCTGCCATCACTGTGACTATTTCAGATGGAGATATGGCAAGGATTGCCTTGAAAGGGTTTACCAAGGAATGGAAACCCTCCATCAAAGGATTTGTTTCGAGAAAGAAATTTCTAAACTAGAATAGGTTGTGGGACGGCTTCATTTAGGAAGAATTTCGATACGAGGATCTTCATCAAAAGAAGAAGACTTTCGATGATGACATGGAACTTGTAACGTGAATGAAAGGTAAGAAGAAGAAGGACTTTAGTAAGGTCAAGTGTTTTAACTCTGGCAAGATGGGTCATTTTTCATCAAGATGTCTGATGAATAAGAAGGGAGATGTCGAGAAGAAGAAAGGAAAGTAGGTCATCGGTGTTGCCACTTCTGTTGAGATAGATGATTACACCAGGAGATTGGAGGAGGAGGACTTTGCCATGATCTCTCATTTCTCGTAGGGTACTGTCGATGAGGATGGATGGTGTTAGGGTCCTATAATTTATAGGATCAAATAATTATTGAATGATTTCTTTCTATATTTCAGTTTCTAAATAATATTTCATACTACAAATGATTTCCAAAAGAAATATAGAAAAATGAAAAGAGGGTATAAATAGAAAAAATAGGAAAATAAATGATAAAAGAACCCCACAAAAAAGAATAAATGTGAAAATGATTCCAATTGAAGTGCCACTAATAGTCAAATACTTTTGTAGTGAATAAATTCATGAAATTGTGTGCAGCTTGTTTAAAATGCCACCATACTTATTTTTGTTTGAAACATACAGTTTAATCATGTTCAAGAAAATTTCAATTTATGTCAATTAGGTTAGAGTGAATAACTTAACCAGACATTGTAATCTTGGCTGAGATTAGATAGGTCGAATAGGGGAATAAATTAATCCAACAGTTTAATCGAGATTAATGTAGTTGGTAGATTAGTTTAGTGATTTGAATGGATATTCTTAGTCCTTTAAAAATGGCAAAATAAATAGGGTTCGAATTCTCAAATGCACCCTAATTGGTTAAGTTAGACTAGTTTAGGAAAAATGAAACTCTTGTTATGAATTTTTTTTTTGTAATACATTGCTTAGTCCAAAGTTTGGACTTTATGATAAAATGTGTGCACATCACACATTATGGGACTGCCAGTGTTATATTCCGCTTACCTTACCTGCCCCGATTGCAATCACCTTCACATCCAACTACCCTTAAGCCTTTTCAGACCCAACCGCTGTGATTCTCTTTAACAGTGAAGGGGAGTCCGAAAAGTGGTTTTCTCGATGATACGTGTCCTCCCGTTTTGATTTTGGACACCCCCCCTCAAATACCACAAACAACTATCATCCCCCACCAAAAGTGGTTTCGTTCATCCCATTGTTTCTCGCATTCCCTCCAACGTTCATCTGCCACGACCCTGCTCAACTGCCACTCCACTACCACCACGTATTCCCTCCTCTTTTCACTTCCCGCCAATGGCCCCATGCCTCTGTCCGCCTATCCTAAGCTGCCACATCGACGACCGTTACACCACTTCTGTTGCATCCTTCCTGTTTCTTGAGTAAATGCAGCTCCTAAAAACCATTTATCCAATGGTCCCGCTCCAATTATGAGTCTATAAATCTCCATTTCTCCTACGCCTCACATCCCTTTCTCATTTTCCTACTGTTACATTGCTCTTGCCCTTTACGTTCTTTCCTATCGACAATTGTTTACATAGATATTCCCTCCAAGCTTTTTCCTCCGAAATTTATTGTGACCATCTGCAAATTCCCTCTGTCACTTTCTCTCACTTTTATTCTGTTACCACTATGGCCCCCAAAACTGCCAGTGTGGTGAATCCTATGCTCACCCCCACTGTGGATTTAGATACACATCCCCCTTGCTGACCGAGATTACAAGATTACTGAGACGTAGTGTGAATTTGATCTATTCGAATTACGATGTTGGTTCTGTGACAATTACCTTGACCAATATGATGAAATCAACCTTTGGCAGTCTAGACTCCCCCTGCTCGTTTTCCCCCGGTCTTACTATTTTCCTGAATTCTTCCTCAAGTGTCATGCCTCTTTCCTTTCAAGTAAGAGGGCTATCATCTCCCCCAATGGTGAAATCCTTTTCACCATCACCTCTAAAAGTATAAACCAAAATCCCTTTTCCCTTGAAGCTCTCAAATAAATCTATCAGAAATTGACCTTTCCCCAGAGAGCTAAAATATTTGAGGTCATCCTACCAGAATATTCTCAACTCCCCGAGAAGAATCCCCCTTATCCCTCTTTTATTTTCCCTCAAAGAACTAGACAGATTATCTCTGTCTTGTCCTACCTGCTTGGTTAATTGTCAGATGAATGGGCAGAGGAGCCTATCTTAGGATTTCTATCCACTCTTTCTACAGAGGAAGGGCTATCAGTCACCTTTTACTATGGTCACTTCCTTGCTGATCTAATTCATGAATAATTCCTTCAGTTTTTAATTGAAGGAATGTTCTGATATTATTCTATTCTTATGTACATGTTCATTTTCTTTCAGACAGACAGGTTTCCCTTTTCAGTACAGAAGCTCCATCAACAAGGAGAGCCTCTGGCCATTATTTTCTGGACCTCCATGATCAGAAAACAATCATAGGAATTCAGTTTCACAGATTTTATTGATCATTTTGTGTATCCAACAACTTGTTTTCTGAGTAGCCAGTAGGTTCCAAGAATCAGTGAAGACATTCAGAAAGTGTTACAACTCCGTGAACAGGTGAAGACATTCAGAAAGTGTTATAGCTTAGTGAGAAGGTGAAGACATGCGATTGGTACCTATACCAGTCATTTACAAAGATCAAAGTTTATGGCTCAAAGCTGCCACTATATAAGCTGCCCAAGTACCTTCCCATGAGGATATTTTCCTTGGAATTCATCAAGCAAATAATTCACTCAGACAATATCCATTTTGTGGCAACCAAAAATAAGTCTCAATTTAGAATCAAGACACAGATAGGACCTTTTATCTGTAACAGTAGAACAGCAAGAGAGGAAGTAGACCTCTTGCTGAAACAAAGGAATTTCCCTCTTAATTTTACATGGTCTTATGACACATTTGGGGTAATTTATAAGCTAAGAGTGGAACAAAAGGAAACTCCCTATGTGCATACCCAAAGACCAGAAATAGAGAAGTATAGGAACCAACAGAATTGGGTAGAGAACACATTGTAGGAGGCCAAAGAGCAAGTACTTTCCAAGACTACCTCATAGAATCCCATACTTAGAGAAAAGATTGAGAAGAGACCAAGAGAGAAAGACTCACCTTTGGTTACATAAGTCTCAGCCAAAGAGTTCAAGATATATACAAAGAAGACTAAGACAAGATCTAAAATTGAATTCCCACTACTGGAGGTAACACAGGGCACCATCGTATTCTCTAGCCTTAAAACTTTTAAGTTTGATAGGAGTACCACCGATTCTCCATCATCCTCTCCTACTAAAGAGATTCTAGCGATCATACCTCACACACCAGAGTTATCTATAGAACAAAGGAAGTTGGATATTTTCCAGAGATATAAAGAGATTAAATAGAGGAATGTAGGCATTCATGACAACATCTATACTCAATTCAGGGAGAAGACTTCCTATATCCTGCATAGACTCATCTCAGCCTATGACACTGAGAAAGGAAGAATGCATATGGCATTCTTACAGGCACAGGTTCCAAAACCCGAATTAATATCTAACTTCAAACAAACTACCTTTGAATTTTAGGAAAATGATATTCATCATTTGGATCAAATGGACATGAACAGGAAAACTGGAGAAATGGTCTATTCAACCTTTACACAAATTTCCCTCATTGCTTCCAAATTATAGCTTTCTTTAAATAATGTTCAATCTCAGCTTCAATTGGAGAAAGTTTCCTCCCTTGCTAAAGACAACATAAATAAATATTTGGAGGAAATGGTGATTAAAGCAAGTTTTGATCCTGGTAATTCAAATTCCATGGAGGAGATTATTAAAAATAAGAATGTTGACATAGTAGCCCTAAAAAAGAAATTGAAGCTTCCTGCGACTGAAGATCCCCAGGAAAATGAGTTAGGAGAGACAAAGTTACAGAAAGAAGAAATGCTCAAGCTAACGGTGGAGTAGAGTGCACAAATCAAGGAGATGGAAGCATAGATGGAAAAGATGATCAAAGAGAAGGAGAAGAGTTCTCAACTAGCAGTGGTTCATCTTGATGCAATACCAATTGAATCCCTACTCCAAATAGGTATTCCTACAACAACCACAATAGTAGGAGCATCCTCTTTTGCAATACCTCCTTCTTCAACTGCACATGAATCAATTAAGTTGGTCGAATCCCTGGAAACATGTCTATACAGGGAGAAGAGATAAAGAAACTAAGATAGAAGGTGAAGACCTTACAGGAGTAGAAAACAATATTTGAGAATGTCCTCCTAACATAAGTACATAAATCCCAGACACTTTCTCTGAGATTGCAGCAGATGGAGAAAGACACTGCCATGGGTAATACCTTGGCCCAGGTCAAAGAAAATATTTGGAAACAGAACAATGAAGATATGATATATATATATATATATATATATATATATATATATATATATATATATATATATATATATATATATATATATATATATATATATATATATATATATGGCCTTCAATACAAATTATATTTGAGCAATAGGAACTGATCAAAAGGTCTAATGAAGCCATTGAACAAGTCAAAAAATAGTTGGGTGACAGACCCAGTGAAGCTACTGAGCTCATCAAATTCCTCAACTCTAAAAACAAATAGGAATTAGAAGAGCTAGAGATTGAATATAGAACATAAACTATACGGAGGTAAAGAAGGTGCTGACTAAGAGAAATTTGGTGAGGCAGCTTGAAGAAAAGTGTTAGATTCTGGACACTGGTGTACAAAGATTCTTTAAAAAGATGGAAGCTCTCTACAAAAAGGGACTTCCTAATTTATTGGTAATAAATGATAAGCTCAGTACGTGGTCTACAGTGAGAAACTAATGACCAAGGCTAAATATAGTTTGAAGGTTACAGGTGGAATAATAAGCATGACGTGAAAAGCATCCTTGGAAGCATTATCATATGACCTGGACATTCAATATGAAATGAAACACATACTCATTTCCAAACCAATATTTGCTATATACACTGAGGTCAATGAAGTTGACAGAAAGTTACTAAAGACAACTATCCCAAGTGAGCAACATTGGGATAAATTATTTGAATTACTGGAGTAAGCAGTGGATTTGGTTGTACAACTCAATGTCAACACAACATCATAATTCAAAGGGCCAGACAGTTAGCGATTCCACAAATTTAGTGGTAGAACTACAGACAGTTCGAATTTTCCTAAATATTTGTAATAATTTAGATAGATTCAGTTTAGGAATTCCTAAATACATCCTAGTCAGTTTTGATAGGATTTTTTGTAAATATCTTATAAATACTTCTCTTTTAGAAGTGTCAAGGGTTGATTACTGCATGGATTTTTGCAATCCAGAATGTTATTGTACTATTTTCTATTTGATGGGTTGATCAATAATAAAGAGGACATTCTTCACAAGATTCATGTGTTAGATTATCTGGTGATGTGCTTCTTACACTGTTAATGTTTTACTACTTTGTTTCCATACTTGTGTTTTCTGAATCTGAATTATTTTACAGAAAATCGATGAACAAAATTTGTTGAAAAGTACAATACTTCTGGTCGAAAATCATTTCTATGTTTTCTTCTGATATCATGTTAAGGAATTCTTAATTTCTCCTTAACTTCTATTGAACTTATATCTTTTCTTTCATTCCATTTCACTTAAATATAAAGGATCCATTTAGTTTATCTACCTTGCCTTGTGAAACTCCTAAAATCTGAAACAGAGCCCCTTTAAACTATAGACTTAATAACCCAACGAAAGGTTCAAACACTTAATCAACCAATCAATTTAAAAACCAAACTTGGAATAATCATAACTAGCCTAATATTTAATACAACAAAGTTAAATCTTATAGAGAGAGACCTCTTTGAAGCTGGCAGGGCTAGATCCCAGCTTCCAAAGTAGGTTTGTGGCTACCTTTGTGATTTTATTCTGCAACCTCGGAAAATTACAGAGTGCTAACATTTTGGTGACCATACTGGGGACTAAAACAATCCTTAATTTCATTTTCATAAGGTAAATTTCCTAGTTCCTAAAACTTTATTTCAGGAAGAACAAGTGATCAAAATTTTAGAAATAAAGGATTAGAGCTTGTTCTTCCCTTTTAAGATTTACCTCCAAAGAGAATTCATACCAGATCTAATCCTGATCCAAAACCACCTGAAATTTTAGATGATCCTGAAAAAATTATAAGAAAAGGAAGTCTAGTTGAAAGCCAAGGAAGCAATAGCCCCCTTTCGAGGGAAAATTCCCTTCCTGAAAACCTCGATACCATACAAGATATTTAGTTTGACTTACCTTTTTTCTATTCAAGACCAAGTCTGAAAGTTTTATTGGTCAGACAGTGGTTGATGAATCTATTCTTCATCCCTATAAAACTGTAGAACCATCTGTTGAACTTGATTTAGATCAGCAAGCTCTCCGGGATTTTGACAAATTGCAAGATCTTGTATCAACACTTGATCAAGCTATGCATCAAGCTTACATTCAACATCATCTTGCTCTTCCCAATCAGTTCATCCAACATCAGTTGGCCCTACCTCTTCTGTAATTTCTACTACTCTGTTAGTGTCAATATCTTCATCCCTCCATCAGTGATCAAATTTCTCTTTTTGCATGCATATTAGGTGTCCCATCTGATCAGTTGCATTCCATTAGGTCATGGATCAACTGATGGTAGTGGTTAATTGTCAATTTCCCTCATGGCACTCACCTGTTGGCCTGTTTTCACATGTTTTACGTCATTTATTGTCATTTCGTTTCATTTCATTTACAAAAGCCAGTTTTAGGGTTTTAGTCTCACTAGGTCTAGGGTTTGCTACCATGGTCATCCAAAGCTCAGTAAAAGGTCAACAAGTACATGAGGAGGTTTATAAGTTCATAAAATCATAAATTCACTGATGATATGCTTAATAAATGGTTTTTACCTCAAAACTTTGTTTTGAGGTGAAAATAGAGTTTTTTTATTTTATGTACAAATTTTATGTAATTTAAAGTGTTTTCTATATGTAATAAGTTCCAGCTTGTTATAGACATTTTTGTGCCTTACAGCTCTAAGCATGAAAATGTCCATAAACCAAGAGCTCCTAAGTCCCTAAAAGTGTTGTTCTAACTCCTAAAGGAACAAGGTCAACAAATTACAGCTTCTCCCAGAAGTTCTCCACCAGAAACTGCTCAGAATAAGTCAAATTAGGATCATTTCAGCTGCTCCACTAGCCAAGTGCGTTGCATAGCACCTAAGTCCACTAGCTAGGTGCGTTGCAACGCACCTAAATGCACTACCAGGGTGCGTTGAGCGGGAAATGACAAGTGGCAGAGTCATTCCACGAGGTGGAGAGACAATGGAAGCTTCCAGAATCTTCTCCAATGGCACTTGCCTCATTGAATTCGACCAAGGATGAGTAAGAGGCTCTCAGTCTCCAAGTGGAAGCAAGAACTGACAGAGAGAAGCCACTAATCAATTCATGAGCTGACTCATCCTCCTTGCATACATCTATATATGGATCCCTCATCCCAGAGATCCAGAGGCTGGAATTTTACACATTGTAAGGAATTGCTGTTGGTTTTATGATACATATTAGAGGATTGGGTGATCTATGCTTTGTTGGGGTTGAAGAAGGGACTTCTTTGCTAGGAGGTTGATGCTGGGTCAGGAATCATCGGTTGTAACTCCTCCTGGATCTTCTTGTATATCAATAAAACTATTTGAGTTTCTTCTCCATGCTTGTGTTTCATTGATGCTTGTTACATTTGTATGGTTAACTTAAATCTGATCCTAAGTTATTTGTGAATATAAACCCATGTCTTTGTATAGTTTCCTTCTTCTGTGATCTTGCAGGTACTTGGTGAAGCTGGGTAAGTGAGAGAGCAGGTAGCTGGAAGCTGTCAAAGAGGAGAGAGATTGGATCAAAGGACTAGCGCAAGATACAGGTTGGTTCATCCTATTCCTCTTCGTTTATAGTTCATAAAGAAGAATACAAAAGTAGTTTTCTCTGTTTGTTTCTAAGGTAGCTGTCACACCTTAGTGGGATAGAGCAGATCTAGATAGACACTTTTCCTGATAACAAAATGGCGACTCCGCTGGGGATCGTGTCTAGTTAGTTTGTTTGTGTTTCTCTTGTTTTTTGTTTCATAAACTTAGAAGTAGCAATCGAACTGCATTTGCCATTAACAAATGCAAAGTAGACATCTGCTGCTTCGATCCATTCACTGGATTTGTTTATGATTTGAACAGTTGATTCATAAACTAACTGACTACCCTTGTGATAGCTCTTAGAACCCCCCTTAGATCTACCTCTGATTGTGTATTACTTGTTAGTGTCAGTCTTTCCAGCCTTCCTCCAGTGATCAAATATGCTCTTACAATGTGGTCTCAGAGTGTCAAGGTCAAATTTTGTCATTTCAAAGAGTTTTCAAGCAAAATTTGGTCACTAGGCATTAGGTCTAGGGTTTGCTTTCACTCCTTCTAAAGTTTTCCAAATGCTGGTCCATGTCACCATTCAGCTGAGTCTATCATCATTCATAGGGTTTTCATTATCATCTCAGTGTCTAATGAGTCATTTTACACCTTGTTCATGCTTCAGTTGCACCTAGGTAAGGTCATTTCCCTCTCCTAGGGTTTTGAAAGCTAATTTCTCTTGAATGGTCAAATCATCGGCAAAACTTGTATCCAGATGTTCATACACCTTCCCCTATCCTTAAAATACCTTATCAAATACTTCCCATCACTGAGATCCCCCAAAATCCTCATTTTTGCACAAACCCTAGTTTCCAGCTACAACTTGGCAATTTTCTAGGTTTGGCCTGTGTTTCGCCCTTTTGGACCCCTTCCCCTTGCTCAATCTCTGCGATTCCACTTTCCCCTGCTTCCTAACATCCCTCCCCACTCCCAAAAATTTCCCCAAGAATTTAGAAGCCCCCTATCCCCTTCATTTCGCTCCATTTCGACAAAATTCCTTGTTTCACACATCGGGACAAGTCGCACTCAAATGATGTTCCAGAGCAATCAAAGACGAATTTTGGAACACTGAGAGAGGTTTTTGTCCATAACATGCCAAAGAAGAAAAACCTCCTTCACTTTTTGCACAGGTGTCATGGTTTTAGAGAAATGTCAAAATTGTAATCGCTAGATCCAAGGAGGTTGGCCAAGGCCCTAAAACGACGGAAAAGGCCCGATCCACTCCAAATTTTGGCCAAAGCCTCTTTGACTGATCATGGTACTTTATTGGGGACTCCCAGCCCAAATTTCAAGAAATTTGGAGAAAATTTTGTCAATTGTGAATTTTTTGTGCCAAACACAGGTTTTCTCCACCAATGGGTCGCGCGCCGCGCGCGACCCTTTCGTTTGGCAACTCCATTTTGGAAAAACTCAGCATTTCTAGATTTTTCATGGAAAGTTACACTTGCTCAGCCATTACCAAGAAATTTCACCAAGTTTTGGGCCTCCAGAAAGTCAAAAAACAAGCAAAAAATGACTTTCTGCCACATTTTTGACACACAGGAAGCAGTCTTGGGAGATTGCAATTTTGGAGGGGAAAATGACCACCAAATTCATAAATTCCACTTGGGTTGGAAAGTAGACATCCAGACCTTTCCAACAAGCCCACTTTTGCCTCATTTGGACCCCTGAACGTGCCTCAAAAGTGCCTCCAAAGGCGCGCGACCCATTCAGGAATTGCGCGCGACCCATCAGGCAGTTTGCACAGGAATTCAACCTACAGCTCAGCAAAACGCAGTTTTGACTGGATTTGACTTTTTGGAGTTGATTTTCATCCTCCTTGTTGTAAATGATGTAATTTTATGATATTTTGACACTTATTTATCTTTTCTAGAAGATTCATTCATAAGATAGGCAAAAATTTAATGAATGAATTGGTTTCCTAGCTTATAGAGGCAAGTTGTTTTGATTGCCTAGTTTTCAGTGCTTAGTTTAGAATTGGTTGAAACAGCTCCTAGGATAGTGAGGTCGACCCCTAGAGGCAGGGAAAGATGTTAGATGGTCTATATTATGTACTTTCTTGCTCATTTTCATGGTTGGACTCTTGAGGGAGAAGCTCTTATTGTATTACTTACTGTATCTCTGCAATTTTTGGCAAAGGAAGACCAGGGTTTTGCAGTCCTTTTTGGGATTCTTGTGGTCACATGTATTGATGGTGTGTTTCTCTTTGTACTTGTAAGTGTGTTATGTGAATCATTTCCTTACTTTTCCTTCTGAAAATTAGGCAAATGAAGTGTTAAAGTAGAATTCATGACTGTCATGCTCTGCTTTTAAGTTTGCTTAATATCAATGTTTTCAACTGTTTAAGGGGAATTCAAGGTTATTTCTTGCTCTCCTTAACTCCTCACCGGTCATTCTCATCCATCCACCTCTATCAAAGGCATCAATACTGTCTCCTACCTTGCCCCAAAGAACCCCCTGCGGAAACTGTGTCCAATCCCCGCACCCGAAATTGCCATTCCCCAATTTTCCACCAAAAACCTAAAAATCCCAAATCAAACCTCTTGATCAGTTTACTAGCCTAAAATCGGTGTTTCCCTATTGGTTATCTCGCCCATTGAAAATCTTTACCGAGATAAACTGGAGAGAGCCCTCTCCTGCCCCGTAGGGCTAGCTACGAGGCTAAGTGGTTTGATGTTGCCTTGGAGTTTACCTTTTTTAGCCTGAGGTGAAATTTCAAGCGCTAACATATTGGCGACCATACTGGGGAGAACAAACTTGTTTGTGGGTTGATGTGTTTGTTTCATAAGTCTTAGACGGAGCCTGAAGTTATGCCAGGTAGCCTTCGAAACGCTTTTGCATTGCATAAGCGGAAGTAGATAAACGCTGCTTCAGTCAATCTCCGTGAGCTTGTGAATACAATACTTCATTTGCATTCTACCCCAGTACATGTATCAAGTTCAGATCTGATTGTTGATGGTGAACAACGATCAGACACTGACAAGGCTGAAATCGTTCACTTGGCGACTCCTTTCACTGAAGAATCCAGCGATCAGTGCTTCATGGTGACTTCACTGCAGAGAGATCAGTAGCTGTGAGATGGACCGAATCACAAGAAGATATGCTCCCTTGAGCCGAGATCACATCCCTGGTTTTCCAAATAAAATTCCGAAGGTAGATTGGTCAAGGAATCTGCCTACATTTAAAGATGATGGTAAGAAGGATGTTGCTTTACATCTAGTTAGATTTCACATGCATATTCACAAGTTGAAGGTGGATTTTCCTGAAGATTGCTTGATGAAGATATTCTTGGCCACTCTGGAAGGTGCAGCTCAATCCTGGTATGAAAATTTGCCGCCTGCTTGTATTTACTGTTTAAAGGATTTTCATGCTATTTTCATTGAACGATATAAGGACTCTCATCCATCATTAAATTTAGTTCATGATTGTTGCAAACATGCTTCAACTTTTATTGAAAGCCTTGAGAAATATTATGAAGATGATAATTTTATGGACGTTGAGATTATGGAGGCTCTGTATGAGAATCCATTTCAGCAGCACACTGAAATCTTAGAGGATACTTGTCAAGATCAGCAGGCTGAAGATTTCCATATGGTTCAAAATAAGGAAAGAGCAAATGTTGTTTCAGATCTGTCCATAGAAGAAGACAGCATGCAGGTACCGCAGGAAAGTAATGTTCCAATATCAGAAAGTGATGATGATAAATCAGATCGGGAGATAAATTGTGATGAGGCAAAACATGTTGTTCCGGATCTCATAAAAGAGAGTTGTATTGTCGCGGCTGCCTCAAATGAAGAAAATGGAGTAGCAGACCTAAATGCTCTCATCTCATCAGAACAGAGTCTTCATGAGGAGGTCATTCAGTCTGCTCATGAACAGCAAGGTGAGATCTTTGCTCAAACAAGTGAAAAAGTTTCTTTGAGTAAATTTGTGGCAGACGATGTAAATGATAATACTGTGCTTGATAATATTGAAGAATGTAATAAGGAACTTGATAATTTGGTTGTGATATCATATGAAGATGACCTACAACACATTCACACCATAGAAGAACAAAACCTTCAGGATCTCCATTCAGATTCCTCTTCATATGTTTCATGTGCTGAAATGTTTTTCCAAGAAGAGATCTGCTCATCCATTTGTTCAGAGTTTTTTGAAGCCCATGAGCATACTTTCACCGAAGCACATGAGGAAGGCAGATCAGAAATTGAAACAAAGGACACCTTGATTTTTCAGCAGGAGGTGGCAATGTCAAGTCATCATGTTTTTCAGGATCCTTTAGCAAGTTTGTTGCAGCCAGCAGTGAAAGTGTTTATTGCAGTGTTCAGTGATGAAGGAGATCATGGTCAGCTATGCTTTTGGATGCCCAGTTACCATTATCTATTGTTGATCATGAGATCTGATTGGGAGAATCAGTCAAGAAGGCATCTACTTGATTGGTTACATTGGCATTATGATATAGTTTGATGGTATGTTGTCTTGTAACCTAGGCGGTTATGTACTGCCATCAAGTTTTAAGTTTTAAGTTTAGGTCTTGAGTTAGTTTGTTAGAATCAAGTTTTTTCCATCATTTCAATTTGTCATCGAGTCGGTTTGAGTCAAGTTTCAGTTAAGTTTCAGTCAGTTTTTAGTCAAGTTTCATTCAATAAATGTGTCAAAGGTGTTGTGTTATCCGTTTAAAATAATGACTCCATCGCCCAATGGTTGAAAGCACTCGTCTGCTCTCCCAGAGGTCAAAGGTTCTTGGCACCTCCAAGGAGCTACCATCCCCATTGGAGCCAATGTTAGTGTCAGTCTTTCCAGCCTTCCTCCAGTGATCAAATATGCTCTTACAAAGTGGTCTCAGAGTGTCAAGGTCAAATTTTGTCATTTCAAAGAGTTTTCAGGCAAAATTTGGTCACTAGGCATTAGGTCTAGGGTTTGCTTTCACTCCTTCTAAAGTTGTCCAAATGCTGGTCCATGTCACCATTCAGCTGAGTCTATCATCATTCATAGGGTTTTCATTATCATCTCAGTGTCTAATGAGTCATTTTACACCTTGTTCATGCTTCAGTTGCACCTAGGCAAGGTCATTTCCCTCTCCTAGGGTTTTGAAAGCTAATTTCTCTTGAATGGTCAAATCATCTACAAAACTTATATCCAGATGTTCATACACCTTCCCCTATCCTTAAAATACCTTATCAAATGCTTCCCATCACTGAGATCCCCCAAAATCCTCATTTTTGCACAAACCCTAGTTTCTAGCTACAACCTGGCAATTTTCTAGGTTTGGCCTGTGTTTCGCCCTTTTGGACCCCTTCCCCTTGCTCAATCTCTGAGATTCCACTTTCCCCTGCTTCCTAACATCCCTCCCCACTCCCAAAAATTTCCCCAAGAATTTAGAAGCCCCCTATCCCCTTCATTTCGCTCCATTTCGACAAAATTCCTTATTTCACACATCGGGACAAGTCGCACTCAAATGATGTTCCAGAGCAATCAAAGATGAATTTTGAAAACTGAGAGAGTTTTTGTCCATAACATGCCAAAGAAGAAAAACCTCCTTCACTTTTTGCACAGGTGTCATGGTTTTAGAGAAATGTCAAAATTGCAATCGCTAGATCCAAGGAGGTTGGCCAAGGCACTAAAACGACGGAAAAGGCCCGATCCACTCCAAATTTTGGCCAAAGCCTCTTTGAATGATCATGGTACTTTATTGGGGACTCCCAGTCCAAATTTCAAGAAATTTGGAGAAAATTTTGTCAATTGTGAATTTTTTGTGCCAAACAAAGGTTTTCTCCACCAATGGGTCGCGCGCCGCGCACGACCCTTTCGTTGCGGCGCGCGACCCTTTCGTTTGGCAACTCCATTTTGGTAAAACTCAGCATTTCTGGATTTTTCATGGAATGTTACACTTGCTCAGCCATTACCAAGAAATTTCACCAAGTTTTGGGCCTCCAGAAAGTCAAAAAACAAGCAAAAAATGACTTTCTGCCACATTTTTGACACACAGGAAGCAGTCTTGGGAGATTGCAATTTTGGAGGGGCAAATGACCACCAAATTCTGAAATTCCACTTGTGTTGGAAAGTAGACATCTAGACCTTTCCAACAAGCCCACTTTTGCCTCATTTGGACACCTGGAAGTGCCTCAAACGTGCCTCCAAAGGCGCGCAACCCATTCAGGAATTGCGCGTGACCCATCAGGCAGTTTGCACAGGAATTCAACCTACAGCTCAGCAAAACGCAGTTTTAACTGGATTTGACTTTTTGGATTTGATTTTCATCCTCCTTGTTGTAAATGATGTAATTTTATGATATTTTGACACTTATTTATCTTTTCTAGAAGATTCATTCATAAGATAGGCAAAAATTTAATGAATGAATTGGTTTCCTAGCTTATAGAGGCAAGTTGTTTTGATTGCCTAGTTTTCAGTGCTTAGTTTAGAATTGGTTGAAACAGCTCCTAGGATAGTGAGGTCGACCCCTAGAGGCAAGGAAAGATGTTAGATGGCCTATATTATGTACTTTCTTGCTCAATTTCATGGTTGGACTCTTGAGGGAGAAGCTCTTATTGTATTACTTACTGTATCTCTGCAATTTTTGGCAAAGGAAGACCAGGGTTTTGCAGTCCTTTTTGGGATTCTTGTGGTCAACATGTATTGATAGTGTGTTTCTATTTGTACTTGTAAGTGTGTTATGTGAATCATTTCCTTACTTTTCCTTCTGCAAATTAGGCAAATGAAGTGTTAAAGTAGAATTCATGACTGTCATGCTCTGCGTTTAAGTTTGCTTAATATCAATGTTTTCAACTGTTTAAGGGGAATTCAAGGTTATTGCTTGCTCTCCTTAACTCCTCACCGGTCATTCGCATCCATCCACCTCTATCAAAGGCATCAATACTGTCTCCTACCTTGCCCCAAAGAACCCCCTGCGGAAACTGTGTCCAATCCCCGCACCCGAAATTGCCATTCCCCAATTTTCCACCAAAAACCTAAAAATCCCAAATCAAACTTCTTGATCAGTTTACTAGCCTAAAATCGGTGTTTTCCTATTGGTTATCTCGCCCATTGAAAATCTTTACCAAGATAAACCGGAGAGAGCCCTCTCCTGCCCCGTAGGGCTAGCTACGAGGCTAAGTGGTTTGATGTTGCCTTGGAGTTTACCTTTTTCAGCCTGAGGTGAAATTTCAAGTGCTAACATTACTAATTGCTTTTGTTCGGCCAAAAACCATAGATTAAACTGCAAACCGTGACCCAGAACCCGGATAGAATTCTCGTTTCTGCCCCAGCACAAGCTCTGTGAAGAGGTTCTGCATTTCAACGCACTTCCCGAGAGGGCTACCTGTGCTGCAATGCAGTTTCTCTGTGTAACAGGTGCACTGATCAGCCTAGCCTTGTGCAGCTGAGGTTCTTTGCTTCATTTTTCAGTTTTGTCTCTGTTTTTTGCAGCCTGTGATCAGTATTTCACTGTTTCAAACCCCTTTTCCTTACTGATATTCCGCCTCAGTTGTACAAAAGAAACCGTAGATGTTTTTTATGTGTTTTTTGCGTCGTTTACAGTTTTCCATTGCAAAAGTAGAATAGTCGTGCTGTCGTCCTTTGATTTAGATCTGTCGCAAGTGTCGATTTTGATCATAGGAGGAAGTTTATTTGCTGTTGATAGTCGATTATGCTTTTACTTTTGCCTTTGGTTTGAATTTGTCACTTTCTAGTGTCGAAACGAGTATTTATTTCAAAATCATAAAGTGTCGTAATCATCTCTACCTTTTGATTTCGAAAAGAAGCTTGTTTGTGTTTGTCGCTTGAAAGCAAATTCAGATTTGTACATCAACTTTCTTTTAGGCATCAATATTAAGAAAGTGAAAAAAAAACACATGCATGTGCTTTTGCATATTGGCAGTCTGTTTGGCTTGATTTAGGAAAAGTGCATTTACAGTGTGCTCTTTGCTCTTTGCGAAAAGATTGTGTCTTTCTTTTCCCCTAGTAGCTAGGATTTTCATTGCTGAAAAGAGATACAAGTTTGTTTATCATCTTTAGATTGCATTTTAGGAATTACATCTACATCTCGTGGTGATCCCAAAAGGTAAACTTCATAAGAAAGATCAACTTAAAATAAATTCAATGAACTTAACAACGCTTTGGAACTTAACGCACAACATTTAGAGGTCTAGGCTAGAGACGTATTCCAGCGTCGTAAAGCCTGGTAACTGTTGTCCTCACTGATGGTTGGGTGATTCCTCCACTTTGAGGTAAGTTCCAGTACGGACTTGTGCTCCCACGTACCGTCGAGTATATATTGGGAGACCCCTATAGGCTTAAATCCTTTATCCATAGGAAGCCGTGTCGGCCACCCTACTGATCGCAATGCACCGAACACAGCATTCGGAAAGATTGACTGCCGTACCGTAAAAAGTATTCTGCAGTTTTGCGATTGGTTTGGTACTCCCTCTACCTAGACCTCCAGAGCAGTCCCTTTCGTTCCTTTTCAGACTCCTTAACAGAAAAGGTCCATCTGAGCACTTGTCACTTCAGGCTCATTAAAAATCGAAGGAGACTAGAGTCATCTTTTGTTTTTTCTCGACTCTTAAAAACTGAAAAAACAAGTTGTGTCAAAGCGTGTTAAAATTTATTTTAAACGGAATATTCATACCCTTTTTCCTACGTTGATCTCGGGTTGAGAAAATGGAGCCTACCAACCAAGGAATTCCCCTTGGTGGAAATCCTAGTCCCTTCTCCTCTTGGGGAGATGTTGGTGTGCCCCATATGGCCACATTGTCGCTTCTAGGACTGACAATTGGCTTGCCAGTATGGCTCTTCTCAACCAATGTCGTTCAGAACACCACCATTCCTGAACAATCGAATCAGCAATTAGACGAATCCAGAGTTGCCCACCAGCCTTCTACTTCATCTAATTCTTCCTCTCCTCCTTCCTCTTCGCTTGATGGAGCTGGTAAAGCTAAAAGCCATGTTCCTAAGGAGAAGAAGGAAAATAAGAAGAAAGAGAAGAAGAAGAAGGAGCCAAAGGCGAATGGGGGAAAACGAGTGTCGTCTAACGAAAATCCACACACTGCACCGACCAGGCCTAAATCGCTATGTGTCATTTGCAAAGGAGACCACTTTCACAGAGATTGTCCTTGCATCCCCCAGATACTAAGGGACTGGTCTCCTCGTTTGCACAATCCGGTGTCATCAACCTCTGGTGATCATGTTGAAAGCACACCGTCAACTAGTGAAAGTGAAGCCCCAGGACAAAAAGGGAAAGCTAGATTTCCTTGTAAACTGTGCGAAGGCAATCATGCCCTCCACCCTTGTCCCTTCTTAGACGAAGCTAAAAGAGTTTTGGATGATCGTCCGGTTTTACCGTTACGACTCCATCCTAGATATAAAAAACTCTTTCCGAGTCCGTCACTAGTTGAGAATCCAGCTGACCCGCTCAAGTGGTCGGCTGAAGCGCATATCATTGAAGATAAACCAACTGAATCCATACCAGACGAAATTCAAAAGGTCGAGGCGGCAGTTGACCCGGTCTTGCCTTCAGAGGTTTTATCTTCGGATGATACAGTCACTGAAGAGAACAAGGATGACACCGTCCAAATTCTCTTCATCAACACAGACTCCGATGAACATGGGGGCAATCTACCCGTTCCTTTACCACAGGAAAGAAGTTCGTCAAAGCCATACCTGGCCGTCTACTCGGTCCCACCTCCAAGCAACCTAGTTGTCTCCTTCGACTGGAATCAACTAGGTAGACCCTACCTACCAGTAAGCATACCATTCCGAATTATCATTCAAATATATAGAATGGTCATGGCTGGTACCATCATAGATGAGGGGGCTTCTGTGAGTATCCTTTCCTCTACTGCTTGGAAAGCGCTTGGTTCGCCATCGCTTTTTCCTGAGATGAGAAATCTGACAGGCTTTGATAAAGGAACCAGTCGACCTTTAGGGATCCTTCCCGATGTGCCCATAACATTGAGAAGGAAGACAGTTCGCATGAACGTCATGGTAGTTCAAGGACCCTTGGATTATAACCTACTCCTTGGACGAGACTATATTTATTGCATGGGAGCCATTGTCTCCTAACTCTTTAGAGTAATGTGTTTTCCGCATGAAGGAAGAGTGGTCAAGCTCGTGGACCAGCTTTCATTTCCCGGATCGCGCATAGCAAATAGTCATATACCGTCCCTAAATGGTCTCTTCACGCAAGAAATGTCCCAATCCCCAGTCCGTCCTCTCGATGAGCGCGAGTAATTCGGAGGGATATGACTGAAACCCAGGGGGCATGCGTCCTGGTCTACTTCGGCAGGAAAACTTCGGGTATAGGGTAGGTTTCCGCGGGAGAATATGACTAGTCTGTACCCCGTCTGTCAGTGGAAGAGGGGTTATTCTAGAATAAGATTCTCTTGTCAAAGTTATGTGAGTTGGAGGGCATCGTCGCTCACCTTTGTTTATCTCGGTAGACATCACCGAAGAAGTGTTTTGTTTGTTGTGTGAATAGGACAATATTTGGGTAACCTGTAAGAGGTAGGCCTCTCCTGATAGAACAAATGTTTTGTCTGCAAATTGAGGGGTAACCTTGAAACCATATTTTATACCTGGGGGCATGCAAACCTTTTGGAGTGCAAGCGAAGGGCGACTATTTATTTTTTAAATTTTTAGGACCTCTAACCCTTTAAACTCGTAGGATTAGTCGTCACCTAACTTGCATAAAGAAAGGATGTGGGGCAAAAATCTAAAAGTTGTCGTTTTTATATGAGACATTCTTATCATATGACTGGATTAATCGAGCAGTTTTAGCGCATAGTTCAAGCTCATTAAAAAATAAACATAAGACATGAGCAAATGTTTCCACCCTCGTTTAAGCTCGTTAAAAAATGAACTATTCCTTGGTAAATAACCACCGTGAATGTAGCATTTCAGCCATTAAAGCCTTGGTCGTGTTTGCATCGTCACCTCCACTTTTCCATTGGCCGATCATTCACCTCCATTTGGTTGTTTACCCATTTTTAGGAACAGCTGCGAAGAGTGATTTCACTAGCCATCCTTGTGACACTGCCGTGATTGGAAAATTCCAACCCTTACCTGGAATCAGCTGCTACCCTTTTTATCACTCGTTCCTCAAAAGACGAGTCTTCTTTAAGCTCTTTTCAACTGACTCGTAAAATATGAAAAGATTGCCGAGTTTTGGCCTTCCAGCTCGTTAAAGCGACAGGAAGTGCTATCCCTCCTCTAGATTTTAATCTTTTTGGACCTGAGGGATTATTGCACAAAAAGATCGAGCGCTTGTTTTGTTTGGCTCGTTAAAGCTAATCGAAAATTCATCCCTTCTGTATTGTTTTATAATTTTTCGGACTTAAGGGATTAGATGACGAAAAAGGAATTTTGGAGTTACCTTTACCTACATTTTCAGACTCTCTAAAAATGAGAAGGACCGAGTTGTCTTTCTCGTTAGACTCGTTAAAAAGATTAATAGCGACAAACTTGTCTTTAGACGAGAACGAGTTTCACTATCGCTAGGCTCGTTAAAACATAGCGATGGGTTTGCCCGAAGGGAAAATTATAGAACAAGCATATGTTATCCTCCTCAAGCTTGACAAAAATAAATAGGTACTGGTCAACAATGACTGGGGAAAAATTGGGAAGAAAACTCAAAGAATCTTTATTGGTAGCAAGTCGCTCTTGAACATGACACTTCCACTCCGTGCCCGAGTCGGGTTGGGTTGTTTCATTCACCGGTCACATCACCATGGTCTCGCCATACCATCCACATTTGGGGTTAATGCTACCAATCCATCACATTAAGTGTCGCCGACATGTTCAAGAGAAGTCATCCAGAAAGGCCACCTGTGTCCTGCCCACTACCATACATTATACTCCATTCTTTCGTGACCGCCACCCTGAACCATATATCATCAGATCGTTTTCACCTCCATCAAAATCATTTGCTCCGTTCCGTGTCATTGATGTGGGATTCATTAAGGCCCTCCTATGACGGATCACTTCTTGTCGAAATCAGCTCATTATCCAAGAAGTTGATCTAGGAACACCCCATTCAGTACTTTGAAGCTTGCATGCCTCAATGGCAAGTTTCTCACTTCCGGCGACAAGTATACATCAATGACCTTCGACTGAAAGATTTTGCGTGGTGTTCGATGCCAAGTCCTTTATTCACACCACGTGAATTGTACTGCAGTACCTTGAGGGTCATTATCATTATCGGTGATTCCTCTCGCGCTTGTTAACAGTTTACATGATTGACTGGTAATCAAGCGATGTCTTTCCATGTTCGACTTCAAAACATTTCTCACATGGATCGACTTGTACTTCGAGTGAAGATCGGACGAGATTGAAGACCCCAGATCTAGTTTCATCCATCCGGGCTGCGATATATATTCAGGAAAATAAAGACATTGAAATGTACAGCATTGCAGCACAGATAATCATCCTACCAAAAGGATGATGGCTCTATCAGAATCATCAGTCTACCATCAGACGATTGTCTGTCCTATGTACATGAAAATGAATTTATAAAGCTGAGCATGGGAATGCCCGCCTCAGCTAGATCATGAAAACAGTATGAAGATAATGCATTGTATTGTATCTTATTACAGGTCTCCTCCCAGCATTGAAAGAACTTCAGATCCTCCTAATAAAGCATTTCACCCGATAAACGGCCTCATACTTTAGGGGGCAACTGTTATAGAAATTTTTGTGCCTTACAGCTCTAAGCATGAAAATGTCCATAAACCAAGGGCTCATAAGTCCCTAAAAGTGTTGTTCTAACTCCTAAAGGAACAAGGTCAACAAATTACAGCTTCTCCCAGAAGTTCTCCACCAGAAAATTCTCAGAATAAGTCAAATCAGGATCATTTCAGCTGCTCCACTAGCCAAGTGCGTTGCATGGCACCTAAATCCACTAGCTAGGTGCGTTGCAACGCACCTAAATGCACTACCAGGGTGCGTTGAGCGGGAAATGACAAGTGGCAGAGTCATTCCACGAGGTGGAGAGACAATGGAAGCTTCCAGAATCTTCTCCAATGACACTTGCCTCACTGAATTCGACCAAGGATGAGTAAGAGGCTCTCAGTCTCCAAGTGGAAGCAAGAACTGATAGAGAGAAACCACTAATCAATTCATGAGCTGACTCATCCTCCTTGCATACATCTATATATGGATCCCTCATCCCAGAGATCCAGAGGCTGGAATTTTACACATTGTAAGGAATTGCTGTTGGTTTTAAGATACATATCAGAGGATTGGGTGATCTATGCTTTGTTGGGGTTGAAGAAGGGACTTCTTTGCTGGGAGGTTGATGCTGGGTCAGGAATCATCGGTTGTAACTCCTCCTGGATCTTCTTGTATATCAATAAAACTATTTGAGATTCTTCTCCATGCTTGTGTTTCATTGATGCTTGTTACATTTGTATGGTTAACTTAAATCTGATCCTAAGTTATTTGTGAATATAAACCCATGTCTTTGTATAGTTTCCTTCTTCTGTGATCTTGCAGGTACTTGGTGAAGCTGGGTAAGTGAGAGAGCAGGTAGCTGGAAGCTGTCAAAGAGGAGAGAGATTGGATCAAAGGACTAGCGCAAGATATAGGTTGGTTCATCCTATTCCTCTTTGTTTATAGTTCATATAGAAGAATACAAAAGTAGTTTTCTCTGTTTGTTTCTAAGGTAGCTATCACACCTTAGTGGGATAGAGCAGATCTAGATAGACACTTTTCCCGATAACACAGCTGCTACTCTTGGTCACCTTTCCAACTCCAGCCATTGCAAAAAATAAAAGCATCAATTCATTAGTTCATCAATTGATCAAGAAAAGTCAAACTTCAAATGAAAAACAGAGTTTTTGAGCAAAAGTGACTATGACATTATAAAAGTGGGTTTGAAATAAGGAAAAATTAAAAGGCATCCATATATAAAGTAAAAATATGCTATTCATTTATTTCATTGTGAAAAACACCCTTGAAGAGCTAAAATCGCGATTTGGAGGCAAATTGAGCAAAAGAAGGTGAAAACCCTATTTTTCTAGAAAATATGCTTGGCGCTGCGTATCAGAGGCAGTGCATTGCGCATCAGACTGGCACTGCACATCAACGGGTTTCAGCCAGTGTTAATTTACAAGGGCATTGCGCATTGGGCCCAGTGCGCTGCGCATCAGTCAAGAAAGTGCCAAATCCATTACAAATCACCCAAAACTCTCAAAAACGCCACATTTCTCTCCTACAAGTAAGTTCTCATTGGTCTTGAGCTAAATTTGATTTTCTACATGTTTTCTTCATAAGTTTTGCATCTTGAAAATTAAACCCTAGCTTGTCTTCATAAATTTCCATTTCATTGTAGAAATTTCACTCCATAACCAAAACCAACATCATTTTCCCTTTTTCTATATTTCATTGCCCTAAATTAATCCATTAAATTCATTTTCCATATCCCACTCCCCTAAGAAAACCCATTCCCTTCATTCAAACCCTATGTCCCTTCACAAAACCCTAATTTTCCAAAACCTCTCCCTTCATTCCCCAACTCCATTTCACATTTGTAAAATCTCTTCATACTCATCTCCCTTGTCCTGCCCCATTATCATTTTCCACCATATTGTCATCACATCCCTAAGACAAGCACCATGACAAGAAGTAGTGAAACAAGTTATGAAGAAGAAACACTTAGTGACAATTCCACGAAGAGACTTAAGGAGAAAAAAGGAGCATGATAAGCTAAATATATTGGATGAGGCTTCAATAGCCCAAAAAAGAAATCAATGAGGGACCCTTGTGCCAAATTTGGAGAAATTTTGGGAAATTTTTGTCATTTCACAATTTTGTAATTAAAAACACAGGAATTTTCAGCTGATGTGGTTGGCTAGGAATTTTGCAAAAAGGCTTACATTTTTGGATTCCTCATGGAAAAATAATGAAACCTAGAAAGTTTCATAAGATTTGGAGGAGATTTGGGCCACCAAAAGGGAAAAAAACACTCAAAAAGTGCCCTCTCTGCCACTTTTGGGACACATAGGAACCAGTTTTGGGAGAATCCACTTTTGAGGGGGGAAATTACCTCCAAATCAAAAAATTCAAGTTTTCCAGAAACTAGATAGGCAGAGATTTCCAGCAAGCTATCCTGGGCTTGATTTGGTGAAGTGGAAGGCCTCCAAAATCAGCCTTGAAGTGGCGCCGTGCATCAGGCTCAGGGCGCTACGCATCAGGCAAATTTTTGCCAATTTTGCCTAAAAACTCAGAATTTCGCCCAGTTTGACTATCAATTTACTTTTTCTTTTCTCCTTGGTAAATTTATGAAGTAATATGATGTAGTATGATGTAAATATGATGAAAAATGACTTGAGGGGGTAGATACATCAGTTAGACGTGGTTTGAACTTGAATGAATCAGTTTCCATAATTTTAGAGGCAAGCTGTTCCACTGCCTAGTTTCTAGTTCCTAGTTTAGATGTTGTTGAAATAGCTCCTTACTTATGGATTCGACCCCTGATGGCTAGCATAGGTGGTTTGATGCCTATATTATGTACTTTCTTAGCCATTTGTAAAGGTTTGACTCTTGTGGATGCTTTGAACTTCATTGTAAATCACTTCTGTAGTTTGGCAAGGAAATGAACTAGGGTTTTGCAACATTTTGTGGGATTCTTGTGGTAATGTGTCTTGGCATTGTTTCTTCCTCTGTTATTTAGTTTCTCTTATGTGTATATGTGCCAGCATCTATATTTTTATTCTAACTAAATGAATCAAGACAAATAGGTGGAATCCATTGATATTCAGTGCTCTGCCTTGAGGATACATTTAGTTTTTAATGTTTTCTGTTGTTTGAAGAGGACTCATGAAATTCGCATGCCCTCTCCAACTTTTCACTAGTCTTATACTTACCATCACACCCAATTCAAAGTGCCAAAACACCTACCTACCTCGCCCCACAGAACTCCCTGCAAATCTGAGTTGATTTC
The DNA here is from genome assembly GCA_031772625.1 of Pinus tabuliformis. Lineage (NCBI taxonomy): Eukaryota > Viridiplantae > Streptophyta > Pinopsida > Pinales > Pinaceae > Pinus > Pinus tabuliformis. The sequence continues at coordinate 634,052,832 of CM062819.1, read as the reverse complement.
CCGGACCCAAAGCTGCCTTCTTCACTGGATCCAGCAACCAACCATCAAAATTAAACAAAATCCTCTGACAAAATATACCTAACCTAAAACTAGTATTCATATCAGTCATCTCAAGCCTTATTTTCCATATTTTCTTTGAGATTGACAAGGAGAGAGCCCTCTCCCGACCTGGTAGGGCTAGCTACCAGGTTAAGCGTGGTTTGATGTCACCCTAGACCTGCATTCCTTTAGCCTGAGGTAGATTTAGGCCCTAACATACTCACCCAGTAGTAACACTAACACTCACCCAACCTATTCCCACAAATCCTATATTTACACTTCCCTTAAGACCACACGTTGTTTCACCAAACATGGCTTCTCATTATGCCCCCGTAGTTTTACCTGCCCAGTTGCATGATATGCCCCAAGACTATCAAACCAGAATTCCTCAATTCAATAGAACTGGTCCTATCAATGCATAAAAACACATAGATAAAATAAATTATTTCTTCAACCTTCATGAAGTAGATGAGAATGATATAAAACTGAGGTTTTTTGCCTAAAGCTTAGGGGGAGAAGTAAGAAAATGGTTCAAAAAATTAGCAGAAGGTAGTATAGTTGACCTTGCTATTTTTCACCAATCTTTCGTAAATAGGTGGGAAACTCAAAAGAGTCCTCTACAGATCCTCAATGAATACAATAACCTTAAGAGAGGACCAAATGAAATTGTAGAGGAATAACGTGATAGATTTAATAAGGTTTACAATGCAATTCTGACTCCATTAAACCTCCCCTTGGCTTGGCCCTAATACATTTCCCAAAAGGATTCGATGTTGATATGGCTTATCAACTCAAAGAAAGAGATCCCATGACGTTATAGGAAATGCAAGAAAATGCACTCAAAGTTGAGGCTAATTTATTAGCAAAAAAGCTAAATTAAAAGCTAACAAAAGGGTGACTATCAAAAAGGAACCTTCATCTTCTTCTATCACTGATTATAAAATAGACAGTCTACTTAGAACTATGGAGAAAATGATGGATAGAATAAACATATCTGATAGGGTTCCTCCTAGAGAAAACCAAGCTGGTCAAATCAGAAATCCCAACTTTAGAAGAAACCAACCCTAGATCAAACAAAGGGAGAAAAAAGGTCCAGATCAACACATAAGACCTGCGTTCCAACATACTACTGATGCAGGGGCATCTAGCTCAGCAATTTCATTATATTCTAGTTAACATAGGGGGTCTTGTGTTTTCAAGGAAGTTGGATTCCTATGTATCAAATTAATGTAATTATTAATGTTTTGAGTGATTGGAACAAGAATTAATTAGATATTGTGAGGATATTTGTAAATGATCTCGAATGTAGGAGAACATGAGTGATGATGAGTGATTAGTGGGATTTGGAAATCAATTGTAAATCTTAGAGTAGAAATTAGTTTCATGATTTGTGGAAGTAGAGAATATTCATAGGGATTAGTGGAGTCAAAAGTGGACTTAGAGGATATTCAAGATTCAGTTCAACAGATTAAGGATCTGAAACAGAATTGGTTAACAGAACCTTTTGTATAAATGTAAGCCTAAAAGGCATAGAGAGAGTTAACTAGTTAGTCAGTTAGTTAGAGTGATAATTAGCGTTTAGAGATTAGATAAGGTTTGAATGTAAGCCTACAGGTGGGAAAGGAAAGGCCACTGATATAGAAGATTGGGCCAAGAAAGAAATTTTTGTGTAAATGTTTGTTTATTAATACAGAAGTGCAATTTTTGAGTTTGTGTGGTGTGTATTGAGTAATTGAATTATAAACTATGTGTGGATTAGAGTAATTCTCATAACATAAATCTGCAGGGAATTCAAAAAGAATCCGAGAGAGAGGACATTGCTCAGAGGAGTATTGTGATGATCGGATAGTGTTGGAATCTGATTGAATAACCAAATCAAAGCTCAGGAGTGGTAGCATTTAAATAATATGCAGAACAAAATTCAGGAAGAATTCATGCGGAAGAGCAATCGAAGATTGAAATCAGTGGAAGGAAGAAGTAATGAAGTAATAGTGCATAGGAACTGTTGGATCAGTTGGATCAATGAACATGATTAATGGAAGATGAGCGACGAAGATCTTATCGTAGGAGATTAAGTTAATAGGTGGATGGATCACATCAAAGCACGTGTCGACAAAAGGGTGGAAAACGTGCAGAATGATGGAGTGATCTTTGTGTGCCCTAAAAGCTGTAAGTGGTATTTCTAAATTCTACGCGATTACCCTTAGCGGCCGACACGTAGCATGAGAAAACTACTTTTCTCGCATGCTCTCAATCTGATATTGATCATGCAAGATTTCACATGAGATTGCGTGATAGCCATTGGATCGAGCGGGACTGATCAACGGTGGAGATCGGACAAGCTAGTTGGTGAGCAAGTGACGCGATAGCTGTCGGATCACACGGAATTGATCAATGGTGGAGATCAGCCAAGCTAGTTAGAAAGCGAATGACGTGATAGCCATTGGATCAAGCGAGATGGATCGACTATGGAGATTTGGAAAGCATAAAGTCAAATGTTGAAATGAATATGTCAACTATGAAACACACGATTGACGGTGATTGGTCAGGTTTGTTGTGGATCAGATGGTAAGGAAATCCACAGGTGTAATCTGATTAATATATGATTAAATAGCTTCCACTTAAGCATTTAATTAAAGAGAGTTAAACCTTGGGTTATGGAAGGTTTCCCTAAGTATGGAATTTTGGAATTCTTGGGACATAGTGTGACATGCAATTTTATTTGCATACTGTGGGTATATGTGGCTTAGGCTGCATCAATTTGGTATCAGAGCAGAACAAGGAAATTCTGTGTGTAAGAATTCTTTGAGAAAACTTAGAACAAAGTTATGTTTTGAAGGTGTGTATGCAGGCAAGAGGAGATCAGATTTTAAATCTGAGAAACAGTAGGCACACAGAGATAAAGTGTAGCATAATTTGCAGATGCAAAGGAAACAAAGAACAATCCATTCAAAGTGCAGGTGAATGGTAGAACAAGATCATGTAGAGGTCTTGAAGGTAGCGACATAAGAAGGTGAGAAGATTGCAGCAACCTAGAGAAAGGAGTGCTTAATTGGTTCCAAAGAAGAGAGAACCAAAGAGATGCCAAAAGATCGAGCTTAGAGGAAAGAAGCTTAGTGAGGTATCATGTAGCAAGGGGGACTTGTTTCTACAGAGCTTTTGTTGTAGCTCACGAAAAGACCATAAAGGAAATTCCACAAAGGATGTGGATAGACTTGCTAAGGGATGAAGAAGCTGGTAAGAATTTTTGAGTGAAAGAAGAGGTGGCCAGAACCTAGTATTTCATTGTGATTGAAATACAAGAGGATAGTTGTGTTATTAAAAGGTGCAGATGAGTTGAAGCCTAGAATTAGTAGAGAGAGGTGCTCAAAGAGGTTCGAGAGAATAGAGAACCAAGTGCTTGCCAAAAGAAAAAGTACAGAGGAGAGCTTGGTGAGGTAAGTGGCAGCAGGGAGGACTTGCTATTACAGAGGCTTTAATACAGCTCATAGTAAGTGAGTGAGGAACTCATGAATATAGAGAAGGAGATGAATACTTATAGTCATAACAGAGATAACAGAGGTTCTAAAGAAGATCACAACAGAAGAAAAGTGAAGAAGTAGGATGCCAAGGAAAATGGCAAGAGAATGAGTCAAGAGGAGCTTGACAAGGAGATTGCGGAGTTAAAAGAACAACTCAATGTATTAAGGATGCTACTAGAGGAAAATCAAAGACAAGGTTGGGTCTTGAGGAAAAAGGCAGTGAAGTGGTCTAAGTTATAGAGAAGGCTACAACAGAAGCAAGTGAAGTGGCTGGTGGAAGAACTCAGAGAAGCTGAGTTGAGAATGGAAGTTTCCATTTGTGAAGCAGAATAGGGTGAATTTCTGGGTGAAAATGAAGACTGGAGACCTGTGGAATATCTTATGAATTATTGTGATAATTCAATACAACAAGGAGATATGATGACTGAAGCATCAAGTGAGACCACAAGGTCTTATGTTTTTAAAACTGATAATTTGTGTATGATTGCAGGTATTGCAGGAGAAAAGCAACTTTGTGAAGATGTCTTCAGGATGGATGAAGATCTTGAAGTAAAAGGTGACAAAGAAAATTTCTCAGAAGAGGAAGAATTTGACTAGTTACAGTAGAAAGAGTCTATGGATGAGTTACTTAATGAGAGAAGACAGTCATTTAAAGCTGTCATAGAGATGGAAGATCAGGATCTTATTCTGATGAAGAATGAAGGAATATTGTCTCAGAGAGGTAATCTAATGAATTTGATTAATGTTATTGATGAAGAACAAATGCAGGAGAATATTAATGCAGATGATGGGGCAAGGATAGCTCTTGAAGAAGGTTTACAGAGAGACAACAAGGAAAAGTGTATTGAAGAAGAAGGGGAGGCAGATTTGTCTCAAGACAAAGAAAAGACAATCACAAAATTGAAGAAAGAAGAAGTCTATGCAAAAGATTTAGCAAAGGGAGAAAGGACATCTGATGATTGGTCAATAACAAAGGAAGGTATGGAAAATTGTGTAAAATTTCCAAATTCTACTCCAATTGAAATTATTGAGTTATATGGAAAATTAGACTTTCAAAGAAGGAAGTTGTAAAAACAAAGGATGTATACTCAGGATAAATTGCTGAAAAAGGAAAACAAAGAAATTGCCATGAATGACGATCATAAGGAAAAGAGAATGGTAATAAAAGTTCAGCAAATTGACATTACAAAAGGAGGAGTTCATTATTGTGAGCTAGAACAGAGAGATATCATTGAAACAGAAGATATGAATGAGAGTTTAAATCAATATATTGATGTGTTGACAAAGGAATTGAAGGAAAACTTAGAGCGGCATACTAAGATGTTGACAGAAAGGGAAAAGGTAATAAGGCCCTATATTTTTAATTCTGATAATTGTTTTATGATTACAGGATTTGATGAAGATGACAAGACATGTTTCAAGTTAAAGAGTCAGTCTCAGAACTAAAGAAGACTAGAAGTTTCTAGGTCAGACATGCTGATGAGGAAAAAGAAAAGCATGAAGATACCATGCTTGAAGAAGTTAAATTGATTGTTAGAATCAGTCAAGGAAGTGAAGGACAATTACTGAGGGTTGTCAAAGAAGAGGAAAGAGAATATGCTTGAATTGATGAACAACATAGTGATATATTTCAGAGGAATCAAGTACGAAGGAAATTGGAGGACAATTTATTTTTTGAAAGTAAATTTCCAGATATTGAACAGAGGTTGTTTGGAAAGCAAAAAGAGGGTAAGAATGAAAGGGCGGTAGTAAGAAACCAACAACTTCAAAGAGAAAATAGTAAACAACACTTTGAAGATGAGTGGATAGAGTACAACAACAAATGGAAAAGTAATTATCAGTCAAAAGATAAATTGGACATAGAAATTGAAAGAATAATAAGATTGATGATGAAGGTGCCTCAGAAGAAAGCAATAGTAAGAAAGCCAAGCAGCAGAAAGAGAAAGACAACAACAGACTATGAAAGTAGCTAGTGGGGAAAGCAACATAAAGTGTGGAAACCTAGAGAAAAACAACAAACAACAACAACAACCAAAGACAAATTACAGAACAAAGTATTGGATCTAGGAGGACAAAGGTCGGAAGCACATAATCAGGAAATCATAATTATTTTAACCTTGGGAGTCTGATGCAGGAGCATCCAGCTCACCAATTTAATTATATTGTAGTTAACTTAGGGGGTCTTGTGTTTTCAAGGAACTTGGATTCCTATGTATCAAATTAATGTAATTATTAATGTTTTGAGTGATTGGAATAGGAATTAATTAGATATTGTAAGGATATTTGTAAATGCTATTGAATGTAGGAGAACATGAATGATGATGAGTGATTAGTGGGATTTAGAAATCAATTGTAAATCTTAGATTAGAAATTGGTTTCATAATTTGTGGAACTAGAGAGGATTCTTAGTGATTAGTGGAGTCAAAATTGGACTTAGAGGATATTCAGGATTTAGTTCAGCAGATTAAGGATCTGAACCAGAATTGGTTAACATAATATTTTGTATAAATGTAAGCCTAAAAGGCATAGAGAGAGTTAACTAGTTAGTCAGTTAGTTAGAGTGAGAATTAGCGTTCAGAGATTAGATAGGGTTTGATTGTAAGCCTATGATCAGGAAAGGAAAGGCCACTGATATAGAAGATCAGGCCGAGAAAGAAATTCATGTGTAAATGTTTGTTTATTAATACAAAAGTGTAATTTCTGAGTTTGTGTGGTGCATATTGAGTAATTGAATTATAAATTGTGTGTGGATTAGAGTAATTCTGCATAACATAAGTGTGCAAGGAATTCAAAAAGAATCTGAGAGAGAGTACAGTGCTCAGAGGAGTATTACGATGATTGGACAATGTTGGAATTTGATTGAATAACCAAATCAAAGCTCAGGAGTGGTAGCGTTTAAATAATACACAGAACAAAGTTCAGGAAGAAGTCAAGTGGAAGAGCAATCGAAGATCGAAATCAGTGGAAGGAAGAAGTAATGAAGTAACAGTGCACAGGAACCGTTGGATCTGTCGGATCAACGAACATGATTAATGGAAGATGAGCTGTGGAGATCTTATCGCAGGAGATTAAGTTAATAGATGGATGGATCACATCAAAGCACGTGTCAAGTAGAAGGGTGGAAAATGTGTAGAATGATGGAGCGGTCTTCATAGGTGGTAAGTAGTATCTCGCACACCCTAAAAGTTGTAAGTGGTATTTCTGAATTCTACGTGATTACCCTTAACGACTGACACGTAGCACAAGAAAACTACTTTTCTCGCACACTCTCGATCTGATATCAGTCGTGCAATATTTCACGCGAGATTTCGCGATAGCCGTTGGATCGAGCAGGATTGATCAACGGTGGAGATCAACCAAGCTAGTTGGCAAGCGGGTGATGAGATAGCCATTGGATCACGTGGAATTGATTGACGATGGAGATCGGCCAAGCTAGTTGGTAAGCGGATGACGCGATAGCCGTTGGATCAAGAAAGACAGATTGATGGTGGAGATTTGGAGCACATAAAGTCAAACATTGAAATGAATACGTCAGCTATGCGACACGCAGTTGACGGTGATTGGTCAGGTTTGTTGTAGATCAGATGGTAAGGAAATCCACGAGCGTAATCTGATTAATATATGACTAAATAGCTTTCGCTTAAGCATTTTAATTAAAGAGAGTTAAACCTTGGGTTATGGAAGGTTTCCCTAAGTATGGAATTCTGGAATTCCTAGGATATAGTGTGACATGCAATTTTATTTGCATACTGTGGGTATATGTGGCTTAGGCTGCATCAACTACATAGATGAGGAGGCAGAGATAGCTGATGATATAGATAATACTCAAATAGATTTAATGGGAGTTAATGATAATGATTCAACTTTCCTTACTCAAGAAGAACAAGACCTCTTTCTGCTATCCCAAGATGAAATAAAACTTGAAGAATCAGAAGAGTATAAAAAGAGTTTTGAAAATGAAACTATGGAAGTGTTGTGGCCACAACCACCACCCTATTAAAACCTTCCTTGATAGCAATTTTGAATGGGTCCCCTAAAAAAGGTTGATCTTTCACCTCTCCGAATGATCTGTTCTATCCCAGAGACTTTAACTCGTTGCCAAGTCAAATCTTCAATGCCTAATGGTTAAGCCCCCCTCTTCAAATATTTATCGCATGGTTCATCTATAACCCTTTATAGCCCCTCATTCATACCCTCCATCAAGACCTTTTCAACCCTCAAAAACCTTCTATCACACCTTATTTCCATTAGAACTCTTTATAATGGAAATGCTTCATAAACATGCATAAATCACCCTTTTTTCCTATCGCAATCAACACTGCGCACCACTGTCTTCCAGACCCGATGGCATTATTAACCCAAATATATATATTTCGGGTCTGGAGCCATATTGCGTATCGCAATCGGAGGGTCCGGGGCTTATATATAAGGCACGCCACTATACTCCGGACCCGACGACATTATTAACCATATTAGATGTATATATATATATATATATATATATATATATATATATATATATATATATATATATATATATATATATATATATTGGGTCTGGAGCCCAATAGCATATCACAATCGGTGGAACCCAAGGGTTATATATAAGGCGCGCTGTGATATTCTGGTCCTGCCGAAAACTATGAATCCAAGTATATAATATTTCAAGTCTAGCCCTATGGCCGGATGCAGGTTTTCCCGTATATTCCTGTGTTTTTCGAAAAGTATTGAGGTCAGGGTTTTCAAAGGGAAGTCTTACATTGCGGACCCGCCAGGATCATTAAACATAATGCATATATTTCGGGTCTGCTTCCCCCCCCAATTGCTTATCGCAATTGCAGAGTTTAACATTTAAACATAAGGTGCGATGCGATTAAGCGGACCCGACGATAACTATAGGTCGAGTGTATACCATTTCAAGTCTGGCCTTATGGCTCGGTCACAAGTTTTCCCGTGTTTTCCTGTGTATTGCGATGAAAGGCTGTGGTCCGGGTTTTCAAGGGAAAATCTCGTAAAATGAATAGGTCTATCCTAGAAACATTGTTAAGGAAATCCTTGAGTAAAATTGAATATTAGGGGCAATGAGAATACGTGTCACAACAAGGTTCGATGGTTTGACAATTATAGTTGCTCGGAGTTGCAAGATTAAATAGAAACTGTGGCTGAATGCAAGGTTTGTGTGTGATCATGTTGTGTTGTTTCATAATCATAAAACTAATGTTAATTATCTCTGCAGGCGAGGAGTAAAAAAAACGCATGAGCAGATCCGAGAGTCCATATATGCGGATGTGTCATTTAAAGAGGCAGCCTTAGGCATTTCAGTCGAGTTCCACGCGTTGCCTGTGTATTCCAAAAGTGAAATTTCCCCAAGTTTCATCATGAAGAGATGACACATAGTCATCCTATTCTAATCAACATCTATTCATTTCCCTAGGAAATGAAGTGCTCCAGTGACAGGAAATGCCTTCTACGTGTCAGCAGTGACACTGATTGTTCTACATCTGTGTATTATGATTTGTATGTTGAAAAGAATAGGGGGAAGGCGAAAGGTTAAGGGAAGACCGAGAGTCATTTCCAGCTGATATAAGTATTACCTCTAGATAGGAGGAGAGGGGATTTTTAATTAGAAAGAACATATTTGATTTATTATGAATAAAGAAGATTGTTTGGTTGAATGAGGAGCCTTTTGTTTCAGATTTAAGGTCCTTTGCTTTTATATGTTTTGAAATAGGGTGTTGTTGTTGGCATAAATACAAATGTGTTTTGTTTTTGTGCATATTGATAACAATACAACTTATGATTAGCCTTGGTTGTTTGATGCTTATATATAAGGCACGCCACTATACTCCGGACCCGACGACATTATTAACCATATTATATATATATATATATATATATATATATATATATATATATATATATATATATATATAGGTCCAGAGCCCAATCGCATATCGCAATCGACGGAACCCAAGGGTTATATATAAGGCACGTTGTGATATTCCGAACCCGCCGACAACTATGAATCTGGGTATATAATATTTCAAGTCCGACCCTATGGCCGGACGCGAGTTTTCTCGTATATTCCTGTGTTTCTTGAAAAGTATTGAGGTCAGTGTTTTCAAAGGGAAGTCTTACATTTCGGACCCACTGGGATCATTAAACATAATGCATATATTTCGAGTCCACTTCCCCCACAATCACTTATCGTAATCAGTGAAGTTTAGTGTTTAAAAATAAGGTACGATGTGATTAAGCAGACTCGATGATAACTATAGGCCTGAGTGTATACCATTTCAAGTCCGGCCTTATGGCTCGGTCACGGGTTTTCTTGTGTTTTCCTGTGTATTGTGATGAAAGGCTGTGGTCCAGGTTTTCAAGGGAAAATCCGATAAAATGAATAGGTCTGTCCTGGAAACATTGTTAAGGCAACCCTTGAGTAAAATTGAATATTACGAGCAATGAGAATATGTGTCACAACAAGGTTTGGTGGTTTGCCAATTATAGTTGATTGGAGTTGCAAGATTAAATAGAAACTGTGGCTGAATGCAAGGTTTGTGTGTGATCATGTTGTGATGTTTCATAATCATAAAACTAATGTTAATTATCTCTACAGGTGAGGAGTAAAAAAAATGCATGAGCAGATCCAGAGAGTTCATATATGCGGATGTGCCATTTAAAGAGGTAGCCTTAGGTGTTTCGGTCGAGTTCCACATGTTGCTTGTGTACTCCAAAAGTGAAATTGCCCCAGGTTTCATCATGAAGAGATGACACACAGTCCTCCTCTTCTAATCAACATCTATTCAATTCGCTAGGAAATGAAGCACTCCAGTGACAGGAAATGCCTTCTACATGTCAGTAGTGACATCGATTGTTCTACATCGGTGTATTTTGATCTGTATGTTGAAAAGAACAGGGGGAAGGCAAAAGGTTAAGGGAAGTCCAAGAGTCATTTCCAGCTGATATAAGTATTACTTCCAGATAGGAGGAGAGGGGCTTTTTGTTTAGAAAGAACAACTTTGATTTATTATGAATAAAGAAGATTGTTTGGTTGAATGAGGAGCCTTTTGTTTCAGATTTAAGGTCCTTTGCTTTTATATGTTTTGAAACAGGGTGTTGTTGCTGGCATAAATACAAATGTGTTTTGTTTTTGTGCATATTGATAACAATACAACTTATGATTAGCCTTGGTTGTTTGAATGTAATTCTTCATCATAGTTAATTCATAGGCAGTCCCTGATTTGAAACTGTGTTAGACATCAGTTGCAAGCTTTATTTGTATAAAAAGGAATGTGTATTCCTGTATGAGTTATTAGATTGCAATTTAGATTTGATGCAACCTTGTTCTTATGTGAACCATTAATTGATTCATTTGGACTTGGAATTTATCTATGATGTTTAACCTCTCTTTTGTTATGCTCCTGCAGGATAGATTAGGATAGTTAGGACTAGATTAGAGTAGTTAACAGTAGTGTAGATAGGATTTGATGCATATAGGTTAGCTGTTCTTTTGTTGATTTAATTGAAGTCTTCCTCCAGGAAGCAATCCCTCAACACCTATAACAGTTCACGGGGTCCTTTAAAACTCGTTGGAACTAGCCACTCCAAACGAAAGCAGATCTAATTGGAGTCTGTGATCAAGTTAGTTCCCATTGTTGGTATAGCAAAAATTCGCCATGTCAACAAATTGGCACTAGAAGGAGGGCCTGAACCACCGTCCACAACTTTTTATGATTTCATCTATCAATGTCATGGATTCAAAAATATTAATGCATGGATTGTAAAGGTCAAAAAGATACTTCCTCCCATTCGGAAAAGCCTCATTTCGAAGAAGAGACACTGTGGGAGTATCCTATCACTCAGGAACAACCAATTAGAGTACTTACTTGGGCTTATGCTCATTCCCTCTCTCAACTCCCCATATTTCACTCTTTACCTCCGACAACTAAAAGAAAGCCAAGGATATGTTCCATAAACAAAGATACCTCTACAACCCCGTCTCTTGAAGATATTATGCTAGAGTCCTTACAAAGTATAGACACTCCCTAGGAAGAAATTCCTGAAGATTCACTCTTTGAAGGTAATCCCTGGCCCGATTTGGGAAATCCTAATAAAGAAAGCCTCAAAAAAACCTTCAACCAGAACATCCCTATCCACAATATGGCTAACGTTCCTCTTCCAAGTGGGAACTAGCTTCAACCAGGTGGGAACCAACTCCCACCTCCTCCGGGAGCACTCCCTCCCTGGCTCGCTTAGGATGCCATAGTGGTACCTGGGCAACATCATCCCTTACCCAAGAATGCAGAAAGAGTACTGCCTAAATTTGACCCTGAGAAAGGAGACACCTCTGATAACCATATTCACTCTTTCTTCGTAGCCGTGCACATGTTGGGGGTAGCCGATGAAGATATAGTATGTCGCCTATTCCCTTTTACTCTGATTGGTGCGGCCTCCACATGGTACTTTAGCTTGAGAATAGGATTGATCACCTTGTGGGCTACCTTTCAACAGGCCTTTTTAGACAAGTATGGCGATGAAAAAACCCCTGCGGCCTTAGTTCTAGAACTATCCCGTTTGAAAATGGAAACCAAAGAAAAGGTCAAGGATTTTAACATCCGGTTCAACACCTTGTTCAATAGAATCCCGGCTAATGCTAGACCTACCAAGGAGGTGCTCATAGAATTCTACATAATTTCTCTCCCTGTCTCTACTGTGATGTGGGTCAAAAGGAGTAACGTACAAACCTTACAGGGTGCTATCGATGAAGTAGTAAAATTCGAGAATGAAATGATCAGTCTCACAGCATGCCATCATACAACTAGAGAAAATAAAGCCTCTCAAGCATCCAAGAAGAATAATGGGAGTGATAACAAAGTGGCCGAAATCAAAGAAAAGGATACCATAGATGTAGAAGGTTTGCATCAGATCATTACGAAGTTGACAAACACAATCATCGATATGAAAAGGAATTCTAGAGAGAGTACAATCGGGAGTGGAGGAGAGTATAACAATAGAAAACCCTTCAAACCTTTCTATCATAAGAAGATAGAAGGTGGTCATGGTCCACTTGCACTGCCTGCTCCACCCAATGAAGGGAATTTAAATATGGAAGAGCTAGCTCTTATCGTATCGCTCCTTAACAATGAAGAACCTATAGTGGAGCTGGAGCCAGAACAAGAAAATGAGGAAGAATACCAAGTAGAAGAGCCCTTGGACAAAGAATATCAAATCAACGTACTGTGGGATTTCTATACAAATGAGAACGATGATGACCAAGGAGATAGTATGGAAAAAATCCACACTAATGAAATCCACACACGAAGTAAGGGGCCACTTGCGGGTGTGATGAAGCCTGTAGACCAGACCAAGAAAGATGTTCGCCCTGTGAAGGCATCCACTCCCAAAGTTCCTGTCGAGAAGGGTAGACCTAGTAGTGAGTCCAAGAATACTCCTGTTGCAAACTATCCAGAGAAAGAGAATACATCTCCGACTACAACGAAGGCGAATCAAAATGGTAAACCCCCACCTAAGAACGGAAAAACCAGTATGTTTACTCTGCCCTACCCTATTTATAACATTGATTACAACATTGTGGATGATCTTAAGAAATCTAGGGCTAATATCACATACTTTGATTTGCTAAAATTAACGCAGCAAAGAGATTTTCTCTTGAAAGCTATGAATGAGTGGAACTGCAAAACTCCCACCATCCCAAGCAGCCAAACCTAGAAGCCAGTGTCCAGACCTAATAGTACCCCCAGTACAGCCCAAATACCATTAGCTATGGAAGCCAGTCTGTCTAAAATGAGTCGAAACCTACAAGATGTCAGTGCAGCCATGATAAGGAGGAAATAAAAATCCATGACTCCATCTTTCCTTATCACATTTGAAATCCTCAACATGAACATACATAATTTCTTGGTAGATTTCGGTGCCTCGTCCACTGTGATGCCTTATGTTGTTGCTAAAAGACTGCATGTGATACCCGAGAAAACTAGGACTCAAATTATGCAATTAGATAGGACAAATGTAAAAGTAATTGGGGAATTGAAAGACATGCTGATTTGGATGGCTGCTAAACCACAATACACACAAGTCATTGATATAGTGGTAGTCGATATACCAGAGGCTTGTGGAACACTGCTTAGTAGTGATTGGTCATCAAAACTAAATGGATATTTCTGAACTGATTGGTCCCATCTCTTGCTGCCTCAGAAAGAGAAGGGTGATATGTTGAGAGTTGATCGTGAAAGATACATGAAGTATGTGGTGACGGAATTAAACAGCGCCAATGAACCTGTAATGTTTACCAACTCTATCCTTGGGAATTATAGTTTCAATGTTTGTGCTACGGAATCTTGTTTTGGAGAATTCCATGCAGAAACAATTGAAGAAACTCCAATAAACACACAGTTGGAAGCTTTCCCTGTAGTCCAACTGATGAACCACCTTGTAATATAGTAGATGATAGAACTAATTTCATAGGAAGCAATTCAATTGATGTAACATTAGATTCTATATTTTGGACACTCTATTTTGATGGCTCTAACTTCCCTAAAGGTGTAGGTGCTGGGAGAATTCTCATTGACCCGCAAAGGGACCAACATTCGACGGCCAGCTAGTTGGGGTTCGTGTGCACCAAAAACATGGCAGAATACAGAGGCTCGCTACAGGGCTTGAAAAAAACCATTGATATGAAGGTGAGAAATATTAAAGCTTTTGGTGACTCACAGATAATTGTGGACCAAGTAAGGAAAAGGATACATTGCAATTCACCACACCTGGCAAGATACCAACATGAGGTATGGAGCTTAATTGACATTTTTTATTCTTTTAATATCATACACATACCTCGATGGCGAAACCAAGATGTCGATCCAATGACTGGTATGTCTACAAAACTCTTGCTTGATCTTAGATTAGATAAGAATAAATATTATGTTGAATTGATTTTCAGACCATCCATGCCTAATAACATCTCAAATTGGCAGGCATTCGAAGGTGATGAGAAGATCCTTGAGCTCCTGCATTACGAGAAGACATTCAAAAACACACTCATTGATGAAAAAGAGCATGACAGGTATATGAATGAGAGTAAAGACAAGGTAATATCTTTCATTGAGAAGTTTACTGTCAACAGGTTGGGCATCCATGATGCTCTCATGTTTGATAACGCGTCTTATTTTTCATCACTAAAGTTGACCAAATTCGCTATCGATAAATAAATTCGCATAAGATATGCATCAAGCTATTACCCCTAGGGAAATGGAGTTGCAGAGTCCCCAAATAAAAACCTCATCTGTGCATCTGTCACCGACAACCAGAGGAATTGGCACAACACCCTAACAAATGCCCTCTGGGCTGATAGGGTCACCCCAAAGGGTAAGAACGTGAAAATCCAACACTTATGGCTAGGCCCATTCGAAATTGAGGAGAAAATTGGTCAGGGGACTTACAGATTGAAAAATTTAGAGGGAGACACTGAAAAGATCCTTATCAATGTCCAACATCTCAAGAGATACTTCTAGTAGCCACCACATGGTGGTTACCTCCCGAGTAGGTTAGGATTCATTTTATTTTATTGTTAGCTTAGTGATATCTTCGTCCCTTCCATTCTTGTTGTTTCCGCATAGTTCATTTTCCTTCTGTTTTGAATTTCAGTCCTTTCTCAGCCAACTGATTTCGATCCTCCAGTCTCATTTTCACCTCTTCAAATCTCTTCAGATTACCCTCATCCACCACCTTCAGCTTTTGCACCCCTCATTAACCTGCTGATGAGTCTACTGATTCTAAATCCATCATTACTTTGCAAATCAAACAAACTTTCAATGAGCCTATGAGAACTTGGAAACCAACTGTGGAATTCAAATTGAAGCCACTCACTAACATCTGTTGGGAACTACGTAAGATCTGTTAATAACCTGGATACCTGGAGCATGTAGAGGCATCTTTATAAAACAAAAAATGTGTAACTACAGCTGGACTGGCATGGAGGAACACTGCATTTTAAATAAATCCCACTTAGACCTAGCCTATGCTTGCCTGCAAGGTTTGCATTTATTCTCCATTAGTCCCATCCACCACACTAAATTCTCGAATTCTTGTCATCTACAAGTAAATCTCATTTCATGGGCTAAACTCACTTTCATATACCATGTGGCACATCCAATTGTGCTCTAGTCCTTGTGCCTGAAACTAGAAGGACTTATTTAAAAGAAAATGAAATGTCAAGTCCTTGTGCCAATATGGAAGGACAGGTTGTTTGGGAATCCGGTTAGAGTAAGAATTGTTGCTGGTCTCAGAGTATCGGTTGACACAGCAAGCCCAACCTTGCTTAAGTGGTTTAAAAATATGGCATGATCCATGATTGCGCCCCATTCAATCATATGAAAACATAGCACTGAAATTATCATATAAAGCGCAAATAAACATATCTACATCAAGTTTGATGAGCAATAAAGAGCTGAGGTACACACCTAAACAGGTATTGACAGACCAGTGATGGCCCTGAAATGATTTTTGAAAGTAGGAAACAGGTAAAGGAAGGTCAATAAATTCCATAATATTACCATTGGAGAATGCCTGTCAAAACCATATTAGTAAGTAGAAGCTATTTGTCTTTATCCCACCTGAAGCAATTAATCTTGAAGTGGAACCCATGCCTATCCATCTGTACAGTTTTCATTTCAAGTTTATCTTAACACCCTGATGTTCTATTGACCCAAGGTTTATTAAGAAACAGAGATAACTGGTTCACCCAACGGTACGCCATTTGTTGTGGCCACAACCACCACCCTATTAAAAACTGACTTGATAGCAATTTCAAATGGGTCCCCTAAAAAAAGTTGATCTTTCACCTCTCCGAATGATTTGTTTTATCCTAGAGACTTTAACTCGTTGCCAAGTCAAATCTTCAATGCCTAATGGTTAAGCCCCCCTCTTCAAATATTTGCCGCATGGTTCATCTCTAACCCTTTCTAGCCCCTCATTCATACCCTCCATCGAGACCTTTTCAACCCTCAAAAACCTTCTATCGCACCTTATTTCCATTAGAACTCTTTATAATGGAAATGCTTCACAAACATGCATAAATCACCCTTTTTGCCTATCGCAATCAACACTGCGCACCGCTATCTTCTGGACTCGATGGCATTATTAACCCAAATATATATATTTCGGGTCCGGAGCCATATCACATATCGCAATCGGCAGGGTCCAGGGCTTATATATAAGGTGCGCCACTATACTCCGGACCCGGTGGAATTATTAACATATATATATATATATATATATATATATATATATATATATATATATATATATATATATATATATATATATATATATATATATATAGATATAGATATATAGATATATATCAGGTCCAGAGCCCAATCGGATATCGCAATCGACGGAACCCAAGGGTTATATATAAGGCACGCTGTGATATTCTGAACCCGCCGACAACTATGAATCTGGGTATATAATATTTCAGGTCTGGCCCTATGGCTGGATGCGGGTTTTCTCGTATATTCCTGTGTTTCTCGAAAAGTATTGAGGTCAGTGTTTTCAAAGGGAAGTCTTACATTTCGGACCCACTGGGATCATTAAACATAATGCATATATTTCGAGTCCACTTCCCCCACAATCGCTTATCGTAATCAGTGAAGTTTAGCGTTTAAACATAAGGCGCGATGTGATTAAGCAGACCCGATGATAACTATAGGCCTGAGTGAATACCATTGCAAGTCCGGCCTTATGGCTCGGTCACGGGTTTTCTCGTGTTTTCCTGTGTATTGTGATGAAAGGCTGTGGTCCAGGTTTTCAAGGGAAAATCCGATAAAATGAATAGGTCTGTCCTGGAAACATTGTTAAGGAAACCCTTGAGTAAAATTGAATATTACGGGCAATGAGAATATGTGTCACAACAAGGTTTGGTGGTTTGCCAATTATAGTTGATTGGAGTTGCAAGATTAAATAGAAACTGTGGCTGAATGCAAGGTTTGTGTGTGATCATGTTGTGATGTTTCATAATCATAAAACTAATGTTAATTATCTCTACATACGAGGAGTAAAAAAAATGCATGAGCAGATCCAGAGAGTTCATATATGCGGATGTGCCATTTAAAGAGGTAGCCTTAGGTGTTTCGGTCGAGTTCCACATGTTGCTTGTGTACTCCAAAAGTGAAATTGCCCCAGGTTTCATCATGAAGAGATGACACACAGTCCTCCTCTTCTAATCAACATCTATTCATTTCCCTAGGAAATGAAGCACTCCAGTGACAGGAAATGCCTTCTACATGTCAGTAGTGACATCGATTGTTCTACATCGGTGTATTCTGATCTGTATGTTGAAAAGAAAAGGGGGAAGGAAAAAGGTTAAGGGAAGTCCAAGAGTCATTTCCAGCTGATATAAGTATTACTTCCAGATAGGAGGAGAGGGGATTTTTGTTTAGAAAGAACAACTTTGATTTATTATGAATAAAGAAGATTGTTTGGTTGAATGAGGAGCCTTTTGTTTCAGATTTAAGGTCCTTTGCTTTTATATGTTTTGAAACAGGGTGTTGTTGCTAGCATAAATACAAATGTGTTTTGTTTTTGTGCATATTGATAACAATACAACTTATGATTAGCCTTGGTTGTTTGAATGTAATTCTTCATCATAGTTAATTCATAGGTAGTCCCTGATTTGAAACTGTGTTAGACATCAGTTGCAAGCTTTATTTGTATAAAAAGGAATGTGTATTCCTGTATGAGTGATTGGATTGCAATTTAGATTTGATGTAGCCTTGTTCTTATGTGAACCATTAATTGATTCGTTTGGACTTGGAATTTACCTATGATGTTTAACCTCTCTTTTGTTATGCTCCTGTAGAATAGATTAGGATAGTTAGGACTATATTAGAGTAGTTAACAACAGTGTAGATAGGATTTGATGCATATAGATTAGCTATTTCTTTGGTTTATTTAATTGAAGTCTTCCTCCAGGAAGCAATCCCTCAACACCTATAAAAGTTCATGGGGTCCTTTAAAACCCATTAGAACTAGCCACTTTATACAAAAGCAGATCTAATTGGGGTCTGTGATCGAGTTAGTTCCCCTTGTTGGTATAGCGAAAATTCACCATGTCAATAGGAAGTCCATAAGAAATACAATTTGAGGAGTAGTAAAACACCTAATACTCCAACTAAAAATTCAACTGAGACACCAGCAAAGAATAACATCGAGATTCTTGCTAGAAAGAATACTGATGTTATAATACAGAAAAGACCTGATATTTCATCCAAATCAATTCAAACAAATGATCCCTCCACTAGCCCACAAAGAGACATATCCCAAGAAGGGTTGGATAATAAACAAGAGCCTGCCAATTTAAAAAAAATCAGACATCATATGGTATAGAACATGAGTTGGAAAACCTAAATATACCAATTCCCCTAATTGAATTGATGAACAAAATGACATACATATGCCAGGCAATGAAAGCTTTAATCGTAGGAGAAAATATTGATACATTCAATGTATCAGATGATCAAACTGCAATATTGTTTGGCCCGGAAGTCTATGGTAAACTCCAAGATGGAGATGTTCCTCCATTTTACATTATCTTAACTATTCATGATAAAATCTTACACAATGCTATGCTTGACTCAGGGGCCTATCATAATCTCATGCCTAAAGTAATCATGGAAAAATTGGGATTAGATATCACTAGAAGATATAAAGGCATGTATTTGTTTGATTCCATTTAAGTAAAGTGCCTTGGACTTATTAAGTATTTATGTGTCAACTTAGTCCAAATACTAGCCAAAAGTGTGGCAATGGACATAGTTGTTGTTGACATACCTCCTAAATATGGCATGCTACTTTCTCATTCATGGGGAGATGAACTATAGGGAAACCTTCAGATGGATGACCTATGCTACAATTCTAGTATTTGGCTAGAATAAGAGACTTTATAGGGAAAAAATCATGAAATCCATGGTCACAATGCAGGAGAGACATCATAATTATCCCCTATATTTTGTCCATTCCGATGTTGACTCATTTATTATGTATAATGATGGAAATAAAAAAGAACAAGTTCCTAATCAAAATACTACATTATTTCACACTGAGGAATTCCAAACATTAATCAGTGAACATGATAACTCAGATGAAGCTTTATGGAATTTGAGTTTTGATGGATTTGTTAATAAAGAAGGGTCAAGAGTTGGAGTATGGGTTTCTAATTCATACACTCATCACTCAGAAGGTCATTTCAGTGTTATAATAATGTAGCTGAGTACGAAGCCTTAATATTAGGGTTAAAACTTTTTAAAAAGTTGGGTGCTAAATGAATTTCCATTCATGGAGATTCTTAACTGGTAATTAAACAAATCAAAGGAGAATATTCTTCAAAACATCCTAGGATAAGAGCTTATAGGAATGTTCTATTGGATTTTCTGGATTCTTTTATTGAATATAGTTTGTCTGTGGTTTCAAGAGACAAATTTTTTTTCCTGATGGTCTTGATACTTCGGTAAATACTTGTAAATTACCATTTTTCCCTACTCGCCAATATACTGTCGAAGTGAAAAATAGACTTACTGTACCTGATAAAATTAGATACTTGCAGGTTTTTGGAAATGATGCCCAGATTGAGAATTTTTTGAAGTCTAAGGATGAATTTGAAGATGCTTATATATATTCTGAAATTGATTTTGACGATACTGTACATAATAATGTGAATAAATTAGAATTAATGAAATAGATGAAGAGAAACAAGAAGCATAAATTTTACAGCTAAAAGACAATATCATTCCTAGAGGACTAGTCTCATTAGAAGACTTGTTTGACTTTAATTATGTAGCTAAGAAACCCAAAACTGAACCCACTGGAGTTGGAGTTGGGGAACATAATATTGGAACTCAACAAGAACCTAAGATAATCAAACTATCCAAATCTTTACCCTCAGTAGAAAAGCTAAAGTACATTGAATTGCTGAAAGAATTCATTCATGTTTTTGCCTGGAGTTATGAGGATCTAAAATCATGTGACACCAGCATTATACAACATAAAAAACCCTTAAAAGAATATCATAAACCTTTTAGACAAAAATTAAAAAGAATAAACCCAATGCTTATTCCTCTTATTGAAAAAGAGGTTAAAAGAATGTATGATGCAAAGATCATAGTCCCCTTAAGATATTCCAAGTGCGTGTCTAATTTGGTTCCGACTAGAAAAAATACTAGGGAAATCAGACTCTGTATTGATTTCCAGAATCTAAATAAAGCCTCTTTGAAAGACAATTACCCTCTTCCCAAGATGGATCACATTCTACAGAAGGTGGTTGGATCTAGAATAATTTCCTTGTTAGATGGATTTTCTGGTTATAACCAAGTCTTAGTACACCCAGATGATCAAGAGAAGACAACGTTTACTACACCCTAGGGCACTTTTATGTATGTGAAAATGCCTTTCGGTCTAATGAATGTTGGCACCACTTTCCAAAGAGCAATGGATTTCACCTTTTCTGATGAAATAGTTCACTTTATAGCTATATATTTGGATGACATCACTATTTTTTCGAAAACAGATGAGGAACACTTAAATCACCTAAGAAGAGTTTTTGAAAAATGTAGGTATTTGGTATCTCCCTCAACTTGAAGAAAACATTGTTTGGTTTACAAGAAGGAAAACTGTTGGGAAACATAATTTCAAAAGAAGGAATCAAAATAGATCCCAATAGAATTGAAGCTATATTGAAAATTAATCCCCCTAGGAATGTAAAGGAAGTTCAATCTTTTATTAGATAGATAAATTTTTTGAGGAGATTCATTCCTAATCTAGTAGAACTTTTAAAGAATATAACCAACATATTGAGGAAAGACACTGAGGTGAAATGGAACATTAAAGCTAAGTAATCATTTGACAAGGTAAAACAAGCTTTAACTCAGCTTCTTGTATTAATTAGTCTAGATTTTACAAAAGAC
Organism: Pinus tabuliformis; assembly: GCA_031772625.1. Lineage (NCBI taxonomy): Eukaryota > Viridiplantae > Streptophyta > Pinopsida > Pinales > Pinaceae > Pinus > Pinus tabuliformis. The sequence continues at coordinate 634,031,297 of CM062819.1, read as the reverse complement.
TTTCTAATTTTCTCGTTTGCTTTTGAGCACACGATTGCTGCAGTTCTCTTGCAGAAAAATAATGAAGGCCATGAACAACGTATTGTTTTCTTTAGCAAATCTTTGAGATATGAAACATTAAAATATGACATCATGGAAAAATAGGCTTTCTCCTCGGTAAAAGAAATAAAATACTTTAGAGTGTATATTCTCCATTCACATATAATTTCCTTTGTTCCAAATGCAGTAGTAAAAGATATAATGACCCAAAACGATCTTGATGGGAAAATGGGTAAGTGGATTGTTGTTATATTAGAATATGATATTGAAATACAACCCACCAAACTAATTAAGGGTCAGGGGTTATCAAAATTAATGGATGAATCTAACTTACATGCTTTGGATATAATTTTTCTAGCAATTTTCAATGAACTAGATGAGTTGGTGACTCCACAGGTGGAAGAAGATTTTGCTACCTATCCTTAGTATGAAAACATTATTTATGTTCTACATAATTTATAAGGTCCTCCTAGTTTGACTAAAAGAAAATCTAGATTTATTAAAGTTACTCAAAGCTATAAAATTTTGTATTCTAGATAAAAATCTATATTGGAAAGATGTTGGTGGTGTTTTACTAAATTGTTTGTTGAAAGATGAAGCAGATAAAGTGATGCAAGAATTTCATGGAGAAGACTACGATGGACACATGTACTGGAAAACCACTGCCAAAAAGATCCTAAGAGCAAGTTTTTATTGGCCCAGCTTATTTTCCGATGTCCAAAAGAAAGTCACCTCATTCCATAAATGCCAAATATTCAAAGGCAAAAGGAAACTATTGCCTTTAACCTTAAGACCTATATCTGCATAAAATCCTTTCCAACAATGGGGCCTTGACTTTATATGAGAAATTCACCCATCCCTCCTCTTCTACCCAACATAAGTGGATTCTTAAAACCACTGATTACTTTACAAAATGGATAGAATCCTGATGCAGTCATCAATAAATTCCTAGAAAACAATACCCTTTCAATGTTTGGATGCCCTAGGAAAATTATCACAGATAATGCTACAACATTTAGGTCAAAGAGTATGGTATATTTTTGCAACAAATATCAGGTAAATTTGGGACATTCTATAGCCTATTACCCTCAAGGAAATGGATTAATAAAATCTTCCAATAAAATCTTGGTTAATATTATTAAAAAGTTGTTGCAGGAGAATAAGAAATCATGGCACAATAAACTTGTGAATGCATTATGGGAAGATAGGCTTACTACCAAGAAGTCAATAGGCATGTCTCCATATTAGCTAGTTTATGGAATATATGTTGTTTTTCCAATCTCGTTGGGAATTCCTATTTTGAAAATGCTTCAAGAATTAGAGGTTGAACCAAATGATCTACAGAGGAGAATAAACAAAACTATTCACTTGCAACAGTCAAGAGAGGAGGTCCAAAACAAAACTCAGTTGATCTAGGAAGCATCAAGAAGACATTTGATAGAAGAACTAAGGCTAATGATTTTCATATCAGAAATCATGTTCTGAAATGGGATTCCATAATATAAGAGAAAGGAAAGCATGGTAAGTTTGAAAATTTGTGGATGGGACCTTACATTATTCATGCTTACAAAGGTAATAGTGCATTTTTTCTAAAGGACATGGATGGAATAGAGCTACCTGGAGGACCTGTCAATGGCAGGATGCTTAAATATTATGTTTTTCAAGAGTAAAAAACAATTTTTATCACACCCATTGTAGATACCATTTACTTTTTATTGTAATGATTAGGTAGCTTATGTCTGAAATTTGAAGCCCGTGGAGAAGGCCCTAATCTTTTAGTCATTTTCCCACCATAACTACAAAAAACACAAAAATATCAGTTGCAGTCAAACACTGAAGATAAGGATTCAAGGCTACTAGTCTATTGTTCTTGACACCTCACAAGGAGAGTGCCATCCCTAGTTGGAGCCACTATTAGGGTCCTATAATTTATAGGATCAAAAGATGATTGAATGATTTCTTTCAGTATTTCAGTTTATAAATAATATTGCATACTGCAAATGATTTCCAAAAAAGGGATAGAAAAATGAAAAGAGGGTATAAATAGAGAAAATAGAAAGAAAAAAAAAGAAATGATAAAAGAACCCCACAAAAAAAGAATAAATGTGAAAGTGATGCTAGTTGAAGTGCCACTAATAGTCCAATACTTTTGTAGTTAATAAATTCATGAAATTGTGTGCAACATGTTTAAAATGCCATAATACTTCTTTTTGTTTGAAACATATAGTTTAATCATGTTCAAGCAAATTTCAATTTATGTCAATTAGATTAGAGTGAATAACTTAGCCAAACAGTGTAATCTTGGCTGAGATTAGATAGGTAGAATAGGTGAATAAATTAATCCAGAAGTTTAATCAGGATTAATTTACTTGGTAGATTAGTTTAGTGATTTGAATGAATATTCTTAGTCCTTTAAAAATGGTAAAACAAACAGGGTTTGCACTCTCAAATGCACCCTAATTGGTTAAGTTAGACTAGTTTAGGAAAAATGAAACTCTTGTTATGAAAAGCCTTTTGTAATATGTTTCTTAGTCCAAAGTTTGGACTTTATGATAAAATATGTGCACATTAAACATTGTGGGACCGCCAGTGTTATATTCCTCTTACCTTACCTCGCTCGATTGCAATCGCCTTCACATCCGACGGCCCTTAAGCCTTTTCGAACCCCCCCATTATGATTCTCTTTAACAAAAAGGGGGGAGGGTTCGAAAAGTGGTTTCCCCACTATTACATGTCCTCCCCTGGTGATTTTGGACCCCCCCCCTCAAATACCACAAACAACTATCACTCCCCTCCGAAAGCAGTTTCCTCCATCCCACTATTTCCCACATTCCTGCCAACATTCATCTGCCATGAACCTGCTCAACCACCACTCCACTACCACCACGTATTTTCTCTTCCTATCAATTCCCACCAACAACCCTGCACCTCCGTCTACCTATCCTAAGCTGCCATGTCAAAGACCATTATGCCACTTCCGTTGCAAATCCCTCCCATTGCATCCTTTCTGTTTTCTGAGTAAATGTAGCTCCTAACAACCATTTATCCAATGGTACCACTCCAGTTATGAGTCTATAAATCTCCATTTCTCACGTGCCTCACATCCCTTTCTCATTTTTCTACTGTAACATTACTTCTTCCCTCTACATTCTCACCTATCGACAATTGTTTATAGATATATTCCCTCCAATATTTTTCCCGTGAAATTTACTGTGACCATCTACAAATTCCCTCTGTCACTTTCTCTCAATTTCATTATGTTACCACTATGGCCGCCAAAAATTCCACTGTGTTGAAACCTATTCTCACCCCCTCTGTGGATTTAGACCACATCCCCCTTGTTGATCGAGATTACAAGATTGCTAAGACGCAGTGTGAATTCAATCTATTTGAATTACTTTGTTGGTTCCGTGACAATTACCTTGACAAGTTTGACGAAATCAGCCTTTGGTAGTGTAGACTCCCCTTGTTCGTTTTACCCCAGTCTTACTATTTTCCTGAATTATTCCTCAAGTGTCATTCCTATTACCTTTCAATTAAGAGGGCTATCATCTCCCCCAATGGTGAAATCCTTTTCACCATCACCTCTGAAAGTATAAACCAAATGTTGCAGGTCCCCTACAGTGATTTCCTCACTCCCTTTTCCCTTCAATCTCTCAAAGAAATCTATCAGAAACTTACCTTTCCACAGAGAACTAAAATCATTGAGGTATACCTACCAGAATATACTCAACTCCCTAAGAAAAATCCCACTTATCCCTCTTCTATTTTCCTGCAAAGAACTAGACATATTATCTCTGTCTTGTCCTACCTACTTGGTTACTTTTCATATGAATGGGTAGATGATCCTATATTAGGCTTTCTATCCACTCTTTCTACAGAGGAAGGGTTATCAGTCACCTTTGACTATGGTCACTTCCTTTCCGATGTAATTCATGAAAAAATACTTCAGTTTTTAACTGAGGGAATGTTACGATATTCTTCTATTCTTAAGTACATGTTCATTTTCTTTCAGACAGACAAGTTTCCCTTTGCAGTAGAGAAGATCGATTAGCAAGGAGAGCCTCAGTCCATTATTTGTTAGTCCTCCATGATCAGAAAACAATCACAAGAATTCAGTTTCACAGATTTTATTGATTAGTTTGAATATCCAACAACTTGTTTGCTAAGTGGCCAACAGGTTCCAAGAATCAGTGAGGAAATTCAGAAAGTGTTACAACTCAATGAATAGGTGAAGTCATGAGATTGGTACCTATACCATTCATTTGAAAAGATCAGAGTTTATGGCTCAGAGCTGCCACCATATAATCTTCCCAAGTACCTTCCAATGAGGATATTTTCCTTGGAAGACATCAGTCAAATAATCCACTCAGAAAATATCCTTTTTGTGGTAGCCAAAAAGAAGTCTCAATTTAGAATCAAGGCATAGATAATACCTTTTATTTGTAACAGTAGAGCAACAGGAGAGGAAGAAGACCTCCTTCTAAAACAAATGAATTTCCCTCTCAGTTTTACATGGTCTTATGACCCCTTTGGGGTAATTTCTAAGTTGAGAGTGGAACAAAAGGAAACTCCCTATGTGCATACCGAGAGACTAGAAATAGAGAAGTATAAGAACCAACAGAATTGCGTGGAGAACACATTGCAGGAGGCCAAAGAGCAAGTACTTTCCAGAACTACCTCAAAGACTCCCATACCCAGAGAAAATAATGAGAAGAGACCAAGAGAGGAAGACTCCCCTTCAGTTACAGAAGTCTCAGCCAAAGAGTTCAAGATATATACAAAGAAGACTAAGATAAGCTATAAATTGACTTCCCACTACTGGAGGAAACACAGGGTACCAACGTACTCTCTGGCCTTCAAACTTTTAATTTTGATAGTAGTACCACCATTCTCCATCATCCTCTACTACTAAAGAGATTCCAGCTACCATACCTCACACACGAGAGCCATCTACAGAACAGAGGCAACTGGATATTTTCTAAAGATATAAAGAGATTAAAAAGAGGAATGAAGCGATTCATGACAACATCTCTGCTCAATTCAGGAAGTAGTCTTCCTCAATCCAACACAGAGTCATCTCAACCTATGAAACAGAGAAAGGAACAATGCATATGGCATTCTTACAGGCACAAGTTCCACAACCAAAATTAGCAACTAACTTCAAATAGACTACCTTTGAATTTGAGGCAAAGGATACTCATCCTTTGGATCAAATGGACATGCACAGGAAAACTGGAGAAATGGTCTACTCAACCTTTACAAAGACTTCCCTCACTGCTTCCAAATTACAACTTTCTTTAAATAATGTTCAATCTCAGCTTAAACTGGAGAAAGTTTCCTCCCTTGCTAAAGACAACATAATTAAATATTTGGAGGAAATTGTGATTAAAGAAAGTTTTGATCTTGGTAATTCAAAGTCCATGGAGGAGATTATTAAAAACAAGAATGCTGACATAGAAGCCCTAAAGAATAAATTGAAGCTACCTGTGACTGAAGATCCCTAGGAAAAGGAGTTAGGAGAGACAGAGTTACAGAAAGAAGAAATGCTCAAGCCAATGGTGGAGCAGAGTGCACAAATCAAGGAGGTGGAAGCAGAGATGGATAAGATGATCAAAGAGAAGGAGCACAACTCTCAACTAGTAGTGGTTCCTCTTGATGCAGTACTAATTTCATCCCTACTCCAAACAAGTACTTCTACAACAACTACAATAGTAGGAGCATCCTCTTTTGCAATACCTCCTTCTCAACTACAGATGATTCAATTAAGTTGGCCAAATCCCTAGAAAACATGTCTATACAGGGAGAATAGATAAAGAAACTAAGACAGGAGGTGAAGACCTGACAGGAGAAGAAAAAAAGATTTGAGAATTCCCTCCTAATAGAAGTACACAAATCCGAGACACTTTCCCAGAGATTGCAGCAGATGGAGAAAGACATTGCCATGGGTAATACCTTGGCCCAGGTCAAAGAAAATATTTGGAAACAGATCAATGAAGATGTGATAGATATTTGGCCTTCAATACAGATTATATTTGAGCAACAACAACTAATTGAAAGGTCTAATGAAGCCATTGAACAAGTCAAAAAATATTTGGGTGACATACCTAGTGAAGCTACTGAGCTCATCAAATTCCTTAACTTTAAAGACAAACATGAATTAGAAGAGCTAGAGATTGAAGATAGAACAAAAACTATACTGGAGGTCAAGACGGTACTAACTAAGAGAAATTTGGTGAGGCAGCTTGAAGAAAAGTGTCAGATTCTGGACACCAGTGTACAAAGATTCTTTAAAAAGATGGAATCTCTCTACAGAAAGGGGCTTCCTAATTTATTGGAAATAAATGATAAGCTCAATACGTGTTCTGATTATAGTGAGAAACTAATGACCAAGGCTAAAGACGGTTCGAAGGTTACAGGTGGAAGAACCATTGTGACAGGAAAAGCATTATTGGAAGCGTTATCATATGGCCTGGGCATTCATTTCCAAACCAACATTTTCTTAATACATTGAGGTCAACGAAGTTTACAAAAAGTTACTGAAGACAACTATCCAAAGTGAGCAACACTAGGATAAATTATGTGAATTACTGGAGTAAGCAGTGGATTTGGTTGTACAACTCAACATCAACAAAACAACAGAATTCAAAGGGCTAGATAGTCAGCGATTCCACGAATTTAGTGCCAGCACTACAGACAGTTCAAATTTTCCTAAATAATAATAAGTTATATAGATTCAGTTTAGGAATTCCTAAATACATCCTAGTTGGTTTTGACAGGATTTTTTGTAAATATCTTATAAATACTTTTCTTTTAGAAGTATCAAGGGTTGGTTACTGTGTGGATTTTTGCATTCCAAAACTCTATTGTACTATTTTCTATTTGATGGGTTGATCAATAATAAAGAGGACATTCTTCACAAGATTCGTGTGTTAGATTATTTGGTGATGTGCTTCTTACACTGTTAATGTTTTACTACTTTGTTTCCATGTGTTTTCTGAGTGAATTATTTTACAGAAAATTGATGAATATACTTTGTTGAAAAATACACTTTTAGCTAAAAATCATTTCTATGTTTTCTTCTGATATCATGTTAAGTAATTCTTAATTTCTCTTTAACTTATATTTTTGTTATATCTTTTCTTCCATTCCATTTCACTTAAATATAAATGATCCATTTTGTTTAGCTACCTTGCCTTGTGAAACTCCTTCTAAAAGTTGAAACATACCCCCTTTATACTATAGACTCCATAGCCCACTGGAAGGTTCAGACACTTAATCAACCAATCAATTTAAAAACTAAACTTTGAACAATCATAACTAGCCTAATATTTAATACAACAAATTTAAATCTTACAGAGAGATCCCTCTCTGAGGCTGGCAGGGCTAGATCCCAGCTTCCAAAGTAGGTTTGTGGTTACCTTTGTGATTTTCTTCTGTAACCTCAGAAAATTACTGAGTGCTAATTGATGGCACATGGATAGTGGTGAGACAAATCATATGACAGGGTCACAAGAGGTTTTTGAGGCTCTATATAAATATGACTCAAAGTTGAACATGGTGTTGGGAAACAAGAGTCAGTTGGAGATTCGAGGATTGTGTGTTGCACCATTCAGAATGGAGACAAGACAATCGAGAGGAAGGGGTTTGAAGTCTTATACGAAGATGGGAAGGTGAGACTCAAGCCTAGAGGCTTTAGCTCTGATGGTATCATACTTGGATTAGAGAGCATGGTCTCTATAGGTTGACGGGCAAGTTTGTGGATCATGGAGAGAAGAAGGTGTAAGTGCAGGTGCTGGATTTAGAGGAGAAGGTACAGGTTCCTGAGAGGAAGGTCTAGGTTCCAGAGACTCGGAGGGAGTCGAGTTCGAGAGGGAGCTTCCAGCTTGAGAGGGAGACTTTGCAGTCCAAGAAGAACGCATGGTCAGTGGGGATTAAGGGTGCTCCTAAAATTTCCAAGAAGGAATTATGGAGAGAGTGGAAGATGTTACAGGAAAATAAGAAGCAGGGGGCTTCCAGTAGTGAAAGTGACACTTTCGAGAGAGGCATAGTTCACAGAATAAGGATTGTTATGATTGTGAGCGCCAAGAGTTGGGAAAGTGTTGCAAGGAGCGATGATGATGATGAGTTACTTCCTAGTCTTGGAAGTACCTCCCTTGCTAAGAGGGAGTGTTGATTTATGTAGCTTTGGAGGTACTCCAAGCCCTAAGGCTTGGGTTTTGGAGGGAAAAGCGCCACAAGGGTCACTTGTCGACTTGGAACCCAAGTATGGGGTTTTTCACCAAATCATGTTTTGGGCATTTCCATGAGCACATTTCTACATGTGATGGCATTAGATTATAAAGGGTGGAAAGGAGAATCCAATGCTTCAAGAATCATCAAATTCTGAGTTGTAGAAGTGGAGATATGAAATTTTGAAGGTAATTAAGGGGTCGACACCATAAGTGTCAAGGTTGGCCTAAGGTTGTTCTAGGCATGTGACAAGTTTGAAGCCCCTTGTGATGACGTTTTAGGGGCCCTTAATTTATGTATAAATAGAAGGTGATATGTGAGGCTATTACTCATCCAAAAAGTGCAACACACAAAGAAAAAGGAACTCGTTGGAGAAGAGGATTTTTGTGCCCTAGCCGTAGCAAGGAAAGGACTGAACAACAATGGTTATAGAGGTTTGTTTGAGGGGTATTTTGGAGGAATGAGATGTTGGAAGGGAGGCCTAGGTAACTCCCTAAAGGGACAAGGAAAAGGAAGTTGTTACAGCCTATGTGGAAGTGTTTTTAGGTGCAAAACTCTTAGTGAAGGTAAGTCGAGTTTGTTGTAGGTGGGTCGTAAGCCCTACCTCATATTTGGAGGGCAGTGTTGTGTTTTTTAGGGGTTGTCTATGCCGAGGACATAAGCCAAGGGAGCCAACACCTCTCCAATCTACAACTAAGGTGGGTTGTTTTGGTGGCTGATTAGGGGCTATTAAAATAGTCAAATATGCCCTAACTAGTCACAGTCATAAAAACAATGATGCAAACTTGGACAAGAGTATTGAGGTGTGCTAGATCCATGGTTTTCGGTCAGTTTTGGATCAGAATTATTGCAGCCTATAAGTGCCATGTATTGAGGTCAACTTGGACAGCTGGAGACTTCAATTAGGAGAAGAAATTATAGTGAAGAATTAGGCATTAATGGTCTGGTGGAGGGTAGCATGTTGATAACCCAAATTATCCCTAAATGAGCTATCTTGAAGTGACAAAGAGGAGATAAAGGTTGGGTGAAGTTTGGTTCCAAAGTGATGCACCTTGACAAACTAAGGTGAATGCTAGCCTGGTAGTTTAGAGCTTAGGATTAGGCCTACCCGAAGAGAATATTGGATTAGTCTATTTACATGATATAGAAGTGACTTGCAATAGTGTTAGGTGGCAGCCCTCTATGAGTCTCTATGTGTTTTCCTTTGAAGGAATAAGGGGTAGCTAGAGTGAAGTATGGAAGCGAAGGATCCACATGACAAGATATGACATACAAGTTGTAGCAAAGTTTGTTAGTGTATCTTGTATACCATAGACTATTGTATTATTCAAATTTGGTTTAATATAACTAAGATTGGGTTGTACATTATTGTACAATTTTGTTAAAAATCATTTATACTTGTGTACATGTGATTTACTACTTTATATTTTCTGTTTTGTAAAGTAGTTCTTGCTGAGATTCTTGGTTTGGTAGCATCAAAGATTTTAAGATTCTAACCTAGACCTAAGATCGTGGAAATTCAACACTATGTGACTCTTCATATTCCACATGTGTCTCTTGGACTTCTTTTACATTGGACTTATTATTCATAAAATAAAAATTACATCAAAATTGTTGCATAATAAGACAAAAATTCCTCATGTAGGAGGAAAAGACAAATAAATGGCTTGTGAATGGAGTTCATTTGTGATGTAGGAGTTCCATGATTTGAACTCTGTTGCGATAAATTTAACTCTAATTGGCAGATCCGCAACGTATCACATCTTCACCTCCAATGTCTCTTAAAATATAGATTTTGAGTTCAATTGTATATTATTCCACAACTAGGATAACTTCATGTGAACTTTGGCTGGCCCAATTTCATATTGTAGAATAACATTCTTGGTGACCTCCAAGCCTTCTTGATCTATTTCTTGCTTGATTTGTTCAATAAACTCTTTTATATCCTGCATGATGACATCCTTACCCCTTATTTCTCCAAGTGAATCCACAAAAGGTATTTTATGTTTATGTGCCAAGGAATCTAAACCACAATGTAGTTGAACATAAGCATCTATGATATTGGTTGTTTGTTCACCAAGGTGGGTGCAATTCCGAGTATGTAGCCTTAAGTGTCCTCTATCCACCTCAGCTACAAATTTGTCTTTCTTGATCAACTATCAGGAATGTTAATATACTTTAAGCCCCAATCCCGCATCAAATATACAACTTTTCCTGTCACCTTCAAAAACCTTAAGGATCTCATGAGATCTCTTTTGAATTTCAACCATGAAAATATGGCTAATCGTAGATTCTTCATGCTGATACAAGTAGAAGAAAACTATTGATTCTCTTTGGCCAAATGATCATCCTATTGTTTTGCGAAAACTAGATCTTTTCACAATCATGCGTACTCACTCATAAGATACTCTATATTGTCTTGTGTTGTTGTCACAAAAGCCACATTTGCTGCAATGATTGTTGTCGTACCCCCTGCTTTTCCTAAAATTGTTTTCATGGCAGAGGATTTTGGTTCATGAACTAAAATAATGTTTAGAACCTTAGACTAAGGATGAAGAGAAAGAAAATAAGAAAGGGCAAAATAAATGATGGAACGTGGGCTTCCTCCCTATTGGGAAGGGGTCCCCTAGGGTCAATTTTGGGGAAACATCTCAAGTTTTGTTGTATAAAAACACAAAGTCTCCACAAATTATGGTCGCGGAGTGTGTAGATAGTTAAAGTGTCATATATCATTTTATCCTTCTTTTATGTAAGTTGAGTCAGATTTTGAAGACCTACCCATGGTCTGCGGACCATGGAATTGTATAAATAAGGCGTGTATTAGGATGTCTAAGGCAAGTAATGAAGTTGGTCTATGGGAGAAGTCTAAAGAGTTAGTGAAGAGGAGTATAAGAAAGGCTCTGCAGCTATGTGTGAAGAAGCCTAGAGTAGAGTCTGTAGCTGAGTGTGCGGACCCTTGCAGCAGAGTGCGCAGGGAAGTCTTGAGTCTGTAAGCAGATCTAAGTATTAATAAAGAAGATTATTCCAGAAATTCATATGTTTTGTCTAATTACTTATGTTTTACATGAATGCGTTTATACTATGATGAATGATGGGTTTATGAATTAATGATGTATTGATGCGCAACTTTACATGATGTATACTAATACCTGAACACAATTAAGGTTAATTGTTTACGTGAAGATTAACTTGTCACACGTTCAAGTTATTGAACACTTGAGCTGATCTAATTAATTACTGGGTTATAAGTAATCTTTGATGTGCGTAAGTAGTGGATTTTCCTATTGAGGGGCCGCAAAAGATAGTCATAGACCTTTACGGAGGTCTAGATGCTGATTAAAGGGAGTTTTATCGATAAGCCTTAAAGTCTTATAGATCTACATGAAGGTAGACTTAGGGCATTAAATGACATTACACTGATATCTGGGTGCAGAAACTTGGTTCGAGCATCCCCCCATACTGCTTTAGGTGAGATTTCAGTTCGCGCTCCGCGGGTTGATGCCAAAAGGGCCAGTAGTGTAGGGATTTGTTTGGTGAAACTAACTCTGAACCTAGGTCAGGACCCTCTAAGCCAACAAATGGTTTCATTGTCAAGACCAGGATCTACATAAAGAGATGTGTGATGTCGCATCACTAGAATCCAAAAAAGAAATAAATTGAGAAGTGGTTGGATAGAAAGATCCATGAATTCACGGTGCAAGAAAACATAAATCCGCGCCCGACGAAAGAATAGTGGTTGGATAGATACCTATACACAGAAATACATGAGATCTTCTTCTACACCTTCCCAATCGAACTATATGAATGGATCACCAAATTGGCATACGGCCAAGGAAGGTGGAGACTTGATGGTCCAATAGTGTGGACCTTGGAGGCAATGCAGAGATTGGAAGCTTCTGAAGATGAGATCACATGCACCATCGATCACTAGATTGATCGAGTCATAGGGAGATTTGTGACGGAATTTGCGATCGATACCTCGTGCAGTTACAGCGAAGCAAAGTGACACTTTTTCAAGGGACAGCGAAGTAAGTATTTAAGATCTTTGAATACTTATATTAAGATTCTCTTGTGTGAAAAGTGGGTTATGCCATTACCTTGATGTTTGGAGCTACGCGAAATGGAAATTTATTCAGGGATAGAGGGAGAATAGGCCCTGAATATAGCCCGTTGATTAAGCCTCCTCTGAGTGGTGACGAGGGAGTAGCACAGGCTTCACCGCAGAGCGTTGTCCAGTTAATAAGGTAAGGGTTTCTGCAAATACCTCATCTACCCACACCACCTCCACCTTCACCTCCATAGCATACACCTTCACCCACACCGTCACCACCTTTGCCACTGTTCAATATGTTGAATACAATGAACTTGCTCGTTTTCAAGGGCTTGGGAAATGAGGACCCAGACCAGTTTTGGTTCGTTGCGAAGGCCGTATGAACAACACAAAATATTACAGATGATCATATGAAGAAAGCCCAGTTGGTTGCTGCTCTACAAGATCCCGCATTGACGTGGTACATTATGCACTGCACTGATAATCCATTGGCATGATTAGGAGACACTTAGACTGCATTGAACAAGGATTTCAGAAGGCCTAAGTCTGAAACACAATCAGTAGTGGGATTCAAGGAAATCGTGATGAGGATCGGTGAAACCCCCTGGGAGTTGGATCAAAGACTGAAGTGTGGAATCCGTGAAGCCAATATGAATATCACAGATAGTCAGCACCGAGATTGGTTTATAGACACGCTCCTACCTCACCTAAGAATTGCCTTGTCACAACAAAAGATAGGGACTCAGGCGGAAGCGTTGGAGATTGTAATGAGATTACATGATACGCCTATCTAGGACGTGACTTTGGCAGTTCAACAGATTCATGCAGAGTTGTAGAATTTCTGCTTGGAGTTTCAAAGCATGAAAAAGGAGAAAGTGGCTCGACTAGAAGTGTGCGAAGAAGGTTGGTGCCTCATGTGTAAAACCATGAGCATGATAAGTATCTTTTGGAATTATGATACAAGTGTTGTCCTCGATGGTAACTCACTCATAGGCTAGTTCATTTTTTATGAAAGGCAACCCATAGTGTAACAGGTCCATTCAGATGTAACAGGGTATTGGTATAGAAGAATAGGCAGATGGAACTGTAGAAATTCCCACCTGTAGATCACCTGATAATGCAATATACTAAAGCAAAATAATTGATCTACTTCTACAACCAATTTAGCGGAAGCTTAATCGAACATGAGAAACATCAATAAGAACAAATATAACTGATATGAAGGAATCAATCACACATAACACAGAAGAATTTACATGGGGAAAGCACCCACCTAAAACCCCATGTTTGTATTATCATACATAGGATTAATAGAAATCCTTAGCTCTCACACAGCTAGCCAGCTCTTAGTACAATCCTCACAGATGAAGGTGGAAATACATCCAGATTACACAAATCCTTAGCTCTCACAGCTAACCAGCTCTCAGTGCAATCCTCCTAGATGCTCACAGGCAATCAAGACTTCTCCTCTGCCCTCCAAGCCTCCTATTTCCTTGTGCAGTTTTCCCTCGGTGATCCTCTGATTTGATAATCACCCTATGAATGATCTCAGTTAAGAATTATTAAATGAAGGTATTACAGACTCATGTGCTGGTGTGTGTCTAAGTTATTTAAGAAATGGATCGATCAGATTGCAAATACATAGACACTTGAAATGGAAGGCAGCAGAGAAGCAAATATAAAACACAAGAAATTAATAAGGAGTTCATCCTATCCTCTAGGGCTACATCTCTGGTATAGCTTTCAGTGGTGGCCTTCTTTTATTGTGTCTTAAAGTAGAGAATTACAAAGAAGAAGCTTAATTTGAGTCTCCTGTCACAGGATAGCTTGTCAGGGCGGCTCTTGGATTTCCCAAGCCACTAGAGTACACAGACTCTTGGCCTTACCAGCTTTTTAACCTCTCGGGTCTACAATGGAAGGAGCCCAATGTGGTGCTCGGTCCTGACAGATCCCCTTCACGGATGGCTCGAATTTCTCAAGCCCTCTGGTGCTCGACGCTTCCTTTGGTCAGTGCAGCCCTCTGTCTTCTTACCGCTTTTTGCTCTCTCTGTTTGCTTTCTCTGTTCTTCCGTGTGTGTGTGTCCCTTCTGCTGGTTTGTGCATGGCTTTAAAGCCACTCGAGCTCATGGCAGTTCGATTCCTCTTCCAACTCCATCAGATCGCCTGCTATAGCTTCGCTTGGAGTTCCCTGTCTCGGTATCACCATCAAACTCACAGGGAGTGGTCACTTGTCCTCCTGCGAACTGCGCTAGCTTGATTCGTCGGTTCGATTCTTCAATTACGTTATGGAATGAGTCATCTGCCACCTTGGTGGTCAAAGCGAACCTCAAATTCTTCTGAATCGCGGCTTAATCCCTCGTTACATCTAGTCTTATCATCAAGCGTGATATCAACCGTTAGATCTGGATCCCCTAGATCCAAATCCATCCGCTCATTTCATGTGGTTGACTTGCTCGACTGTTAGCGTGCAATGAATGACGGTTTTCTCTCTCCTTTGCTTGCCACGCGTTGGGCACTGAGTGGAATCGATCCGTTTTCACCAAATCTACTTACCGCCTAAGGATTTCCCTAATGAATACCGCCGGTTTTTAGGGCACAGGTCCCGCCTTAGCCTTTAGCCTTTTCCGCCACGGTTTTCCTGGATCCCATGCGACGGTGCACTTAGGGCCCCTCCTTTTTGAGGGTTTTTTCCCAGCGATGCACAATTAGCACTAAGTGATAATCGCTAATCACGCATCAAAAACTCCCTTCGTTTCCCAATCTGGGCTTCCTAGGGGCTAATTTTGCCTCCTACACAGTCTCCATGGGCCTCGGTCAAGGCGCTTTGACCGAGGTCCTCATCGTTCCACGCTGGCTGCCAACTGCCACTGTTTTAGAGGTGCTTTTGATCGCTGCTCTCAATTCTTTGAAGTCTTTCTTGACCTAGTATAGCCATGGTTCTTTTGATTATTATTTATGGATCCAATTCGGATCATCCTCCTATTACCAAGTGTAACACTGATCTCACACCCTGTAAAACTACACAATCTTCAAGGAACCTTGATCCTCTGCTTGGATGATTTTCCTTATAGGGAAAATCCATCCAACTAATAATACACTGTCCCTCCTCTGATCTCAACTGGGTCTTTCTCTGAACTTACATGCATGAGTTATTTATGAGAGAATATTCAGTTATCTAAAGTGCAGTAGTTACATGCATTCAAGCGTTAACTAATTGAACTCACATTAATTTAAACAAACTGTTTAAATAAAATATAACTGGACTTGACTCAGTTAAACAAGCCAACTAATTGCTACTCAAATTAGAACTCATCCTTATCTCTTTAACTGGTGGATAAATTCCTCAATTAATAGATAAACTGTTGCATGTCCTCACATAGACTTCAAGTTTGATTTTCCTTAACTAATTAACTCAAGAAGAATTAATTAATTAATTTTCAAATTGCTGTTAATATCAAATTTGAATTTTACTTCCTATTTTTAGTCCAGGGACTGACTAAAATAGGAATCCATCCTAAACTGCTAAAAATAGCAATTCTATTTTTAGCACTTCTATTTTTAGCATTTCTTGTTGCCATTTTCAACAGTCCCTCTCAACAAGAAAGGCTTCCTCTCAAACCCAATCCTGTACCTTCAGAACGTTCTACATGCAACACTGCTACTAAGTGTGGTTGCTCCAACAACTCTCAGAACAAAAAAAACTTCCAACTAACCTCTCTCTTGGGCTAGAAACATACTATTATGCTGAAGCTCTACCTGCTACTAACAAGTGCTCCCTCTCTGACCTCTGCACTATTGCAACATCTCCATGCATCTCACACCATTGCACACCTCTCTGTGCCATCCTGCACTGGTGCAACACACTTGTGCCTCTCTCATTGTTGTAGCCTACTAACTCTATGTTGTCTTGGGATTCCTGCATTGTAGCTCTCTCTGCCGCTCCATCCGCATCTGTCTCTACCCAATCAGTCAATCCTGCTACTCCTCATCGGGGCTCCTGTAACAAATTCGAATCAAAGAGGTTGGGTACCTCAAGGATCCTGTCCCTTCTCTTTGGGACGATCACTCCACATTGCCCCACCTCCTACCTGGAGGTATGGCTGCATGTGATCCCTCTTCCCACCTAGCTCGAAGTTTCCCCCTGCTAGAGGTCTCTGCATGAGTATATGTCTCTACTCGACCTCCACTCAGCTTCCCCTGTTGTGGCTGCTCCACAACCTCCTGAAGCTGCTGCACCAATCGTGGCTCCTCCACAATCGTCTGAGAATTCTTCTGGTGCTGCATGTTGAGAGGTAATTTACTCTCCCTCTCAACCACCAAGTATCTAACCTTTGCCTTACTCCTCAAGGCTTTGCATACATCTTGTACCTCAAGTGCATACAGGTTCTTGGCTAGCACATCAATCTGTTTCATATTTCTCGTCGTCACGAAACTTTCTAAAAAAAGAGCTGATTTTAAATTAGCGATATCTCCCTCATCCGAACTCCGATTCAACTAGTGTTTTTTTTTGGGTATTTTTCCACAAGGAATCAAAATATGCTACTTTATTTTTTTCCTGAAAATTTTGTACAGAAATTTTCAGATCTGCTCTGCAAACTCTCAGCCCAAAACTCAAAGCTTTGAAATCTCCTCTCAGTATATTGTTCTCTCCTTTGATCACCTGTGCTCCGATACCATGTAGAACTTTTTCTACAAAACCTCGCTCTAATACCATGTAGAATTTTTCTACAAATCAACTAGCTCTGATACCATGTAGAAATTCCCACCTGTAGATCACCTGATAATGCAATAGACTAAAGCAAAATACTTGATCTACTTCTACAACCAATTTAGCGGAAGCTTAATCGAACATGAGCAACATCAATAAGAACAAATATAACTGATATGAAGGAATCAATCACACATAACACAGAAGAATTTACCTAGGGAAAGCACCAGCCTAAAACCCCATCTTTGTATTATCATACATAGGATTTATAGAAAGCCTTAGCTCTCACACAGCTAGCCAACTCTCAGTACAATCCTCACAGATGAAGGTGGAAATACATTAGGATTACACAAATCCTTAGCTCTCACAGCTAGCCAACTCTCAGTGCAATCCTCCTGGATGCTCACAAGCAATCAAGACTTCTCCTAAGCCTTCTCCTCTGCCCTCCAAGCCTCCTATTTCCTTGTGCAGTTTTCCCTTGGTGATCCTCCTGTTACCAAGTGTAACACTGATCTCACACCCTGTAAAACTGCACAATCCTCAAGGAACCTTGATCCGTCTGCTTGGATGATTTTCCTTTATAGGAAAAATCCATCCAACTGATAGTACACCGTCCCTCCTCTGATCTCAACTGGGTCTTTCACTGAACTTACATGCATGAGTTATTTATGAGAGAATATTCAGTTATCTGAAGTGCAACAGTTACATGTATGCAAGCATTAACTAACTGAACTCACATTAATTTAAACAAACTGTTTAAATCAAATATAATTGGACTTGACTCAGTTAACTAAGCCAACTAATTACTACTCAAATTAGAACTCATCCTTATCTCTTTAACTGATGGATAAATTCCTCAATTAATAGATAAATTGTTGCATGTCCTCACATAGACTTGAAGTTTGATTTTACTTAACTAATTAACTCAAGAAGAATTAATTAATTAATTTTCAAATTGTTGTTAATATCAAACTCGAATTTTACTTCCCATTTTTAGTCCAGGGACTGACTAAAATAGGGATCCATCCTGAACTGCTAAAAATAGAAATTCTGTTTTTAGCACTTCCATTTTTCATTCTCTGTTGCCCAATCCAGCGCTGGTACCCAAACTGCTATTTTTAGTAGTGCTATTTTTAGCACTTCTTATTTTAGCATTTCTTGTTGCCATTTTCAATAGGAACTAAAGTCTACTAATTAGAATGAATAAGTTGAAGGTAAAGGATGGTGAAAAGAAGTTTAAGATGTATACACAGGTCCACTTAGTCAAAACAATGTATACATGATGGTTCATAGAACAAAAGAAGCATATACATATACACACACTTTCACAAGAAGCAAAGCACGTATATGTTGGAAAATCAAGGAAATTCAAGAGGAGACAATACCAGGGGTCAATACCATGTTATTAGCCCACAATATTGAGTGGAGTAACGACTATTTGATCTCGTCCAAGAATACCGCGAGTCATAAGTGGTTTTGGTCCAAAGTATTGAGAAAGGCCTAAAACTATATAAGGAGGAGAAGATCATAAGGCCAGAGTGTGCAAGTGAAAAGGGTTTCTAAGGAATTCTTCTATCTAAAGTATATTTTATGTTGCAGGGGCTATGTGTTTGATTTAATCTGAAATATTTTGTGCACCTTGAATTCAATGTTGGATCAGGATCATGAGACCTGAAATGACTTATTATTGAATGATCTGATATTGGTTGGGTTAGATCTGATTGCGTACATCTGTTTTATTCTTTAAATGCCATGATCTGGGTTTGTCTGAAGTCCGAAATAGCAGTGAAGTTATGAGTTAATATTTACATATCTATACGTTGGTTCGTCTCAGTAAAAGCACGTGTATATGTAGGTTCTACTCTTCTAAGTAGCGTATACAAAGATGGAAAGGCCTATTCTTCAAGATCTAATTGATCCATCCGATCAGTTTTGTTGTTTTATTG
Source organism: Pinus tabuliformis (assembly GCA_031772625.1). Lineage (NCBI taxonomy): Eukaryota > Viridiplantae > Streptophyta > Pinopsida > Pinales > Pinaceae > Pinus > Pinus tabuliformis. The sequence continues at coordinate 634,012,321 of CM062819.1, read as the reverse complement.
TTGTCTGTCAATGAAGTCTTCTTAGATCTGAATGTAAAACTAAATGCATAAGGAGTTGGATATTTGATTGATTAATTGTACAATTGAGAAGGGTGATCTCTGCTACTGCCTATGTAAAGCTCTATAAATTGACATTAGATGCTAAATATATTGTTTGTTGGTACATACTTGATTTAGAAGTTTTATGTTTCAGTAGTTTTGAAGGTATACGCAAGTTTAATTAAAGGAAGTAGTGTATACACACAAGTTGGGTTCAGTAAAGTAGCATATACACTCTGATGCACGATTTTTGAGGTTGCAGCTAGTTCTACATGATAATGCAGGTTTCTGGGTTCAACACATTGTTCTCGTGACAATGATCTAACTGTTCAGATTAAGGGATTATTGGTTGATGCAATTTGAAAGTTCTGATGGGTCTAGTATGAAAAGTTGATGAAATGATGTTAGGAAACTAGCTCACAAAAAGATAGAAAAGATAGATCAACACCTTAGAGTTCAGCCTCTTCGAGGGGGAAACCTCCTTTACATTACACAAATGAACAATTCTTGGATGATACAAATGACTAAAACCTCCTTTCTATATATAGGAGTCTAAGGGGTCACAATATAATCAAGCCGACATAACAATAATAACATAAGGGCACAAAAATAACAATAGTGGGTTTCTATGGGGCATACTAATAACAATATGGGGACAATAGGGGTAAAACAATAACAATAAGGGATACAATGACAATAGTGGGGGAATCACTAGTATTATAGGGGCCTAACATGCCCCTCTCCTTCCAAAAAGTGTTCTCCTCAACGCTTGAGTACTTTTGGATGCTTATGTATAAAATTCTCATCCTCCCATGTGGAATCTTCAATGGATAAGTTCTTCCACTTGATGAGATACTTCGAGATTGATCGATTTCATAGCTGTCGAGTTCTTGTTTTTGTGACTGATTCTGGTTCCAATATGATTTTTCCTTCCTCGTCAAGTTCTAGAAATATTGTTTGAACTGGAGCTTGTCACCTATAACCTTCTTTAAACATGAAACATGGAAAACTAGGTGCACTCTGGAAGCTGCAGGAAGCTCTAATTTGTATGCCATAGTACCAATCTTTTGCAACACCTTGTATGGACCATAATACTTTGGTGATAATTTATTATCCTTCTTAGCTTGCTTGAGGAACATTTTTTTATATGGCTATAGCCGTAGGAATACCCATTCACCTAGATCAAAACTTCTTTCGCTGCGATGTTGATCTGCTTGTTGTTTCATTCTATTCTACGCCAATGTGAGGTTATCCTTTAAGAGTTGGAGAACTTGTTGTTGATACTCAATGTGATGTTCCAGTGCTTGAACCTTAGAATTTTCTCTTAAATATGATGTGATGGATGGTGGATGATATCCATAAAGTTCCATAAATGGGGTCATTTTGGTTTCAGTATAGAAGGAAGTGTTATACCACCATTCAGCCAGAGGCAACCGTTTGACCCATTATGTCTATTTATAAGATACAAAGCAACAAAGATATCCTTCCAAACATTTGTTTACTCTCTCATTTTTCCCATCAGATTGAGAATGATAAGGTGAGCTATGAGCTAACTGAGTACCAAGACAAGAAAATAATTCTGTCCAAAAATTTCCAGTGAAAATGGTAACTCTGTCGCTTACAATAATCTTTGGGTTTCCATGTAGCTTTTGAATTGTTTCCATAAATGCAGTAGAAAATATTTAACGCCATACCAAAAAAATTCCTTCTTAACCATGTGGTAAGTTTTCAAAAATCGTGAGTGCCCTCCTAAGGGAGAAGTGTGCAATTCCATAAGAATCTTTTGTTTGAGGTTGGAATTCTTACATAGGTATAAATGATCTTTGTACCATAACAAATCATTTTTCCAGCTAAATGTATCATATGTACTGGGATCTCGTTGTAACTTTCAAATGAGTGCCCACATTTCTTCGTCATTCTTCCATTCCTCCCTTTCTTTGTTTATCCATTCTGGTTGGATAATAGAAATGGCGCACAACAATGCTTCCACATCCTGATCCTTTCTTAAGAGTGCATTTGCCACAACATTTTTCTTCCCTTTTTTGTAGATGATTTCAAAGTCATAACCCAACATCTTTGTGACCCATTTTTGTTGCTCTTCAGAGGATAATATTTGTTCTAAAAAGTATTTAATACTATTATGATCCGTTTTTAGCTTGAAGTGTCTTCCCATTAGGTAGGGTCATCATTTCTTAAGTGCATGTAGTATTGCCAACATTTCCTTCTCATAAATAGCTTTGTGTAAATACTTTCCCTTGATTGGATGACTTTCTAAAGAAATGGGTCTTTCATCTTGCATTAAAAAAACACCAATTCCATTTCCCAAATCATCACATTCCACAATAAAGGTTTTTGCGAAGTTTGGTGTAGCTAAGACCAGTGCTTGGCACATTGCCTCTTTAAGATGTTCAAAGGCCTTTGTTGCATCTGGAGTCCATGAAAATGCATCTTTCTTCAATAATGTTGTAAGAGGTGCTACTATTATCCCATAATTCTTAACAAACTTGTGATAATACCCTGTCAACCCGAGAAATCGTCACATGTGCTTTATGGATGTGGGGATTTTCCATTCCTTAATGGTTTTAATTTTGCTAGGGTCTACCTTAACACTTTCATGAGATACAATATGACCCAGATATTCCACCTCTTGTACTCCAAAGAAACATTTGGAGCTTTTTGCATATAATTGTTTCTCCTCCAATAGTTTGAGCACCCTGTCAACATGTTCAACATGATCCTTCCAAGACTTGTTGTAGATTAGTATATCATCAAAAAATACTAACACAAATTTTTGAAGGAAGGGTTTGAAAATGGAATTCATCAAACCTTGAAATGTAGAAGGTTTATTGGTAAGGCCAAAAGGCATGACCAAAAATTCATAATGACCCTCTTGAGTTATAAATGTTGTTTTTAGAATGTCTTCAGTCTTCATTCCGATTTGATGATATCCTGAACGAAGATCCAACTTGGTGAAGTAAATTGATCCATGCAATTCATCAATGATAGGAATGGGAAATTTATCTTTAATAATGAGCTTTTTGAGCTCCCTATAATCTGGACACATGCTCCATGATCCATCCTTCTTGTGCACCAATACTACTGGAGCAGAGAAAGAACTTTGACTAGGTTGAATTATACTAGCATTTAGCATTTCTGCAACCATATGTTCAATTTCACTCTTTTGGGCATAAGGATATCTTTGCGGCCTGATGTTTGCAGGAACACTCCTTGGAATCAAATGAATAGCATGATCATGATCACGAATAGGTGGGAGACCTTTGGGAGTCTCAAATACCTTGGAATGATTGTCCAAGACTTTTTGGAGATCTGGAGAAATAGATGATTTCGATATGGGAACCTCTAGTGAACATAATTGTGCAACTACACCTCGTTGTTCCTTCTTTAGAAGCTTTGTCATACCATTAGAGATGATTATCTTTCCCAGTTTCCCTACAATACCCATTAATTCAACTTCCTTTCCTTACACACAAAATTTCATGAAAAGTTTTTGAAAATTAAAATCTATTGTACCCAAGGATTGTAGCCATTGGACTCCTAGTACAACATCAACACCACCCATTGTAATGGAAATCATTGGGCTATTCAATACATATTCTCCCATGGATATCTTGATATTATGGCACTTTCCCGAGCAATTTATGATTCCTCCACTTGCAACCATCACATTGCACTCTGGTGCTGGATATCGGAAGCAATTCAATTCCTTTGCTAACTTACAATGAATAAAATTATGGGTACTTCCTGAATCAATTAACATTATTACCTTTTCCTTTTTGATATGTCCTTCTATCTTGATAGTTTGAGGAGTGGTAATTCTAGTGAATGCATTACAAGATATGGTTGGATTCATTTCTTCTTTATCTAGGGTTTCTTCCTGGAGTATATCCTCTTCTTTTGACATTTCTTGTTCCTTTTCTTCCTCCTCTTCACAATCTATGTAAAATAATTTATTCTTAGCACACTTATGACCTTTAGTGTATTTTATATCACAACTGTAACAAAGCCCTTTTGCTCTTTTCTCTTCCAATTTTTGTGGTGTCAACCTTGTAGGCTGTGAAAGGCTAGGGGCAACAATACTTCCATCTTTATAATTGTGAGTGGTAGGCTTCCTGGTTGCCATAATTTTGCTTTCCATTTTTCTTGCTAACCTGAATGCCTTCTCCAATGAATCAAGTTCCCAAAGGAAAACTTCATCTTGGATATTATCCTTTAAAGTCCATATGAACACATCAATCCTATGCTCCTCTAGAATATCTTTTACCCTTATGTTAAATTTTTGGAAGTCCTCAATGTGCTCCATCATTGAACCCTTTTGTTTGAGATTTATCAATTGGATAAAAAAGGTGTTGCTTTTTGTATCCTCATAATGTGCTATCGGTTCTTCCATAAAAATTGCCCAAGTGACCATTTCTTTACGAGAGCAAAGCCATCGATACCATACAAACTAATTTGGTTCCAAATGCAAAGTTGCAATATGTACCTTTTGTGTGTTTTGCACATTATGGAGAATGAAAAATTGCTCCATCTGTAGTATCCATGTTCTAGGATCCTTGCCATCAAACTTCCTCATATCAATTTTGGAACATGGTGGGTCTTCAATCCAACATTAGATTTTATGAAATCATGATTAACATTTCTTTTGTTCTCATCATGAGTTTCTTTTACTACCCTTTCACCATTAGTGACCATTTCTTGTATCAACTTATTCAAATTTATCTTCAATTCTTCCATCTTATCGTCCATGTCATTCATCTTAGTGTCCATGCCATTCATCTTAGCTTCCACGCCATCCATCTTAACTTGCATTCCATTCATATTAGCTTCCACGCCATTCATCTTGGCTTCATTTACCTTTAGTGAGAGTGAAAATTGTTGTAATTGGTCCTGTAATTTTGATATATCATGTTGCATTTCTTCTTCTTCTTCACGAGTCATGTTAGAGCTTTCAGGTTGCTTACTAGGTGTTTTCATTTTATTTCTTTGGGCATTAATTAATGCTAATAATTGTTCACTATTCCCTTTGAATTCCTTCAAACTAATTTTTCAAAGAAATCTTAAGCAAAATTTTAAAAAAATTACACACCTTTTTTTCACTTTGTAAGAGCTCGATATTGAATCTGTTGTATCTCTGTAACTGCAGATCTCGAATATCTTAAATATCGTCCTTCGGTAGCCCTTTTAGTTATCTTTCTAACCCCACAATTCTCATTAATATTGGATTCTCCAAGGAAGAGTTATGCCAAATCTCCTATGGTGACTTGATTATAGACTAGTCCAGTAGAAAAAACTTGTACAACATGCCACGTGTCACTGTTTTGACCTTAGTACCTGAAACTGATACACAGAAAACTACAGGTCATCCTTGTTGGGTGTGGAGCCTGATTATCTTCTATATTCAAAGGTATCACCACATAGGACCCCAGTTCGAAATGGGGGTGGCAACGCCGCCCGTAAAATATTCGCTGCAGGGGGGTCCAGGGGGGGCGGTTGCGACCTTTGGGAGCCCCCCCCTGGCAGGGGGTTGCCCCCGAAGCTAAAAACAACTGTAAAATTGCCTTGTAAAAGTATAGTAATTTCTAGTCAATCTGGGCCGTTCATTAGGCGGATGATCTGACGGTAGAACTTATGTTTAGTTTAGGGTTTTTTTCCCTAGAAGGCAACCCCTCTCTTTGTATGAGGGTATTGTATTTGAGGCTGTGTGATAGATGTGTATTCTGTGAGCGAGAAACAGAGAGGTGAGACTATGAGAGAAAACAGAGAATATTACAGCGGATTTGCTGTAGGTTGTGTCTCTTCATTTTGTTGGATAATAGAAAGGAAGGACTGGCTGTTCGGGGTGGACATAGCCCAAAGTGGGTGAACCACGTATATCTGTGTCTCTCTTGTTTTGTGTGTTTTCTGTGTTTATATTTCTGCAATATTTTATGTGTTCCATTGCTCCGTAATATATAATTTTCTAACAACTGGTATCAGAGCCGAAGGTCTATTTGGCTGATAAACTCGCAGGAAAGAAGGGTTCCTGGTTCGAGTGGGAGCAATGGCGGAAGATGGTAAGTTTAGGGTCGAGAAATTTAACGGCCAAAACTTCTCACTGTGGAAGATGCAGATGGAAGATTATCTGTATCAGAAATATCTATACCTACCATTGGGTGGAAAAACAAAGATGCCGACGGGTATGAAAGACGAAGAATGGAACCTTCTCGATAGAAAGGCACTCGGAATAATACGGTTGTGCCTTGCTGCATCAGTCGCCTTCAACATTTCGAAGGAAACCACAACAGAGGGTTTGATGCAGACGTTGTCGAAACTATATGAAAAACCCTCGGCCTCAAGCAAGGTATTTCTTATGAAACGGTTATTTAATATGAATATGTCGGAAGGTGGATCTGTTGCAAACCATTTAAATGATTTTAATACAGTTACAAGTCAGTTAAGTTCTGTAGGGGTAAACTTTGATGATGAAGTTAGAGCTCTGTTATTCTTGTGCTCATTACCAGAAAGTGGGAATGGTTTGGTAATGGCCATTAGTAACTCCGTTTCTGGATCTAGTACTTTAAAGTTTGATGATGTTGTCGGTGCTATCCTTAGCGAGGAAATGCGACGGAAAAGCTCCGGTGAGACATCCGGAAATGCTTTGAGTGCAGAGTCTAGAGGAAGAAAAATGGAAAGAGGAAAGAGCTCAGGATATCGCAGTAAATCAAGGAAAGGCAGATCCAAGTCCAGATCGAGGATAGTGTGCTGGAAATGTGGAAAGAAAGGACACCTAAAGAAAGACTGTAGATCTCGGAAGGGAAAGGAAGGAGATGCACAACAAGAAAACAATCATGAAGCAAATGTGACAGGTGAGGTGTTACAAGATGCTTTGATTCTTTCTTTCGAAAATATTACTGATTCCTGGGTGGTAGATTTTGGGGCTTCATTCCATGCCACACCTGATAAGAAATACTTTCATGACTATGTTCAAGGAGATTTTGGACAAGTTCGTCTGGGTGATGATAAACTCTGTAAAATCGTTGGAATGGGTAAGGTTCTTGTAAAACAACAGAATGGAAACCAATGGCTATTAAAGGAGGTAAGGCATGTTCAAGATCTAAAGAAAAATCTGATTTCAATAGGGCAGTTAGGCGATGAAGGTTGTGTGACAACATTCACAGATAAAGCTTGGAAGGTCACCAAAGGAGCCCTGGTAATAGCAAAAGGCGAAAAGGTTGGTACATTGTATTTATGAAATGGTATTTCTAACTCTGTTAATGCTTTAACTTCCAAAGGAGCAGATGCAACATTATGGCATCATAGGCTCGGACACATGAGTGAAAAGGGGATGAAGATTCTTCACTCAAGGAATTCGTTGCCGGGTTTGAAGAATGTTGATTTGGACTTCTGTGAGAATTGCATTTATGGAAAACAGAAGAGAGTCAGATTTCTCAGAGTTGGGAAAGAAAAGAAGAATGAAAAATTAGAGCTTGTGCATACAGATGTATGGGGACCTGCTCAGGTATCATCTCTCAGTGGCTCTCGTTATTATGTTACTTTTATTGATGATGCAACTAGAAAAGCTTGGATTTATTGTATTAAGAATAAATCTGATGTATTTGATACTTTCAAGAAATGGAAAGCTTTGGTTGAGATTGAGACAGGAAAGAAATTGAAGTGTCTTAGATCAGATAATGGAGGTGAGTATTGCAGAAAAGAGTTTGATAGGTACTGTTCAGAGCATGGAATTCACAGAGAGAAGACAGTTCGAAGAACACCACAAGAAAATGGTGTGTCAGAAAGGACGAACAGAACAATCATGGAGCGTGCAAGGTGCATGAGATTGCATGCAGGATTTCCTTTACAATTTTGGGCAGATGCTATAGATACTGTTGTTTATCTAATAAACATAGGGCCTTCAAGTTCCTTGGATGGTGGTGTTCCAGAGGAAGCATGGATAGGTAAAAAGGTAAACTACTCTATTTTAAAGCCTTTTGGTTGTGAGGCCTTTGTCCATATTGATAAAGAAAATAGAACAAAGCTTGAGGCAAAGTCAAAGAAATGTACCTTTATTGGATATGGTGTTAATGATTTTGGTTATCGCTTATATGATTACGAAAATCACAAAATCATTAGGAGCAGAGATGTAATATTCAATGAAAAGGTCTTGTATAAGAATCAGTTGCAGAAAAAGAAACAGGAAAAGGAAAACAAGGAATACGCAGTTCTTGATGAAATCACTGAAAAAGGAAAGGTGCCTGAAAATAATAATAATCAACAACCACAACAACAACAACCACCACAACAACAACAGGCATCCCAAACACCTGAAAGTGGTGTTAGAAGATCTACCAAGATAAGTAGAACCCCTGAATGATACTCTCCTTCATTATATTATTTATTGTTGACTGATTTCGGTGAACCCGAATGTTATGAAGAAGCAATGCAGGTTGAAAGCAGGAAGAAGTGGGAGGTAGCCATGGAAGAAGAGATGGACTCCTTAATGCATAACCAGACTTGGGATTTAGTCAGGTTGCCTGTAGGAAAAACTACATTGAAGAATAAATGGGTTTACAGGCTGAAGGAAGAAGATGGAGGAAAACAGAGGTATAAAGCTAGACTTGTGGTAAAGGGGTTTTCACAGAAGAAAGGTATTGATTTTGATGAAATATTTTTTCCTATTGTTAAAATGACTTCAATCAGAACCATTTTAAGTCTTGTAGTAGCTGAAGATTTGCATCTTGAGCAGTTAATGTAAAGACAACCTTTCTCCATGGGGATTTGGAGGAAGAGATATATATGCAGCAGCCAGAAGGATATGAGGTGAAAGGGAAGGAGAAACTAGTGTGCAGGTTGAAGAAGAGCTTGTATGGCTTAAAACAGGCTCCAAGGCAGTGGTATCTAAAATTTGACAAGTTTATGTCTGAACAAGGTTATACTAGATGTCACTCTGATCATTGTGTTTATTTGAAAAAGAAAAATGATGGCAGCTATATTATATTGTTATTGTATGTAGATGAAATGCTTGTTGCAGGATCTAACATGAAGGAAATAAATGTGCTCAAAAGAAAATTGGCAAATTTATTTGCAATGAAGGATTTGGGAGCTGCAAAACAAATCCTTGGTATGAGAATAACTAGAGACAGGAAAAACCGTAAATTAACATTGTCTCAGAATGAGTACATACAAAAGGTGTTGAAAAGATTTAACATGCACAATGCAAAACCAGTTAGTACACCTTTTGCTAGCCATTTCAAACTTAGCAAGGAAATGTGCCCAAAGACCCAAGAAGACATGGATTATATGTCTAAAGTTCCATATGCATCAGCAGTTGGAAGCTTAATGTATGCAATGGTTTGCACAAGGCCTGATATTGCACATGCAGTGGGAGTTGTAAGCAGGTACATGAACAATCTAGGAAAGGAACATTGGATGGCAGTGAAATGGATTCTCAGATATTTGAAAGGTACCACAAACCAAGCATTATGATTTGGTGGTTCAAACATTTGCCTACAAGGATATGTTGATGCAGATATGGCAGGTGACAGAGATAACAGGAGGAGCACTACAGGATATGTATTTACTGTTGGAGGAACAACTGTCAGTTGGGTTTCAAAAATCCAAAGTGTTGTTTCACTTTCAACAACAAAAGCAGAGTATGTTGCTGCTATAGAGGCTAGTAAAGAAATGATTTGGTTACAAAGGTTTATGGGTGAATTGGGTAAGGAGCATGATATGGGCACGTTATACAGTGATAGCCAAAGTGCCATTCATCTTGCAAAGAACTCAGCATTTCATTCCAGGACTAAACACATACAGCTCAAGTACCATTTCATATGATCAGTGGTTGAAGATGGAGAGTTGAAGCTGGAAAAGTTACACACTAGCCAGAATCCTGCAAATATGCTAACAAAAGTTGTAGCCAGGGAGAAACTAAGAATATGCTCAGTTTCAGTTGGTCTTCAAGGATGACGATGAAGATGAGAAATAGCCAGGTCCAAAGAGGAGTCATTTTCCAGCAAATGGAGTAGCGGTGGATTTGCTACAATCAGTCTCCAAGTGGGATATTGTTGTGGAGCCTGATTATCTTCTATATTCAAAAGTATCGCCACATAGTACCTCAGTTCGAAATGGGGGCGGCAACGCCGCCCGTAAAATATTCGCTGCAGGGGGGGTCCAGGGGGGGCGACTGCGACCTTTGGGAGCCCCCCCTGGCGGGGGGTTTCGGGGGCAGCACCCCCGAAGCTAAAAACAGCTGTAAAATTGCCTTGTAAAAGTATAGTAATTTCTAGTCAATCTGGGCCGTTCATTAGGTGGATGATCTGACGGTAGAACTTATGTTTAGTTTAGGGCTTTTTTCCCTAGAAGGCAACCCCTCTCTTTGTATGAGGGTATTGTATTTGAGGCTATGTGATAGATTTGTATTCTGTGAGCGAGAAACAGAGAGGTGAGACTGTGAGAGAAAACAGAGGATATTACAGCGGATTTGCTGTAGGTTGTGTCTCTTCATTTTGCTGGATAATAGAAAGGAAGGATTGGCTGTTCGGGGTGGACGTAGCCCAAACTGGGTGAACCACGTATATCTGTGTCTCTCTTGTTTGGTGCGTTTTCTGTGTTTATATTTCTGCAATATTTTATGTGTTCCATTGCTCCGTAATATATAATTTTCTAACAGTCCTCTTTCTAAAAATTCTTATGCAATTTCAATATGATGCTCAAAAAAAAAGTTATGACAATTTTACCCAGGTCACCTGTTTGGAATGTAATTCGGGAGTCTACAAAAACCCTAAATTCCTCATATCATATCTTTGAAAATATAACAAGACAAGCTTTTAAATTCGGACCCGAAGTTCAGAACGATTTTAGCTCAAATGGGTTTTTTCTGCAGCTTCTGAAATGTCGCAGAAAAAAAGTTATAGCGAAAATACCACGATGACCTGTTTGGAGCAGTGAAACCCTAGAATCCAAAGCTCTGATACCAAATGTTAGGAAATCAGCTCACAAAAGGATAGAAAAGATAGATCAACACCTTAGAATTAAGCCTCTTCGAGGGGGAAACCTCCTTTACATTACACAAATGAACAATTCTTGGATGATACAAATGACTAAACCTCCCTTCTATATATAGGGGTCTAAGGGGTCACAATATAATCAAGCCGACATAACAGTAATAACATAAGGGCACAAAAATAACAATAGTGGATTTCAATGGGGCATACTAAGAATAATATGGGGACAATAGGTGCACAATAATAACAATAAGGGATACAATGACAATAGTAATGGGAGAATCACTAGTATTATAGGGGCCTAACAAATGAGGCCTTCATGTGTATTGTTGTGTACCAGGAGCATCCAGTCTGAAAATTTATGAAACGTGCTCCCTAGAGGAAGAGAGAAGGTCATAGCTTTCTGTAGGCTGATGCCTATGTACTAGTAAACACATTGGCTAGTAAAAGAGCTAGGGGGTTGTAACTCCCTTCCAATAGAAGTTGGAAAATGAGAGAAGGTTGTAGCCTTCTACAAGTGGGTGCTTGCGTACTAGTATGAGTCTACACCAATACAAGATTGTAAACATATTTTCTTATTATTAAAATAAGATAGAGACGACATCAGCAAGTGGTTTTCACTGACATTGGGTTTCCACCTTAAATCTTGGCATTCATGTGTGTTTCTTATATGTGATGGTTTATTCTATTTTTATTGCACTGTTTATTAAGTTACTGATGCACTGGTTAAAAATCAACACATGATAAATTGACTAAATCACAAGTTCTCTGAGTATACGCTAGTTTCTCTAATCACAGTAGTGTGTACACGCTAGTTCAGTTTACAGAAGTAGCGTATATAAATCTATTTGGGAAATGAAAAATTATTGATCTAATAATACTGATTCACCACCCCCCCCGCCCTTTGAGTATTAGTTCCAACAATTGGTATTAGAGTAGGTCCTTCAGAAGAAGCTTGATCGCTTGAAGGAAGATATTTAAAGATGAATAATCACGAAGGCATGGGATCCATCAGACGCTAATATTCAATGGGAGACACTTAGTATATTGAAAAATAATAACCAGAGCCTATCTACAATCTCTTAGAGCTAATGTTTGGAAAATTGTGGAAGGAGGATATCAATTTCCAGCAGCAATTCCTACAGACTCTACAGGCAAGAAGTTATATGAAACCAATGCCAAAGCTATCAATAAGTTATTGGGAAGTCTGTCAGAATTAGAATTTATCAAATTCATGTAGCTCAAGACAACCAAAGAGATATGGGACAAAATCTTTCAGAGCTATGAAGGAGACTCTTAGGTAAAACGTGTTAAGCTTCAAACTCTCAGAATTCAGTATGAAACTCTTAAGATGCATAGTGATGAGAGTGTTGCTAGTTACTTTTTACATATAGATGAGATTGTTAATTGTATGAAGAATCTGGGTGAAGAGATAAAGGAAGCTACTTTAGTTGAGAAAATTTTGAGATCTTTGTCTTCTAAATTTGAGTCAAAAGTGTCTGCCATAGAAGAAAAACAGGATCTTCAAACTATTACTGTGACTCAACTCCATGGAATCCTAACTTCCTTTGAAATGAGAAAAGGAGGTCCATTAGATATGAGAGAAGCTGCTTTTAAAGCGTTAGTAAAGGGAAAAGAAAAGGAAGAGCACAATGAATCAAAACACATTTCAGAAGAAGAAAAGGTAAATTTTGTCAAGAAGCTTCAATGGGGTTCTGGAAGATTCAGAGGTAAGATACCTTTCAAATGATTTTCTTGTGGTAGAGTCGGTCATTATGCTACCAAATGTCCTCATAAAGATAAATATGAAAAAGGAAAGGAATATGTAAAAGGAAATATAAAATAGGTTGTGAATAGGAGTTATTATACGCATGAAGATAGTGATGGCTTATCCAATAGTGATGAAGATGAAATTGAATAAGATTATAGACTACTCATGGCTTATAACAATGATGATCTTTTGAATGCCATAGTGTTATAATGTGGCAACAAGAATATTCCAATTTAATTTGTCCTTGAATTAAATTTTGAATCAAAATCGAATTTAGTCTTAACAGCTACTTGGAAATAATTAATTAAGTTATTTTGACTTAATTATTTGGAGAAATTCAAGTTAGAAGTATTTCTGAAGTCATGCAAGAGTTATCCCTTAAATTAAGGAGATAAGCCTTAAATTAAGGAGATAAGATTGAGTTATATTTGAGTTGTAATTAGTTAGCTTAGTTTACTGAGTTAAGTCCAGTTAAATTAGTTTCAAACTATTTGAGGAACTAATAGAGAGTTAACATTCAGTTGATGCATGCATGCACTCATCTAGTGTACTCCAGTTAACTGAAGATTCCCTCATTAGAAACTCATGCATGTCTATTCTGAGAAAGACCCAGTTGAGATTAAAGTCAAGGACAATGTACTATCAGTTGCATGTGTTTTCCTATAAATAAAACTCATGCATGCAGAAGGAAGCATCCCAGAGGAACTGCGTAAAGAAATAGGAGCTTGGACGACAGAGAGGAAGGTTGGAGAGCAGCCAAGATTTCCTATGAGAATCTGTGACGATTGTACTGAGAGCTGGCTAGCTGTGAGAGCTAAGGATGTGTATAATCTCTATGTGTTTCCACCTTGTATGATATTACAGATAGTGGGGTTTTTAGCTGAGGCTTTCCCCAAAGTATTTTCATGTGTATTGTGCATTGATTCTTCTTCTTCTGGTTATATTGTTGAGCTCGATCTTTAAGCTTCTGAAAATTGATAGTAGAAGTAGGTTATATTATTCTGCTTTCATTTATATTGCATTATCCGGTTAACCTACATACATATTTTCTACACTTAGAAGAGGAATAATTTCTTGAAGAAATCACTAAACTCAAATTTGTTTAGAAGAAAAGAATATGATCATAGATACGTTGACACACCAACTCACTGAAATACAAAAACACAATGAAAATCTAGAATGTGAAATCATGGGTCTAAGAAAAGAACATGAGAAGACAAAATCTCTTAATCTTAGATTTTCTAAAGGATCTAAAACTTTAAATGAAATCATCAAAATTCAACATGCTCCTCTGATAAAGACAGATCTTGGATATACCGAAAAATTATCTCAATCACTGAAGTCGTCAGCCTCCACCAGAAGCTATCTTCATGCAGCAAAGACTAGTGAACAATATGTCAATCGTCAGCAAAGGCCTAAAATTACTCATTAGGTAAATCATACCCAATTTACTCCAAGGATGAATATCATTAGAAGCTTCAACCAACAGGTAAATAATGCCAAAAAATTCTATGATCGAAGAAACTTCTTTAATGGGAAATGTTTTTCATGTCATAACTTTGGGCATAAGGCTACTCAATGTGTTTCTTACAAAACCATCATGAATAGAGAAGCACGAAATCAAAGGAGTGTAACAGGAATCAAGAAAGGTTCCTATAATAAATTTTCTCCTCTTAAAAATGAAGTAGAATGTTCGATTTGTAACAACTTTGGTCATGAAGAATCTGAATGTAGGAGAAAATTTTTGCCATCACTTCAAAAGGATCAAACATCATTCAATCCCAAGATATGGAGAAAGAAGGAATCTCATTCAGAAATATGTGGCATAACTTAGTATGCAAAAGGACAAGAAAATCAGTGGTACATTGACAGGGGATGCTCCAAACACATGACAAGTGATAAAGAGAAACTTCATTCATATAATACTTTAGAAAAGGAAAAGAATGTCTCATTTGGAAATGACATTCCAGCTGTCATTAAAGGTAAAGGTTCTGTCTTCTTGAAAGAAAAGGTTAAAGCTGGAAATGTCATGTATGTAGATGGTTTAAAGCATAACTTATTGAATGTCAGTCAAATGTGTGATCAAGGAAATGAAGTTGTGTTTCAATCAAATGGATGTGTGGTTTGTGAACTTGATACAAGAAAGACCATGATAAAAGGAACAAGAACTCCAAACAACTTATACATACTCAAAGGAGGACAACAACAATGCTATCTAAGCAAAATAGATGAAAACTGGCTATGGCATAGAAGATTGGGATATCTAATATTTTCTCAAATAAGAAAAGCATGCAGGCTCAAGGCAGTTCGTGATCTTCCAAATATCAGCATCCTAAAAAAATACCATATGCAAACCATGTCAAGTCAGTAAACAAACCAAATTTCATTTCAATGAAAAAGAAGGATCAACAAGTAAGCCTCTTGAACTCATCCATATTGATTTATGTGGACCAACAAGGAAAAAGTCATAGCGTGGAGAAGAATACTTTATTTTATTTATTGATGATTTTTCCAGGATGTGTTGGATAGGACTACTAAAGCATAAATATGAAGCATTTGAAAAATTTAAAGCCTTCAAAGCTTTAGTATAAAATGAATCAAATCAAAAAATCAAATGTCTCAGATCTAATTGAGGGAGAGAATTCATATCAGATGAATTCTTTGACTTTTTTGAACAACATGAAATAAAAAGGCAATTCTCCGTCGCAAGAAATCCTCAGCAAAATGGCATGGTGGAAAGAATGAACATAATAGTTCAACAAATGGCTCGAGCGATGCTTGATGAATCTGGAACTCCTGTAACCTTCTGGGGTGAAGCTGCATTTTCTGCCATGACTATTCTCAACAAATAAAATGTTCGGGTAAATAGAAATCGAACTCCATATGAACTTTTGTATGGTAAGCCTCCTACTGTAAAACACTAGAGCTTTTGGAAGAAAATGTTTCATCAAAAGGACTGATGAAAAACTTGGTAATTTTGAACCCAAAGTAAACTGTTTGGTAGCGGAGGTCCCACGTAACAGTTTTTGGGTTTGATAGCCTAGAAGTTAGGGTAAAAATAGTGTAAACCTTCGAAATATGCGGAGTGCGAAATGTAAAAAGTCGAGTCAAAGGGTTGTCAGCCGAAGAAATAATATAGAATAATAGGAAGTAAATCGGTCTGCAAACCATAGGAAGGTATAAATAGAGCGCGGCTCTATGGGGAAAAAGGCAGTTCGTTTTGGTATGATCTTGGATCTGAATTGTAATGGGTTTTTGAGGAAAGTATGAAGGCGTTTGTAAGTCCAAGTCGAGGGTATTGGGTAGGGGATAGAGGCTCTGTAGCTGTGCGTTCAGAGGCCTGGAAGAGTCTGCAGTTATGTGCGAGGACCCCTGCAGCTGAGTGCGCAAGGTAGATATAGATGTATTGGGGATAAATTGGAGATAAAGATAAGTTGCCTCTATAATTCTGTGTTAAATCTGAAGTATCGGAGATCTAGTTTTTTTTTTGTATGGTTAATATAACCGGTTGATCTATGGGCATATGCTTATGTTATGAATATATGTGAATCTGAGTTTATTCTGAGTGCGCGAACTGGTTAAATCTGATAAATGTTTGCTTAAAGACCCTTCTAAGTAGATATGATTTATAATACCTCATCAAGTAATTAATATTACGAATTAGCTCGAATCCGGATCTACGCGGAAGCAAAGCAATGCGAGGTTGTAGAACGGCGCGCGAACCCTCCAGACCAAATCTAGACATCCCAAGGGTGTGGAAACCTAGTTCCAATACCCTCCCCTGCTACCTCGGGTGAGACCTCAGTCCGCGCTCCACAGGCTGTTGTCGAAAGGGACGGTAGCTGCGGGATTTTCTTGGCTAAGTAATTCTTCCAAACCTGGGTCAAGCCCATATAAGCCAACAAATGGTTCCATTGCCAGGACTAGGATCTGCCTAAGGGGTGTCTGATGTGGAACACGGGGACTCTGTAGAAAAAGAATTGAAGGATCGAAGGGACCAGGAGCAGTAGTAGTTCAGAGTATGGTGGCAGAGTTGACAATGACGAGTGTGATCCAACTATCGATATTCAAAGGAGCAGGAAGCGAAGACCCATAACAATTTTGGTTTGTGCTAACCTCAATATGGAACGCACATAGAATTGCAGATGATAATATCAGAAAGGCTACCTTAGTTAGTGTGCTGTAGGACCAGGCATTAACATGGTACATAAAGTACTCAAGCAATCACCTAACAGCGGGGACAACAAAAATTCAGACCAAACTAAAGAAAGAGTTTAGCTGGACAAAGTCAGAAACACAGTGGATCAGAGGGTTCAAAGAGATCGTGATGATGCCTGGTGAAACCTCGTGGGAGTTGGACCAAAGACTGAAAAGTACTATTCGCGAGGCTAACATGACATTGACAGATGTGCAGCACTGCGCTTGGTTTATGGCATCCTTAACACCACATCTTAGGACGACTTTGTCACAATAGAAGATCTCAACCCAGGCCGAAGCATTAGAGACAACGATGAGGTTGCACGAAACTCCGTTACAAGACCCGAGGTTGGGAGTTCAACAAATCCAAGCACAGATCCAAAATTTGTGTTTAGAAATGAAGAAGTTAAAACAAGAACATGCACCGCGACTAGAAGTTCGGAAGGAAGTATGGTGTATAAAGTGCAGGAGCCAGGGGCACGATAAAGATCACCACCTAGTCTCAGTGAATTATGTGGCAACAGGGGGACCAACACCATTGCGACCAGAGGCACAGGTGGGGCCAAGCACAACCACCCCACTCTGGTGTGCAATCTATCAGGTGGGAGGAAAGCAAAACACTGATAACTGTCATCTACTACCAAAATACAACCAGACCCCCCAGCAGCTATTTTGCAACTTTTGCAGATCAGTGGGCCATGAGGTAAGATACTGTCGTAGCTACCAATTATTAATGGACAAGTCACCTGATTACAGAATTCAGACTGAGGCGCGAGGTCAAGATCCAGCCGCGGAAATCGCGCGCGGTGGGTTCTAAGGCCGTGGACAAGGATGGGGCAAAAATGGGGCCAAGAAGGGGTCACAGGCAGCTAATCTATTACCACTGCGGAAGTCCAAGACATTACGTGCGGGATTGTACCAACCCAACTAGAATTTCATGTAGTTATTGTTAGCAATTCGATCATAAGCTGGTAGATTTCCCTACGCTGATAGCAAAGATTTGTGAAAAAAGGGAAGCACAACCAACAACGACCTAGAATGTGTAGATGATGAGGTTTGAACCCCGTGAGGAAGATCCCAAAGTAAACATGGTACTGAGAAGTGGCACGACCACAGGAGCGGATAGAAGGAAATTAAGGAAGACGCAGGGGTTGGTAAGGAGACATATCTGGAAGCTAGGGAGAGATTCGCAGAGGTCTCTACCATAGGTAGTAGGGATCAGCCTGAACCAGACAGGGATCCCTCGATGATAACTACCCTGTTAGAGACATGTATAAAATTTCTTTGCGAAAACAGGGCAGTTAAAGGCTTACAAGAATTGATAAATAGATGCGCAGGATGGAGTGAACGTCGCATAGTTCGAAAGTTGGGAAGACATGCGTCGCGGACTAGGAGGGAAATGTGACTAACAGTGCAGATTAGTGATTATGAGATGGATTAGGTCATTCTAGATCTGGGCTCAGATGCCAATGTATTGCCTAAACAGACTTGGGAGCGCATGGGTAAGCCTACACTACAATGGTCCCCTATCCAATTGCAGATGGAAAATCAGCAGAAGGTCCTGCCCATGGGAAGACTGCAAGGAATTACGGTAGATATTGACGGCGCAAGTACTCAAACAGACTTTGAAGTTATTGAAATCATGGATGAAAGTACACCTTACCCCGTGTTATTAAGAATATACTGGGCCACCGATATTAATGGGGTTATTAATTTAAAGAAGCGGACAATGATATTTGAAACAAAGTCGCTCCGTGTAGTCGTTCTATTAGATTCGGCTGAAGGACCGCGCTATATTGAACCCGTGTGCAACAAAGAGAGCAATGACGAATCAGACGATATCTACAGAATGGATACACAAAGGCAAGAATGGGTCAAGACAATGAAGGATAAAAGAATATCACAGGGCTATGTAGAGTCCTGCACCACTGATTCAAATGAAGAAGACAAGCGGTGGCGTAACAGGCTGAACGGAGTGGCCATGCTACACTGCAGTATGGTAACTAAATCTCTGTACTACGTAAGGGCCCAGGATCGTGAATTGCTGATGTATGATGGGCTGACAATAATAGATGAATTCCTGACCAAATTTGAAATCGCGGTACTAGAGCACAAACGGTTTGATGCGTTGAGATGGGCTTTGCGTGCGATGCCTGCGGGATGGTGGAGCACACATGAAGGGACTTTCGAAGATTGGCGCAGTTGCAGGCGCATGATGAAGATCAGATTTAGGAAGCTGGAACTACACATAATGGAGAAATACGATGTACGTGATGATCTCACCTTACCAAATGGATCAAAGCCTACGGAGAGGAACCTCAACTAGAATGGGTGCACTTATTTTATCACACCCTAGACGTCATTCCTAGAAACTGGTATACTGAAGCAGAGCTCTGGCATGACACAAGCGAGTGGGATATCTTGCGCCAAGGGTTTTTGTTGACATTCCTCTTTGAAGATCAATGAATGGATTACAGCTGGTAAAGGCCGCCATTTTCAAGATGCCACTGAAACCAGAAGAAACTATGCAGCCCAACTGGTCGCAACAGCTGAGCCAGGCTCTCGAATGTTATAATGTCCAGGTAGAAGATGATGAGGACGATCCGCAAAACGTCAATATTCCAAAATCAAAGGGGAGTCGTGAGGTGCGTGGGCCCAAAATCGAAGATCCAGATATCATGGCACTGTTGAAAATGAGACAAGTCAATATCGGAACAGAAGAGGAGCCAAAGTATGCAACACTTGGGGACTATTGGGATGACGCCACAGTGGAGAAGGTCCTCGAATTGTTTCGGGAATATTGAGATTTATTCCCAAAAGAAATCATGGAGCTAAAAGGGATCCTAAGAGACCTAGGAATAATGAAGATAATGTTGAAGCCAGATGCAAAACCAGTTAAGCAGCGACCCTACCATTTGAATCCAAAATATAAAGCAAAGGTCTGCAAAGAACTGGACAAGATGCTGGCAGTAGGAATCATTGATCCAGTCGAGGAGTCCGACTAGGTAAGTCTGATGGTTGTGCAGGAGAAGAAACAGAAGGGTGAGATTCACATCTGCATGGATCTTAAGAAGCTCAAAGATGCATGTGTTAAGGATCTGTTTCCAACATCGTTTACAGATGAGGTACTGGAAAATGTGGGGGGGCAGGAAGCCTACTCCTTCACAGATGGGTTCTCAAGATACCACCAGATCAAGATCGCGTTAGAGGACAGGAGTAAAACAATGTTTTCCACCGAATGGGGTTGCTTTCAGTACCCGGTAATGCCTTTGGACTGAAGAATGCGTCGGTGATATTTTCATGAATAGTGGTAGTGGCATTCAAGGAATTTATACACAACTTCTTAGAGGTCTATCTTGATGACTGGAATGTGTTCGGACTGGGTAAGAAACACGTAGCGAGCTTACGGTTAATGATGGATACTTGTTGTTGACACTAGATTGCGCTAAACCTAAAGAAGTGTACTTTCTTTGTCCCATTCGGGAACCTGCTGGGCCATGTGGTCTGTAAGCAAGGCCTGATGGTGGATCCGGCAAAGATCGCTGTCATACTCAATCTGCAAGCACCGTGAAGTGTCAAACAACTACGTGCCACACTGGGACACACAGGCTACTATCGGAAGTTCATCAAAAGCTACGCCTAGATCACGACTCCAATGGAACAGTTGCTGAAGAAGGATGCTACTTATTGTTGGAATGAGGAATTCAATAAAAGTCTAGAGATGCTTAAGGAAAAGATGGCATTCGCCCCTATATTGGTCTTTCCAAAATGGGACGTCAAATTTCATGTGCATGTCGACACATCATGTATTACGTTGGGGGCAGTACTTACTCAACCAAGAGCGGAGGGAATTGATCATCTGATCGCGTTCGCAAGTCATTGATTGTCAAAAGCTGAGAAGAATTACTCCACCACCAAGAGATAGGGATTATCGATGGTATACACCCTTCAAAAATACTACCAACATCTGCTCGGTGGCCACTTTAAGATGTATATCGATCACTCTGCACTAAAATACCTAGTGAATAAGCCTATGTTGGGGGGGTGCATTTGTAGGTGGTTGGTGTTATTTCAAGAATATGACTTGGAGGTCATTGTAAATCCGAGACATCTAAACGTAGGCCCAAATCACCTGTCCCGAATTGAGACTGGCGAGGAGCCCACAAATTTAGAAGACAGACTCCCAAATGCACAGGTATATGCGGTTCGCGTAGCGGATGGCCACTTTGAGGATATAATCCATTTCTTAACTACAGGAACTGTGATGTAGGGATATTCTGTTCAGCAGAAGAAGGAATTGGTGATATTTGTAGCATACTTTACCATGATTGCAGGACACCTCTACAAAATGGACAATGACGAAATATTATGCAGGTATGTCCTAGATTTCGAGCGAGGACAGATCCTGGCTGAAGCACATGGGGGGGTTGCTGACGGGCATTATGCGGGTTGTGCCATAGCCCAGAATATTCTTCACACAGGATTATGGTGGCCCACTTTGCATCAACATTCGAAAGCATACTATCGAGCCTGTGACATATGTCAACGGATGGGGAAACCATCACGGAGAGATGAAATGCTGCTCCAACCACAAATGACGCTACAACCATTCGACAAGTGGGTGATTGACTTCGTAGGACCTATCGAGCCACGAGGGAAGACGGGCGTGTGATATATCATCACTGCGACAGAATATTTGACTCGATGGGCCGAAGCACAACAATTTAAGGACTACACGGCAGCGACAGCTACGAAGTTTTTGTTCGAGAATGTACTGACAATGTTTGGATGTCCCAAAACTCTCATGAGCGATCGAGGAACGCACTTTCTGAATGAAACGATCAACGCACTCACTGAGGAATTTTAGATATATCACCAACAGAGTACACCATACCACCCGCAAGCGAATGGGACCATTGAGGCATTCAACAAAATCTTGGAGACCGCATTGACCAAGGTCTGTAATGCGCAGCGAAATGACTGGGACTTGCGCATCCCTGCTGTGCTATGGGCATACTGAACCACGTGCAAGAAGTTGACAGGCCAGACACCTTTTCGGTTAGTCTATGGTAAGGAGGTCGTTATTCCTATGGAATATATTGTGCCTAGTCTGCGGATCATGGCAATAATAGGTATGGCAGACCGCGGGGCTTTGGAGGAACGGCTCGCGTAGCTAGAGGAACTGGAGGAGGAACGGTTTTTGGCTAGATTCCATTAGCAAGTACAGAAACAATGTAAAAAAGCATGGCATGGTTGCCATATCAAGGTGCGCACCTTCAAGGAGGATGATCTAGTATTACTATATGGTAGCAAGTTTGAAAAATTCCCTGGCAAACTCCGAATGCATTGGTTGGGACCCTATGTCGTCAAAGAATTTACCGATGGGGGCACAGTTTAGCTTGCCAAACTCAATGGAGACCCGTTCCCGGGACGAGTGAATGGCAGTTGCCTAAAGCTCTACACGGGTGGGCCGATTGCCTGACTAACCGATCGAGGGACAGTCTCACCTCTCCACTGAGTTGAAAGAGAACGTAGGATGATAAAGCAGTTTGGGGAAAAGAGGTGTGATTGCCAGGATACGCGTAGATTTTGCCAACTACAAAGGCCATGGTCGCGTGACAAGGAGTGCACTGATGCGTTGCTAAGAGGAGAGGTGACCGTTCCTGTCACTATTCATGACAAGATGTCTGCATTATGGCAAAAAGGAGCGGACGACAGGTAATCAAGAGAAGGAGTACGAGCCAGATATGGAATGAGCTGCCACAAATTTTACACAAGGATGCTAGAACAGGTGGGAACCAGTGAATTTGAAATTCGAATCGCTTATAAATCACCAAGGGGCATCCATCGGGTGACCTACAATTCTGGAAAACATATGCCTGTTATCGATATGGAACTTTTCATTATCTCTGCACAAGGAGTAAGCCCGAGGGTGGTGATATGGCCGATGGAAAGGCAAGGCTCTCTAAGGACCATGGTGTTAACAGCTATGGGTGTCCCGTAAAGTGTAGCATCAATAGTAGGGGATGTATCGGAAAAGGGGAGACACAAAGCAGAATTGGTCCGGATGCCGTCACCCCACCTGGGGGCAGGCCAACCAACTACAACAAAAAAGAGAAAGGATGGAAAGAGAGAGAACACTGGTAGCAATTCCATTAATATGTTGTCTTTGACGTACCTTGAGGATTGGGATTTATCAGACAACAACAAAGGTCTTGCAAAATTGCAACACAAGCTGCAGCAAACAGTGCGAAGAGTAGATACGAAGGTTGGAAGCGGCTGCGGTGGTACAAGGAGGTCCCGTATGCGGCTCCCTCGCTCGAGCTAAAATCCTATGAGGGGGTGTTTTGTGTTAACCAAGTAGAGCAGCATGAGCATTATCGGTCACAAGAATTGGTAGAAACAATGAAGCAGGAGCCGGACGAAGCATTGTAGGAGACATCGAAGAAGTAGGAGGACGATGAGCGTCGCTCAGAGGGATGTGAATTACGAAGCCAAGGCAACACGTCTCGCCGCACTGATGAGTGACTCAGGATGAGTCACGATGATTGTGTTGGGCGACTTTTGGGTAGCGGAGGTCCCGCGTAATAATTTTTGGGTCCGATAGCCTAGAAGTTAGGGTAAAAATAGTGTAAACCTCCGAAATATGCGGAGCGCGAAATGTAAAATGTCGATTCAAAGGGTTGTCCACCCAATAAATAATATAGAATAATAGGAAGTAAGTTGGTTTGTGGACCATAGGAAGTTATAAATAGAGCGCGGCTCTATGGGGAAAAAGGGTAGTTATTTTTGGTATGATCTTGGATCTAAATTGTAATGGGTTTTTGAGGAAAGTCTGAAAGTGTCTGTAAGTCCAAGTCGAGGGTATTGGGTAGGGAATAGAGGCTTTGTAGCTGTGTGTGTAGAGGCCTAGAAGAGTCCACAGCTATGTGTGCGAACCCTTGCAGTTGAGTGCACAGGGTAGATCTGGATGTATTGGGGATCAAGTGGAAATAAAGATTAGTTGCTTCTGTAATTCTATGTTAAATCTGAAGTATCGCAGATCTATTTTTTTGTATGGTTAATATAACTGGTTGATCTATGCACATATGCTTATGTTATGAATATATGTGAATCTGAGTTTATTTTGAGTGCGCGAACTAGTTAAATCTGATAAATGTTTGCTTAAAGACCCTGCTAAGTAGATTTGATTTATAGTACCTCATCAAGTAATTAATATTACAAATTATCTCGGATCTGAATCTATGCGGAAGCAGAGTAGCGCAAGGCTAGAGAATGGTGCATGAACCCTCTAGACCACATCTAGACATCCCAAGGGTGCGGAAACCTGGTTCCAACACCCTCCCCTGCTACCTCGGGTGAGACCTCAGTGCGCGCTTTGTGAGCTGTTGCCGAAAAGGTCGGTAGCTGTGGGATTTACTTGGCTAAGTAGTTCTTCCAAACCTGGGTCATGCCCTCATAAGACATCATAGATGAAGGAATTCTTCTTAGTTATTCATCCAGAAGTAAAGGATATAAATTTTATAACAAAAGACTTCGTAAAATTGTTGAAAGCATTGATGTTGTAATTGATGAAGCATTCAGAAATCCGAAACAAATGAAATCAATAGAGGAATATGACAATGAGGAAGATGGGGAATTCTTTTTTCCCACATCAAACCAAAATGATGTAGAAGAAGAAACCAATGAAGCACCAGAAGAAGATACAATAGACAGGGAAAAGACACTATCCAGGTATGTTCAGAAGGATCATCTAGAATCTCAAGTTCTAGGAGAAAAGGAGGCTGGTGTACAAACAAGAAGAACTCTTACAGGGACCTCAAGTTATCTGGCATTACTATCCTCCACCAAACCTCATAATGTAAATGAAGCCTGCAAAGATGAATGATGAAGAACTGGACCAAATTGAAAATAATGATACTTGGGAATTGGTTCCTAGACCTCATGATAAAAATGTTATAGGAACAAAATGGATATTTAAGAATAAGCTGAATGAAAATGGAGAAGTTATTAGAAACAAGGAAAGACTTGTTTTTTAAGGGTACTCTCAACAAGAAGGTATAGATTTTGAAGAAACTTTTGCACCTATTTCCAGACTTGAAGCCATAAGGATGTTTCTTGTTCTCTCTAGTTTTCGAAAATTCAAAGCATATAAAATGGATGTAAAATCAGCCTTTCTTAATGGAGATTTAGAAGAAAAAATTTATATTGAACAACCAAAAGGATTCATTCTTGGAAATGATGCAAAACTCATATGCAAGCTCAAAAAATCTCTCTATGGTCTAAAACAGGCTCCAAGGGCTTGGTATTACCACCTTGACAAATATCTACAACAACAAGGTTTCACAAAAGGTTCTACAGATAACAATTTATACACTAAGATTGAAAATGATAAACTACTAATTATTGTTATTTATTTTTATGATATAATCTTTGGGAGAAATGAAGAATCCATGAGTCAAAATTTTGCTTCAGTAATGCAACAAGAATTTGAAATGTCCTTACTTGGTGAACTTACTTATTTTCTTGGTCTACAAGTACATCAAACAAAAGATGGTATCTTTCTTTCAAAAACTAAACATCTCAAGAAGATCTTGAAGAAGTATGGAATGGAAGATTCTAAACTAGTATGTACTCCAATGTTAACAGGATGCAGTATTAGTTCTAACGATGAATAACCAGCAGTAAACCAACCAAATTACAGATCTACGATTGGGAATCTGCTTTATCTAATAGGTACCAGACCTAATATCATGCATGCAGTAGGAATTGTTGGAAGATTCAAAGAAAATCCAAAGGAATCACATCTTTAGGAAGTCAAAAGATTTTTCAAATATCTTCAGGGAACTCAGGACTTTGGACTATGGTATCCTAAAGATACATACATTACTCTTCATGCATATACATATGCATATTGGGTAGGAAATGTTGATGATCGAAAGAGCACTAGTGGAGGTTCATTCTATATGAGTTCTCGGTTAGTGTCATGGTTCAACAAGAAACAAAGTTCAATTGCCTTATCTACAAGTGAAGTAGAATGTGTGGCTGCTACATCTTGCTACACAGAACTACTTTAGATGATGCAAACATTGCAAGACATTCAGGTCACATGTACTCCACCCATCTCCATTCTATGTGATAATACAAGTGCCATCAATATTTCAAAAAATCCTATCATGCACTCCAAGACCAAGCACATACCCATTAAGTACTATTTTCTATGAGAACAAGTTCTTGAACAAAAGGTTAAATTGGAGTATGTTCCCTCTAAATAACAGGTCGCTGATATATTCAATAAAGCGCTTCCTAGAGAAACATTTGAATATCTCAGACAAAAGCTGGGAGTATTTGTTGCATCATCCTATTGTTAAATCCAGGTTTCAGAGGAAGGTTATTATACATGGGTTTAATGAAGTATAGTCGCATATACATGCCGGTTTCTGTGGCTGAAGGAGAGTATATGTTTTTTTGACAGAAAAATAGTGGATCAAACTCTAATATGGATGCTCTGTCTAATATTGATGATTACAGCCTGACGATATGCTTTGTTCATTGATTCTTATCTGACGGATAAAGATGCCTTGATGAATGACTTGTTGACGATGCACAGGTAGAAGAGGTTTAGGGGGAGAATTAGCCTTCACACACATTCTGCATTGTTGGCATCATGGTTGCTGAGTTTAGCTATGGCTTCAGATACTTATATATCATTTGTTGCATAAGTCATGTAAATATATAGGGTGTGATATGAATTCTTCTGTCATGGTCTATATTTCAATGAGTCCTATTGGACATATGATGTAATTTGTATCCCCACTTTGCATGGGATGGATGATGTAATAATTGTTGTATTTTTGTCATGTATAAAATTGGTATATTCCCACTTGGTTGGGTGGATGAGTCAAATATGGTGTGTCCCCACTTGGTTGGGTGATTGATGTCTGTATGAATCATTGGTCATATGGAGGTCATACTCGTTTAGTTCAGTTATAGAGTCATGTTATTCTTTTGAAAAATATCTCTACAGACTGGGCATGTACTTAGGGGGAGCATGGACAACATAATGTATATCAAAGGGGGAGAATAGCTTGGTCTACCCTTTGCCCTTGATGTCAAAGGGGGAGAGTATTTTGGTGTTGCTTGTTATCTCTAACAGTTTCTACAACTTTCAGTAATCAACACCAGCATGGTTGACATCAATTCCAAAGGATGAGATTGTTGGAATTATGATACAACTGTTGTCCTTGATGGCAACTCACTCATAGTTCAGTTCAGTTTTGATGAAATGCAACCCACAATGTAACAGGTCCATTCAGATGTAATAGGGCACTGGTACAGAAGAACATGAAGATGGAACTAAAGTCTACTAATCAGAATGAAGAAGTTGAAGGTAAAGGATGGTGAAAAGTAGTTTAAGATGTATACGTAGGTCCACTTAGTTAAAACAGTATACATGTTGCTTCATAGAACAAAATGAGCGTATACGTATACACACACTTTCACAAGAAGAAAAGAACGTATATGTTGGAAAATTAGTGAAATTCAAGAGGAGACAATAACAGGGGTCAATACCATGGTATTAGCCCATAATATTGAGCGGAGTAATGACTATTTGATCCCATCCAAGAATACCATGGGTCCTAAGTGGTTTTGGTCTGAGGTATTGATAAAGGCCTAAAACTATATAAGGAGGAGAAGATCATAAGGCCAGAGTATGCAAGTGAAAAGGGTTTCTAAGGAATACTTCTATATGAAGTATAATTTATGTTGCAGGGGCTATGTTTGTGATTTGATCTGACATATTTTGTGCACTTTGAATTCAATGTTGGATCAAGATCATGAGATCTGAAATGAATTATCATTGGGTGATCTGATATTGATTGGGCTAGATCTGATTGTGTACACCTGTTTTATTCTTTAAATGTCATGATCTGGGTTTGTCTGAAGTTTGGAATAGCAGTGAAGTTATGAGTTAATATTTGCAGATCTATATGCTGGTTCGTCTCGGTAAAAGCGTGTGTACACGCAGGTTCTACTCTTCCAAGTAGTGTATACAAAGGAAAGGCCTATTCTTAAAGATCTGACTGATCTATTTAATTAGTTTTGTTGTTTTATTGTTGTATGTCAATGAAGTATTCTTAGATCTAAATGTAAAACTAAATGCATAAGGAGTTGGATATCTGATTGATTGCTTGTACAAGTGAGAAGGGTGATCTCTGCTACTATCTATGTAAATCTCTATAAATTGATAGTAGATACTCAGTCTATTGCTGGTTGGTACAAACTTGATTCAAAAGTTTTATGTTTTAGTAGTTTTGAAGTTATACGCAAGTTTGATTAAAGGAAGTAGCGTATACACGCAAGTTGGGTTCAGTAAAGTAGTGTATACACTTTGATGCATGATTTTTGAGGTTACAACTGGTTCTGAATGATAATGCAGGTTTCTGGGTCAGCACAGTGTTCTAGTGACAGTGATTTGACTATTCAAATTAACTGATTATTGGTTGATGCAGTTTGAAAGTCATGATGGGTCCAGTATGAAAAGTTGATTAAATGAGGCCTGCATGTGTATTTTTGTGTACCAGGAGCATCCAGTCTAAAAATTTATGAAACGTGGTCCCTGGAGGAAGAGACAAGGTTGTAGCCTTCTATAGGCCAACACCTATGTACTAGTAAACAAATTGGCTAGTACAAGAGCTAGGGGGTTGTAGCCCCCTTCCAGTAGAAACTGGAAAATGAGAGAATGTTGTAGCCTTCTGTAGGAGGGTGCCTACATACTGGTATGAGTCTGCACCTGTTATGAAACCAGCTCAAGAAAAGATATAAAAGATAGATCAACGCCTTAGAATTCAGCCTCTTCGAGGGGGCAACCTCCTTTACATTACATAAATGAACAATTCTTGGATGATACAAATGACAAAACCTCCTTTCTATATATAGGAGTCTAAGGAGTCACAATATAATCCAGCCGACCTAACAATAATAATATAAAGCCACAAAAATAACAATAGAGGGATTCTATGGGGCATAGGAATAACAATATGGGGGTAATAGGGCACAACAATATAAATAAGGGGTATAACTACAATAGTAATGGGGTAATCACTAGTATTATAGGGACCCAACATGCCCCTCTCCTTCAAAAAAGTGTTGTCCTCAACGCTTGAGTAGTTCTGGATACTTCTGCATAAAATTCTCATCCTCCCATGTGGAATCTTCAGCGGATAAGTTCTTCCACTTGATAAGATACTCTGAAATTGATCGATTTCGTAGCTGTCGAGTTCTTGTTTCTGTGACTGCTTCCGGTTCCAATATAATTTTTCCTTCCTCGTCAAGTTCTGGCAATATTGTTTGAATTGGGAGCTTGTCACCTATAACCTTCTTTAAACATGAAACATGGAAAACTGGGTGCAATCGAGAAGCTGCAGGAAGCTCCAATTTGTATGCCATAGTACCAATCTTTTGCAACACCTTGTACGGACCATAATACTTTGGTGATAATTTATTATCCTTCTTAGCTTGCTTTAGGGACATTTGCTTATATGGTTGTAGCCGTAGGAATACCCAATCACCTACATCAAAACTTCTTTCACTGCGATGTTGATCTGCCTGTTGTTTCATTCTATTTTGTGCCAACACGAGGTTATCCTTTAAGAGTTGGAGGACTTGTTGTTGATGTTCGATGTGATGTTCCACTGCCTGAACCTTAGAATTTTCTCTTAAATATGATGTGATGGATGGTGGTTGATACCCATAAAGTGCCATAAATGGGGTCATTTTTGTTGTTGTATGGAAGGAAGTGTTATACCACCATTCAGCCAGAGGCAACCATTTGACCCATTGTGTCTGTTTATCAGATACAAAGCAACGAAGATATCCTTCCAAACATTTGTTTACTATCTCAGTTTGCCCATCAGATTGAGGATGATAAGATGAGCTATGAGCTAACTGAGTACCAAGACAAGAAAATAATTCTGTCCAAAAATTTCCAGTGAAAATGGGATCTCTGTCACTTACAATAATCTTTGGGTTTCCATGTAGCTTTTGAACTGTTTCCATAAATGCAGTAGAAACTGTACTGGCTTTAAATGGATGTGATAATGCACAAAAGTGTGCATACTTGGTAAGTCTGTCAACTACCACCATGATGACACTCTTTCCCTCAGACTTGGGTAAACCTGTGATAAAATCCATTGAAACCTCCTCCCAACGTTGGCTTGGAATGGATAAAGGTTGTAATAGACCCGGTGTCTTAATTGTTTCAACTTTATTTTGCTGGCAAACCAAACATTCCGCCACAAACTTTTGAATATCTGATTTAAGGCCATCCCAAAAAAATTCCTTCTTAACCCTGTGGTAAGTTTTTAAAAATCCTGAGTGCCCTCCTAAGGGAGAAGTGTGCAATTCCATAAGAATCTTTTGTTTTAGCTGGGAATTCTTACAGAGGTATAAGCGATCTTTGTACCATAACGAATCATTTTGTCAGCTAAATGTATCAGAAGTACTGGAATCTTGTTGTAGCTTTCGAATAAGTGCCCACACTTCTTCGTCATTCTTCCATTCCTCCCTTGCTTCGTTTATCCAATCTGGTTGGATAATAGAAATGGCACACAACAATGCTTCCACATCCTCATCCTTTCTTGAGAGTGCATCTGCCACCACATTTTGCTTCCCTTTTTTGTAGATGATTTCAAAGTCATAACCCAACATCTTTGTGACCCACTTTTGTTGCTCTTCAGAGGATAATCTTTGTTCTAAAAAGTATTTAAGGCTATCATGATCCGTTTTTACCTTGAAGTGTCTTCCCATTAGGTAGGGTCGCCATTTCTTAAGTGCATGGAGTATTGCCAACATTTCCTTCTCATAAATAGCTTTGCTTAAAAACTTTCCCTTGATTGGACGACTTTCAAAAGCAATGGGTCTTTCATCTTGCATTAGAACAGCACCAATTCCATTTCCTGAAGCATCACATTCCACAATAAAGGTTTTTGTGAAGTCCGGTGTAGCTAAGACCGGTGCTTGGCACATTGCCTCTTTAAGATGTTCAAAGGCCTTTGTTGCTTCCGGAGTCCATGAAAATGAATCTTTCTTCAATAATGTTGTTAGAGGTGCTGCTATTCTCCCATAATTCTTAACAAACTTGCGATAATACCCTGTCAACCCAAGAAATCCTCGCAGATGCTTTATGGATGTGGGGATTTTCCATTCCTTAATGGCTTTAATTTTGCTAGGGTCTACCTTAACTCCTTCATGAGATACAATATGACCCAAATATTCCACCTCCTGGACTCCAAAGAAACATTTGGATCTTTTTGCATATAATTGTTTCTCCTCCAATAGTTGTAGCACCCTGTCAACATGTTCAACATGATCCTTCCAAGACTTGTTGTAGATTAGTATATCATCAAAAAATACTAACACAAATTTTCTAAGGAATGGTTTGAAAATTGAATTCATCAAACCTTGAAATGTTGAAGGTGCATTGGTAAGGCCAAAAGGCATGACCAAAAATTCATAATGACCCTCATGAGTTCTAAATGCTGTTTTCGGAATGTCTTCAATCTTCATTCTGATTTGATGATATCCCGAACGAAGATCCAACTTGGTGAAGTAAATTGATCCATGCAATTCATCCAGTAATTCATCAATAACAGGAATGGGGAACTTATCTTTAATAGTGAGCTTGTTGAGCTCCCTATAATCTGGACACATGCGCCATGATCCATCCTTCTTGTGCACCAATACTACTGGAGCTGAGAAAGAACTTTGACTCGGTTGAATTATACCAGCCTCTAGCATTTCTGCAACCATACGTTCAATTTCACTTTTTTGGACATAGGGATATCTGTACGGCCTGATGTTTGGAGGAACACTTCCTGGAATCAGATGAATAGCATGATCATGATCACGCATAGGTGGGAGACCCTTGGGAGTCTCAAATACCTTGGAATGATTGTCCAAGACTTTTTGGAGATCTGGAGAAATAGATGATTCCAATGTGGAAACATCTAGCGAACATAATTGTGCAATTACACCTCTTTGCTCCTTTTTTAGAAGCTTTGTCATACCATTAGAGCTGATTATCTTTCCTGGTTTCCCTGCAATACCCCTTAATTCAACTTCCTTTCCTTCCGAAGAAAATTTGATGAAAAGTTCTTGAAAATTAAAAGCTATTGTACCCAAGGATTGTAGCCATTGGACTCCTAGTACAACATCAGCACCTCCCATTGGAATGGAAAGCATTGGGCTAGTCAATACATATTCTCCCATGGATAGCTTGATATTATGGCACTTTCCAGAGCAATTTATTGTTCCTCCATTTGCAATCATCACTTGACACTCTGGTGCTGGATATAGGAAGCAATTCAATTCTTTTGCTACCCTACAATGAATAAAATTGTGGGTGCTTCCTGAATCAATCAACACTATTACCTTTTTCTTGATTTGTCCTTCTATCTTGATGGTTTGAGGAGTGGTAATTCCCGCCAATGCATTACAAGATATGGTCGGATTTATTTGTTCTTCATCTAGGCTTTGTTCCTGGAGTATATCTTCTTCTTTTGACCTTTCTTGCTCCTTTTCTTCTTCCTCTTCACAATCTATGTAGAATAATTTCTTCTCAGCACACTTATGACCTTTAGTGTATTTGCTATCACAACTGTAACAAAGCCCTTTTGCTCTTTTTTCTTCCAATTGTTGTGGTGTCAACCTTATAGGTTGTGGAAGACTAGGGGCAACAACACTTCCGTCTTTATAGTTGTGAGTGGTATGCTTCCTGGTTGCCATAATTTTGCTTTCCATTTTTCTTGCTAACCTGAATGCCTTCTCTAATGAATCAGGTTCCCAAAGGCGAACATCATGTTGGATATTATCCTTTAAAGACCCTATGAACACATCAATCCTATGCTCCTCTGGAATATCTTTTACCCTTATGTTCAATTTTTGGAACTCCTCAATGTGCTCCATTACTGAACCCTTTTGTTTGAGACTTATCAATTGGCTAAAAAAAGTGTTGCTTTTTGTATCTTCATAATGTGCTATCAATTCTTCCGTAAAAATTGCCCAAGTGATAAATTGTTTACGAGAGAAAAGCCATTGATACCATACAAACTGATTTGGTTCCAAATATACAGTTTCCATACGTACCTTTTGTGCATTTTGCACATTATTGAGATCGAAAAATTGCTCCATCTGTAATATCCATGTGGCGGGATCCTTGCCATCAAACTTCCTCATATCGATTTTTGGAATATGGTGATTCTTCGATCCAACATTAGCGTCTATGGTATCATGATTAACATTTCTTTTGTTCTCATCATGAGTTTCCTTTACTACCTTTTCACCATTAGTGACCCTTTCTTGTAGCAACTTCTTCAATTCTTCCATATCTGTCTTCAAATCTATCTTCAAATCTCCCATGTCTCTCTTCAAATCTGTCTTTGAATCATCCATCTTAGCTTCAATGCCCTTTATCTTAGATTCCACGCCACTTATCTTAGCTTCTGTTAGCTTTTGTGAGTGTGACATTTGTTGCACTTGTTCTTGTAATTTTGATATATCATGTAGCATTTCTTCTTCTTCTTCATGAGTCATGCTAGAGCTTTCAGGTTCCTTACTAGGTGTTTGCATTTTCTTTCCTTGGGGCATCAGTTACTGATAATAATGCTTTACTATGCCCTTTGAATTCCGTTAAACCAAGCTTACACAAAAATAAAAAAAAAAACTACACACCTTTTTTCACTTTATAGAAGCCTGATATTGAATCTGATGTATCTCTGTAATTTCGGATCATCCAGTTCTGAAATTTTTACCTGAAGTAGACTTCTGCGTCCTCTTTCCAATGCCACAAGTCTAAGCCAAATTGGATTCTCCAAGGAAGAGTTATGTGAAATCTCCCACAGTGACTTGCTTTTAGATTGGTTCAGTAGAGCGAAATTGTACGACGTGCCACGAGTCACTGTTTCAACCTTTGAATTTGAAAAACACACACAAGAAACTAAAGTCCGTCCTCTTTCTGTACCTTTTTACGAAATTTCCATCCGATCCTCAGAGAGAGAGTTATGACGATTTTCCCCAGGTCACCTGTTTTGAATGTAATTCAGGAGTCTGCAAAAAGGCCAACTTCCTCAGATCATATCTCCAAAAATATCGCGCGAAAAGCTCTGAAATTCGGACCCAAGGTTCAGCGCCAATTCTTCTCAAATGGGTTATTTTTGCGAATTCTGAAACATCACAAAAAAAAGCTATAGCGAAAATGCCACGATGACCTGTTTGGAGCAGCGAAACCCTAGAATCCAAAGCTCTGATACCAAATGTTATGAAACCAGCTCAAGAAAAGATAGAAAAGATAGATCAACGCCTTAGAATTCAGCCTCTTCGAAGGGGCAACCTCCTTTACATTACATAAATGAACAATTCTTGGATGATACAAATGACAAAACCTCCTTTCTATATATAGGAGTTTAAGGAGTCACAATATAATCCAGCCGACCTAACAATAATAATATAAAGCCACAAAAATAACAATAGAGGGATTCTATGGGGCATAGAAATAACAATATGGGGGTAATAGGGCACAACAATATAAATAAGGGGTATAACTACAATAGTAATGGGGTAATCACTAGTATTATAGGGACCCAACAACACCACTACAAGATTGTAAACAGATTCTCTTATTATTAAAAGAAGACAGAGACGACAACAGTAGGTGGTTTTCATCCACATTGGGTTTCCACCTTAAATCTTGGTGTTCATGTGTGTTTCTTATGTGTGATGGTTTATTCTATTTTTACTACGCTGTTTAATAAGTTATTGATGCATTGGTTAAAGATCAACACATGATAAATTGAATAAATCACAAGTTCTTTGGGTATATGTTGGTTTCTCTAATCACAGTAGCATGTACATGCTAGTTCACTAAACAGAAGTAGTGTACATAAATCTGTTTGGGAAATGAAAAATTATTGATCTGATAATACTAATTCCCCCCCCCCCCCCCAAGTATTATTTCCAACAGTATCATTGCCCTATTTTCATGAATTATATGGCAGGAGGAGGGCCCATGCCTCTGAGGTAGGAAGCCCCAGTAGGACCAAGCGTAGGGCCTACGCTGTGGTGCACTATCTGTCAAGTAGCAGG
This sequence comes from Pinus tabuliformis, assembly GCA_031772625.1. Lineage (NCBI taxonomy): Eukaryota > Viridiplantae > Streptophyta > Pinopsida > Pinales > Pinaceae > Pinus > Pinus tabuliformis. Next base: position 633,977,170 of record CM062819.1, on the reverse strand, counting down.
AAAAAATGTAACAGACAATTGCCACTTGCTGCAAAAATTTGTGTAGACACCGCAATAGTTATTTTGCAATTTCTTTAAATAAGTGGGCCATGATGAGTGTAACTACCATAGTTATGAATTGATGATCAAAAGAATGCCCACATATCAAATGCAAACAAAAACTCGACCTCTGGATGAAGGTGCTGGGGGAGCGTGCACGAGGCCGAGGAGGAGGAGGACCTAGTAGAGGTCAGGGGAAAGTTATTTGCTATAATTATGGAGTGCCAAGACACTACAAGCAAGAATTTACGAGCCAGACACACTCGCCATGCCAGTATTGTACTAATTTTGACCACGCGATAGAGGAATTCCCTATACTGATATCTAAGATGCAGGAAAAGAAGGTGCAACCTCAACAGCCTACCCAAAACTTACAGATGATGAGGGTCAAACCTCGCAAAGAGGACCCTAATGTGAATATTGTGTTGTGAAGTGGGATGATGACCGGTGATGATAAAGGGAAGCAGCTTGAAGAAAGTGAGTGGGTTTGCAAGGCTCTAGAAAAGGAGGTTGGATTTGATCTAGAGCATGTGAGGGAAACATTCATGGAAGTAAAGAAAATCTTCGTTGAGGCCTCTACCTCAGGAAGTCAAGATAAATTATCTGAAGAAGTTGACCCCTCTATGCTTACCACCTTTTTGGAGACTTGTATGAAGCCATTGAGCGATAGCAAGGTTGTGAAAGGATTACAAGAACTGATAAACATGTGTGCTGGTAAGGAAACTTCTCCTGAAGGGAACCACACAGTCAGAAAGATAGGCAAACATAAGATGAGAACAAGGCATGAGATCAGGCTCACCACGCAAATAGGAGAATATGAAATGGATTAGGTTATTATAGATCTGGGGTCAGATACAAATGTTTTACCCAAATGGACATGAGAAAGGATGGGGAGACCTGTGCTGGAGTGGTCTCTGATTCAGCTAAGGATGGAAAATCAACAAAAGGTTATTCCTATGGGGATATTTCATGGAGTGACAATAGATATAGAAGATGCAAGCACATTGGCCGATTTTGAAGCGATAGATATTTTCAATGAAAAAATTCCATACCCCACACTCCTTGGAATTGATTGGGCTATCGATATGAATGGGGTCATCAATTTGAAGAAGCGAACAACGTAATTTGAGAGGAAATCTCTTTGTGTAGTAGTACCTTTGGACCCTATAGAAGGACCGCACTACACCGAACTAGTCCATGATTATGAGGAGAGCGACGATGATTTGGACCAAATCTATAAAATAATGATGCGAGACCAATATTGGGTTAATCTGACTGTCGATGGAAGAATTGCATGGGACCGCAAAAGTTCTTGTACATCAGATTCAGATGAGGAATTGGAACATTGGTAGAATAGGGTGCACAAAGTATCTACACTGCGTTGTAATATGATGACTAAATCGCTGCGCTATGTATCATTGGAGGTAAGAAATTTTCCTTATTATGATGGTCTAACTGAAGTAGACAAATTTTTGGATGCATTTGAAAGGGAAGTACCAGAGAAGCATCGCTTTCAAGCCTTGGATTTGGCGTTGCGTGCTACGTCTGCAAGGTGGTGAGATACGCATAAGGATAGTTTTGATGAATGACGCGAGTACAAATGAATGATGAGATTGTGGTTTGGTTGCCCAAAATTTCGGCTAATAGAGAAATGTGAAATGAGGAATGATTATGGGATGGAACCACAACCAGAGTGGGTGCATATTTTCTATCACACTTTGTACATCATTCCTATGAGTTGGTACTTGGAAACGAAGCTTCGCCACGGCACCGTGGAGTGGGATATTTTAAGAGAGGGATTTTTTATGACATTCAACTTTGAAGATGGGTTCAAATGTATTGATATGGTGCTGCAAGGTCAAGGCAGGGATCTTCAAAATACCGCAGGATCATTTGGAATTGATTAAACCAGATTGGAGCACCTAGCTGCACCATGCGCTGGAGTGCTATAATGTGACTACTGAAGAAGAAGATGAGGATCCAAGGAACATCAAAATCCCAGAGGAAAAAGGCCACCGTGAAGTTTAGGGACCGCAGATAGAGAATCTAGATATCACCGCGCCATTGAAAACTAGACAAGTGAACATTGCTACAAAGGCGGAGTTGAAATTTGTGAAAATTAGGGACTACTGGGATGATGCCATAGTATATAAGGTCGCTGAGTTGCTCTGTGAGTACCAGGATTTGTTCCCTACAAAGTTTTCAGACCTAAAAGGGATCATAGGGGACTTAGGCGTAATGAAGATTACCTTAAAGCTAGACGTGAAGCAGATTAAGCAAAGGCCCTATCGCTTTAATCCAAAGTATAAAGAAAAGGTCTGCTTGGAGTTAGATAAGATGTTGGAAGAAGGTATTATTGAACCATTGGAGGAGTCTGATTGGGTGAGCCCAATGGAAGTCTAGGAAAAGAAACAAATGGGAGGGATACAAATTTGAGTAGATATTAGGAAGCTTAATGATGCTTGCATTCATGATCCTCTTTTGACACCATTCACAGATGAAGTATTGCATAATGTTGGAGGGCAGGACACTTATTCATTCAATGATGGGTTCTTTGGATACCATAAAATTAAGATCACACCAGAAGACAGGAGCAAGACGACCTTCGCGACAGAGTGGGGATGCGTCCACTATACCGTGATGCCTTTTGGACTTAAGAATGCACGGTGATCTTCTCATGTGTAGTCATCGTGGTGTTCAAAGAGTTCATTCACAAATTTTGGAGGTGTATTTTGATGATTGGACAGTGTTTGGAATGGTAAAGCACCATTGTTTCTGGGAAAAATAGTGTCTTGTCGGACGACTAACCCTCTAGATTTGGCAGCTACCATAGAAACAACAGTTTAAAGCAATTCAATGATTTTTCCTATGTGTAGCAAATAAGAGAAAGATAGTGGAACCAACCTGGAACTTCTGCTTAATCCCTTGCTTGATCTCTCTCTCCTTTGGCAGATCTTGCAACTCCTCCCCGTACTTAACACGCTTGGAGAGTACCTGCATAAGTACAGCAACAAAGAACCGTCAAAGCATCGTGATCTATTACAACATAAACATTACAAAATCAGATATATAATGAACAAATGATAGCATTCACAATTGCACAATCATATGGGAGAAAACTTGAAGAGATTTATTAATAGAAAGGAGAATTAAAACCTAGTTGTCTGATCCAGTGCCATCCTTCCAGCTTCAATCCCTCTTCACCTCATGAAATAGCAAGATCACTCCAACTAGAATACAATGTCCTCTCCTTAATTACAAACTATCAGCACTTACTTGCAATTCACAACATTCCAGCCTCTTGATCTCTTGGATGGGAGATCAATTTATAGATTTTTGCAAGGGTGTGAGTCATCCATGGGGTTTGATTAGTGTCATTCCACTTGTTACAATTGGTTCCACAAGAGAAGGGATTGGAGATGGTTTCCTAGTTCCCTTGTTCATCCTTGGGCGAATTCAGAGAGGCAAGTGGCACAGGAGAAGTTTCTAGAAGATTCAATGAGCAACCAACTAACAAACTGTCTTGAAAATTTGTCCGTCCTCACCCATCACCCTATAGAAGGCCTAAATAGTATGCATCGCACCTTGGCAGTGTACCACTCAGTATGCATCACACTTTTCCAGTGGAGCAGTCAGTATGGTTCAACTTAGGCAATTTTTGGATGGTTTCTCAGATGGAACTTTTGAGGAATGATGTATTCAGATGACTATGTTCCTTTAGGGTATGAAACAACTCTTTTAGGGTTTGATGAGCCCTAATACATTGAAATATAATTTTGGGGTTGATGTGCCCAAATATGTCTATAATAGTTGCCCCCTAAAGCATGAGGTTGTAAATATCCATGTCGGGTGAAATGCTTTATCATGAGGATCCGAAGTTTCGAACTGGAAGGTGACCTGCATAAGTTACAATACTATACATCATTATAATATGATTTTCATGATATAGCTAAGGGAGGCATTCTCTTGCTCAACTTTACAAATTTCATTTCATGTACATAGATCAGATAGTCGTATGCAGATGCAAACTCATGATTCTACAGATATAGAGTCGCAATCCATGATTAGGATGATCATCTGTGTAGAGCCTTTGTACATTTGATGTTTTTATATCCTTGAATATATCGCAACCCGGATGGATGAAACTAGATCTGGGGTCTTCAAACTCATTCAATCTTCGCTCAATGTACAATTTAATCCATGTGAAGAGATGTTTGGAAGTCGAACATGGAAAGACATTGTCTGATTACCAGCCAATGATGTGAGCTGTTAACAGACACGAGAGGAATCACCGATAATGATAATGATCCTCAAGGTACTACAGTACAATTCACGTGGTATGAATACATGATTCGATGTCGAACACCATGCAAAATCTTTCGATCGAAGGCCATTGATGTCAACCTGTCGTCATAAGTGAGAAACTTGCCTTTGATGTATGCAAGCTTCAAAGCACTGAAATGGTTGTTTCTAAGTCAACTTCTTGGATAATGAGCTGATGTTGACAAGAAGTGACTCATCGTAGGAGGGCCTTGATGTATCCCACATCTACGACATGAAACAAAGCAAATGATTTCTAGAGGTGAAAATGAACTAACGACACAAGGTTCAGGAATGGTGGTCATGAAAAAAATGAAGGTAGGAGGTATTGCAGTGTATGAGACATTAACAGGATGAATTCTCTTGAACATGTCGGTGACACTGAGATGAATTGGTAGCGTTAACCCCAAAAGATGGATGGTATGAAAGACCAATGGTATGATGACCGGTGAATGGAATAACCCAACCCAACTCAATCATGGAGATGAAGTGAAAGTGTCATGTTCAAGAGCGACTTGCTACCATAAATTCTTCAAGTTGTTTCCCTTTTTTCCCCAGTCATTGCTGACTAGTATCTCTTTATTTTTCTCAATCTTGAGGAGGATAACATATGCTTGTTCTATAATTCGCCCTTCGGGCAAACCTGTCACTGTTTAATATTTTAATGAGCTTATCGACAGTGAAACTCGGTCTCTTCTATATGGACAAGTTTGTCGCTATTATTTTAACAAGTTTAACGACAAGGATAACTCGGTCCCTTTTATGTTTAGATATTTTGAAAAGGGATGAAAAGAAAACTCCATAAGTTCTTTTTCGTAAAATAATCCCTCAGGTCCAAAAAAGGACAAAATAATACAGGAGGGATGACATTTCCAATACTTTAATGAGATGGAAAGGACACGCGCTCAACAATATTTTTATCTTTAAAGAGTCTGAAAAGAGTTTAAAGAGGACTCTATTTTGAGGAAGGAGTGGTGTCTAGGGTAGCAACTAGCTCCGGTGAAGTTGGAACTTCTCAAAACATGTTGATTTATGTGAAGAGGCTGGCTAATAAGACCACTCATTGCAACTGTTCCTCAAAAAGGGTAGAACAACCAAGTGAAAGCGTATGATCAGCCAAAGAGATGGTGGCGATGGGATGAAAACAACCAAGGCTCATTTTATAGAAAAGGCTGATAGAATGGAAATCAAGAGGGTTAAAAATTTAAAATGGGTTCATTTTTAGACAAGCTTGAACCATAGGGAACTATGCTTGGATTCAATTTCATGTTTACACAAGTTTGAAACAAAAAATTATGCTTGAGTTGGTTTGCATGCCCCTAGCTTGATGAAAGGGAGAGTCTCCTGTAACTAGATTGAAGTCACTACGATGAAGCAGGACAACTATCTAACACCTCTTTGGCTTCGTCCAGATAGACAAAGGTGAATGGTGTGATAGACCAATCACATAACCTACAGGGAAAATTATCTTTACCACTATTGTTTCATTTTTTAACGAGGTTGACACAGTAAAAGAAATATACTCGAAGACTCTTGGTCACAACTCATAAGTGGTCATAAAGGAGAGATCGGGTTCTAATGCCCCTAGTACATAATTTACAACATCACTGAATTGATCGTCAGTCGATGTAGGTATGGAACAGGTTACCACATAATTAACCTATGGTGGGGATGATACTATTGGTATAAGTGGACCATTTAGTGGCGATGGTTGACTAGGAGCTATATTTGGACCAGGAAACGAAAGTTGGTCAATGGTGACAATCCTGCCTTCATGTGGAAAACAAATCACTCGAAAGAGTTTTGAAACAATAGCTCCCATGCCATAAACATAGTCATGCCCAAGAGGTAAATTGTAATCTTAAAGGGCTTGGGACTACCATCACGTTTAGATAAATGGTTTTCGCTCCCAAAGTAATAGGTAACTTAGGAAGGATCCGTAATGGTCAACTAGTTCCTCTGTTAAAGCCCAACATATTCTGTGTTATAGGCACAAGCGGTGGTGAACCGAGCGCTTGCCAAGCAGTTGAGGAAAGGATACTCACTAATGCACCTTCGTCTATAATAGTTCCAGATACAATCATTTTACAAACTTGTATTGTGATCTTGAAAGGCACATAAGAAGGAAGGCGGGATCCTAACAGTCAATTCCAATCAAAGGAAGTGACTAAACTACTTGGAGGGGGTACTGTAGAAATGGGAGAATTAACCCCTTGAGTTACGAGAACTGGAGGATTTTCCTCCTGTCTTGATGGAACAAGTGGATTGCCCCCAAGCTCATTTAAATCTGAGGAAACAAAAAGAACCTGAGTGGTATGGTTTTCACTCTCTTCAAGAAAGGTACGATTAGATGAAGGTGAAATCCAGTCAACTATTACCTTGACCTGTTGATTTTGGTAAGATATAGACTCATAGGATTCACTTTCAGAGAGAGTGGTTTCGACTGACGGTTGATTCTAGTCAGTTGGTTCATCAACTAGTGAAGGATTTAGGAAAAGTTTTCTGTAACCAGATGGAAGTCACTGTGATGAAGCAAGGCGGTTATCCAACACTCTTTTGGCTTCATCCAAATAGGGACAAAGGTGAAAGGGGTGAATCCCTTCACCTAACCTACATGGAAACTTGACCTTTCCCTTCTATCCATGAACTTTACTGTCACTAGTTTATGGTGTGTTACCAACATGATCTCCAGAGGTTGATGACACAGGTTGGGGTGAACGGGAAGACCATTCGTCTAAGATCTGAGGAATGTAAGGAAAATTTAGATGAATATGGTCTCCCGCACAAATTATGCATCGATATCGAACTTTGTGTGGCTTAACGGACAGATTTTCATCAGATGTTTCATTCAAACCAATGGTTACTTGGTTTCCCCTTGCTGAACTGGCTTCTTCTTTTTCTTCTTCTTAGCCACCTGGTTACTAGTACCAATAATTTCACCAAGCAAAGAGGAAGAGGGGGAGTAAGAAACAAACGAGGAAGAAAGCAAAGGGTCAACTTTGGGATCAACTGGAGGTTGATTTTGTCCAATTGGAGGTGTACTCGATTGCAGAGAAATCACAAAATTTTGAACCAAGGAGGTTGAAAACAACCATATTGGAAAGACAATGGTAAATCCCGGAAGGGAAAATTTAGCCATATAAGGAGCACCAATATTTCTGAAGGAAGGAAAAGGACTAGGATTCCCATCATAAGGAATTCCTTGATCGGTGGACTCCAGATTTGTCACCATATGTTTCAACCTAAGATCAACTAAGGAATAGGGATGTTATTCGCGGTCAATTAATTTTAACGACACTTGGACACAAATTTTCTTTTTTAGTTTTTAAGAGTAAAGAAAAAGCTAAAGATGACCCTATTCTCCTTCAATTTTTAATGAGCCTGAAAGGACAAGTGCTCAGATGGACCTTTTCTTTTAGAGAGTTGAAAAGGAATGAAAGTGACTACTCTGGAGAATCTAGACAAAGGGATTACCAAACCAATCGCAAAACTGCAATATACACCTTGGTGATAAATTAAAGAGAAATTACCAAGGACTTATGTATGGCAGTCAATCTTCCCAAATGCTGTGTTCAGTGTATTGCGATCAATAAGGTAGCAAACTCGGTTTCCTATGGATAAATGATTTAAGCCTATTATGGTCTCCCAATATACATGTGACGGTATGGGGAGCACAAGTCCATGCTAGCACTTGTCATATCAAGGAGGAGGAATCACCCAACCTTCAATGAAAATGATAGCCACTAGTTTTAACGATGTCGGAACACGTCACTAGCCTAGACCTCTAGATATGTTGCGTTAAGTTCCAAAGCGTTGTTAGGTTCATTGAAATTTATTTTAAATTTGATCTTGTTTAGAATTTTCCTTTCAATGGTTCACCGCGTAATGATGGTCTGAAATTCCTAAGATGCAATCTACAATGATAAACAATCTTTTTATTTATTTGAGCAATGAAAATCCTAGCTACTAGGGAAAGAAGATTATAGTGCTTTTAAGAAAAGAGCAAAGAGCACACACTAGTGCATTTCCCTAAATCATCTTTTCGCACACAAATCATAAAATTCTAAATGCAAATACATGTATTTGTTTTCACTTCCCTTAATGTGAAAGATGCAAAAAGGGAAACTAAAAGCAATGATCTAAAATATTGCATTCAAAATGACATTTTCGAAAAAAAATTCTTCAAAAAGAGAAAGGAAGACTCAAAATGACACTTTCAATTTTGAATAAAAATGCTTTCGACACTTTGAAAGTAAAAAAATCAAACCAAATGCATCAAGAAAATTTTAATCAATTATCAAGGGAAGGAAGAATTTACGACACTTCTCTTTTCGACAAAAATCGACAATTACGACACTTATGTATCAAAGTGACAAATCGACTAAAACAACTTTTCGACAAAGGATTGTAAATGAGGAACAAATACACAAAAACACTCACTAATCCTAATGTAATTGAGGCTGGTCTAAGTGATGCAAGTAAGCTCCAGTGAAGAGGCACTGCTCATTTGTAGCAAAACAACCCAACAAAACTGAAAACAAATAAAAAACCCTAAATTTCTAGATGGAAAAAGAGTTCAGTCAATCATCGCACCTAGGTTTCATAGAAATTGAGATGCATCACACTTTATACGCTCAGGAGGTGCTATGCATATTGAGTCACAGTGGAAGATAGTGCGATGGTCTAGGGAGCGCAACTGAAAATGTTTTTGGCTCAAATGTGGAGCAGTTTTCAATGAAATCAAGCTTGGTTTTGATGAACAATATTGAGTAAAGTATGATGGAATGTCTTGAGAGGTTACTGAGCTACCAAAAAGGGCACATAGATGTGCTTGCAAGTCAAATGTTTAATTCATAAACTAAACCAGAGATTAACTAAAGCATCATTCATCTACTATGCAATTGTAAAGCAAGATAAGTTCGAAAGCTACCTGGCTGGCTTCAGACTCTGTCTATAGTTTATCAAATTGAACATAAAGAAAACAATAACAACAAACAAACATCTGTTCATTCCCCAGCGGAGTCACCAATTTGTTTCTGGGAAAATTAGTGTATTGTAGAACAACTAACCCTCTAGGTTTGGCATCTACCATATGAACAACAATTTAAAGCAATTCAATGATTTTTCCTATGTGTAATAGATAAGAGAAAGATATTGGAACCAACCTGGAACTTCCGCTTAATCCCTTGCTTGATCTCTCTCTCCTTTGGCAAATCTTGTAATTCCTCCCCATACTTAACACACTTGGAGAGTACCCGCACAAGTACAACAACAAAGAACCATCAAAGCATCATGATCTATTTCAACATAAACATTACAAAATAATATATATAATGAACAAATGATAGCATTCACAATTGCACAATCATATGGGAGAAAAATTGAAGAGCTTTATTAATAGAAAGGAGAATTAAAACCTAGTTGTCTGATCCAGTGCCATCCTCCTACCTTCAATCATTCTTCACCTCATGAAATAGCAAGATCACTCCAACCAGCATACAATTCTCTCTCCTCAATTACAAACTATCAGCACTTACTTGCAATTCACAACATTCCAGCCTCTTGATCTCTTGGATGGGAGATCGATTTATAGATTTTTGCAAGGGTGTGATTCATCCATGGGGATTGATTAGTGTCATTCCACTTGTTACAATTTGTTCCACAAGAGAAGGGATTGGAGATGGTTTCCTAGTTCCTTTGTTCATCCTTGGGTGAATTTAGAGAGGCAAGTGGCACAGGAGAAGTTTCTAGAAGATTCCATGAGCAACCAATTAACAAACTGTCCTAGAAATTTGTCCATCCTCACCCATCACACCCTATAGAAGGCCTAGATAGTATGCATCATACCCTAGCAGTGCACCACTCAATATGCATAGCACTTTTACAATAGAGCAGTCAGTATGGTTCAATTTAGGCAAATTTTAGATGGTTTCTCTGATGGAGTTTTTGGGAATGATGTATTCAAATGACTATGTTCCTTTAGGGTATGAAACAAATCTTTTAGGGGTTGATGAGCCCTAATACATCGACATATAATTTTGGGGTTGATGTGCCCAAATATCTCTATAAAAGTTGCCCCTAAAGCATGAGGTCGTAAATATGCATGTCGGGTGAAATGCTTTATCATGAGGATCCGAAGTTTCGAACTGGAAGGTGACCTGCATAAGTTACAATACAATACATCATCATAATATTATTTTCATGATCTAGCTGAGGGAGGCATTCCCATGCTCAGCTTTATAAATTTCATTACATAGATCGGATAGTCATCTGCAGATACAGACTTGTGATTCTACAAATATAGAGTCGCAATCCATGATTAGGATGACCATCTGTGTAGGGCCTTTGTACATTTGATGTTTTTATATCCTTGAATATATCACAGCCCGGATGGATGAAACTATATCCGGGGTCTTTAAACTCATTCAATATTCACTCGATGTACAAGTCAATCCATGTGAAGAGATGTTCTGAAGTCGAACATGGAAAGACATCGCCTGATTACCAGCCAATGATGTGAGCTGTTAATAGACATGAGAGGAATCCCTGATAATGATAATGATCCTCAAGATACTACAGCAAAATTCACATGGTGTGAATACATGATCCGATGTCAAACACCATGCAAAATCTGTCGGTCGAAGGCCATTGATGTCAACCTGTCGCAGGAAGTGAGAAACTTGCCATTCATGTATGCAAGCTTCAAAGAACTGAAATGGTTGTTTCTAAGTCAAATTCTTGGATAATGAGCTGATGTTAACAAGAAGTGACTCGTCATAGGAGGGCCTTGATGTATCCCACATCTACGACATGAAAAGAAGCAAATGATTTCTGGAGGTGAAAATGAACTGACGACACAAGGTTCAAGAATGGTGGTCATGAAAAAATGAAGGTAGGAGGTATTGCAGTGTATGAGACATTAAAAGGATGACTTGTCTTGAACATGTCGGGGACACTGAGATTAATTGGTAGCGTTAACCCCAAAAGATGGATGGTATGAAAGACCAATGTTATAATGATTGGTGAATGGAATAACCCAACCCAACTCAATCATGGAGATGAAGTGAAAGTGTCATGTTCAAGAGCGACTTGCTACCATAAATTCTTCAAGTTTTTTTCCCTTTTTTCCCCAGTCATTGCTGACCAGTACCTCTTTATTTTTTTCAAGCTTGAGGAGGATAACATATGCTTGTTCTATAATTCACCCTTCGGGTGAACCTATCGCTATTTAATATTTTAACAAGTCTAGAGACAGTGAAACTTGGTCTCGTCTAGATGGACAAGTTTGTCGCTATTATTTTAATGAGTTTAACGACAAGGATAACTCTGTAATTTTTATGTTTAGAGAGTTTGAAAAGGAATTAAAAGAAAACTCCATAAGTTCTTTTTCGTAAAATAATCCCTCAGGTCCAAAAAAGGATAAAATAATACAGGAGGGATGACATTTCAAATACTTTAATGAGTTGGAAAGGACAAGTGCTCGACAATATTTTCATGTTTAAAGAGTCTGAAAAGAGTTTAAAGAGGACTTTATTTTGAAGAACAAGTGGTGTCTAGGGTAGCAACTGGCTCCGGTGATGTTGGAACTTCTCAAAACATGTTGATTTATGTGAAGAGACTAGCTAATAAGACCACTCATTGCAACTATTCCTCAAAAAGGTTAGAACAACCAAGTGAAAGTGTATGATTGGCCAAAGAGATGGTGGCAATGGGATGAAAACAACCAAGGCTCATCTGATAGAAAAGGTTGATAGAATGGCAATCACAAGGGTTAAAAATTGAAAATGGGTTAATTTTTAGACAAACTTGAACCATAGGGAACTATGCTTGGATTCAGTTTCATGTTTACACAAGTTTGAAACAAAAAATTATGCTTGATTTGGTTTGCGTGCCCCCATCTTGATGAAAGGGAGAGTCTCCTATAACCAGATGGAAGTCACTGTGATGAAGCAGGATGATTATCCAACACCTCTTTGGCTTCGTCTAGATAGACAAAGGTGAATGGTGTGATAGATCAATCACATAACCTACAAGGAAAATTATCTTTACCACTATTTTTTTATTTTTTAACGTGGTTGACACAGTAAAAGAACTATACTCGAAGACTCTTGGTCACAACTCATAAGTGGTCATAAAGGAGAGATCGAGTTCCAATGCCCCCATTACATAATTTACAACATCACTGAATTGATCGTCAATTGATGTAGGTATGGAGCAAGTTGCGAGATAATTTACCTGTGGCAGGGATGATACTATTGGTATTAATGGACCATTTAGGGACGATGGTTGACTAGGAGCTATATTTGGACTGGGAAATGAAAGCTGGTCATTGGTGACAATCCTGCCTTCATGCGAAAAATAAATCGCTCGAAAGAGTGTTGAAACAATAGCTCCCATGCCATAAACATAGTCACACCCAAGAAGTAAATTGTAATCTTAAAGGGCCTGGGACTACCATCACGTTCATATAAATTATTTTCCCTGCCAAAGTAATAGGTAACTTAGGAAGGATCCCTAACAGTTGACTAGTTCCTCTGTTAAAGCCCAACAGATTCTGTGTTATAGGCACAAGCGGTGGCGAATCGAGCGCTTGCCAAGCAGTTGAGGAAAGGATACTCATTGATGCACCTTCGTCTATAATAGTGCCAGATACAATCATTTTACAAACTTGTACTATGATCTGGAAAGGTACATAAGGAAGGCGGGATACTGACAGTGGACTCCAATCAAAGGAAGTGACTAAACTACTTGGAGGGGGTACCATAGAAACGAGAATTAACCCCTTGAGTTATGAGAATTGGAGGATTTTCCTCCTATATTGATGGAATAGGTGGATTGCTCCCAAGCTCATTTGAATCTGAGGAAACAAAAAGAACTTGAGTGGTATGATTTTCACTCTCTTCGAGAAAGGTACGATTAGCTGAAGGTGAAATTGGGTCAACTGTTACCTCGACCTGTTGATTCTAGTCGGGTATAGACTCATAGGATTCACTTTCAGAGAGAGTGGTTTCGACCGACGGTTGATTCCGGTCAATCGGTTCATCAACTAGTGAAGGATTTAGGGAAAGTTTCCTGTAACTAGATGGCAGTTGCTGCGATGAAGTAGGATGGTTATCCAACACTCTTTTGGCTTCATCCAAATAAGGAAAAAGGTGAAAGGGGTGAATCCCTTCACGTAAGCTACATGGAAACTTGACCTTTCCCTTCTGTCCATGAACTTTACTATCACTAGTTGATGGTGTGTTACCAACATGACCTCCAGAGGTTGATGACACGGGATGGGGTGAACGGGAAGACCATTCTTCTAAGATCCGAGGAATGTAAGGACAATTTCTATGAAGATGGTATCCCACACAAATATGCATGGATATCGAACTTTGTGTGGCTTAACAAACGGATTTTCATCAGATGTTGCATTCAAACCAGTGGTTGCTTGGTTGCCCCCTCGCTGAACTGGCTTCTTCTTCTTCCCTTTCTTCTTCTTCTTATCCACCTGGTTACTAGTACCAATACTTTCACCAAGCAAAGAGGGAGAGGGGGAGGGAGAAACAAACGAGGAAGAAGGCAGAGGGTCAACTTTAGGATGAACTGGAGGTTGATTTTGTCCAGTTGGAGGTGTACTAGATTGCAGAGAAATCACAACATTTTGAACCAAGGAGGTTGAAAACAACCATACTGGCAAGCCAATGGTAAATCCCGCAAGGGACAATGTAGCCATATAAGGAGCACCAATATTTTCGAAAGAAGGAAAAGGACTAGGATTCCCATCATAAGGAATTCCTTGATCGGTGGACTCTGGATTTGTCGCCATATGTTTCAACCTAAGATCAACTAAGGAATAGGGATTTTAATCGCAGTCAATTAATTTTAATGACACTTGGACACAAATTTTCTTTTTCAATTTTTAAGAGTCAAGAAAAAAATAAAGATGACTCTAGTCTCCTTCGATTTTTAATGAGCCTGAAAGGACAAGTGCTCAGGTGGACCTTTTCTTTTAGAGAGTCGAAAAGGAATGAAAGTGACTACTCTGGAGAATCTAGACAAAAGGATTACCAAACCAATCGCAAAATCGCAATATACACCTTGGTGATAAATTAAAGAGAAATTACCAAGGACTTATGTATGACAATCAATCTTCCCAAATGGTGTGTTCAGTGCATTGCGATCAATAAGGCGATAGACTCGATTTCCTATTGATACAGGATTTAAGCTTATTGTGGTCTCCCAATATATACACGACAGTATGGGGAGCACAATTCCATGCTAGCACTTGTCGTATCAATAAGGAGGAATCACCCAACCTTCAATGAAAACGATAGCCACTAGTTTTAACGATGCCGGAACACGTCACTAGCCTAGACCTCTAGATATGTTGCATTAAGTTCCAAAGTGTTGTTAGGTTCATTGAAATTCATTTTAAAGTTGATCTTGTTTAGAGTTTTCCTTTCAATGGTTCACCGCATAATGATGATCTGAAATTCCTAAGATGCAATCTACAATGATAAACAATATTTTGTTTATCTGAGCAATGAAAATCCTAGCTACAAGGGAAAGAAGATTACAATGATTTTAAGAAAAGAGCACACACTAGTGCATCTCCCTAAATCATCTTTTCACACACAAATAATAAAATGCTAAATGGAATTGCATGTATTTGTTTTCACTTCCCTTAATATGAAAGATGCAAAAAAGAAAACTAAATGCAGCAGCGATCTAAAATATTGCATTCAAAATGACATTTTCGACAATTTTTTCTTCAAAAAGAGAAAGGAAGACTCAAAACGACACTTTCAATTTTGAATAAAAATGTTTTTTACACTTTGAATGTAAACAAATCAAACCAAATGCATCAAGAAAATTTTAATTGATTATCAAGGGAAGGAAGAATTTACGACACTTCTCTTTTCGACAAAAAACAACAATTATGACACTTTTGTATCAAAGCGACAAATCGACTAAAACAACTTTTCGACAAAGGATTGTAAATGAGGAACAAATACACCAAAACACTCATTAATCCTAATGTAATTGAGGCTGATCTAAGTGATGCAAGTAAGCTTCAATGAAGAGGCACTATTCATTTGTAGCAAAACAACCAAACAAAACTAAAAACAAATAAAAAACCCTCAATTTCTATATGGAAAAAGAGTTAAGTCAATCATCGCACCTAGGCTTTATAGAAATTGAGATGCATCACACTTTATACACTAGGGAGGTGCTATGCATACTAAGTCACAGTGGAAGACAGTGCGATGGTCCAGGGAGCGTAACTGAAAAGGTTTTTGGCTCAAATGTGGAGCAGTTTTCAATGAAATCAAGCTTGGTTTTGATGAACAATAATGAGAAAAGAATGATGAAATGTCTTGAGAGGTTACTGATCTACAAAAAAGGGCATCTAGATGTGCTTGCAAGTCAAATGTTTAATTCATAAACTAAACCAAAGTTTAACTGAAGCAACATTCATCTACTATGCAATTGTAAAGCAAGAGAAGTTCGAAAGCTACCTGGCTAGCTTCAGACTCTATCTATAGTTTATCAAATTGAACATAAACAAACAATAACAACAAACAAACATCTATTCATTCCCCAACGGAGTCGCCAATTTGTTTCTGGGAATATTAGTGTCTTTTTTAACGACTAACCCTCTAGGTTGGGAAGCTACCCTAGAAACAACAGTTTAAAGCAATTCAATGAATTTTCCTAGGTGTAACAGGTAAGAGAAAGATAGTAGAACCAACTTGGAACTTCTGCTTAATCCCCTGCTTGATCTCTCTCTCCTTTGGTAGATCTTGCAACTCCTCCCCGTACTTAATACGCTTGGAGAGTACCTGCACAAGTACAACAACAAAGAACTGTCAAAGCATCGTGATCTATTACAACATAAACATTACAGAATCAGATATATAATTAACAAATGATAGCATTCACAATTGTACAATCATATGGGAGAAAACTTGAAGAGCTTTATTAATAGAAAGGAGAATTACAACCCAGTTGTCTAATCCAGCACCATCCTCCCAGCTTCAATCCTTCTTCACCTCATGAAATAGCAAGATCACTCCAACCAGAATACAATGCTCTCTCCTCAATTACAAACTATCAGCACTTACTTGCAATTCACAACATTCCAGCCTCTTGATCTCTTGGATGGGAGATCAATTTATAGATTTTTTGCAAGGGTGTGAGTCATCCATGGGGTTTGATTAGTGTCATTCCACTTGTTACAGTTGGTTCCACAAGAGAAGGGATTGGAGATGGTTTCCTAGTTCCCTTGTTCATCCTTGGGTGAATTTAGAAAGGCAAGTGGCACAGGAGAAGTTTCTAGAAGATTCCATGAGCAAACAACTAACAAACTGTCCGGAAAATTTGTCCATCCTCACCCATCACACCCTATAGAAGGCCTAAATAGTATGCATCGCACCCTGGTAGTGTACCACTCAGTATGCATCACACTTTCATAGTGGAGTAGTCAGTATGGTTCAATTTAGGCAATTTTTGGATGGTTTCTCAGATGGAACTTTTGGGGAATGATGTATTCGGATGACTATGTTCCTTTAGGGTATGAAACAATTATTTTAGGGGTTGATGAGCCCTAATACATTGACATATAAGTTTTGGGTTGATGTGCCCAAATGTCTCTATAACTGTTTCCCCCTAAAGCATGAGGTCGTAAATATTCATGTCGAGTGAAATGCTTTATCATGAGGATCTGAAGTTTCGAACTGGAAGGTGACCTGCATAAGTTACAATAAAATACATCATCATAATATGATTTTCATGATCTAGCTGAGGGAGGCATTCCCATGCTCAGCTTTACAAATTTCATTTCATGTACATAGATCAGATAGTTGTCTGCAGATACAGACTCGTGATTCTATAGATATAGAGTCGCAATCCATGATTAGGATGACCATCTGTGTAGAGCCTTTGTACATTTGATGTTTCTATATCCTTGAATATATTGTAGCCCGTATGGATGAAACTAGATTCTGGGTCTTCAAACTCATTCAATCTACGCTCGATGTACAAGTCAATCCATGTGAAGGGATGTTCGGAAGTCGAACATGGAAAGACATCGCCTGATTACCAGCCAATGATGTGAGCTGTTAACAGACACGAGAGGAATCACCGATAATGATAATGATCCTCAAGGTACTACAGTATAATTCATTTGGTGTGAATACATGATATGATGTCGAACACCACACAAAATCTTTCAGTCGAAGGCCATTGATGTCAACCTGTTGCCAGAAGTGAGAAACTTGCTATTGATGTATGAAAGCTTCAAAGCACTGAAAGGGTTGTTTCTAAGTCAACTTCTTGGATAATGAGCTGATGTCAACAAGAAGCAATTCATCATAGGAGGGCCTTGATGTATCCCACATCTACGACACGAACAAGGCAAATGATTTCTGGAGGTGAAAATGAACTGACGACACAAGGTTCAGGAATGGTGGTCATGAAAAAATGAAGGTATAGGGTATTGTAGTGTATGAGAAATTAACAGGATGAATTCTCTTGAACATGTCGATGACATTGAGATGAATTGGTAGCGTTAACCCCAAAATATGGATCATATGAAAGACCAATGGTATGATGACTGGTGAATGGAATAACCCAACCCAACTCAATCATGGAGATGAAGTGAAAGTGTCATGTTCAAGAGAGACTTGCTACCATAAATTTTTCAAGTTTTTTCCCTTTCTTCCCCAGTCATTGCTGACCAGTACCTCTTTATTTTTGTCAAGCTTGAGGAGGATAACATATGCTTGTTCTATAATTTGCCCTTCGGGCGAACCTGTTGCTATTTAATTTTTTAACGAGTCTAGCGATAGTGAAACTCGACCTCGTCTAGATGGACAAGTTTGTCGCTATTATTTTAACGAGTTTAATGACAAGGATAACTCGGTCCTTTTTATGTTTAGATAGTTTGAAAAGGGACGAAAAGAAAACTCCATAAGTTCTTTTTCATAAAATAATCTCTCAGGTCCAAAAAAGGATAAAATAGTATAGGAGGGATGACATTTCCAATAATTTAACGAGCTGGAAAGGACAAGCGCTCAACAATATTTTCATGTTTAAGGATTCTGAAAAGAGTTTAAAGAGGACTCTATTTTGAGGAATGAGTGGTGTCTAGGGTAGCAACTAGCTCCGATGATGTTGGAAATTCTCAAAACATGTTGATTTTTGTGAAGAGGCTGGCTAATAAGACCACTCATTGCAACTGTTCCTCAAAAAGGGTAGAACAAATAAATGAAAGCGTATGATCGGCCAAAGAGATGGTGGCGATGGGATGAAAAAAACCAAGGCTCATACGATAGAAAAGGTTGATAGAATGGCAATCACGAGGGTTAAAAATTGAAAATGGGTTCATTTTTAGACAAGCTTGAACCATAGGGAACTATGCTTGGATTCAGTTTCATGTTTACACAAGCTTGAAACGAAAAATTATGCTTGAGTTGGTTTGCATGCCCCCAGCTTGATGAAAGGGAGAGTCTCTTGTAACCAGATGGAAGTCACTGCGATGAAGCAAGATGATTATCCAACACCTTTTTGGCTTCATCTTGATATACAAAGGTGAATGGTGTGATAGACCAATCACATAACCTACAGGGAAAATTATCTTTACCACTATTGTTTCATTTTTTAACGAGGTTGACACAGTAAAATAACTATACTCAAAGACTCTTGGTCACAACTCATAAGTGGTCATAAAGGAGAGATCGAGTTCCAATGCCCCTAATACATAATGTACAACATCACTGAATTGATTGTCAGTCGATGTAGGTATGGAACAGGTTGCCACATAGTTAACCCGTGTCAGGGATGATACTATTGGTATAAATGGACCATTTAGGGATGATGGTTGACCTGGAGATATATTTGGACCTGGAAATGAGAGTTGGTCAATGGTGACAATCCTGCCTTCATGTGGGAAACAAATCACTTGAAAGAGTGTTGAAACAATAGCTCCCATGTCATAAACATAGTCATGCCCAAGAAGTAAATTGTAATCTTAGAGGGCTTGGGACTACCATCACGTTCAGATAAATGGTTTTCCCTCCCAAAGTAATAGGTAACTTAGGAAGTATCCCTAACGGTCGACTAGTTCCTCTGTTAAGGCCCAACAGATTATGTGTTACAGGCACAAGCAGTGGCGAACTGATCACTTGCCAACCAGTTGAGGAAAGGATGCTCACTGATGCACCTTCGTGTATAATAGTGCCAGATACAATCATTTTACAAACTTTTACTATGATCTGGAAAGGAACATAAGAAGGAAGGCAGGATCCTGACAGTTGATTCCAATCAAAGGAAGTGACTAGACTACTTGGAGGGGGTACCATAGAAATGGGAGAATTAACCCCTTGAGTTACGATAACTGGAGGATTTTCCTCCTATCATGATGGAATAGGTGGATTTCCCCCAAGCTCATTTGAATCTGAGGAAAAAAAAAGAACTTGAGTGGTATGATTTTCACTCTCTTCAGGAAAGGTATGATTAGCTGAAGGTGAAATCAGGTCAACTATTACCTCGACCTGTTGATTTTGGTCAGGTATAGACTCATAGGATTCACTTTCAGAGAGAGTGGTTTCAACCGACGATTGATTCTGGTCAGTCAGTTCATCAACTAGTGAAGGATTTAGGGAAAGTTTCATGTAACCATGTGGAAGTTTTTGCGGTGAAGCAGGACAGTTATCCAACACTCTTTTGGCTTCATCCAAATAGGGACAAAGGTGAAAGGGGTGAATCCCTTCACATAACCTACATGGAAACTTGACCTTTCCCTTCAATGAAATCAAGCTTGGTTTTGATGAAAAATAATGAGAAAAGTATGATGGAATGTCATGAGAGGTTACTGAGCTACCATAAAGGGCATCTAGATGTGCTTGCAAGTCAAATGTTTAATTCATAAACTAAATGAGAGATTGACTGAAGCAACATTCATCTACTATGCAATTGTAAAGCAAGAACAGTTCAAAAGCTACCTGGCTGGCTTTAGACTCTGTTTATAGTTTATCAAATTGAACATAAAACAAACAATAACAACAAACAAACATCTGTTCATTCCCCAACGGAGACACCAATTTGTTTATGGGAAAATTAATGTCTTGTTGAACGACTAACCCTCTAGGTTTGGCACCTACCATAGAAACAACAATTTAAAGCAATTCAATGATTTTTCCTATGTGTAACAGATAAGAGAAAGATAATGGAACCAACTTGGAACTTCCACTTAATCCCTTGCTTGATCTCTCTCTCCTTTGGCAGATCCTGCAACTCCTCCCCGTACTTAACATGCTTGGAGAGTACCTGCACAAGTACAACAACAAAGAACTGTCAAAGCATCGTGATCTATTACAACATAAACATTATAGAATCAGATATATAATTCACAAATGATAGCATTCACAATTGCACAATCATATGGGAGAAAACTTGAAGAGCTTTATTAATAGAAAGGAGAATTACAACCTAGTTGTCTGATCCAGCGCCATTGTTGTGGGGAAAAATGCTTATGCAGGACGATCCTATCCACCTAAGGTGTGAGTGCCTTAGCAACAAACAGAGACAACTATTCTAGTATTCTTCCTTTATGAATTAAGAATGAAGAGAGATAGATGGACTAACCGGTGTCTTCTGTTTGTCCCTCGATCCAGTTCTCTCTTCTCTTTGGGAGTTCCCAGCTACTTGCCTTCTCGCTCGCCCAACTTCAAGAGGTTTCTGCAAGATCACAAGAACGGAACACTACACAAAGACATAGATTCATATTCATAACTAGTTCAGGATTAGAAATAAACTAAACATACTAATGCAACCATACATCAAAGATACATCAGTATATAGGAGAAACCAAGATAGCTTTATTGATGAATAACAAGGTTCAGGAAGAGATACAACCAAGAAGGCTCCAATCCAGCACCTCCTTCCCAGCAAATGAAATTCCTATCTTCACCTTCCCTCAAAGCATTAAGCACCCAATAGTTCCAGTCTCAAACCAACAACAATTCTTTGCAATAACAAAATTCCAGCCTCTAGATCTCATGGAGGAGAGATCCATATATAGATGTTTGGAGAGAGGATGAGTCAGCTTGAGATCTTACTAGTGTCCTCTCCCTCTGTCAGTTCTTGATTCCACTTGGAGGTTCTTGCTTCCACTTGGAGATTGGGAACCTCTTACACATCACCAGTCGAATTCACCGAGGCAAGTGTCATTGAGGAAGATTCTGGAAGCTTCCTGGGTCTTGACACCTCTTGGAATGAACTTGCCATTTGGAAATTCTCACTCAACGCACCCTGGTAGTGCTTCTACCTGCGTTGCAGTGCCGGTAGCCAGTGTTGGCTTTGACATTCAGCGCAGATAGCTAGTGGAGCCACTGAATTGATCCTGAATTGACTTGTTTTTGAGCAGTTTCTGGTGGAGAACTTCTGTGAATTGCTGTGGTTTGTTAGCCTTGTTCCTCTAGGGGTAGGAACAACATGTTTAGGGACTTTGGATCCCTTAGATTATGGACATTTCATGCTCAATGCTGTAAGGCACAAAAATGTCTATAACAGTTGCCCCCTAAAGTATGAGGACGTTTATCGGGTGAAATGCTTTATCAGGAGGATCCGAAGTTCATCCAATGCTGGAGAGGAGACCAGTAATAAGATACAATACAATACATTATTCTTCATACTGCTTTCATGATCTAGCTGAGGCGGGCATTCCCATGCTCAGCTTTATAAATTCATTTTCCTGTACATAGAACAGACAATCGTCTGGTGGTAGACTGATAATTTTGATGAAATTATCATCCTTTGGGTAGGATGATTATCTGCTGCAATGATGTACATGTCAATGTCTTTATCTTTTCTGAATATATATCGCAGCCCGGATGGATGAAACTAGATCCGGGGTCTTCAAACTCGTTCGATCTTTACTCTAAGTACAAGTCAATCCATGTGAGAAATGTTCTGAAGTCGAACATGGAAAGACATCGCTTGATTACCGGTCAATGAGGTAAACCGTTAACAAGCGCGAGAGGAATCACCGATAATGATAATGACCCTCGAGGTACTGTAGTACAATTCACGTGGTGTGAATAAAGGACTTGGCGTCGAACACCACGCAAAATCTTTCGGTCGAAGGTCATTGATGTATACCTGTCGCCGGAAGTGAGAAACTTGCCATTGAGGCATGCAAGCTTCAAAGTACTGAAGGGGTTGTTCCTAGATCAACTTCTTGGATAATGAGCTGATGTCGACAAGAAGTGATCCGTCAAGGGAGGGCCTTAATGAATCCCACATCAATGACACGGAACGGAGCTAATGATTTTGATGGAGGTGAAAACGATCTGTGACATATGATTCAGGGTGGCGGTCATGAAAGGATGAAGGATAATGTACGGCAGTGGATGGGACACGGTTGACTTTTTCTGAACGACTTCTCTTGAACATATGGCAACACTGATGCGATGGATCGGTAGCATTACCCCAAATATGGATGGTATGGCGAGACCATGGTGATGTGACCGGTGAATGAAACAACCCAACCCGATTGTGGTACGGAGGAAAAGTGTCATGTTCAAGAGCGACTTGCTACCATCAAAGTTTTCTTGAGTTTCTCCCAATTTTTCCCCAGTCATTGCTGACCAGTACCTCTTTATTTTTGTCAAGCTTGAGGAGGATAACATATGCTTGTTCTATAACCTGCCCTTCGGGCAAGCCCATCGCTATGTTTTAACGAGCCTAGCGATAGTGAAACTCGTTCTCGTCTAAAGACAAGTTTGTCACTATTTAATGCATTTAACGAGTCTAACGACAAGGATAACTCGGTCCTTTTCATTTTTAGAGAGTCTAAAAAGGTACATAAAGTTAACTGCAAAAGTCCTTTTTCGTCATCTAATCCCTTAAGTCCGAAAAAGTATAAAATAATACAGAAGGGATGAGTTTTCGATAGTTTTAACGAGCCGAAAAAAAACAAGCGCTTGATCTTTTTGTGCAATAATCCCTCAGGTCCAAAAAAATTAAAATCTAGAGGAGGGATAGCTCTTCCAGTCGCTTTAACGAGCTGGAAGGCCAAAACTCGGCAATCTTTTCATATTTTACGAGTCAGCTGAAAAGAACTTAAAGAAGACTCGTCTTTTGAGGAACGAGTGATAAAATGGGTTAGCAGCTGATTGCAGGTAAGGCTTGGAATTTTCCAATCACGGTAGTGTCACAAGGATGGCTAGTGAAATCACTCTTCGCAGCTATTCCTCAAAATGGGTAAACAATCATATGGAGGTGAACGATCGGCCAATGAGAAGTGGAGGTGACGGTGCAAACACGACCAAGGCTTTAATGGCTGATAATATTACATTCACTGTGGTTATTTACCGGGATAGTTCATTTTTTAACGAGCTTAAACGCGGGTGGAAACATTTGCTCGATCTTATGTTTATTTTTTAACGAGCATGAACTATGCGCTAAAACTGCTCGGATCTTGCGTTTATTTTTTAACGA
This sequence comes from Pinus tabuliformis, assembly GCA_031772625.1. Taxonomy (NCBI): domain Eukaryota; kingdom Viridiplantae; phylum Streptophyta; class Pinopsida; order Pinales; family Pinaceae; genus Pinus; species Pinus tabuliformis. The sequence continues at coordinate 633,953,323 of CM062819.1, read as the reverse complement.
GCATGAACTGTGTGCTAAAACTGCTCGATTTTATATGGTCAAATTATTGATTTTTTACCATGACTAGCTTTGCCCTTTTCAAAGATAGTACTGTATCCTCAATTGTTGCATCAAACTAGTTAGAAATGAATAACATTTGCTTGAAAATGAGATTAGAATCCTAATATTTCGCTTTGAACTACGTAAAAAGCAATTAAAAAGTGTTTTTACCTCTCATTTTACCATTTGATTTGAACTTTGTTTGTTGGAGCTTTGGAGGTGCCTCTTCCCCCTTGATTTTCATCAGCTGATTCCGAGAGATTCTGCGGACGATTTTCGGTGCTGTCTGGACCAGGTAGGAGCTAAACCCTAGCTCTTTCTTTTCATGGTTTCCTTTTCTCATTCTGTGCCTGTTTTCCTGTTCCCCTGAGCCCCTGGGGTTTTGTTAGGGCGCTCTGCGATCAGCGCAGCTGGTTCACTCGAAACCTGCGCTGAATGTCAAGCTGCATGAAGGCAATTTGACCTTCAACACAGGTGGAACACTGGCTAGTTGCGTTGGGCATAGAAAATAGTTTTGTTGCACAGTTTTTGATGAAAATTTTGCTAGTTTCTCATCAAATCCAGGATCTAACTCCTCTCATGTTTTGTTTTCAGAGATTGTTGGAGCAAAATGACCCTTACATGGCGAGAATGAGAACATGAAGAAGAGGACATGATTGCCCTCCATGATCCTGTCACGGTGAACGCGCTGTGGAACTGTGGTCTGCTGAAGTTCTTCTATATCTCTAGTATGAGAGCACAGATCTCCCTTCTGCAGTATATGCTTGATGCTTGGGATCCTATCAACCAAGTATTTCAGATCAGGAGCAAATCCATCCCTTTGACCGTGGTAGACTTTTACTTCTTGACTGGTTTGTCGAGGCGGGGTGCCCCCATTTCTTTGTCAGGTTCAGCCCGAGGGAATGACTGCGTGAGAGATTATGTCCGCCAGTATTGCAGGGAAGGATCTCAGCCGAGTAGAGACGGCAAGGTCGTTATCGTGAGATTACTGACAGGTCTCTTAGGTCCATTCTGTATACTATTGGTAGGATGGCCGGTAGTGCATCTCTTCATGTTGCCAACAGATCCTATGTGCAGCACGCCTTGGAGTGCCTCCAACCGAAAATATTCAACTGGTGTGATGCAGTACTTCTTCAGACGAAAAGTCAGTTGACCAAGGTAAAGGACGGGAAGCTGAAGAACTTTGGATTTGGTTCTATTTTGACTGCCTTTGCCTTGGAGAATATACCACTGATGCAGCCTCAGTATATCGCACTCGACTTGCCTTCTCCTACCGAACCACGCATGCAGAGATGGGTTGATCACATGTCTAGGCATGCTGGTCAATCTCAGATTTCTTTCACTGATATCTTCTTCAGGTGGTTCGAGCATCAGGAGATGGTCTATTCTGAGTATCCATATGTTGGTATGGATTTCCGAGGTGATCTGGACTTGGTACTGCTGGATGGCAAACAGTGGGGCGCTATTGGTAAAATCTTCGACGATATCACTGTTTACTGTTTTTATTTATAATTTCCTTGTGCTTTATTCTATCAAGACTTTAATGAAACTCATGTGTGCATGCAGATGTTGGTCCTTTTCGTCCAGCAGTTCGCCCAAGAGCGCCAGTTGTTGCCCCAGCAGGGGAGACTGTTGGGAGGGTTATCCTTCGTGACCTTGATGTGGCCGAGACCCTTACAGTTGTGCAGGAGCAGGTTGAGAGCCTTACTCTCGGCATTCCCGATGTGAGGATCGACGAGTTACCTTTACAGTTGCAGCGGCATACTACTGGTGTGCCTAGACGATGGACTCGTCTCTTACGTATGATTGCACAGGCCGTGGCGTGCTATCATGAGCATCACTAGACTAGGGTGCCCCCTAGCATTTTGAGTTTTTGGGTCATGCGACCGATTTTTGTCTTGGTTATAGAACATTATGTATAAACGATAAACAGCTTATATATATATATATATATATATATATATATTTATTTTCGGGGTTTATTCTGGTTGAGTTATATGATCCATATGTACAACATTGATGATGTGTCTCTTTTTATAAATGTCGCAAATGTCTATCTAACACATAGTTTGCTAATGAGTCGGTTAATGTGTTTAAGTTTCTGGAAATATGTTGGTATTGAATTAAATCAAACTGTCTTTCCAAAATCTTAACCCTTAGAAACATACGATAAATAGCTGGATTGCGGACGGAATATATACCATTGAGTTGTAGTATTACGAGTTGTGAGTCTAGCCTGACGATTAGTCGGCGTATACCATGGGTGATGGCATCAGAGAGTAGTTCTATCAATGTGCTATACTCAGCGATGTTATTCGTTGATTGCCCAATACATACACCTCTGAAACTTACTAACTCGCCGCTTGGATAAAAAATGGCCCAGGCTGCAGAGGACAGGTTCCGCGAACTACGACTCGCTCCGTCGGCATATCCAACACATGTCTCCAAAAGGTTTGACATCTGCAATAAATGTAAAAAGGTGGATTACTCGACCAAAACAAACACTTTAGCGAAAACAAAATACAACAAAAGCATACAGGTTACTATTTAAGCATAGTAACGCTTGAGGTACAACCCGTTACGGGGTTGCGCCAGTGGAATTCCGTCATAATCCATTAACTCGTAGGCTCCTTTTGTTAATACTCGTTTAACAATATAGGGGTCCATCCATAAAGAATTAAATTTACCTGCTCCCAATTTATCGGATTCTTGGTCATAAAGCAAGACCAAGTCATCTTCTGAGAAGACACGGGGTTTGACATTTTTGTCGAACTGCGCCTTGACTCGTTTCTTATGGGCTTCGTTAGCCAAAGCGGCATCACGAAGGGTTTCATCCAATTGGATTAATTCCAAGAAACGAGCCTCTTCTTCTGAAGTTCCGGGGAGGAGATCAATCGCGAGTTTAAGAGACGAGATTTCACACTGGATTGGCAAGACTGCTTCCAGGCCATACACCAGTTGGAAAGGTGTGAACCTGGTCGCATTCCTTACCGATGTTCGGTAAGCCCACAAGGCTGAGTACAGGATTAGGTGCCACCTTCTTTTGTGAACCCCGATCATCCTTTGCAACATACGCTTCAGGGCTTTGTTGATCGCTTCAACTTGTCCGTTGGCTTGTGGATAATACGGGGTAGAGCTGTCGTGAGATAGCCCTAGCTTGGCAGCTAATTCAACCATCATGTGATTGCGAAAATGTGATCCATGATCTGTAACTATAGCCTGTAGTACACCGAACCTGGCGACTACATGATTGAAAAAGAAAAGGGCAGCTGTTTCACCAGTGTTATCTAATGTAGGCATCGCCTCGGCCCATTTGGTAAAATAGTCAACGGCGACTATAATATACCCATGCCCCCCGGTCGAGGTGGGGTTACATGTCATGAAATCGATGCCCCATTTGGCAAAAGGCCCAACAGCAACTATTGGCTGTAAAGGTGCGGGTGGTTTTCTAGTTTTGCTATCAAAAATTTGACAAGCATGGCAACTTCTGACTGCGGTTATGCAATCTTTGAACATGGTTGGCTAGAAGTATCCTGCTCGTAAGATTTTTTTGTGCTGTAGCATATCCAGATTGATGCCCCCCACACGCACCTGAATGACACTCATTCAGGGCTTTTTCGGCCTCTTCATGGGTGAGGCACCTCCTCAGAACTGTATCGATACCACGATGGTAAAGCGTATCACCGACGATCATGTAGTCTTTTGCTTGGTATCATATACGTTTTAGTTCTGAGTGAGAGGTGTTAGGCCTGAATTTCTGGGTTTGGAGATAAATGATTATATCTCCATACCATTCATCACTTGTGGATATCAGAAACAAACTTTCGTCCACGATTGATTCTTCGGATGTTTCATCGTTGGATGACGATGGGAGATCGCACAGTAATTCTGCGAAGACTAAAGCTTTCTTTGATTTGGATTTTACAAATTTCAGATCAAACTCTTGAAGGATGGCTATCCATTTTGAATATTTTCCCCCCAGCAACTGTCGCGACAATATATAAGTCATGGGGTTGCAATCTGATAGAATGGTAGTTTTCCGAAAGAGGACATAATGTCGAAATCTTTGTATCGCTTGAACAGCAGCGAGTGCTAGCTTTTCAACGTAAGAATATTTGCTTTCTGTATCATTCAAGTTTTTTCTTAAATAATATATAGGATGTTCAATTCCATCGACTTCTTGAACTAAAACCATCGCAATGGTCGTATCCGCTACAGCCAGATACAGGTTAAAATCTCTTTGATAGTCCGGGGCATACATTAATGATGCTTTTACTAGAGAATCTTTCAGAGCATCAAAGGAAGCTTGCGCCACCTGATCCCATACAAAAGGTACATCCTTTTTCAAAAGACGAGTATAACCTTTAGCAAGTTCTGTGTAATTTGGAATGAACCTCCTTAGAAAGTTTGCTTTCCCTTGGAGTTTCTGAATCTGAAGCAAATTTGAAGGTGGAGGCAAATTAATGATTGCCTGAACCTTGCAAGGGTCGAGACAAATCCCATCCTTAGAGACTACAAAGCCAAGTAAACGACGAGAACCGACGCAAAATACACATTTGTGCAGATTGAGTCTTATCTTGTAGTGTCGGCAACGTAGAAATATCGCTCTTAAGTGCTGCGGATGATCAGTCCGCTTTCGCGAATGAGCCGGAAGGTCGTCGAGATATGGTTGAACGATGTTCTTGATGTCATGGAAGGCATAATTCACTGCCCTCTGAAACGTCGCCCCTGCGTTCTTTAAACCAAAGGGTAATTTTCGATAAGCGAATGTGCCCCACGGACAAATGAATGCAGTTTTTGACTGGTCCCGTGGGCGGATATTTATTTGATTATACCCGGAGAATCCATCCATAAATGAAAAGATTTCACATCCGGCGCATTCATCAATTATCTGGTCGATGAAGGGTGTAGGGTAGTTGTCTTTTGGACAAGCTTGGTTTACATCCCTATAATCGACACACACTCTAATTGTCCCTTGTTTCTTCATAACAGGGACAATATTTGATACCCAATCAGTTAGAGGAACCGGGTAGATGAAACCGGCGTGGAGAAGTTTTTCAACTTCTGCCTTAATGGCAGCGGCTTTCTTGGGGTGCACCTGCCGAAGCCGTTGTCTTACTGGTTTGACATCAGGATACATCTTAATCTCGTGTTCAACGATACTCGAGTCAATGCCTGGCATTTCATCATATGACCAAGCAAAGACATCTTTGAACTCGCGAAAAAGAGCATTATATATTTCCAGTTCTGAAGGAGAACAACTTTTGCCGACATAAATATTCTCTACAACATTTGTTTTAGTCGAGATATTTATGGCTATAGTCTCTTCAATATTGGATAGGTTTCGCTCGGAATCCACCGTATTTACAGTATTTGATAGGAATTCAAAGACTGAAGGGTGATAAAGGTCATCATGAGTATCTTCTTCACAATCCGGAAGAAAGGAACGATGGTGGCTATCATTCCATGGTGCCCCTTCAATCAACATTGATTGTAGGATTCCTTCGTCGGTTCCATGCACTCGCGACCAAGGATCTAAAGGGGTACCATATTCTCTAGACCTATCTACCCAAACGCTTGATGAGCGTTGACTTGGGTTCGCCTCCCATGCCAGAAACATTGATTGCTACAAAATTTCTATTGGGCTTGGGGGAAAAACCATTGCATGATCCATGTTAGTATCGTCTTCTGAAATCTTCTGCACGGAAGATATCATGTTGCAGGCTCCTACCAACGCTACTTCTCCAATATAGATTGGAGGTGGAAGTGCGAAAGTTCCCATTAATGTGGGGTCTTTCAGTAGGCCTACTCCGATATTTTGAAGCGAATGGTTGCTCTCATGGATCATTGGAATGCTTCCCATATCTTGAGAACCATTAGGGAGGAAGTTTTGTTGGTCGACGATCGTAATCCCTCCTTGAAAGGGGAATGCGATCTTTCTAAAATAGGTCGACACAACAGTTGCCATGGCATAGATCCATGGTCTTCCTAGTAGGATGTTGTAGTCAAGGTTCCCATCAATGACTTCGACATCTATTTCTACCGTTTTTCCCCCTAGTTCAACCTTCAGGTTATTTAGGATACCATACGGGGTATATGTCCTTCCGTCGAATGCTTTTAATGTTGTCGAAGATTGCGACAAGGTTGGAGATCCCAAAGTTTTCCAGCAACTCATCGACATAATACATGTAGATGCCCCCTCATCAATAATTGTTCGGTGACCAGTTTTGTTGAGGGCTTTCACTTGGATAAGGAAAGCTAGTTGAGCTGGTAACTGAGGATCGTATCCTTTGTGGTCAAAGGATACAAGATTGGAATCTTTAGGATCAACCCCACCAATGGCCGATAACAAAGCCTGCCTTTGGGATGGAGAATTTTGTAGTACTTCAAGAGTCGACATAGCGGATGGCGATTGGGCCAAATCTTCCACTATGTTATAATGTTGCACTGCTCTGGCGCGAGGATTAAATGTCGACTTGTGTACTACTCCCTTTGGCAGTTTTATTGTTAATTCAGGGATGATGGGCGGTACAACTTCTGTTGAAGTTGTTGTCGAACTACTCGGTTGATCTTTTTCCTTGCCGTTCGACAGTTGCGGATTCCCGTAATCTTTGTTCCTTGTCGAAATCAAAGCATCATTTTGTTGCTTGGAAATCGACAACATAAGCACTTGCGACGGGGAAGCATTTCCACTATCAACCAGATTTTGACCTGGATTCGGAAACGGATCAGTTAACACAGCTAAGGTTTGGGAACTTTTGAAGAACCTTTTAAGCTCAGCTTTGCATGGACAATTTGTTTTCCAATGATCCTCGTCACATATTAGACATGGACTTTTTGGTTTCCCTTTCCCAGGAGGGTTTGAAGAAGTTTTTTCGGGAGATGACTCACCCTGTTTCTTCTTCTTCCCTTTGTTTTGCTTCTTCTTGCTTCCTGGTTGTTTGGTTTCTTTGCCTTTATCTGCCGATATGGCATTTACTTCCGAAGCAAGAATTTCTTCCTTTGAATTTTGATCTGAAGTCTTACGGGCCTTCTTGGAGTTGGCCTTTGTCGACTTCGCGTTCGTCGTGCCAATCACGCCACCGCCGGCATGAGAGTCATTGTTTGATTTATGAGGAGGAGGAATTGAAAATTCTGGTCTAGGGGCGTCAGGTATTTTGTCATAGAGCGTGCCAGACTGAGTATAGACTAAGTCTAGATATTGTGCACGAGAAATAACTTGCTCTTCCGTTACGACTCCCCCCTTGGCCACATCTTCCGTTATAGCAGGAAGTAACGACTTGATAAACCATTCAGCTAATAGCTGATCGGGAACGTACGTTTTTACCATCCTACGACGACGTCGCCACTCATGTATATGATCAGATATGTGAGTGGCCGTTGTCTGTTTGAAGTTGGTTAAGATTTCCGTTCCCGTTTCGTACCTTATCGGTAATTGAAAATGGGTTAAGAAAGTCGTGGCTAGGGAGCTGAAATTGTCGAACGAAGCTCTAGGTAATTCAATATACCATTTTGCCGCTGGACCCGTTAACGTCCTCTGAAAAAGGCGAAGCCTTATCGAATCATCGTTTAGGGTGTTTGATGAACACCACAGATGAAAAGTCATCACGTGATTCGATGGGTCTTCACCTGGATTTCCATTGAATTTAGGAATGTCCGAAGGAAGTTTGTGAGGAATCGCTGGCCACCAAGGAGCGTAAGCAATTGGATCGTTTGTTAACCGGTGTAAATCGAGTAACTCTAAAGTTGCCACGAATGGTAACTGTTGATTCAGGTTAGGTGAAGCATACCCAGGATACGATGGGATCACCTGAGCAGTTGGTCTTTGCATACCAGCATAATGAAATTGATGTTGGTATGATTGATACGGTTGGTGGACTTGACCACGGTAAAGTGGTTGGTTTTGACCGTTTTGAATATATGGTTGTCCACTGTTCGCAAAGATCTGCTGCTCAGAACCTTGGTACACTTGTTGGAATTGTGGTTGTTGATATTGCACCAGCCACGGTTGTGGAGCCATGCTCTGTTGCGCTATACTAACCGTTGGACCAAGGTGTGGGGTAATTGTACCCGTTTGGACCTATGTCGCCCCACCAGTAGGCGATTGTGGTTGAGTTACAGGATCAAGGGGCTGTTGCATTACAACCTGAGAAATCTGAGGTTGACATACAACAGGCAACGTTTGAACTTGCGACACTGTCACAATAGCCGGCGTTGTTGGGATGTTCGACACAGGTACACATTGTTGCATAGAATACACAACCCTTGGTTGTTGAGGTAGCATAGGTACCCAACCACTTGATGTAACTCCAGTATAACCTAAATACTATTGTGAACTCCCGTATGGATACCCTCCCGGAGGGGGTAATGAAAGGGCATACTGCCCCCCATACGGTGGCAATCCGGAACTTAAGGAGATTGTTTGTCCTTGGGGACTGGATTGCCCAAATTGACCTCCAAATGGATCAATCTGGCGAGTTTCAACATAAGAGTTGCCGGATATTATTCCGGAGGAACAAACTGGAACGGACCATACTGTCGAAATAGTCCCTGGGTGGACTCCTTCTAGCGGTTGTGAGCTAGTCGGGACAATTGGTATGCCGGCAAACATTGTCGGAGTGACGGCAGGGATTTCCACTGTCGCTGTGTCATTCGACACAGTCCTAGATGTTGACGATTTCTCAGACATTTTGAGTCTATCCAAGAGATTACCTAGCGATTCTACAGGAACTTCCACTTGTGGTAGACTAACTTCTGATGAAGGAAATAGAGTGACCCCGACTCCAAAATGTGTTGGAGTACTTGCTTGCGGATCTTCTACAATTTCCTCTATTGCAATCAAACCAGGTGGAGGAGGAAGACCGTCAAGTCCGTAAAATATTTCTGGTGCCGAAGAAGGGGTTGAATCGACAGCGACAGTTGTTTGAGGAACAATACTCTCTGGACCGGTTACAGATGGAACTGGTTCAGTAACACAAGTGTTTGTTCTCAGACTAGGATCAGTATCACTCTCCCTCTGTGACTGTTGAACTTCTTCTGTAGAGGCAGGGTTTCCAGAAATGTTTGGAGTAACCGGAATCTCAGATGTTGTTGGAACACTTGTTCTAACTTTGATAGGAGATTTCGAACCGGTTAAACGAGTTCGCTTTGTCCGTACTGTTTTCGATTCCGGAGACAAAGACGATTGACTCGTAAGCCTCCGCGAACGACGAGGTTTCAATTGACTTTCTTCCACGATTGCGGATTACTCGATCAACCAAAATAAAAAAGGGGAAAATGTGTTTCCGAATTAAATGAATTTTTTAGACGCTTTAGACACAACTTGCTTTTTCACTTTTAAAGAGTCGAGAAAAAGCTAAAGATGACTCTAGTCTCCTTCGATGTTTTAACGAGCCCGAAGTGACAAATGCTCGGATGGACTTTTTCCGTTATAGAGTCTGAAAAAGGCCAAAAGGAACTGCTCTGGAGTTCTAGGTAGAGTGTGTGCCAAACTTTTCGCAAAACCGCAGAATACTTTAAGGTACGGGCGGTCGATCTTCCTGAATGCTGTGTTCAGTGCATTGCGATCAGTAGGGCGGCCGACACGGCTTCCTAAGGATAAAGGTTTTATGCCTATAGGGGTCTCCCAATATATACGCGACGGTACGTGGGAGCACAATCCTTACTGGCGCTATCGTCCCTCAGGAGGAATCACCCACCATCAACGAGATCGACAGTCACCAGGCTTTATGACGCCGGAACACATCTCTAGCCTAGACCTCTATGTTGTGCGTTATGTTGCAAAGCGTTGTTAAGTTCATTCAATTTATTTTAGGTTGATCTTTTTAGAAGTTTGCCTTTTGACGTTCACCACGAGATGTATGATACAATTCCTAAATGCAGTCTAAAGATGATAAGCAAGCTTTATATCTTTTCAACTTATGAAAATCCTAGCTACAAAGGGAAAAGAAAGACACCATCTTTTCTCAAAGAGCAATCAGCACACTCTAATGCACTTTTCCTAAATCAAGCATGCAAACTATCAAGATGCAAATGCACAATGTAGGTGTTTGTTTTCCGCTTTCTTAGTATTGATGCCTACAAAGAAAGCTTTTTGTACAACTTTGAATTTGCTTTTAAATGACAAATACAAACAAGTTTACTTTTTCCAAATCAGAAAGGGTAGAAGAGATTACAACACTTAACGATTTTCGAAATGAATACTTGTTTTGACACTTAAAAGAGACAAACTCAAACCAAAAGCAAAAGTAAATGTATAATCAACTGTAAACAGCCAATGAACTCTCTCCTAAGATCACAACCAACAGATCTGAATCAAGGGCTACAGGATGATTATTTCACTCATGCAAAGGAAAACTGTAAATGACGCCACAAACACATAAAAACACTCACAGTCTTCTTATACAAAAGGAGGCGGAATTTAAGCAGAGAAAAGGAGTTATCAGACTGGTACCTATGCTGGTTACAGGCTGCAAAAATCAGAGATCAAAACAGGGCAAAACAGAGCAGAGAACCCCAGCTGCACAAGGCCTAATTGGATCAGTGCAACCTCAACATAGGGGTTTTGACATTCAGCGCAGGTAGCCTTCACGGGACCTGCGTTGAAATGCAGAACCTCTTCACAGGGTTTGCACTGAAGGAGAAACAAGAGTTTCTCACTGGGTTCTGGGTCACAGTTTGCTGATTAATCTACGGTTTCAGGCCAAATAAAAGCAACAAGCAAGGTGCAATCAAAGGGATGCTTTGAGGGAGTACTAAGATCTATCACAAAGGATCATCAAATCATTTGTGAGTCCATTGTTCAGATCATAGAAAAATCCAGTGATTGGATCAAAGCAGCAACTGTCTACTTTGCATCTGAGAATAGCAGATGCAGTTCGATTGTTGCTGTTGAGTCTATGAAACAAACAATGATGGAAGCACAAATAAAATGACTAAACAGATCTCCCCAGTGGAGTCGCCAATTTGTTGTGGGGAAAAATGCCTATGCAGGACGATCCTATCCACCTAAGGTGTGACAGTGCCTTAGCAACAAACAGAGACAACTATTCTAGTATTCTTCCTTTATGAATTAAGAATGAAGAGAGATAGATGGACTAACCGGTGTCTTCCGTTTGTCCCTCGTTCCAGTTCTCTCTTCTCTTTGGGAGTTCCCAGCTACTTTCCTTCTCGCTCGCCCAGCTTCAAGAGGTTTCTGCAAGATCACAAGAAGGGAACACTACACAAAGACATAGATTCATATTCATAACTAGTTCAGGATTAGAAATAAACTAAACATACTAATGCAACCATACATCAAAGATACATCAGTATATAGGAGAAACCAAGATAGCTTTATTGATGAATAACAAGGTTCAGGAAGAGATACAACCAAGAAGGCTCCAATCCAACACCTCCTTCCCAGCAAATGAAATTCCTATCTTCACCTTCCCTCAAAGCATTAAGCACCCAATAGTTCCAGTCTCAAACCAACAACAATTCTTTGCAATAACAAAATTCCAGCCTCTAGATCTCATGGAGGAGAGATCCATATATAGATGTTCGGAGAGAGGATGAGTCAACTTGAGATCTGACTAGTATCCTCTCCCTCTGTCAGTTCTTGATTCCACTTGGAGGTTCTTGCTTCCACTTGGAGATTGGGAACCTCTTACTCATCACCAGTCGAATTCACTGAGGCAAGTGTCATTGAGGAAGATTCTGGAAGCTTCCTGGGTCTTAACACCTCTTGGAATGAACTTTCCATTTGGAAATTCTCGCTCAACGCACCCTGGTAGTGCTTCTACCTACGTTACAGTGCAAGTAGCCAGTGTTGGCTTTGACATTCAGCGCAGACAGCTAGTGGAGCCACTGAATTGATCCTGAATTGACTTGTTTTTTAGCAGTTTCTGGTGGAGAACTTATGTGAATTGTTGTGGTTTGTTAGCCTTGTTCCTCTAGGGGTAGGAACAACATGTTTAGGGACTTTGGATCCCTTAGATTATGGACATTTCATGCTCAATGCTGTAAGGCACAAAAATGTCTATAACAGCCATCCTACCATATTCAATCCTTCTTCACCTCATGAAATAGCAATATCACTCCAACTAGAATACAATGCTCTCTCCTCAATTACAAACTATCGACACTTACTTTCAATTCACAACATTCTAGCCTCTTGATCTCTTGGATGGGAGATCAATTTATAGATTTTTGCAAGGGTGTGAGTCATCCATGGGGTTTGATTAGTGTCATTCCACTTGTTACAATTGGTTCCACAAGAGCAGGGATTGGAGATGGTTTCCTAGTTCCCTTGTTCATCCTTGGGCGAATTCAGAGAGGCAAGTGGCACAAGAGAAGTTTCTAGAAGATTCCATGAGCAACCAACTAACAAATTGTCCTAGAAATTTGTCCATCCTCGCCCATGACACCCTATAGAAGGCCTAAATAGTATGCATTGCACCCTGGCAGTGTACCACTCAGTATGCATCACACTTTGCCAGTGGAGCATTTAGTATGGTTCAATTTAGGCAATTTCTGGGTGGTTTCTCAGATGGAATTTTTGGGGAATGATGTATTCAGATGACTATGTTCCTTTAGGGTATGAAACAACTCTCTTAGGGGTTGATGAGCCCTAATACATTGACATATAATTTTGGGGTTGATGTGCCCAAATATGTCTATACCAACCATGCAGCTAGTTTTCTCTTGACATTGGATACATACCGAAGGTATCAGATTGTGCTAAACCTGAAAAAATGCTTGTTCTACATCCCCTTCGGAATCTTGTTGGGTCATGTGCTGTGCAGACAAGGATTAATGGTGGACCCTGCTAAGATCATAGTCATAGTTAATTTTGAGGCGCAAAGGAGTGTTAAATAGTTGTGCGCAACACTGGGCCATACAGGGTACTATTGGAAGTTCATCAAAAGTTATGCTTAGATTACCATGACTATGGAAAAGCTTCTAAAAAAGGATGCTACATTCTGTTGGGATGAAGAATATCCATGGAGTCTAGATGTATTGAAGGAGAAAATGGTCACCGTGCCAATCCTAGTCTTCCTAGATTGGAAGAAAGAATTTCATGTGCATGTGGATGCTTGATGTATTACACTAGGAGCAGTGTTGGCACAAGTCAGTGAAGGAGAATTGGATCACCCTATAGCTTTTGCGAGCAGGAAGTTGTCTAAGGCTAAAAAGAATTACTCGATGACAGAGCGTGAAGGGTTAGCTATGGTGTACGCGCTCCAAAAGTTCAGACATTACCTGCTAGGTGAACATTTCAAGATGTACACAGACCATTCTGCGTTGAAATATTTAGTTAATAAGCCTGTGTTGGGGGAGAAAATATGCAGATGGTTGATGTCGTTTAAGGAGTATGAGTTTGAAGTGATTGTCAAGCCAGGAAGGTTGAATGCAGGGCCAGACCATTTGTCGCGCATTGAAATAGGAGAGGATCCTACCAATTTGGAGGAAGGGCTGCCGACACGTAGCTCTTTGCGGTGCGCATAGTGGATAATCACTTTGTGGACATTATCCACTTTCTGACAACAGGAATAGCTCCAGAAGGGTACACTAATCAACAACAAAAAGAATTGGTGGTGCGCGCGGAATGTTTTTTAGCTATAGCAGGCCATTTGTATAAAATGGGATTGAATGAAATACTTCGACATTATGTGCCTGAGTTTGAGCGAACTAGTATCCTTCCTGAAGCTTATGGAGGCGCTACAGGAGGGCATTATGCAGGAAAAGAAACAGCACAAAAGATTTTGCACACTAGGTTGTGGTGGCCGATGCTGCATAAGGATTCTAAAGAATATTGTAGGGCGTGTGACACATGTTAGAGAATGGGAATGCCATCGTGGAGGGATGAGCTGCCTTTGAATCCGCAAGTGTCATTGTAGCCATTTGAAACATGGGCAATTAATTTTGTATGACCGATTCAGCCTCCAGGCAAGAAGACGGGTGCGCAGTATATCATCACCACGATTGAATATTTGACCAGGTGGGTGGAGACACAGCATGGGAAGGACTATACAGGGGCAACAACAACGAAATTCTTGTTTGATTATGTGTTGACCAAGTTTGGTTGCCCAAAGGTGCTGATGAATGATCGTGGTACACATTTCCTCAATGAAATGATCAACGCGCTAACAGAAGAGTACGCCATATCATCCACAAGCCAATGGAATGGTTGAAGCTTTTAATAAAATATTGGAGAACGCGCTGACGAAGGTTTGCAATGCACAACAAAATGAGTGGGGTGTGAACGTACCAGTGTTGTTATGGGCATATAGAAATACTTGTAAGAAGCTTACTGGTCAGATGCCTTTTAGGTTGGTCTATGGCATGGAAGCTGTCATGCCTATGGAGTATATTGTGCCCAGTCTATGCATAATGTCTTTCACAGGAATGGTGGACCACAGAGCATTGGAAGAAAGGCTTGTGTAGCTAACAGAGTTTGAAGAAGATAGATTTTTGGCTAGATTCCATCAACAAGTTCAGAAGGAACGTGAAAAATCTTGGCACGATCGGCACATCAAACTGCGCACCTTCAAGGTAAATGATTTGGTTTTATTATATGACAATAAGTTTGATAAGTTTCCAAGAAAATTTCAGATGCATTGGTTGGGGCCATATGTTATCAAAGATATTATAGATGGTGGAGCAGTTTAACTTGTGAAGTTGAATGGAGATCCATTTCTGGGAAGGGTAAATGGAAGTTGATTGAAGCCATACACCGGGAATCTGACCCAATGACTACATGATGGTAGAACAATCTTAGCACTCCAAGCAGCTGCAAGGAGGCGCAGGACTATAAAATACACTGGTCGGTTTGTAGAGCTACGTGACAGGGGGTCTGCGTGAAATAGGATGGTGTCATAGTACTAGAAGAGGCGCGAAGGGAGCTACGCTATTGGGGGAGAGACCATGCAATGCAGCTAGAAAGTAACCATTATAGTCATTATTCATGATTTAACTACTAGAAGATGGTTAAGAGGAGCGGTGGGGTGACATTTATGGAATTTAAGGCTGAACTTAAGAGTGAAATCTTTGGAAATCGGCCCCCAATTTAGCACTTATGGATGGATTTTGGGGGGAACAGTCGAATTTGAATTCGAATTTGCCTAAAAAAATCGTGTGGCTGTCTAGCAAAAAACACTTTACACTCTTAGAATTTTTGTGTTGAGTTTTTGATTGTTTATGAATCCTCAGTTTTATGCTGATTCGGTCACTAGCTTTGTATTTGAGAAGTTACCTGAGGAAACCCAGCGGTTCATTCTCAGCACATTGTTTGGACCTGGAGAGACTACTAGTATTGGGGGAGCTGTTGCCTTTGACGGAGCTCCTCCAGAGGTAATGAGTATGGAGGTTCTAGCTGTAGTGCCTACAGCACCAAGGTCGCCTAGGCCGAAGCCTATGCCAGAGAGGGAAATCCCGAAACCTAAGAAGGACAAATAGAAGAAGCCCATACCAGTGTACGAGTTACTAAGGAAGCATGCCACTACATAGGCCTGGAGGAAGGAAAAACTGAGCACAAAAGGGAAGGGGAAAGTGGTGGATTTGGAGGCTGAGGACATAGAAACCAAGGGGGTGGATCCTATATCTAAATTTCTGGATTACATCCCTCCGCGCAAGGTAAAAGTGAAGGTCCCTTAGGACTTAGATACAAGACAATTCCTCCTCAAAACACCCCTATTACCAAAGAACCTAACCTTTGAAGGTCCGCGCTTGGCACAAATCCCACATTTAAAGCTAGAATATTGGGATTTGCCATACCACAAGCGGTTCCCCCACCTTGCCATAGACACCTACATGAAGAGGGTCTTCTACAAAGAATCCGGTGTCACTTCCATGGAGCTTATGGAGTGAATTCACGAAGTGAACCAGTCGGGGTTATTGAAGCTGTTGTGGGTGCTCCACTACCATTGCTCCAATATCAACTTGATTTTCATTAAGCAGTTGTTGTTCCTAGTGCATGATAGATGCTTTTGGCTGAGCACGCCAATCCTTATCACTGGTATGCTGATCTATTGGATCACGCTATTGTCAAACTCAAGATTGAATCCAACCAAGGAGTTTGGCGGAAAGATGAGTGAGCACGACCTCGTGGAGAAGATGAAGGACAAGTTCAAGCTTGTGAAGAAGCCACGCAGGTACTCTATTACCTCGATCACTAACCCCACGGTAAAGGTCTCCATGCAGATCCTTGCTAGAAAGGTTATGAGAAAATACCGAGCGGACGAAGTTCCAGTGCCAATGGTTTCTTTGACTACACAGTGCGCGGAGGGCGTGCAGTTCAACTTGGCACGCTACCTGTGTAGTGAGTCCCTTGCCAATATCGATAGGTGCAGGATGAGAGAAAAACATTCCATTATTCGTGGCTGTTGCTCTCCATTGTGCTTTTTGCTTGGGATATTCTAGAGGATAGCCAATTTCCTCCCATGGAGAAATATTTGCCAGAGGCTACAAAGTTTTCATCTCTCTGGGCCACAAAATATGTTGCATGGGTCATAGAGACCAAAGTCTTTTTGGTGATGATGGAGGTGGGCATTCGCATGGACATCAAACAGAAGCTATGGTTGTCACCAACCGTGTTTGAACAACTTTTAAGATACGCGGAGTTAAAATCCGACTTCCACCACGTATACATCCAGGCGCAAAAGGAGTTGGAGAAAAAATGGTTCGACCTACCCTACCTCGCTATAGATGATGCTATTGAGGAGGTCATCAACCGCTAGCCGATAGACTTGCATTTTCCATCCAATCTGTCTGCAGGGACTAGAAAGTTTGTGGAGAAGAAGAAGAAGGAGGTGACCAAGCAGAAGGTTCAGCAGTTGGTTGAGAAATGGAAAAAAGATGCTACAGAGAAGGCCCGGGTGGAAGCGGAATGCGCCGCAAAGGAGCAGGCTGAATAGGAAGAGTGCAACTCCAAGAGAAGTGATAAGTTTCTGTCACCCCAAACGAAGGAGGAAGAGTAGTTAGAGCAGGGTGGCAGTGGTCAAGAGGAGAAGAGGACTCCATTCTGAGTCAAACAATACAGGGAAAAAGGAAAGGAAGGGCTGTGAAAGAAATCAAAAGCGACCAAGAAGTTGCTGGATCCAATTACTCTGATAGATGGTGACCTAGGTGAGGTAGGCGACAAGGTGTGGGATACTACACCATAACTATTGAAAACGTTTGAGTAACAACAAAAGGAATTGAGTATCATCCATAAGGATCTGCATGAGCTACATATTCAAACAACGAGAATCCAGGTAGTTGCAGGGCAAAGCAGCACTGCATCAACAAGTTTGGCACCAGGGACCACTCAGGCAGTTGAGATGGTTTGATCACTGGACCTCCAGGCAGTCGCACTGCCAGATGGATCTTTGAGCATGGAGGCAGCTGATGACAAGGCCATAGTGAGTTATTTGAAGAACATCAACCTCAAACTGACCATGCTCCCGAATGAGTACCTACACACGCTGCAGGCAAGAGTGATAGCAGAATTCAGAGCTCGGGAGCAGCGCGCGCTCAACCTCATCAGTGAGTATAGAGTGAACAACGAGAAAATTTTCGTTGATACATCAGAGGCACTGAAAGAATAGAAGAAAATGTAGGTGCAGAACGCCCAACTTAAATTCGCAGTGGAAGAAGCCTGCAGAATAGTGCTCGAACTGCATATATCAGAGGAAGCACTATTGGAGGCGAAGATCATAAAGTTGGCTGTAGGCGTGCGTGATGCTAATATAGAAGTGGCTCGAGTTTAGTTTGATATGAACCTGAAGATAACAGAGTTGGAGTTGAAGTCACAACCTTCAACTTCACTAGAGGTAAGGGAACAGTGCGAAGCCACTGTGAAGGATGGAGTCATGATGGTGGATGCTGTGGTGGTAGACTACACTACGCTTTTTGAGAAGGCAATGGAGGTATTCATGGATTTACAAGGATCCCAGCCTCCAGGCCTTGAATATAGAAGCTTGAGAGCTCCAGACATAGTATGATGAAGTAAGGGCAACACCACGCACTATTGATACAACAAAACGACTTGCCAAGCTGCAGTAGGTGAAGCGACTTCTTATACAAGTGCAAGCAACACAGAAGAAGGAGGTAATCCTCGAGGACAGATTGGGGCCTTGATTGGATGAGTCCTATATTATCTCCTCTAACACTTAGGAGAAGTTGGCAAACTTGCAAACCATGCAGCAGAAAATCCAACAGGTTAGTGCAGGACTGCAACAGAGCAGTTGGTGGAGCAAATCAAGCAGGCAACCACACAGAGCGTGGGTGAGGTAGAAGTGGCATGAGTAGATCTGGGAAATATTTGCAGTACGATATCCATGCCAGGTGAGTGACTCGAGGGCGAGTCACGATATTTCTGTTGGGGGCCTGTTGGGAAGGGGTCCCCTAGGGTAAATTTTGGGGCAAAAGCCCAAGTTTTGTTGCATAAAAACATAAAGTCTCTGCAAAAATTATGGTCGCGGAGCACGTAGATAGTTAAAGTGTCATAAAGGGTTTTACCCTTCTTTTATGTAAGTTGAGTCAGCTTTTGAAGACCTACCTATGGTATGCGGACCATGGTATTGTATAAATAAGGTGTGTCTTAGGATGTCTAAGGGAAGTAATGAAGTTGGTCTATGGGAGAAATCTAAAGAGTTAGTGAAGAAGAGTAGAAGAAAGGCTCTGCAACTGTGTGCACAGAAGCCTAGAGTAGATTCCACAGCTAAGTGCGTGGACCCCTACAACTGAGTGCTCAGGGAAGTCTTGAGTTTGTAAACATAACTGAGTATTAATAAAGAAGATTATTCCAGAAATTCCTGTGCTTTGTCTACTTACTTCTATTTTACATGAATGCATTTATACTGTGATGAATGATGGGTTTATGAATTAATGGTGTATTGATGCGTGAATTTACATGATTTACACTAATACCTGAATGTAATTAAGGTTAAGTATTTACGCGAATATTAACTTGTCGCACGTTGAAGTTATTGAACACTTAAGTTGATTTGAGTAATTATTGGGTTATAAGTAATATTTGATGTGCATTATTAGTGGATTTTCCTATTGAGAGGCCACAAAAGATAGTCGTAGACCTTTGCGAAGGTCTAGAGGTTGATTAAAGGGAGTTGCATTGATAAGCCTTAAAGGCTTATTGATCTACGCAAAGGAAGAATTAGGGAATTAAATGACATTACACTGATCTCTGGGTGTGGAAAATTGGTTCCATCATCCCCCCATACTGCTTCGAGTGAGACTTCAATCCGCGCTCCGCAGATTAATGCCAAAAGGACCAGTAGTGTAGGGATTTGTTTGGCGAAACTAACTCTAAACCTGGGTTAGGACCCTCTAAGCCAACACTCCCACTTTTAATTTAAAATGGTTAAAGAGTGATTACTTACTAGGCCAATCTCCATCCATTCAGGAGTGGCCTCATCCCAGAGAAACTTCGATGAGGTAACAAGCATGGTCATTAAGCCAACGTTTTCCCCAGAAAGTCAGAGTCAATAAAGTGAACGTGTAGATCAACGACTATGATGGGTTCGAGGGGGGTTGAGCCTCGTTTCCAAGCCCGCCCAGACACCTTATTGGAGGAGAATAAATGGGCCCACAACCTGTCAGACCAACATGGCGACTATGTCAATAGTTGGGACCACCGACAAGCGAGCATGGAATCATTTGATGGATCACCCTCCTTATCCTTCCTTTATTTTTCATACAACAAAGAGTTTAAAGCCATATTTTAGGAAACAAATGAGCTCAAACATGACATCAAACCCACTCAACCATAAAGTTCTTTGGAAAAGATTTCTAACAATATAAAAAAGTTTGCAAATGGCCTCCTAGATCAAAATATAAAGGTAATCAAAGTTGGGCATATAAAATTAAAAATACCGAAACCCTGGGATCTCGTAACTATTTAGAAAATGAATTCCCAAAGGCTCCAGGGACTATGGATCTGTCAATTTTCAGAGCAAGGGTTGTCTATTGATGAAACCCCATAACAGAAATTTGAACCAAAAAATCGGAAGAGCGGACCCTATGAGTTATTTTAAAAAGGAACTAGGCACTAGGGATCCGTCAGTAGACAAATGTTTTTTCCATTACCGAGGACCAGTTGTTAACGAAATCATGTGATGAAGATTTTGGACAGGAGGTCAGAAACTTGAAACCCTGTAACATATTTTAAATTGGATTTCAAAAGAGCGTCAAGGTTGCGAGGCACAGGGAACAGTAGTGGAGAAATCTTAGAATCTCGTAATATTGGAATCATGTAGCTATTTTTAATTGCATTTAAAAAATACCAGGGGACCAGTGAACCATGGATTGTCTAGTGACAACAATGGAAAAGAAAAATATTCCCAAGATCTATTAAGCGATAGAGTTGTGGGGCCCTCACGGAGAGTGGGTGTGTTCGGAAAGTTTTTCCTCTCTTAAAGTTATGTGGGCCATCCCAAAGACCTGGAAGCCTACAACCATTTTTAATTGAATTCTTAAATAGTTACAAGGACCCGAGGTCGTGGGACTGTGTGGAGATAAAAGATCCTACAGAGTTGTTTTGCAATTTTTTCCCATGTATTTCCTCTACTACACTAAACCCTCTCCACCGTGACATTTACAAGGATTTTGATCCTCATGGGTGGAAGGAAGTGTCTAAAATAGGGGCCAACTCCAAAAAGGGTGGATTCAAGAAGTTAGAGGAAGAAAATGATAGTTAAATTGATAGGTAGTCATGGAAGTAATAAAATGGCAGAAGCATGGTCAATCCACCAACCCACTGCGAACTTGGATAACAGAGCCCGGGTCCACTTCAGGAGATCAAGGAAGTCAACGATGAAGATATTTTTTTGGGAAATCATGACACATTCATGTCATTTCTGCAATTTTGTTAATATTTCATTTTCAAGAAAAGAATCAAGTCACTTATGTAATAATTAAGATAGCTAGTCTAGTTGCATGCTCATACAGTTGTGTAGTTCAGACAACTGTAGCGTTTGATAAATTTTTGTAACTGTTATTATCTTATCTCTCCCTATAAAAGGGACGAATATCTTATTATTAAGGTTTTGATTTTCTATCGTAGGGGCTATATTTTTTTGCAATTTTTTCAAGTTATGGAGCTTATCATATGTATGTTGTTCTTGGAGATTAATGAATAAGTTTTTAGTGATTATGAGCATTGAGATGTGTAGTATGTAATTCCCTCTTTGTTTGTTACTTCATATGTGTTTCTTTCCTCTCAGAAATTGTGTAATTGTAGTTTTTGGAACTCAATCTTGTATAATAGATTTACCTATGTTATGTTATGACAAATGGCATTTGTAGTGTGTGGGATTAAAGGCCTTAAAGTGCACTCCATTGTTTCTGAATCTCATTTCCTTAATCTCATTCATGATTGTACTGAGATTTAGTGCATAGGATTTTGTGTCCTTCCATTCCTCTACACTGGGATTCTCCTCTTGTATTTCCTCTTTTACCTTTGCTGCAATGACCATTGATTGCACTCTTTGTGTATAGGCCACAATAAATGAACATTAAGTCTTTGGAACTGAATATTATCCATGTGTAAATTATGTTTGCCTCTGAGTAGGGTAATTGAACTAGATTTAAATCATTTTACATATAAATCTTGGCAAGCAATGATTTATCTTCAAGAGACACCAATATGTCCTACGAACTGACCCTTCTCCTCAACTCGGGGGCTGTCTTTAGGAGATACAAAAACTTCTCGGGGTTCCTTCTAGTATTGGATGCTATCACCTTTTCTGTGGCTTTGGATACTGCATGAACAAGATCATTATTAAAGTACCTTCACCTCTCTTGTATAGTCCTCTTCTTTAGCTAGTTGAAGGTAAAGATGGATACATCCATAACCATGTCATTAGGTGTAGGAACAATTCCCATTTCACTGAAGGGGAGATAACCACTAGTAAGAGGAGGTTATGGCTAAGTGTTGGGTTCATTTGCAATTGGTTCAATGCCATCTTCCTCCTCTATCTCTGCTTCCATATCATAGGCCATTCAATCTTCCTCCATGCTCTGTATGACTTCTTCCTCCAATTTGTTCTTCATTTCTTCTTGTTGCATCTACTTTTGTTGTTCCTCTTCCTCTATTCTTCTTTATTCCTGTTATCACCAAAATAAGGGTTTACATTGTTCTTATTCATGGTCTTAGATAAGCGTGAAGTCACCCTATGTTTTAAGGGGTAGGTGATAGGTTAGGAGTCTCAAAGGTCTCATTTTTTCATATCCAAATAAAGTCTAACAACCTTATTCCATGTTTCATGAGTCTTACATTCTTTTTAGAAACTCATAGCTTAAACCATTTTGAATTTTTTTGGAATTAGCCTTGAAACCATGTTTTCGTAGTGCAGAGAGTGTAAAATGTCTGTTTTGTGCTATGAAAATGCTGCTCTTTTCGTAGCACTTTTCCCTATGCACTACTAAAGCACGAATTCGTAGAACAGTCTTGTCAAAACATCAATCCATTAAGATTCCTTTAAATTTTCATTATTAGGTGTCAGCTAGGAGTCAGTCCTTAAGAATTCCTCCATCCAAAACTCATTATTTAAAAATTAGGGGTCATCATGATAAATGATTTCAAATTCGAAAGGGATGCCTAGTCTCTTGTTGTAGTTTGCATGCAAACCCTCAAATAGAATCGTTTTTCGAACGGTAAGCTTTTGGTAATTTCTTACCAAGGTTTCTCTCATCCATAATTCAAGCGAGGCTGACCACCATAAGCAAGCGAGGCTGACCACCACAGGCAAGTGAGGCTGATCAACAGAATTGCAAGAGAGGCCGATTTGTTACAGGAATTTAGAAGCAAAGATGGAAAAAGAGAAGAAAGGTCACAGGTCTGGTCATTGTTTAAGAATAGAGCCTGAAAGCACTGAGGTCTTAGTCAGAGATAAATCAGTTGTCAAAGCCTTCAAGAAAGCAGGATGTTGGAAGTTTTGTAAAAAATTGCAGGGAGGACATACTCAACTGACAGAGTTTTCACTACATTTCACTGGCTCAAGCACAAAGATTGGAATCCTAAACTTGAAAATTTCTCCGGAGATCATAGCTTTGGTGACAAAGATTCCTAGGGTGAAAGATACATGGTTCAAGAACTCCAGATTCGACATGGAACCATGTAAAGTGTTTCTAAAGCCAAAGTTTGCAGAAACAGACTTAACCAAGGCAGTTCCCAGGAACTACATCAAGGACAACTATGCCCACTTTCTCTTCAGCATTCAATGTTATTTTACCTGCAAGGGTAGATATCAAAAGGTTTATTCATATCATTTTAAACTCCTATTGCATTTTACTGGTATGATTTCTTTAGATTTTCCTTACTTCCTATATCGAAGTGTAGCTAAGATGGTAGATAAAGTGCAGTTGAAATCTTAAGGACATGAAACTTCCCTGTTTCATCATGGTCTAATTAAACTGATAGTTCTACATGAACTCAAAAGGATCAACAAATAACGGTCTTAGATTTTGTTCTTATGTGACTTTGCAGTGGAAAATCAAGTTGTAGGTATTAGCCCTAAGGTTAAAGGAACTCCATCAGCAGAAACTAGCAAGTCTGTAATGTCCAGGGAAAAAAGATTTGTTAAGTTGAAACCTAGGAAGTAGGTGAAAGAGAAAGTAAGCAAAACACCAGTAGTTATTCTTGAAACTCCTAAATCTACAAAGGAAAAGATATCTGAGGTTAAAGGAATGACATAAGAATAGTCAGCTAACAAACCAGTTCAAAGGAGATTGACTAGAAGTCAATTTGCAAAGGAGAAGGGTAAATTAGTGATCTCAGGAGAAAGTTCAAGCTTGAAGGATGATTTAAATGATATTTTAAAAGCCATTGATATTGCAGGACCCCCTTTGGTGTAGGAAGATGTCATAGAATTTGATAAAGGAAAGTCGAAGAAAATGAAACCCTCCAAGAAGCTGGAATTTGAGGATGATGTTACAACATTTGTTTTCAAGCCCAAAAATCCCTTAACCAGGAAATCCAAAAAGATGCAAGAGTCCAATATTGAGTTATGGAAAGCAGAAGAAGCATCTGCTGTTTAGGAAGAGTTGGTAGACTTTTCATCACCAAGACCTGAAGGTGACTAAAACATAGTTTTTTCCACTCAAACAAAAAAAGCTAGTTACAAAAAAATGGAAGGAAAGTTAATAGTAGCTAATAATGAAATTGCTAGACTAAGGATGAGAGCAAGGAAGCATGCTGCTGAAAAGACAGATTTCAAAAGGGTAAAGGCTCTCTGGGAAGTTGAAAAAGTTTTCAAACTAGAAATAGTCAGCAGTGAAACTCAGTACTTTACTTGGACTGTTCCTGCAATCAAAGAAGCTAGATTTATAAGGAGGATGAATGCTCAGTTGATATATACTAATAGGAGATTGAAAAGAAAAATTTAAGACCTAGAAATACAGTTAACAAAAGCTGAAGAAAGGCTACAACAATAAGGAAACAGAGTGATGAAAAAAGGGCAGTAAAGGATATATCTTAAAACAGTTTTGGTATTAAAAAGAAGGTTATCTCTGAAGAAGAAAAATCTTATAAGGTTAATTTGTTTTGTTTTTGGTGATCATATCAGTCTTTATGAAATATTGAAAATTCCCAAACTGCAGATTTTGAAGGCCATGTTGAAAAAAGAGCATACACAGTAGTTTCGTAGCGAGCTGCCAAACTGCTGAAGGTGACTTTTTAGCACTTTATAGATGCATTTCGAAGGTAAGATCTGATAAATTCCAAGTTTTTATGATTGCTAGTAGACATATGAGGATCATTGATGAACTTTTAGATGGCAATAATGCATAATGGTTCAAAGAAGTATTCCATAAGTGATATAAAAGTTGTGCTATGAAAACAGGCTATTTTCGTAGCACAGTCATGTTTCATTCTCTTTTTCATCTATTCGAGATTCCATTTCTAGCATAGGTGGACAAATAAAGTTTAAATGGGTTACTAATACATGCCACATATGAAACTTCTCGAAGATAAGCATAAAGGATTAAGGGCCTTAAAAGGAGGAACTTTGTCCCCTTGCTTTCAGGACAGTTAGCTCATGACTCAGTAGGGTTTGCAACAATACTGGAGACATCATCAAACTTGAAGACATGGATTGGCAGTTAATTAAAGAATGTATTTAATTCAGAGATAAGGTGGTTGAAAGCATGTTTTAGGATTTTCACTCCTGTTTCTATTAGGACTCTTAAAGACAGCTAGCTGTCAAGTGGTAATTAAGTAGTTTGTTTTATTAATAGATAGGTGTCAATGTTAGGAATTCAAATTCCCCTAAAGATGGATCATAGTATCCAAGGTTGTAAAAACTCTATATAAAGCACGAAAATTGAATTCCTTAGGGTTGGTAATTTCATTAGCAAAAGAAAGTTGTGTTATAGTAAGAAACTGTGATTTTTCAAACTTAATATAGAGATCAGTTTTACTACTCAAGATTCACAAGGATTTTATGTGTTTGATGTTCTTATGGACTTTTTCAATTACTTATTTGCAGTGGTATGATCTTGTGATACTTAGAATTCATTGGAAAATTCTCTAACTTCCTTCACATGCTTGTAAACTATGTTGATTCACTGTGTTACTGTTTTATTTGTAAACGCTAAACTCTAAGTGCCTTGACTTCCATGTTTTGCGGATCATGTTGTTTTGTTGAAGACTATCTTGACTCCATAGCCCAATAGATGTTTGCTAATATTTGATTCAACCAGTTATACATTTGTCCTTTTTGTTCCTAGAGTTAGCCATCTAATCATTAATCAAAAACCTTAAACCTATTGAGAGAGCCCTCTCAGGTTGAGGAGGCTAAGCCTCAACCAAAAGATTGGTTTGAAAGAGTTACTCAGAGTCTACTTGATTAGCAACCTATCAGGGTCAGATTTTGTGATAAAACCTCCTCTGTTTTCTATTGCTACAAAATTTATTCTTGTTGTTTTCTGCGTATCTCCTTTTCTTTTCTTTTCTTCAACAAGTCATCTTGCTTCTTCTTTTCTTATTCTTCTTTTTGTAATCACTCCTCTCTTTCACATTCTTATTCTAGTTGCCTCTCTTCTTCTAACCTTCTCTTCTCTTCTTCCCTTTGTTTCCTTTGTTGCTCTACTTCAATTTCACCTTTACATATTAGATCATCCTTGAAATTTCTACTGTTTTATTCCACTAGATCATGCTCTGGCCTCTTTCTGGGGGACAAAATGTAAACTTGGGCAGTTGCTTCTTGCTAAGTGTCCTCCATATGTACATCTGATACATGAGTAACATGGAAAGTTCTTTCCTCATCTCCTGGCCTATTCTTCCTCAATGCTTTGTACCAGTTCTTGATTTTCTCATTTTATGGAATGGTGATTAGTACATATGACCAAGTGTATCATATCTTAGTACAATGTTGCCTACAAACATTCTTGGAATCATATCAATGAAAGCTCATTTCTCAAATTTAATGAAGACACTCGAGTTCTTCAATTTAAGCTTCAAACACCTTAAGGATCTTAAACTCATAGAGTCTAATATGTAAAGTAAAAGAGGACCAAGGTGGCTTCTTCTTTCTATGGAGTTGTGCATATAGACTATTGTTCAACTGATAGGCAACCTCCTATAAGACCACCTTATTGGTCACATACCTTAGCATAGGACAAGGGACAATATGACACCTGAAAACTTTCATGTATGTTCCCTGCAGTGAAGAAAACCAATTTCAAATCTCATAAAGTGCCTCCTTCACCTGATACATCATGCAGGGAGATTCTATCTCAAATATCATCTTATACAACAATACAAATAAATTCTCAGTCAGTTTTGTATAAAATCCTTGGAAATTGACTTCTGACAATAGTTTGAAATGGAAGTAGACAGGTAACTTCTCCTTAGGGTCCAATTCCATTTCATCCATGTGAACTCATAATGGGCATAGATTCCATCCAACAGATAAGCGGACATATAGAACTTTGTTCCTTGTTTAGCTTGTAAAGTTGTTTTGGCCTGTTGTATGTGAAGTTGAATTTCATGAGAGAGGATATCAACCCAGTTGAAGACTTTTCCTCTTGAAACAACTAGGTTGAGTATATAAACGCAACTCTCCTCAAAGTATTCTACATTCTTATTCCCATGTAGTGTGCATCATATCGTCATGAGATATTGGTAAATTTTTCTCAAATATTTGATCTTGTAGACCGCACTTAGTTTTTGGCATAATTTTGCAGGCTCCCTCCACCATGACTTGAGGACTTCCTTGGTATTAAAGTTTGTTCAAATGATATAGAAACGAGTATTCAAATATTCCTTAGGAGTTTCCATCTTGTAATAGGAATGTATGTCATGTGGATGATAGGTGCAGATCTCATTGCCACTTTCACTATTCATAACCAAGTTCTTGTTATCCATATGTAACAAGATCCATTCAATATCTTCTACACAAGGTAACACTAGGAATCTACATGCCACTCTATGTATTTTGGACTTCTTGATGTTTATATACACTTATTTGTCTTCCATGTTTTCCGAAAATTCCTTTTTCCTGAAAGCATCTTTGATATCCTGCCATGAGACTTTCCAAGATTTATGAATGAAACATTATGTCTGATAGGATAGAAACATTTGGCTTAATGTATTCTACTACCTCCTTAGTACTATTCTCTAAAGTTTCTTTTGATGTAGCTTGTCGAGTGGTGGAAGGCATTGTCTCGACAGATGATGAGAGAGTGATGTATCCCATATATGTGGCACTTGCAAGTGGAAATTTACTCATGGAAAAAAACAATTAGTTTCAAGAAATCCCCTGTCTATCACATGCAAACTATTCAAAAGATAGTTATTAAGGAAATATTTGGGAAAGATGGGAGGACAAGCCTATTAAAAGTGAGACAACGTGGCTTCACTAGCCATTAGAAGTGCCCATTGCAACTGTTAGCCTCCTGTTGCAACAGGTGTTCATCTTTCATGATTGACATTTTTACATGCCAAATATGTCATACTTTGCATGTTGCAATGCTCCATATTTCCTAGAAGAGGCCAATGAAGAGGCCATTAAAGTGTGCCAGTCTAAATGCCACTACTGTATCCCAATTTTGATGAGTTATCCATTTTTTAATAAGTTTCTGTTAAGGGAAGTACAAATAGCCTAATCTTGGTTTCCCTAGGTTTCAATTTCTTGTTTTAGAATATAGAGAATGAATATCTGTCCAAACAGTTTAATCTTGGCAGATTTGTAGATAAGTAGAGAAACAAAGGAGCCCAATTGCTTAATCTGGGCCCTTGGAAGAAATAAGTGTAGATTTAGATAGGAGGACAGCAAAAAGAGAAAAGGATAATCTGGGTCTGCAAGTCCAAGTGCACCTATGCAAAAAGAAGAAAAAATGCTAGGTAAGTAGGCTGGGTAGGTAGTTTTGTGGTTGCAAAATCATGCTCTGTAATCCATTTCATGTTTTCAGGTGTTATACCTTCACAGATTACAATTATGAAGCAGTTTTCCATTCGGAGGAGCTCAAGTGAGGCATGTCTAACTCCCCCTTCTTCTCATTTCCCAAATCACTCACTAACTTCCCTGAATGGGTCAAGATCTGCTTGATGCCCCTTAGTTTCATCATTTTCCATATCATTTTCCTTAGTAAAGATTTGCTTTGCTCAAGGCATGTTCATACTTCCTCTATGAATCATTTTCCCCCTTATTAGCCAAAGATTCACATACTTAGCGCTTTCTGATCACTTGTCATATTAACTACTAATTTTACTATGTAGCTCCCTATCTATCTCCCCTTCCCCTACTAAAACTATGCTAAAAAAACTCCCCTATGTACATATTCCCATCCCCAGGCACTGTAGCCCTATTATATCAGTTTGGGAAATGTTAAGTCCATTTGGGGCTTAGCATTAGCCTTCTGTGTCCTACCCAGGAGTTAGTCTGACACCTGGTCACCCTAACAACCATTTCCCCTTAAGTCCCAACCCTACAATACCCATTCCCCACCCTTACCCTAAGGTCACGCATATAAATATTTTTCCCCCGCTTGGAAATAACCCAAAACCCACATTTCTAATGTTTAAAACCCTCCCCGCGCCATATAAAAACACATAATTAAATATGCGCGGGCCCTGTCCCTAACTGTTCGCCGCCTTACTCGTGTCGCCGACCGTCAGATCTGGCGCACCCAAGATCTACGGTGGGTGGGTCTTTTCGTGCCCCGACATGCCGAGGGTTAGCGTCCGGGAGATGGGCGGTTTTCCCGTCGTACTCCCACCACACGTCGACCTCTCGGCTGTGGTGGAGCCCCCTCCTCCAAAACCACCTACGCACAAAAGCGGTGCACCCGAAACCAGATACCGCCTTCCACCCTCCTGCATCAGCGCCACGTTATGCTGACGTCACCATGCCGCGTCGGCCTCCTGCCGCCATGTCCTTGACATATCACTGCCACGTCACCTCCTCCACCGTACTACCACGTCACCCGCCGTACTACTGACGTCACCGCCGTACTGGGACCCACCGCTGGTGTCATGCTAAAGTCACCGTCAAAAAGCGCGAAAGGCGCAAATCGCAGCCTAGGAAGCCCGGAATCAAAATCTGAGGCAGTTTTTCATGCGCGATTAGCACCTAGCGCTAATCGCGCATGGCTACAGGAAATAGGCCAAAATGGAAATCCCTTTTGTAGCTCGGCTTCAGCAGGCCCGAAAGGTGCATAATGACATGAATTTATTCGCGCAACATTCAGAAAGGGGCAAGCACAGTTTTAAAAGCAAACAGAGGACCGAACAGTAGCCATGAAAGGTCGATGCAACAATTTAAAGAGTATTTGAAGTGAGAAAGGCGCACATTCAGTGCCAAAGCATATCAAAGAAGCGGCAAAGAGTATTAGTCGAATGTTTTAAATGAAAACCTTTATTTCCATTGCAGGTGGACATTGAATGACCTCCAACAAAGTCAAAGAAAGCAGCAAAGGCCAATCAAGGCTCTCCCATCACAGTTAATGCTCCTCAGAACCACTCAAGAGCATGGATCAAAACCCAAAGCACAGTTATGGCTAAGTGATCAACACAGAGCCATAAAGACAACACATTAAACTCCTTTTTGTACAGCTGCCCCAACGCAGCTCAAGGATACTTTCTTGCATTTATTTCCGACATGTATTAGGTTAAAGACACTTATTACAGCAGATCTATCTGAGATCTGATCTTTATAGATATTTTACTTATAAAAACCACCCTAATTCACCGTAAAAAGGGTTGGTTGGTTGTATAGCTCCAAGAGAGACTCGCTCTATATACCTGATGTTTTACTTAATCAAAGACTGCTGAAAAGCTTCGAGGAATGACTGTGTGCTGTGTATGAATGTTTTGAAGAACTGAATGTGGAATTCTTGTGCTGCAACATGACTCAATAAGTGTTTCTTACCTTTGTTTTCCATTGATGTACCATCCAAAATAACAAAAAGAATTAATAGCTTAGAATTGGTTTAATTGCCCTCTATGCTCAATTTCTACTATTTCTATATGTTTTCATCTGAATTAGAAATGAATATGAATTCCCTGTGGCTCATATTTCCCCTAATTCACTCATGTTTGACAGTTATCTAGGGATTCTTTACTACTCCTAGATAGAGCTCATTCACCTTCCCTCTGCTAAGCTGAACGAGAGCTTCTTAACTGCCTCTCATTCCTAGCCTTCACTCCATCCTTTAGCTTGAAAACTTGTTTCATGTGCAGCTAGCTTGCTCCATATTCCCTCTTGTGACCAAGAAAACGCATCAGCAGTCCTACTCCTTGACTCCACGCCCAATGGTTCTAAAAATTTCATGCTATCTCTGCCTCTTTACTTGAAAGCATCATCCATCCCACTAAAACTAAAACAAAACCCCTTGTACCCAATAACTAGCCTAAACTCATCATCAACAAAGCTAAATCCTAAAGAGAGAGCCCTCTTTGACTGCTGGTGGGCTAGCACCTGCAGTCCAAAGATTGGTTTGTGGTTACCTCGGCCGTATCCCTCAAGGAGCTAAGGGACAACCTGAGTGATAACATAATGGCGACTCCACTGGGGACATCCTTGGTTAAATCTCACAAATCAAGTTGGAAAGCTCCACTGGGGAAAAACAATCAATTTTCCAATTGTTGCATATTCCTTAAAACTACAGATGAAGCCTGAATGTCAGCCAGGAAGCCTTTGAAATTGTGCTTACTTTGCATTCACAGGAGTAAGCAAATGCTGCTTCAGTCAAACTTCGTGCTAGTTTTAAGTTATAGATAGCTATTCCAAAATTTGATCAGTTCCTTGCTAATTCTAAAAAAGCATTCACAAAAAATACCAAAACAAGTTCAGAATCTGGCTCCCAAAAGGAATTCACGATATACAAGGTCAAATCCAGACCCAAACCCCCCAGCTATTCTTCAAAATCCCAATTTAATCCCAAGGAACCTCAGGAAGCTAGAGCAAAGAGAAGATTTTGTTGACTTTAGCCCTGAAACAGTTCAGTCAAGCTGTGTTCCAACCCATGTCAAGGTTTTATTTCATTCAGCCCCCACTTCCCCTTGTTCATCATCCACCTCTCAAAGCACTCCTCCCTCACCTCCATTTATTGCACATACTCCCCTGACCGCTGTTGTTACAGTTGTTCCAGTTGTTCCTATTGTTCCACTTATCCCCGTAAACATGGCTAATAGATATGCACCCCTGCAGTTACCTGCTAATCCAGGGGCTATGCCTCAGGATTATCAAACTAAAATCACATACTTTGATGGAACTGGTTCTTGCACAACCCTTCAGCATACAAAGAAGATGCAAGACTATTTTGAGAACTACGAGATAGATGACGATAGCGTCAGAATGAAGATTTTCGTCCAAAGTTTGACAGGTGATGTTAGAACTTGGTTTAGAGCACTCACAACCAATTCCATAGCAGAACCAGAAGCCTTATACCAGTCATTTATCAACAGATGGGAGAAAAAGAAAGACCCCTTGCACATATTATCTGAATATGACACCATCAAAAGAGGCCCTCAAGAATCTGTCTTGGACTATTGTGCAAGATTTAATAATATTTATAATGCAATACCACAAAACTTAAGACCTCCACCTGATCTTGCTTTGTATAAATTCCCTGATGGTTTTGACACTGACATGGCTTATCAGTTAAGGGAAAGAGCCCCCCAAATCCTTGTAGACATGCAAAATGTTGTTGTTAGAGTAGAGGCAAATCTAATTGCCAAAAGAAACAGAGCTATAACTGAGAGAAGAACCACCTTTAAAGAGGAACCCTCAACCTTAGACCAAAAGCTGGATGCTATTATCACCGACATGCACAGGCTGGGAGACAGAGTAGAGAGTGTTGAGAGGAAATCACCATGGGAAGGACAACAACCCAATACCATAAGGAACCCAAATTTCCGGAAAACTCAGAATACAAATGCTGGTAGGTCAAGCCCAGACCATGATGTAAGGCCTCCTTTTCACGAAAATTACGTTGAAGCATCTACATCTAGTGAACAGACGGAAGATACTCACATGAACTTGGTGGATTTGAAGGCTGAGAAACAAATTTTCCTAACTCAACAAGACCAAGATGAACATGACCTTAATCAATTTCAGACTAAGTCTGGTGAATATTTTGATTTTAAACAAGGCTATGATACTGCTGTGTATGAGGTCCACAAAAAATATAAGCTGAGGACAAGAACCATAGATGTGCCTGAAAAGGTTAAGGCAAATGATACCAAGCAGCCAAAGAAGATTAAAGAAAAGGTTGCCTTCATGGAAACTGTTGGTAAAACAGTCCCTAATCCAAAGGATGTCACCATAGAGGACATAACAGAAATGCAATCTTCTAATGATCAGCCCCTGCCACCTTCTTCCTCCAAAAAGAATTTGAACAGCGTTCCAAAAAGCCCTCCTAAAACTGAAAAACCGCAAGCAATTACTTCCCTTAATGCTGACAAACAAGACCAAACTGCTGATACTCTAATAGAAAAAGGGAAGCCTGCCTCCCAAAATACTAAAACCCAATCTGAAAAATCGTTTGATTTAGAGGCAACATGAAGTGTATAGGCAACAAATTCAAAGATCACTTAAAATGCCAGAGGTTAAGGATGATGTGAATGTTCTTGATGATCAGCCTGAACTGCTGTTCGGTCCTGAAGTTAATGGAAAATCAACTTATGGATCTGTTCTACCTTTTTATGTCAGTTTACACATACATGAAAAAGTCTTGCATAATGCTATGTTTGACTCAGGTGCCTCACACAACCTTATGCCCAAAGCTGTAATGGAAAAACTCAACCTTGATGTCACAAGACCCTACAAAGATCTATTCTCCTTTGACTCAAGTCAAGTCAAGTGTTTAGGCCTTATCAAAGACTTGTGTGTCACCCTACCACGTCACTGCTGTACTGGGACCCACCACTGACGTCACCGTCAAAAAACGCGAAAGGCGCAAATCGCAGCCTAGGAAGCCCGGAATCAAAATCTGAGGCATTTTTTCATGCGCGATTACCACCTAGTGCTAATCGCGCATGGCTATGGGAAATAGGCCAAAATGGAAATCCCTTTCGTAGCTTGGCTTCAGCAGGCCCGAAAGGCGCAAAATGACATGAATTTCTTCGCGCAGCATTCAGAAAGGGGCAAGCACAGTTTTAAAAGCAAACAGAGGACCGAACAGTAGCCATGAAAGGTCGATGCAACAATTTAAAGAGTATCAGAAGTGAGAAAGGCGCACATTCAGTGCCAAAGCATATCAAAGAAGCGGCAAAGAGTATTAGTCGAATGTTTTTAATGAAAACCTTTATTCCCAATGCAAGTGGATATTGAATGACCTCCAACAAAGTCAAAGAAAGCAGTAAAGGCCAATCAAGGCTCTCCCATCACAGTTAATGCTCCTCAAAACCACTCAAGAGCATGGATCAAAACCCAAAGCACAGTTATGGCTAAGTGATCAGCACAGAGCCATAAAGACAACACATTAAACTCCTTTTTGTACAGCTGCCCCAGCGCAACTCGAGGATATTTTCCCTCATTTAGTTCAAACATGTATTAGGTTAAAGACACTTATTACAACAGATCTGTCTGAGATTTGATCTTTATAGATATTTTACTTATAAAAACCACCCTAATTCACTGTAAAAAGGGTTGGTTGGTTGTATAGCTCTAAGAGAGACTCACTCTGTATACTTGATGTTTTACTTAATCAAAGACTGCTGAAAAGCTTGGAGGAATTACTGTGTGCTGTGTATGAATGTTTTGAAGAACTGAATGTGGAATTCTTGTGCTGCAACATGACTCAATAAGTGTTTCTTACCTTTGTTTTCCATTGATGTACCATCCAAAATAGCAGAAAGAATGAATAGTTTAGAATTGGTTTAATTGCCTTCTATGCTCAATTTTTGTTGTTTCTATATGTTTTCATCTGAATTAGAAATGAATATGAATTCCCTGTGGCTCATATTTCCCCTAATTCACTCATGTTTGACAGTTATCTAGGGATTCTTTACTGCTCCTAAATAGAGCTCATTCACCTTCCCTCTGCTAAGTTGAACGAGAGCTTCTTAACTGCCTCTCATTCCTAGCCTTCACTCCATCCTTTAGCTTGAAAAATTGTTTCATGTGCAGCTAGCTTGCTCCATATTCCCTCTTGTGACCAAGAAAACGCACCAGTAGTCCTACTCCTTGACTCCACGCCCAATGGTTCTAAAACTTTCATGCTATCCCTGCCTCTTTACTTGAAAGCATCATCCATCCCACCAAAACTAAAACAAAACCCCTTGTGCCCAATAACTAGCCTAAAATCATCATCAACAAAGCTAAATCCTAAAGAGAGAGCCCTCTCTAACTGCTGGTGGGCTAGCACCTGCAGTCCAAAGATTGGTTTGTGGTTACCTCGGCCGTATCCCTCAAGGAGCTAAGGGACAACCTGAGTGATAACAGCACCAAGGCAAGGAAGAGGGCACAAGTTTGGATCACAGTGGGCAGAAAAGGCTATACTAAGGCTTAAAACTAGGCCAAGAACCCGTGTGATAGGGAGAGACATCTTGGGTACATGTCATAGTTACAGTGAGCAAGAGGGATCACACTGCTACTTGGAAGTGTGCAATGTGCCAGGGAGGCTCATGATGGGCACAGGTCGCAGCTACAGTTGGAAAAGATACCTCACTATGGATTGCAAGTGCACTATGTGCTATGGAGGGGTGCCTTTTCTGCTTGGCACAGTTTGAAATCACAAAGGGTGGCTATTTTCGAGAAGTGTGATCTGCTCAAAGACAGGCTCAAAACTACTAAGTGAATGTCAACAACAAGCCAAGGACATAAAAATAGTGAGAGAGAAGGGATACAATTGTTTATAAGTTCTGTCATGATCATGACTAGAAGGTGAAAGGTCATGGAATGTGAAGATTCAATAAAAATTCCACTTGCAACAACAAGATGAAACTTGTAGGAGCAATAATAGATGTAAACGACACTTCATATGTAGAAAAAAAATCAAAATACCACTAAGAAAAACAAAAGTGACACGTTTCAAAACTTACCAAGAATAGGCGCACTTGTGACCAAAAGTGAAGAAGATATCTGTGTGATGAGAAAATGCGGTCAGCCCAGAGTGAACAATGATTATGAGAATGAATAATGAGTTGGGATACTTATAAAGAAAATCCGCATGCAAATCAAGATTAGGGTTTTCAATGCATGCTCCCAAATTTTCACTTGATGAGTAAGTTATTTAAGTTAAGTGGAGGGGGCCCCTATTTTGTAGGAGTGCACTCTACATGCAAGCAAGGAAGGGCACATGTGTGAGAACAAAGGGGTGCGTATTGACTAGAAACAAGAAGTGCACAACTGTTGTGAACAAGGAGTGTGAACTGGCTATTGACAGAGAGTCCAAATTCATTGTGGACAAGGAGTGCACTCAACTGTGAGACATAAGTGTGCTCAACTATGAGAAGGAAGCATGCTCATACTCAAGATGGTGTAGTTTCCTTTGACATTGCATTTGTGGTCGCTATGTTTACAAAGTGCACTTTATCTAGTAGAAAAAGTTGTGCTTTCTTTCTTTTGTGTGTTAAGCATGTCAAGTGAAGAAATTTAACACTAATTCAAAGAAAAACTAGCATTTTTCCTATCTTTAGAAAGGAAAAAAAAAGAACTTCCAAAGATAAGAATATGAAACTTAGGAGACTTTGACCTATGAGGAAAGGCAACACTTAGGAATATCAAAAGGATGGTTGACACTTAGGAAAACATGAATAAATAACAAGATGACACAAGATAGCTTGAAACGACAGCTCATGAAACATACGTAAGCTCCAAATTTGAATATTGAAAAAAATTTGGAGGTTAATTGTCACAACGATAATAAAATAAGTTGGTGCTAAATTTGGGGATCGATGAGTGGAAATTTAAAAATTCATGTGGGCCAAAACTTCAAAATTAAATACCCACCAACTATTGAACTAAATAAAATTCAGACTCTTTCTTTCTCCTCTAGGAATTTTTTTCACTATTAATAGGCCTAGACGTGGAAAGAAAAGAATAGGCTCCACTTCCCTACCTAAATATTGATATAGGAGATTTGAAGTCCACATGTTTTGTTATGGATGGACAA
Source organism: Pinus tabuliformis (assembly GCA_031772625.1). Lineage (NCBI taxonomy): Eukaryota > Viridiplantae > Streptophyta > Pinopsida > Pinales > Pinaceae > Pinus > Pinus tabuliformis. The sequence continues at coordinate 633,916,744 of CM062819.1, read as the reverse complement.
TTTTGATATTGCCTTCTTTTTCATGGATTTATGGCAGTAGTTCGAATACTACAAAAAGAATTGATGATTTTTGATGATCTTCAGTGGGTTTTAAAATATCTTAAGGATTCAAATGAAGATTACATGGGATTTTTATTTCTCCCTTTTTGGTCCAAAAATTTGAGCTACAAACTAAGGCACTGTTAGTTACGTGAACCGAGGGTAGATTTAGGGTTAAATTGCAGGACATTTATTCATGTATTGGTGCAAAATAGTTTGATTATCATAAAGATTTGTTGGAAATCTACCCCAGGTCTTGATCAAGGACATTTGGGTCTTCCTCTTGATCACTCTCATGAGCATAAGAATCTAGGTATGGATCACTGTCACAAATTTACATTGGAGTAGAGATGTCAAGGACATCATGTTTTTTGCCTAACTATTTTATGTCGGTTGTGTGTATATGTCAGCCATGCAAAAATTCTAAGGACATCCTAGGATTTGTATTTTATAATATGAATGATATATTTTCTTTTCATGTTAGATATATATTATGTTATTGTCGCATGGATGCCAAGGGAACTATGTTTTTTTCCCTGATTAATTTAGGAAGATTGTGTGTATATGATGGCCGAATTACTTACCTCGACTCGAATTGTTGCCCTTCGCGCAATGTGATCTCCTTAATTTCACGCTATTTGACTTGGCTCACCTCCATGGACAAGATTTGCTAGCCCAACCTCAAAATGTCGAGAAAATGGAAGGCAAAAGACAATGGACAAAATGAGGTAAGTCGTTGTGAAATTATAGATACGTAATTTTTTTTATTAATTCCAAAATAGAATATATCTATATCTATATATATATATATATATATATATATATATATATATATATATATATATATATATATATATATATATATATATATATATATATATATATATATATATATACATATATATATATATATACATATATATATATATATATATATATATATACATATATATATATATATATATATATATATATACATATATATATAGATATATATAGGGAAATGAGACTAACCAAGAGAAATATTCCTTGGCTTTGATATTGGGGATGGAAGCACTTAACAAACCTGATAGTGTGGAGTTGAAAATACTTGCTAGATATGTAGAAAAGATATCAACTGAAACCATTGAAACATTGTAAGCACATCAATTGTCTCAAAGGGAATCAAATGATTCCCCAACCACTCCTATATTGAGCAGAAGATCAAGGAGGAAATCATTAAGCATAAACACTAAGAATTTGGAACAAGAAACAAATATTTCGAATGCCTAATGCACTCCTCAGACATGAATCTATTCTTCCACCACGCCACATTATGAATCTTGCATTGGTAGCTATGGTACAAGGATAGAATATGACATGGTTTTAGGCAAAATATGTAGATTAGATGCTGGGAATTTTTTGTGAATAGGTTGAAGGAATCATGCCTTTAATAGTTCAAAGACTGTTATCACCAAAAAAATGATCATCTAGCCTAATTTACTAGATGGATCGAAGTACACCATGTAAATCAAATTTTACCATAGTAAAATTGCTTTCACTGTGAGAAATTACCTAATAAACCGCCTTTATTAAGTAATTTATAGTTAAACCCATGAAGAATAATTAAATAAATCACTATTTATTTGATTTTTTTCTAGGAATAATTAATTAAACCATTGTTTTATTATTATTCTTTGTCAAATTTGACCCAATCATGACAAATAAACAGACAAATCATTAGTTATCTTATTTTCCTCTAAGAATAACTAATTAATTACTATTCTTTGTTAAGTTTAACTAAATCCCTTAGGAATAATTAAATAAATCATTATTTTTTTATTATTCCTTAACTAATTCCTTGAGATAATAAATAAATAAATAATTTATTTATTATTTCTAAATAAAAGTTTAAATACTTTTTCCCTCCTAAAAAAATATAATAAAATATTTTAGGCGGTTATTCCAAGAATGGGATCAATAATATTTTATTATTTCTCATTATTCGAGAATAACTAAATATTTTGTTATAAATAGGAGGGTTTTCCATTCATTATTCACTTTTGATTATTTTCATTGTTGCACTCACAGTTGTAACTCTGATAATTTTCTTTGTCGCACAACATATTTTTTACTGGGTTTATGCATTATAGAGGAGAGAGACTCTACAGAAGCTGAAGACATTTGAGGACAGCCAAGAACCCATCCCATAGAGGGGAAATGGTAACATTTATCTGTTCTCTTCATAGGTGTTATTATAAAATTATTCTTTACATATCTGGTTTCCATTGGATTTTTTGGGGTTATTACTCTTTCTTTCACTATTTAACTACGATTGCAACATAAATCATAATTTTGGTAGGTTTTGTTTTTATCAATAGCTGTAGATCTACAATCTTTAGTAGTCATTTTTATTGTTGAGATTATTTGTCATCCACAATCTTAAGTGGGTTCTTTTCGTACGTGATTGAGAAGAATACACTACAACAACTTGGCGACTCCACTAGGTCTTATACTTCAGATCTAGAAACCTTGTGACCTTTGGTTTTCAACTTAGGGTTTCTTTGTTTTTCAATTCTATTAATGTTTCCTAGATTTTAACCCTAGAGGTGATAAATTTCCAACTTCCGCAAGCTTTCTGGTCGTTTCTGCAGGACACGGGAACCAGTTGCGGCAAAGACGACACTTTTTTCTGAAATTTGCAGACTCAGAGTCTCAGAATAGAAATCACAGTTTTCAACACAAAAGGTATGATCTAGGCTCCATAATGCAGCGTTCTACCCAAAAAGTGCGATTTCATAGAAAAACAGGTTAGAACCTGTGATTTCTGGGTTTTAGGGTTTTTCTCATATCTGTTTCTAGGTTTTGCTGAGAGTTGTCTGCTGGGTGTATGACCTCTATCTCATCCCGCTTAGGCCTTGATCCATTCTATTTTACTCGTCGAATTCAAATTTAGCCTCCCCTAGGGCTTCTAGTACACTTCCACCTTTCTAGGAGGAGTTTAGCTAAGTGAGAAGTCTGAGTTTCTGCAGCACTTTTAGACACATTTTCCAAATCTCTAACCTTTTGTTTTAGATCTGATAAGATAGGTTGCTACCATCCATAGTTTCACATTAAAGCTTGTTTGGTCATTCCCTTAGGGTCCCATTGGTTGCCTTAGGTGTTTCACCCATCTCCCTATCTTTTTGCAGTGATCTTCCCCTCTGGTTTTTTGTTGTTGCTGCACCACTTCCCAGTAGCTTAGAATCACTTGATCCCAGTCACACCGACATTTAGATCTCTTGACCGTTTCAGTGTATTTCCCATCGATTTAGCCACCAAGCAGTACAGTGTTTGTAAACTTAGTTTGGGTGGGTTTAGTTAATTGTTTTGCTGTTTATTTTTTGTTATTTATTTCAGTTTATTTGTAGCAATATTTTTTTTTTACAAACACGATATGGGCTTAATCAATTAATACACTTGCACACACAAACACACCTTAAGTGAAGGGTGCTTGGTTTACACTGCCAAGCCAAGACTTAACATAATAAATTTATCTCGTCGCATCAAAGCTAAAAGATATATTGTTGATCTCCCTTAACCATTTCCATGTTCCTTGTGTCCTTCCATCATTGCGCCACCAAGGCGTGTGTCGCGGAGACTATTAGGCCTTCACCCCCAGTTTCTGCTTGGGCGTATTACTCCTCCCCGCCAGGTTCTAGCTCATAGCCCTCCGAGTCCCCATCTTGACTCTTCTCATGGTCCTTCTGATTCCTCATTTTATTCCGAGCCTCCTTCACCTCATATCATCACCTTGTCTGGACCCACAGCTGGTGCAGGAAACCAAACTGGTGGTGCCTCCGGTAATATACCGATGGTCACATCAGGCATAACAATCTCAAGAATTACTTAGGCAACCCCCATTCTCCCCTTTATGGCTGGGTTAAATCTACTGGATCTTAACCACTTAATAAACAACCCCATACACCATGATTCTAGTTGGCCCCCTATGCTAACTAAGCTTCCCTCAGACATCCCAAAGTTTGAGGGTATTGCTGGAGAGGATCCTACCAACCATGTTCGATCCTTCCACATGTGGTGTTTGTCCAACTCCATAACCAATGACTCCATTCATCTTCAGCTCTTCCAACACACACTCACTATAGATGCTGAAAAATGGTATGTAGACTAGCTCTCCACCTCTCATTCTATTTTCACGATGGTTGCTAAAGCGTTCTTATCCTATTTCCAATTACCTCTCTGATACGACACTGGTACTGAGCTTTTGACCACATTCCATCAATCCTCTGCTACTCGCCTTTCTGACCATGTTCAAGAGTGGCGTCGAAGGAGGAGCACATGTCATGCCCCACCTTTCAAAGACCGTGTTTATCTAGATTGGTTTCTCAAGAACATTTTATCCCCCATTGGGAAAGATGTCACGTCCCATTTTCCTCATACCGAGGAAGAAGCTCTCAAGACCGCTTTGATATATGATCTGATTATGCTCAATCAGGTTATGTCTATACCATTATTCCAAACCTCCCTTGTCCTGGCGGTGCTAATGCACCGGGGTCATCTCACGTCACTGACGGTATCGTTGGATCCATTTAACACTCTTCACCATACACTTAGCAGAGTTATGGCTATCCGCAGGGGTTCACCATTTCCTCCAACATTTATGCCCCTCCTACTAGCAACATGTTTCCAAGGCCCCAACCTGTCTACCAAACTGTTGCTCCTTCATATGCACATCCTAGCGCTCCAGCCCCTCAAGCATTAGCACCACAACATCCCATGCATACTCAGCCCTAGCATCCACCGCCACCTCAGGGCCAAGTGTTTACGTAGTAGAATGATACCAATCCCAAAAATTTGAAGAAAAATAATAAGGTGAAGGGTAACAAGGGTAACTAGGGTAGCCTAGGTAACCAACCTAGTGAATCCTAGGGGAACCAGTCTAACACCAACAACCAGCAATAGGGTGGCCAGACCAAGGAAAACAAGGTTATTCGTACGAATAAGCATTGTGCATGTTGTGGTGTACATGGAAACTACACACATGAGTTTCCTCTTTTAACCCAGATGCGCCAAATGTGGGAAGCTCAAGCAGCTTTTGGAGGTCAAAAATCGCCTCAGAATCCTACGCCACCTCAACTGGTCGTGCTCACAAATCCTTTCCCTCAACAAGAATTTGTTGCTGCTCAACCCTAGCTAGGTCAAGAAACCCACCTCCCCAACCTTCTAGTCCAGGTGACTACCAGATCCTAATAATGAACTCTCACGAGGTTAACCCCTCCAATATCATCCTACAAACTCGATCGTTCCAATATGACAAACCCTCCACTTCGTCAGTAGCTGCCGAGTTCAAAACCAAAGTGTCCGATGAGCCTCTTACAACACCCAATGATCATTTACAAATTGCTTAACCAAAATTTGAGGCCATTCCCAAGATCCCAAAGGGACCATTATGCCGTAATGCGGCTTCTAATAGAGCTGCCCATAGATATAGTATAGTAGACGACTTGGCGCAATCACCTGTCGCCATGTCAACACTGGATGTCCTCTAGTTGTGCCCTTCTCAAAATAAGTCTCTACTAATAGCCTTGGGTACAGTGGACCCTTTTGATGACCGTTTGATTGTCTTCCCATTTGATACATCAGTGCATCCCCCATTGCCTTCATCTGTTGCTTTCTAGATACCAGTTAGAGTCTGTAATGCCATCATCTCCAGATGCGTTATTGATGAAGGGGCATCCACCTGTGTGATGTCTGCTCCTATTTGGAAACAATTCAAGTCACCTAAGTTGTCCCCCTCCACCATCACTTTACGTGCTTAGGATGGAAACTCCTCCCATCCCCTTGGCATGTACCGCAACTGTCCAGTGACTCTTGCAGGTAAGACTGTCCATGTTGATATTGAAGTCATTGGTTCCCCTTTGGATTGCAATATTCTCTTAGGTCTTAGTTACACATATTCCATGTCAGCTATCGTGTCTGTGTTGTTCCACAAGATTTTCTCCCCCCATGAAGGGAAGATCATTACCATTGATCAATTGAATTTCTACGATTCGAGATCTGTGACCTCCCCCAAGTCCATCATCGATGTCTAACAACTAGTCTTTAACTCCTTGCACCAATGTCTCACACGGAGTCTATAAGGATTCCTCATTGTTAGGTGCCTTCCCTGGTCCTCCCCCTCCCATTTCTGAACCTGCTTCCATGAGTGTTTGCATGTTACAAGTGTCACGGGCTACCCTTAAACAATCTAGTACACCTGATCAATAACCAGCTCCTCAACATCCTATTGTTGCTCTTCCAGCTAAACCCTCTGGACCCACTCCCCCAGGACCTCCTCTGTTTTTGGGTGCCTCTGATATGTTCCCTCCAGGAACTATTCTTGCAAGTCTTAACCATCTAGGAGCTATTATGCAGGGACATTATCCTGTCGGCCAGATACCTTTCTTATTCGGCCCTCTCGGAATTTTTTCTGTACCTGTCATGGCTTCGCTAGTCCTTTCTAACATGAATCTCAGGATCCCAGTATGGTACATCGATCCCCCTGCAAACATTCTACCTGGTTAGCCAAGACCGTGCCACCCTTTGACCCCAGTTCAACCGGTCCCCATGACCCCTGCCGCCACTTCAGTACCGTCACAACCTCAATAGGAACCAACTCCTATTACAAAATCATCTAGCTAGGGGGAAAAGCCAAAGATAAATATTCGAAGGACAAGGCTCCCCAAGCTCCTCCAGGCCCTAAGGCCCCAAAGTCATGCACTTTGTGTGAATTTGTTGGGCACGCCACCAACAATTGTCCTAAACTTCCTCAACTTAAACCTTTGGTTCATGAAGCGTTCCATGAGTCGAATATTCTATAAATCCACATTAACATACCGGTCCCACCTAAGAAACTAAAAATGCTTCACACAAACCACCCTTATGTCCTCTGTGATCTTCATGGTCACTATTCCCATTGTTGCCCTCGTCTCTATGAATTTTGCGATTGCCTTGTGGTGATTCATGAATACGAGGCCACTCATAGTGGAGCCTCTGCTCCTCTACCTATAGATTCTGGTATCACCAGTCAACCAAAATAGGGAAAATATGGCCCCTCTATTGTGATCCCTTCCCCCAATGTCGAGATGATGGACACCACTGGCCCCATTCTTTACCTATCGTCATCCTTGAGTTCCTTGCTAGAAAACGTTCCTGAGGTTGCTGCACACATTTCTATCAAACCCTTTTCGATAGAATCTGAGGTCTCAACATCAGTAGACCCTCCTTCTACCAATCCGTTGTCTACCATTCAAGACGATATGTATGTGAACCTTATTCTTTAGGTTGATGCACTAGGTAATGCCGCTGCATCATGTAGTCAGATTTCCTTCTGTCTGCCCATCTCCTAGCCTAATGAGGACACCATGGAAGCTATGTCTACCCCTGATTACGCCTAAACTTGAGTAAGGTATCATTCCTTGATGAGGATTTCGAAGGTCATCTCCTTCCTGATCCTCCCAATGTCCTCTACCTCTAGAAATGTTGCTCACAACACAATCCTTTGATTTGCATGTCTTTATTTCTACCATGAAGTTAGTTAGATTGCATCATCTCATCTGTTGTCTTTTGCACCTTTCAAATGGATCCATCATCCACACTGTATATCCGTCGTGCTAACGGTGCAAGTCGCTTCTCCCAGAATCTAGCCTTTGTAGCCTAGGCCATTTTTAACCCCTTACATATGTTAGTCCTTTCAAACAACATGTGCGTTGGGTCTGCCACCAATAATCAGGATGAATATGATGCAGTGATAGGTTTGTTAGTCTATGCCCTCTCTCATCGTATCCTTCATCTTCATGTTTGATTAGATTCCTTTCTACTTTTCAGGCAATTGAATGGTGTGTATCATGTGCATAACCAAGTCCTATTAAGAAAATATATATGAGTGAAGCTATTGGTATGTGAATTTGAAACCATTACTTTTAGTCATGTGCCTAGAGCCCAAAATCACTATGTCAATACAATTGCAAACAACATTCTAGATTGGCATTTATCACATGCATACCACAGAAGATAACCACACAAATGGTGAACCATCATCGTTACTTAAAATGAATAATAATATTATGTATCATAAAAGTGTTTGGATCCATAGCTCTAAATACATCTGGTACGCCCATAGCATACTAGGGTGGGGCACATAGGCCCCTACATCTCCTTTGGAGGATCTTGTGCCAAGTTGGGCCGAGATGCTTGAATCCATTTTTCGAGCACTCGACACACAATGGCGCTCCACAAACTCCTCCTGCTGGGGGCATCATTACCACCTTTGTATACCAAATCAACATCTCGTGCTTGGGGGCATGATGGTTTTCCCCTAGCCATCTTCTCAATTAAGTCTCAACCTAGATCCCACTAGATCTAGGTATGGTCGATTATCCTCCCATTCCTTGGATAGCTTTTCCTACAGGCCTCTCCGACAAGACATATGTACATCACATATCATAGATTTTTTATACCATATCTTCAAATATTCCACTATATGTCCACATAGTCCCCATGTTTGACTTAGTGGGTGAGAATGATTCTAGACCTCCTTTAGTAGTTCATTCTCGTTTTCCTCTTCCCTTAATTCTTCACAAGGTACCATTGTTCCAAGAAGTATTAAGGCCATCTTTAGACAAGTAAGGCCACTTTCCTGAAAGTCGTAGATACTGATTCCGATGGTCAGTTTGTCTACAATGATCTCCACAAGATTTAGGCCCTTCTCCTCCTCTCAAATTGGAGGGAACACACCCTTTTATAGGAAAGCCCATAGTTTTTCTATCGCACATTGCAACTAGACCATAGCTTAGTTTGAAAAACTGGTAGCGCCATTGGAAAACTCTCAACAATTTCTATAATGGGTCTTCCTCATTTTTTGATGATTTGACACTTCACCAGCAATACATTTTCCAAGAAGGGTCACTTCGTCGCCTCTCAAAATTGAATTTCATCATAAAGGGACACTTGTAATTTGAGGTCCACCTCCTCTTAATACTTTTCATACCATATGTTGACTTTCATCATGAATAATCATCATTTACTCATGTTTTCATGGTCTCCACCAGGCCTAGTCTATGTGGCAGCGTCATCGAGTCACCCTTGTTCAGAGGCTCCACGATAAGTCACCCTCGCATTCTTGGAGTCTATTTCATGTCCCATCATATCATGTCACAATATTCCTTCCATATTTGCACACCATCCATCCTTTGTTGCCCACATTGGCCTCCAGTCATACTATTCCCATTCCCTCAGGAGTTGAGTCAGTTGCTGCCAGGTCAACCATGCACTTTATGCTTTGACAAGGGTAGTCTTTTATTTGTCCCTCAGTCCCAATTTTTCCTGATTATCCCTGGTGTCAGTCCATTAGTCACATTACTATTTTCCCTCATTCTTTAGTTGAGGATCCTCATTGCCTCATCTATAATGGGCCCTATTCCATCGACATCAACTCATTTATTCCATAAGAACGACCTAGAGGGCAGTGTATCTCGGTCCCAGCTTCCATTCTTGTTCGGCGCCTTGGATCGAGCAAAGGGTCTCATTATTTCCCTTTGACTTAGTCGTTTCATGTTTGTGATCCATACACTTGATGGTCCAGTGATGCAGTAGATTGTACCAGTGATTCCCGAGTGTGTGTGAGATGTTTCAGACCTCATGAGGGGGTGGCCCTTCAGGTATCCCCCCACATGCCCGGATGCATACCTACTATGCTACAACCTCATATGCAGTTCTGTAGAGTTGATGGGTTCGATTCCTACTGATCGTAATGTTCATAGCATGCACGTCTCCTCTAGATGATCCATTCAGTTTTACAGAGCCCCTCCTTGTACAACAGGGCTTCTTCGGTTGTTCGGTTGTTCTCAGATATTATTATATTCAGTCCTGCCTCATGTTTCTACCAGGTGCATTATGTATATGGGACACATTGTATTATTTTCTGGCTCTGTTATGCCAATGTGTCATGTATGATTTATCATGTACTTTATTGCTCAATTTCATATTTCTAGGCGAACCATTATTTTTGTACTAAGTTATCTCGATGGGTATGGGTATGCCTCCCCCACCTCAATGAGGTCCAATACCACAAAATGAAAGGAGACTTGCATTAGTCTCACCCCCTCTGTCACTATCCTCTCTCAGATTCAACTTCATTGGTCTCTCTCTCTCTCTCTCCTTGACTCCCCTGTGTTGTCTAAGTGATTGTCTTTGCAACGTACTTCAGGCATACGTTTTTCTCCTAACACTCGTACGTTGGGGGGCAATCTGTTATCACCAAAAAATTGATCATATAGCCTAATTTACTAGATAAATCAAAGTACACAAGTACACCATGTAAAGCCAATTTTACCATAGTAAAATTTCTTTCACTGTGAGAAATTACCCAATAAACAACCTTTATTAAGTAATTTATAGTTAAACCCAAGAAGAATAATTAAATAAATCACTATTTATTTGATTTTCTTCTAGGAATAATTAATTAAAACATTGTTTAATTATTATTCCTTGTCAAATTTGACCCAATCATGAAAAATAAATAGATAAATCATTATTTTTCTTATTTTTCTCTAAGAATAACTAATTAATCATTAATTAATTACTATTCTTTGTTAAGTTTGACTAAATCCCTTAGGAATAATTAAATAGATCATTATTTGTTTATTATTCCTTAACTAATTCCTTGAGATAATAAATAAATCATTTATTTATTTATTATTTCTAAATAAAAGTCTAAATACTTTTTCCCTCCTAAACAAATATAATAAAATATTTCAAGTGGTTATTCCAAGAATGGGATCAATAATATTTTATTATTGCTCATTATTCGATGATAACTCAATGTTTTGTTATAAATAGGAAGGTTTTCCATTCATTATTCACTTTTGATTATTTTCATTATTGCACTCACTGTTGTAACTTTGATTATTTTCATTGTCGCACACCATATTTTTTACTAGGTTTATGCATTATAGAGGAGAGAGACTCTACAGAAGCTGAAGACGTTTGAGGACATCCAAGAACCCATCCCATAAAGGGGCACTAGTAACATTTATCTGTTCTCTTCAGAGGTGTTATGATAAAATTATTCTTTACATATCTGGTTTCCATTGGATGTTTTGGGGTTATTGCTCTTTCTTTCATTGTTTAACTATGATTGCAACATAGATAAGAATTTGGCAGGTTTTCTTTCAATCAATAGTTGCAGATCTACAATGTTTAGCAATCATTACTATTTTTGAGATTGTTTGTCATCTACAACCTTAAGTGGGTTATTTTCGTACATCATTGAGAAGAAAACACTACAACAATGACCATCTCCATTTTCCATTTGCAAAGATACTATTGCACCTAAAAAAGGCAATAATTCACAACATGGATCCTGAATTTGGCATAGGTTGGTTCATAAAAAGGGTTAAACTACAAATGTATCATAAATTCAAGATATTTAGGTGCAATCAATCAAAGAAGATGAAAAAACTCTTGCTCGAGCAAAGTCTCAAAAGAAGGCTAGTTGATGTAAGTTTAAAAGTATGGAAATAACTTGTAAAAATGTATGATAAGTTGGATGAATGGAGGAAGTCTCGTGAGGAGAGTACCTAGGTATTTGAATTTCTCATAATATTATACCAAATTTATTAGATGATTTTTTATTTTATTTGTGCATAGTTAAATTCAATTAGTATATGTTTTGGGACAATGCCTCCAAGGCTAAGGTTTCAAAATGAAGTGCCACACATCACAATGGCCAGAAAGGTCTACAGGCCTTGATTTTTACTTTTGTAAGTATATTTAATATGTGAAATGATATATTTTTTTAATTTCCTAGAAAAAGGAAAATGATTGTATATTAATTGGTTTAACTAGCCTGTGTGCCATGTTTTGATAAGAGGACAAATATGGTCATCATCCAACACACTTCAAAAACGACATGTTACAAAAAAGGTAGACCAAATTTTTTATCTGGATGGAGAACAAGGTATTAATAGTTTACTTTCAATAAGTTAGTTAGATATTGTTGTGTTTATATGTAAATTTTCATTTCTTGCAACATAGAGTAGAGGCAGCATACCCTTGTTTGCCATATAAAGCCAATGAAAAATGTTTTACATTCTAATTTTAAAACTGGTTGGAAGATAGTTGGAACATGATATGATAAATTGCATCCTTCTAAGATAATATATCGGTGGAATGTTGCCCACCATACCTCTCATTAAATAACTAGGGTCCTTGAATTATTTACCCTTCCAACTCTTTATTCTTCTTCTTTTTGGATTCCATCTAGCTACTAATGTATACCATGGCCTTATACAAGCCTTCTGATTGTCTAGCTAGGTGTCTCATCTCCTTCCTTATCTCATGCATCAAGTCACTATAACACCCTCTAGGAGGAGTATAGCTAGCCATGGCATGATTGTATCTGGGAATTTCTGAAATCCAAGTCTCCAAGTATTGTCATAATTACAAATACCACTACATAGGAAAAAGAAAACAACAAGAGGATTGGAGGGACACAACCATTTTTAGTATTTGACAAGACCAATCAACTCAAAAATCACTTTAAAAAATAAATAAAAATAAAAAACTAAAATTACAAACCTATTCATATTTTCAACATGGAAAGAGGTTCATTACCATCCATAGGTGACCTATACTTTTTCATCTCTCCCCGCATAGATGTTTAATTTTATGGACCATATTTGACAACCATATAATTTATTTCATTTTTTAAAATTTACTTATGCATATTCATCATTAACCATTAGCCAGTAGAGTATTAACAATGTTAATTTTCTTAGGGCTAGAAGTCTCTGTTGAAGATAATTGCATTTTAAAATGTTTTCAACATTTTCACATTGCATTCAACCCATATCATCATAACCAATTATGCATAGAGAACATTAAAAATAACAATGCAGCAGAACAATCATAGGTATGTCGTGATATCTCTGTCATAGGTTTGTCATGATATCTTTGTCATGGGGTTCAACATATCTCCTTCATATATTTGTCATAATCTTTTCTCATATCACAGATAAGAAGGCCCAAAAAGTCCACTATCATACCCAAGGACTAAGGCCCATTAGGGCATTGTTACACCATGTTGTATCCTGGAGACAATTCTTGGATGAATAGAACCAGTTCCTAGGTCATCCATAGAAATACTTAGAACTTTTTAAAAATATTCATTACAATGTAAAATTTTAAATGTTCCTAGAGATGTTGTATTTCATGTGTCACAAAACCTATTCTTGGAGATGAATTTTATACTAGATTGGCCTTATATTAGCAATTGCAGGATTTGATTAATATGTTGAAGATAAGAACTGAAAGAGACTAGAAATTTTAACTTGAGCCTTCAAAATAATTCAACTTTAAAATGTTAATCCAAAAATATGAGTGATTTAGACTGAGCACGAAAGTGTAGAAGCAATGGAGATCCTATTAAGTTGTCTTTGAATAGAAACCACAAGTATTTTCTGTAAATTATCACAGATACATAGATAATTCTGTAATTTGTTCAAATAAACTTGTTATGATCATACACATGCTTCATAGAAAGAAAAGGAACACGAAATATACATAAGAAAAACAACACATACTTCAATATGCCAACATATTGGAGTAAAATTGGCGATTTTTATCATTCTCTCGAAGGAATTCGAAATGAATACACGTGCTCAAAAATGCCAAAACTTTGAACCCTTTCATAATCATTATCATGTCTTTTAAATACTACATCAAACTAATTACAAAGTAACTACCAAATAACTACTTAACTACATCTTAATTAAAGTCTTTAAATATTACAAAATAAAAAAAAATTCATGCTGGTGAATTCCTATGACTAGTGAAACATTGACTTTGAGGATTGGTGCATGGTTCCACGTTTTGAACTTCAAATCAAACAAGAGTAATCAAAATTCCACATTTATTCCAAAGTACTAGATTCTCGAAGTGTACACAAGATCACCTTTTGGAATGAAACTTCCAAATATGTCAACTGTGTATAATTGGGCTTTGTAACAAACATTGTTTTCATCAACCACGAAAGTTGGAAATCCCTCTGTAGATAGTTTACCATAATTCTCCCCTTCAATATTGTAATCTATTCATGAGTAATATCTTCCCTAATTTTTATAGCTACTATTTTTTTCATATAAATCCCAAGAGAGTAAATTCTCTTTATTATATTAACAACTAGGTAAACCAGCTCTCATCCTTTGATCAAATTTGGAATCAAACAAAGAAACTAATCTTTGAATTATTTGAGTTTATTTTCAGCATGGATACATAATATATTATTTTCATTCATTTTTCTAATCTCCATGATTACTGCAATTTTTTCTGTAATATCCACTAACCTCAACTCTGTTGAAGACTTCTCATTTAAATACTTAATTATATTCTTGGATTTAAGTGCTTCCTTTTGTACCTATTGCTTACATGTATGAATACTCATTTCATATCCTTTTATTATGATCTTTTCTTGTGAAATTATATGAATATATTCTCATATAGAATACGACCGATTGAATAATATAATCCCAAATAATTTTTCTGGCTTCAATTTGGGAAATATTGCCCTTCATCTTGGATTTAAAATATTTTATCTCATCTAAATAAACTTGGTTTTTAATGGTCAATAGATTAACATTATATTTTGTCATATTAGTTGTCTTTCCTTCACATTTAGTTGTTCCTTCATCAGAGTCAAATTATTTAGAGTTTTATTCAATTCATCTTTTGAGACCTTGAGCTTTGTCATTACCCTTGTTTGTTTTTATAAACGGTCAATGGTACATACATGGATTTATATTGATTAGTGTAAACTTTTCACTTGTTCTTGTAAAACAATAGTTTCTTTGTTCCTATCAACTAACTCTCCGATCAATTACTCTTTTTCATTTTCAACCTGAGCTAGCTCAGCTATTTGAGCATGCTCAATAGTAGGCATTTTCAACTTTTTCCTTAATTATTGCATTTTATATTTTTTGTTTTGTAACAAGGTTTTATCGCTTCCCTATCTTCTATATCTACTCCCGATTTAACAATTATATTCTTATACTCCTCATTTTGAACATGTAGTGCTCTATAATATGTCATTTCTTGCTTGAGTTGGTTTGAAGTTTTCTCCAGAAGATTTTTTGCTTTACTAACTGTCAAGGAGATTTTACTCAGTTTAATGTAGAGAACTTCCCTTGCTTATCTATGCATATTAATCTTGTCAAGCAATGGGATATCAACTACATTTATGGATAAATCCAATGTTTTAAAACTGACTCCTAAAGGAAGAGATTGAACAACAATATGCTTGAGGGACAATTTTAATTGATTTATTTCTAAGTCCATAATAGGGAGTAGCCTTGTTTGAGAAGTTGGAGGCATTTGTGTTTCTAGTTGAGTTTCCATATTTCTTTTCACCTTATAACTCCTTTCTCCACTTCGTTGATAATCCTTCTGCAATATATCTGCCATGGATGGAGACTCTTCAATTGAAATGTTGTCAAATAAGTGGAAATAGAGGAGGAACTAGGGAACTTTGGGTTTCCCAACTGCATTTGGAAACTTAGATAATCTAAAGGTCCCTCTATTAACTTGATTTGTTCATATTCCTCTTCCTTTGCTTGAACTTTTCCTCTCTTTTGTGGGTGTAAATCCTCTATCTCAATGTCCATCTATTCAAAAGCACTTCTCTTCAAACTTTTATCTTTACCTATATGGGTTTCAACGCTCATCCCTTTGACGTGTTTGAGTAGATTGGTTATCAAGAAATATTTATTAATTTTCCAATCTCTCAAGATTTGGATTACTTTAATGAATATAGGGTAAAAACCAACATCAACTCTTCTATTTGAAATTACATGATAAGGGTCATATTGCCACTTTTCTCCTTTTTCAAAACCAAATTCCTTCATCATTTCTTCAACTTGTTGGAGGGCTTGTCTTCTATTCACAATGAATGGCCCTACAATGTTTTCTAACTTGAAAGTATATCCCCTACACCTGGGAACAAAATGGATTTTGTCTACATTCAAGATCGACCTTATAAATTCTAAGGAGAAAATCCTCATTGGTACAAATAGTGGAAAATGATATGGTTCTACCTATACTTCATACAACCTTATTTATGTGTGATCTTCAAAGAGAAACCAATCTCCTACTCCAGTGTCAACACTGAGATATAAGAGTTCTTTTTCTTGACGCAACATCCTTGGTGTTGGTCAATTATTTAGAATAGAAAACACTATAGACATGAAAGAGGACGAATAATGTGAAAATCCCTGGTTATTTTCTTTTTGATGATGATATGCATCCAATCCATCATTGAGTCCATTTGATTGCTTGAATATAGCATATTTAAACTAGTATGAGTGAAACTTTATGCATGTACATACAAGAACATATAAACCAAGATAGATGAGTAACTGAAGTAACCAAAAATATGCAAATTTTAAAATTAGAAAATGATAGACTTGGCCAAGTAAGAAGGGAGGTTTAGAAAAACATTTGGTTGCAGCATTAAACTCAAAAATAATAGGGCTTGTTCATTGACCATTCCAATATCATTTTCTCCTAAAAGGGACAAAATTATGGCTAAACCTTTTTGTGCAACTTTAGAAAATAACGTTGTAGGATTGTTCATTATTGATGGAGGAATTTGAGAGTTTGGAAACAAAATGATTTTGAACAGAATTTATTTTCCTTCCTTAGAAATATGCTTGTGGGAGAGGAGAAAGTCATGATCTGTAAAATTCTTAGGATTCTCAACTGTAGGAAAATTACAGGATTTGTGGAATAACTCTAGTGTGACCTCAAAAATATTTTCCCTTGTTGAAGACATAATAAAACTTCTCTGTGGAACAAGGGAAGAAACCAATCAACTTATGAACTTAGGGAAGTTATAGATAGATGGGACAATAATATGATACAGGCATGACTAAACAACTCGAAAGAGGGTATTGGAGTCATTAAATTGGTCAATAATGTATTATTGAGTCTCCATGAGGTCAAAGGGGCAACGAGAATCATATATTGTGGCTTCTTTATCCTTCAATGGCGTATGAGGAAAGGGTATGATAATTATAGGTTTTTTCATTGATTTATGGGATTTTTACATATTTACAATATACAAAGAGGCAAATGAAGAAGTGCAAAGTTACGAATTACCTGTTCACAAGGGATTATGAGAGGAAGAATGTTGATATGGAGTTGACTGTGAAAAATATGGATGTTGGTTACCAATGCTCTGCAGACTCAAGGACAAAGAAAATGACTGGAGGGATGGCCTGTTATTCATTATGTACTGAGTGGGAAAAATTAAAATGTAATGAAGTAAGAGAGTATGAAAGGATGAAGTGGAGTACGAGAAGTGAGGTGGATTGCGTAAGGGAAAATTTTAGGGGCTAATATTCGCAAGTGGGCTAATTTTGATGCTTTTTCCAAAAAAAAAAATATTCGTTGATTTCCATTTTTTCTAAAAATTAATCGCTCAAATTTTATGGTATAAAATTGTTCTACCTTAAAAATCACCAAAATTTTATATAGAGACTATATAAAATTATTATAAATTTGAATGCTTTTACAAAAACATTGCCAAACATTTTACAAATTGCTTATTATGTACTAGTGAGATTTTCCAAGGTTTGTAAACTTTAAAATAAATTTCCATCCTTAAAATTTTCCCTGGATTGCATGCGCGCTTGGTTACGCTCACTTGAACTTGGATTATTCACATGGATATTGAGTGGAATATAATTGGACTTGACTAAAGTTACGACAAGACCACTTACCACTTGGCGACACCCATCGGAGGTGGTTTCAAAAAATTAGGGGGTGTCATAATCAACGACAATTGTTGATTGTGTAATGGGCAGTTTTAATCAGAAAACTTTGCAACACCTCCCTGTCGTTTAATGTTCGGACATTTATATCCATCACAAAATGATTAAAACATATTCCCCATATAAATGAACTGTGATCGAACACAAACTTGCATGTTATTTAATTATTAACTTATCAAAAATATCGACCCACTTTTGTATAGTTTGAATCGATGATCTTTAGTCTGAAAGGTTATGATTTCATACAAATATACATAAAACCCCTTTCTTTTTAAAATAGGGACTTCTACATAAAGAATTTTGAAAGTCCCTATATTCAAAACTTGTTTTCTGTCTTTTTCCTTATATTTTGTTTTTGAATTTTGCAAAAATAAAAAGTGAGGATTTGATTACAACACACCACAAGATCGAGGCCCATTAGGGCATTGTTACACCACAATAATGAGGTCCATTAGGGCACTATTACACCACAAATGTGAGGTACAATTTCACAGACCCATAGGATGGAATGATCATTATATCAGTACCAATTAATTATAGGTCCCGGTGTGTATTTATTTGAGGCACACACACCCTGCCTTTTACCCTATGAAATCCATGCAATTTGGAGTATTCTTGAACATAAATATATATGTGAGAAATTAAAAATATTTAAATTTATCAATGTTACTTATGAGTAAAAAAATACTCTCCAAGTTGAGTCATTCAATTTGGTCTTGAAATGAAGGTTGAGCGTGCATTGTTGTGAAGCAAGAAAAAATTGCCTTGCTTCACTAAAATACACTCCCAAACTTCATTTATTAGCCAGTCTAATTGATTCAGATTATACACTATTTAATTACTAATTTTACACACTAATTTTCTTCCAATAATTTTCCATTTTTCACAAACTATTAACACTTTTGGGGGGGTCACTGTGAACTACGATTGGTGCAACACTTTCAGTTACATTAACTTTGACCTTCAGATCAATAAATTGAAAAACTTTAATTGTATTAATGTTAATTATGAGTAAAAAAACACTCTCCAAGTTGAATAATTCAATTTTTCCTTAAAATGAAGGTTGGGTTTGCATTTTTGTGAAGCGGGACAAAATTGTCTTGCTTCACTAAAATGCATACCCAAGCTTCATTTCTTGGCCAATCGCATTGATTCAAATTGTATATTATTTAATTACTAATTTTACACACTAATTTTCTTCTAGTAAGTTTTTATTGTTCACAAACTATTGACACTTTTGCGGTGACATGTGAACTGAGATTTTTTCAGCACTTTCATTTACATTAACTTTGACCATCATATCACTAAATTAGAAAAATTTCATTGTATTAATGTTACTTATGAGTAAAAAATACTCTCTAAGTTGAATCATTCAGTTTGGCCTTAAAATGAAGGTTGGGCATGCATTTTTGTGACACAGATCAAAATTTCCTCGCTTCATTAAAATGCATGCATAGGCTTCATTTACTCACCAATATAATTTATTCAAATTGTATACTATATAATTAGTAATTTCACACACTAATTTGATTCTAGTAAGCTTCTATTTTTCACAAATTGTTGACACTTTTGGGGCGACACTATGAACTGTGATTGTTGGAACATTTTCATTTACATTAACTTCGACCTTCAGATCACTAAATTAGAAAACTTTAGTTGTATTAATGTCACCTATGAGTAAAAAAATCCTCTCAAATTTGAATAATTCAGTTTGGCCTTGAAATGGAGGTTAGGCGTGCATTTTTGTGTAGGCCAAAATTGCCTTGCTTCACTAAAATGCACCTAGGCTTCAATTTCTTAGCCAATCTCATTGATTCAAATTGTATACTATTTAATTACTAATTTACCAATTTATTTCTAGTAAGTTTTTTCTTTTGACAAACTATTGACACTTTCATTTGCACTAACTTTGACCTTGATATCACTAAATTGGAAAAAATTAATTGTATTAATGTTATTTATGACAAAAAAATACTCTCCAAGTTGAATCACTCAATTTGGACTTGAAATGAAGGTTGGGTGTGCATTTTTGTGATGGAGGCCAAAATTTCCTTGCTTCACTAAAATGCATGCCTAGGCTTCATTTCTTGGCCAATCTCATTGATTCAAATAGCACACTATTTAATTACTAATTTTACACAATAATTTTCTTCTAGCGATTTTTTTTTGTTGTTCACAAACTATTGACACTTTTGGGGTGACACTGTGAACTGCGATTTCTATAGCACTTTAATTTACTTTAACTTTGATCTTCATATTACTAAATTAGAACATTTTAGTTACGTTGAAGTTACTTATGAGTAAAAGAGTACTCTACAAGTTGAACCATTCAATTTGGCCTTAAAATGAAGGTTGGGCATGCATTTTTTTCAAGCAAGCTAAAATTTCTTGATGTGACTAAAATGCATGTTCAGGCTTCATTTCTTGGCCAATCTAATTGATTCAAATTGTATATTATTTAATTACTAATTTTACAAACTAGTTTTCTTCCAGTAAGTTTATTTTGTTCACAAATTGTTGACACTTTTGGGGTGCCACCATGAAATGTGATTGCTACAACACTTTCATTTACATTAACTTCAATATTCATATCACTAAATTAAAAAATTGTAATTGTATTCATGTTATTTATGAGTAAAAAAACACTCTCCAAGTTGAATCATTCAATTCTGCCTTGAAAGGAAGGTTGGGTGTGAATTTTTATGAAGCAAGCCTGTTGTAGCAGCTACAACTACCCTAAAATTTGACCTACTTCAAAATTTTGGAGAGCCCCCATACTAAACTTTAAAACCGTTGTCTCTATCAATATTGAGGTGTCATATTCTTATTACTTATGAGAGCTTTCGATTAACATAGGATAATTTTGATCCGCAAGATTTCAACTAAGTTTTCCCTCAAAGTTGTTAGTCACACAATGAGTCCATAGCATCAATCCCAATGTTGTGGCTTGTGACCTTCTTCATCATACCTCCTTTTCCTCAAATCACTACGTTGCATTTTAGGATGGGTCACAAGGTCGCATAGTCGCTAAGTCACAGTAGCACAGATTGCTCTAGCCCAGTGACATTGTGACCTCATGACCTCGTAACCTATATTACTTGTTAAATGTTCCCCTAAACCATATGTTGCCAAGTCACATAAGTATTACCTTTCGTTATAGTGACATTCCCTAACCTGCAAACTAGCGACCTCACATGGACTTGTCACACATGAAGTCACAGAGTCATTAAATTGCACCATCGATATAATCTCCTTATGCGACCCCTCCCTATTTGTGACCTCGTGACCTTTTCCTCTCACACGTGCATCCTTTTATATATATAGCCTTCGCCCCTCATTTTTAATTCACCTAGTGTTCATAGCACTGAAGAAATAAATAGTCGATGGCTTGGTGGCATGTGACTTATCTCCTTTAGGTAGGTGACTTCTCGTCTTCCTCTATAAGCATTACGCCTTCAAAATTTTCCTCCTCTTTGGCCCCATCCCTGCACCTTCCAAATTTCCCCTAATATATCTATCTCGGTGCATCCCTTCAAAGTGATGATTATCCCATACCTCTAACCCTCATTTCATCCACTAGACATTGAATTTTGTGGCCAACTTCCAACTTGAGGTGCATTGCCTCTCAAGTTGACTTCTTTGAGACCGTTACACCCTCTCTGTTCTTGAAGTGAATGCATCATTCCTACTATTTTCACCAAAACTTGAAGGTTAGTCACCTAATTTCTAAGTAAACAATATCAATTCTTCTCTGCACCCAATTTCTCTGGCTTTGCAAACCTACGACCCCATCATTCAAATGACTACGTGACCTCTATTGCAACTTACACCTCAAAACCTCCTTAGAACCCCCATGGTCGCAACATCACAAAGTCACACAAAATATTAACTCACAATATAAAATCCCCATTAACTTGCAACCAGAAAACCTCCCTAACCTCTGACCTTGTGACCTCTTATCTCTTTGAGGGATTAAGTCGTTAAATCACCCTTCTCATAGTCATTTGGCTTTGGGACCTCATCAACTTGTGACCCAATGACTTCCACTCCTAGCAACCTCATGACCTCTTATATCTTCAAGGTATCAAGTTTTGAAGTCGCAACTCTTATGGTCATTTAGCCTTGCGACCCCATGACTCCTCCCATAAGATACATTTGCAACCTAGTTGCAAATCCTACATTATGCACCTCCAAGACCCAAATTTTGATTTTACTCTTTTCATCTTTATTCATGCCATCATCTTCATCTTGGGAAAATTTGTTTTAATTTCTAGATGATATCGATCTAGACTACATCTCTATATCATCCTTCTTTTTTATGCAACCAACTCACAAAATAGAAGAAAAGATAGATCAACGACTTGAGAAATAGCCCCTTTGAGGGGGAAACCTCATTTCATCACATAAATGAACAATTCTTAGATGATACAAATGATAATACCTCCTTGGTATATATAGGAGTATAAGGGGTCTCAATATAATCAAAGCCTACATAACAATAATAATGTAAGAGCACAACAATAACAATAGTGGGCTTCTATGGGGTACAACAATAACAATATGGGGAATGCATGGGCACAAAAATAACAATAGGGGTCTACAATAAAAATAATAGTAAGGGGTATACATTAGTATTATAGGGACCTAACATTCCCCTCTCCTTGAAAAAGTGTTGTCCTCAATGCTTGAGTAGTTTTAGATGCTTCTGTATAAAATTATCATCCTCCCATGTGGAATCTTTAGTAGGTAAGTTCTTCCATTTAATGAGATACTCCAAAATTAATTGATTTTGTAGCTGTCGGGTTCTTGTTTCCGTGATTTATTTAGGCTCAAATATGATTTTTCTTTCTTTGTCAAGTTCTGGAAAATATTGTTTGAATTGGGAACTTGTCATTGATAACCTTCTTGAGGCATGAAACATGGAAAATTAGGTGTACTCGGGAAGATGATGGCAACTCCAATTTGTAGTCCATAGTACTAATCTTTTGGAACACCTTGTAAGGACCATAGTACTTGGGTGACAATTTATTATCCTTCTTAGCTTGCCTGAACGAAATTTGTTTGTATGGTTGTATCTGTAAAAATATCCAGTCACCTACATCAAAACTTCTTTCACCGCAATGATGATCTACCAGTTATTTCATTCGACATTGCACAAGAGTGAGGTTATACTTTAAGAGTTGGAGACTTGTTGTTGATGCTTGATGTGATCTTCCACTGCTTGAACCTTAGAATTTTCTATTAAAGATGATGTGATGGACGGTGGATGATATCCATAAAGTGCCATAAATGAGGTAATTTTTGTTGCAATATGGAAGGAAGTGTTATACCACCATTTAGTTAGAGATAACCACTTGACCCATTATGTTTGTTTATCAGAGAAAAAGAAACGAAGAGATCCTTCCAAACATTTGTTCACTATCTCAATTTTCCCGTTAGGTTAAGGATGATAAGATGATCTATGAGCTAATTGAGTACCAAGACAAGAAAATAATTTCATCTAAAATTTTCTAGTGAAAATGGGATCTCTGTCACTTACAATAATCTTTGGGTTTCCATGTATCTTTTGAATTGTTTCCATAAATGAAATAGCAACTGTATTAGATTTAAAAGGATGGGATAATGCACAAATGTGTGCATACTTGGTAAGTCTTTCAACTACCACCATGATGACACTATTTCCTTCAGACTTGGTAAAACCTATGATACAATCCATTGAGACCTCCTCTTCATAATCTGTGTAAAATAATTTCTTCTCGGCACACTTATGACCTTTAGTGTATTTTTTATCATAAATGTAAAAAATCCCTTTTGATATTTTTTCCTCAAATTGTTATGGTTTCAACCTTATAGGTTGTGCAAATCTAGGAGCAACAACACTTCCATCTTTATAGTTGTGAGTGGCAGACATCCTTGTTGCCATAATTTTTCTTTCAACTTTTCTTTCCACCCTGAATGCCTTCTGCAATTAATTAGGTTCCCAAAGGAGAACCTCATGTTGGATGTTATCATTTAAATTACCTATGAAGACATCATCCTATGCTTCTTTGAAATATCATTTACCATAATATTCAATTTTTGGAAGTCCTCAATGTTCTCTGCCATTGTACCCTTTTGTTTGAGATTTATTAATTGGCTAAAGAAGGTGTTTCTCTTTGTATCCTCGTAATGTTCTATCATTTCCTCTGTAAATTGACCAAGTGACAAGTGTTTTACAAGAACAAATCCATATATACTATACAAATTGAATGGATTCTAAATATAAATATGCAATGTGTACATTTTGTGTGTGTTGCACATCATGGAGATCAAAATCTTGCTCCATCTGTAGTATCCATGTTACCAAATCCTTGCCATCAAACTTCCTCATATCGATCTTTGGAATGTGATGGGTCTTAAACCCAATATTGGAGTATATAAAATCATAATTCATATTCCTTTTATCCTCATCATGATTTTCATGGATTACCTTGTCACCATTGGGAATCCTTTCTTGTAGCAACTTTGTCAACCCTTCCTTCAACCCTTTCATCTTGACATTAATCATTGCTTCCATGTCTGGTTTTAAACCATCATTCTAACCTTCCATTTCCATTTTTTTCCTTCTAAACCATCCATATTAGCATTTCTCAATGCTTCCAATTCATTTTTGGTTACTCTTTGCAAGAGAAAAATTTGTTCCCCTTGGTCTCATAATTTTGATATATCATGTTGCATTTCTTCCTCTTCTTCATGTGTCATAGTAGAGATTTCTATTTTTCTGTTGGGACTATCCATTTTTTTGTTTCGAGGCATATTGGAACCAAATAATGATATTTATGCTTTACTATGCCCTTTGAATTACTTTTGACTGATTTTTTAAACAAAAATTATGCAAATTTTAAAAAATACACATTTTTTCTTCTTAATTTTTGGAGCTTGATATTAAAACTGTTGTATCTCTGAAATTTCAGCCTCCCAAGTTCCAAAATTCGGTATTGTTGTAGTTCTAAGTCTTCTTTCCAATGCCACAAGTCAAACCAAGATTGGATCCTTCAATATAAATTTATGCCAAATCTCCCATGATGACCTTATTATGGAATGGTTCAATAGAAAAAACTTGTACGAGATGCCATGTGGCACTGTTTCAACCGTCAGGCCTGAAATTGATACATGAGAAACTAAAGTCTGTGAATTTTCATTCACTTTTTACAAAATTCAAATCCTATTCTTGAGAAGAAATTTATGACTATTTTTCCTAGGTCACTTATTTGAGACTGAATTTTGGAGCCTGCAAAAACCCTAACTTATGCAAACGATATCCACATAAAATATAGTGAACCAAGATCTGAAATTTTTATATGAAGTTCACCAAAATTTTAGCTCCACATAGTCAAAATTTCAGCTTCTGAAGAATTAAAAAAAAAAACATTACAACAAAAATATCAAGATGACTTGTTTAAAGTAGTGAAACCCTAGAATCCAACGCTCTTATACCAAATGCTATGCAACCAACTCACAAAACATAAGAAAATATAGATCAATGACTTGAGAAATATCCTCTTCTATGTGGAAATCTACTTTACATTACATAAATGAACAATTCTTGGATGATACAAATGATAAGACCTCCTTGGTATATATAGGAATCTAATGGGTCATAATATAATCAAAGTCTACATAAAAATAATAATGTAAGGGCACAACAATAAAAATAGTGGGCTTCTATGTGGCACAAGAATAACAATATCAGGGCTACATGGGCACAAAAATAACAACAGGGAGCTACATTAGTATTATAGGGACCTAACATTCTCTAGATAGATGGTTCCACCAGTAGCCAAAGGCTCTCGCAAAAGTGCAGAGAGCAACATCTAAGGGATTGTACAAATTCCACCTCCATAACCAATATATAGAGATACAACATGCAATATCAACAACAGAACCAAACTCTCGTGGTAGGATATCTATTCAAAATTCTTAAAAAGGGACAACCCTCAAGACTAGGAAGAGTTTTTGGGTATATATCAATATCAAAAGGTTTTGGGTACACAAAGTAGTTGCTCACCCACCAATGTTCCCATGTGCCAAAACTATAGACGAGATATTGTAGCACACTAATGAAGATCGTTGGGTTATTAGAAAGCACACAGGTGAAATCTTTGCTTCTTTCAATCCCACTGATATCACCACTTATTATAAGCTACCATAATGAGAGGATTCTCTTAACGCCAAGTGGCTATCAAATTTCAAGGGATCAACTAAGGACATTCTAAAGTCATGGTGGCAAGAAACCTCCAAGTCTAGGGTCAAGAAAAACCAGGTCTATAAAACAGAGGGCCTTAGGAACGTGTATCAAATCATGGCAGCTATCATGAATAGGTTATAGGGTAAGGCACATATCGAAACTTTTCTTGGAACACAGGTCCCCATAATGTACACAGTGGCTACCAAAGGGACTATCTTCAACTGGGAAACATTTTTGCATTGACCCTGAAGACAATCATGCAAGTAGCAAAGAATCCAGAAAAGGTCCAACCATCAGAGTTTTACATGGCATCATACCTCATGGATGCAGCATGTTCAAGATGTTAGTTTGAAGGATGGAGTCAAAAGTATACCCTAGAGACAGCAAAACCTATGCACATTTACTATAAAATATTTTGGGATCCAAGTTACAAAATATGCATGCGACTACTATTGAATCATTCATTGCTCCTTTGTAACAAATGATTTTTGGATAAGACGCTCCTTACATATCTAAGAGGGCTAAAGAAATTCTCATTAAGGCAACATATTGGTTTCCCATTGGAGAGGCCACCTTTATTATGGTTTTTGACTCCTATAATCCTCCACATGATCTCCCTACACTAGTGATGAACAAAGTACTCTCACAAGAAGTCTGCTATCAATTAACTACAGGGCTATCCACAACATTAGTCAAAGGAAAGAACAAGCCATGGCTGGCTTGATTTCCCTTTGACCATCAGGGCATATACTCTTGAGAACTTCAAGGACACTGAAGTAGATGTTGAAGAGATGAAAGGTTTCTACTTTGTCGATTTGAGAAAACGAAAGTATGACCCAAACAAAATCCTAACAACACATTATAAGGTAGAAGGTTTCAGTTGGTCATACATCCATACCAAAAACAATAATGAGGATAAGGTTAGAATCTGGTACAATGCCACCAAATAAATGGGACCAAGTGATCAACAAGAGGAGGAGGATGAACAAATAATAATTATCAAGAAAGTATAAGCTTAGAGGCTAGAGTAGCCCCGCTTAAAAGGAATATAGAACAAAAAAAGAAGAATGGAAAACAAAAGAAAAAGAAAAGTAGCCATCAACAAGATCCAACAGATGAGCAAGAAGGAGGTGAAGAAGAAAAAGTGGAAAAATAAATAGAGGATGGAAAGGGAAGAAGAGAAACTTAAACAATAAAAATATGAGGAATTTCAGCAACAACAAGATAGAAGAAAGAATCAAGAATAAGAAGAACATCTTAGGAAGGAGGAGAAAGAGTGGAAAGCACAAGAAGCTGAACATAAGAGGAAATAAGAGGAAGAAGAAACATGGAGGAAACAAGAGGAGGAGGAACTGGAGAGAAACTAGGAAGAAGAAGAAAAAGAAAAGAAAAGGATCAAAGAAGAGCATAAGAGAAAATTTGAAGAAGATAAGAAAAGGCGGGAGGAGGAGCAGAACAAAAAACAACAAGAAGATCTTGCTAGGAAAGTTGAACTAGGCTGCCTTAATGAGCAATAAGGAAACATAGCAGATGATCAGTAAGGTCAAGGGTCTGAGATTTAGATTGACTTTTCTCCCTTGGACATTCCTCCCAGCACCCCAATTTCTGGCAGGCATCTTCCACTAAAACATCTAGGTATCCCAGATGATGAAGAAGAAGAAGTAATGGATATCACTTGATTGACTTTTGACCAAATCTAGTGCAACATTATGCATGAAAGGACAAATTTATACACAAAGAACCTAACCAATAATATATTAGTGATTACAGAGAAGGAAATTGTCCTAGACACCACAATGAACCCCAAGATGATCACTTTAGCTAGAATGGCTTTTATAACCGCAACAGAGTTAAATATGAGTAGACTAAATAAATAGGTTGCTGAATTACAAGCCAAGATTCACTTTTCCGAAAAAAGAGTTGTGAAGAAGAAGAGGAGAACAAGGTTTCTGCGCCTAGCCCATTCAATCAGAATATAGTTGCAAGCTTCCATTCAAGAAGAGGTAGTAACATTAGAAGATGCTATGAACTTAGTTTATCAAGAGATGATGAAGTTGCATCAAACTATAATAGCACTTCTATCCATATAAGCTGAATCTAAAGAAAAGACAACTATGCTTAAATTAGCCACCACAACTATAAATAACATGCATGAATGGACTACCCAATATATGGATGTTCCAGAATCTCTCCCTAAGAAGGATTGGATAATTTCTCAAAATGACAAGGTCCAAATCCACATCAAGATCCACTCACAAGATAAATTGACAAAGGATGGGTATAGAGTACTAGCCTCATATGAACATCTGTGGAGTGGGATAGAGTATGTGATCAAAGTACATAAATCACTTTCTATTTGGCTAGCGAGTGTAGTAAGGTATTAAGAAGAAGTTCTCCAAGAAATTCAAACATTTATTAATCCCTTCAAATAGGTAGCTATAATGGAAATCTTGTAGGTTACTAAGGAAGAAATTTCTCAGTATTTGGTGGAACTAGTAAGGATATATACCAAATTGGTGACCTTATCTAACCAAATCAATGTTAACAAGAACACTTTATTTCCATATTCCCTAGAGTTCCTTCACAAACACAGGGACAAGCAACAGTAAAAGGTGATCAACATAGTAGTAGAATACAAGATTTGGCACTCATATCTTGTACATGAATTGCATCTAGATAATACAAAGTTGTCTATAATTAGATTATTAAAATAATGTCATCTCTTTAGTGTAACATGTGCATAGTATAATAGAAACTAAAATGGAGTAGCGTCTCATGGGTATTTGGAAGGTCATGAGGTAGCTCAATGGTCATAGGGGTAGACGAAAAGTCACCCCTCTTTCTATAATATGTCCTTATGACACATTGTAAAAGGGGACTTTTGGGCTTTAGACTTATTTTGTGCTTATTGTTTGAGAACTAAGAGATCTTTTGGTGAATACAAGAAGTGATTTATTTTTTCCACTAAGGGATTTGATGGACTTCTCATATGATGGTGCTATGAGTATTATCAACTTAATGTTTCCAACTTGGTGAACTTTTGGCGTGTAGTTACTTCATTTGTCATTGTGCATTGCGGGATTTTTATTGTGGTGAATGGATGGTATATGAAGTGTTTACTTTATGTTTATGTCAATGAACTATTTTGTTGACTTGAGCATTATATTATCATAGGATTGTGCGCTTACTTATGATTTAATAGCGTTACTGATCACAAACTTATTCATGGTTGATAAACTTATCTTTGTAATGTGTAAGCCTCTGATTTGAAGCTTTTCTAACACTACTTCTCTTGAGATTCATGATTTGATATTATATTGTTTCTATTCATAGTGTCTTACGTGTTGGATTTCCATAGATCACTTACTTGTATCTGTTAAATTTTTATATGTTCTCTAATGATTACTTTTTGTTCCATCCGAAGGGAATTTCGATCACCAAAATAGAAGTCGAGCCCACATATTGTATGGTACTACTAAACCAAATAGTGTAGGGTCTGATTGGGATCCTATGCCGAGGATATCCCCTAACTGTTGGCGATAAGTTCTAGCCTGTCAACATATTTTTGGAATTATAAGGAGGGCCCCATCTTACCAAATGGGCAACACTAACACCCGTCCTCACTCTAAAACCTACCAACAAGCTAGTAAACAAAACTCCTTTGTCCCTCCTTTACCTCCTCATCATCCTTCATAAGGTCCCGCTTTTGGGGAAACTCCCTCTGTAGATTCTCAAATACCTCCTCTTGAATATGCACCTATCAAGGAATACCCACCACTTTATGAAAATATGTATGAAAAATTGAGAGCGTTGCATTTTGTTACTCGTCAATTTGCTAAGAGTCTCGAATGTATCTCGACCATGAGCTCCCTTCCTCATATACGTGCTACTCAACTTGACCATACTCAAAAAGATGTCTCACTAAGTTCGGTACAAGATTTAATTAATATGATCCTGGATGAATATGTGGATGCTATTGAAGGACTTTCAATCCAAGGTTTAGAAATTCCTCTCAGATCTAATGGAGAGGGACGTAGGGGAGAGAATTTAGGAGGTGGTAATCAACTTTGACGTGAGAATGTTGAGGAGGTATAAAGACTTAGGGTTGAAGGGAATGTTGGGAATTTAGTGTACTTACACAATGAGGAAGAGCCTAGGAATGAGAGGAGTCTTAGACTTGAAAGGAATTTGAGGAAACTTAAAAATCTTAGAAATATTAGAAATCTAAGGAACCTTAGAGTCCCTGGGAGAAATGAAGGAGAACCTCTGCAGATTAGTGAGGGCTCCAAGTTTGGTTCTAAAAGTGATGAGGAAGACAATGTCAACCAAGTGGTCTATGATCCAATGAGAGCTAATTGTTGACAACCTTTGGCCTAGATGGCCCAGTCTCCTTTGAATATCTGAGGTCAACTTCATGATATGCCTTGGCACCCTGAGAAACATCTCCCAAAATATGACCCCAAGAAAGGAACCACAACTGAAGATCATATTAGTAACTTCTACTTGGATTTGCAAATGATGAGAGTACAACATTATGATGTTGCTTCCAGGCTTTTCCCTCACACTGTAGAAAATAAAGCAACCACGTGGTACCATTCCTTGCTAGTAGCTTCAATTCAGAATTGGGATGAGTTTTAGAAGACCTTCCTTGAAAATTTTGTTGAATATAAGACACCATCCATGCTTCGCACCGACCTAAGTTCTCTAAAGATGGGTAAGAAGGACAAATTTAAAGATTTCAATCAACGATTTACCGCTATTCTGAATAAGTTCCCGACTAATGTGGTTTTTTATGATTCAATTATGGTTGACTATTATACTAAGGTGTTCCCACCTTATATTACCATGTTTAACAAGAGAGAAGCAAAGGATACTCTAGTGGAGAATTTCATGAAGGCATTTTCTGTTGAAAAGGATTCACTTTCTATAGGAGCTTTCATACACGGCACACATGAATATTCGAAGAAAGATGATAAGAAAAATGAAGCCTCATTTAGAAAAATCCATGATACTAATTATTTTGATTTTGAGACTTTGGATAAATCCTTGAAGCAATTAACAAATGAATTTTCTGAGCTAAAGAGGAAAACTAGCGAGAGTTCATTAGGTGAAAATCCTATAAGCCCTTTTTCAAGAAGAATAATAATCCACCTGCAAAATTAGCACAAATATCTAATGTAAATTTTAATGTCGAAGAGATTTGCATGGAAAACTACTACACCTTTCACCTAGCCGCCCATTCGAGGAAGACGTGTCCACAATGGATACATAATATGACTATTGTGGTGACCAAGGTTATGGAGGACCAAACCATTGGTGAAAAGGATGAAGGATTAAAATATGTTGAAGATGAAGCCTCTCCCCTAGATTAAAATGAAGTTTCCCATGTCTTGGAATTTTAGGTTATTTGGGGAGGTGAAGTTCAATCTATTTAGGAAGCCTCTGTTGAGGAAGCTCCTCCTCCTAAAACACCAAAAATGTATAATATAAGGAGCAAAGGACTAGTAGCAAAGCCCACATTGGAAGAAAAGAAGAAGGCACTATTAAGAATGATCTTGCCCCCAAAAAACCCTACCCAACCTTCGACTTCAGCTCTTACGACTCCATCTGACCAAACCTCAAAGAGTATTCTAACAATCAATAAAGGTAACTCCAAAACTCTCGAAGCCCTGTTAAAGCTCCACAACCTACTTCTACTCCTTAATCAACAAAAGAAGAAATTGTGTCTTCAGATATGGGATATAACATCATCGAGGACATGAAGAAGACACAAGCTAAAATTTCCCTTTTTGAACTTGCTAAGATAGCTAGTTAATGGGAGTTAATCATCAAAACATTTGCTGCTATGTCCCCTACCTCCTTAAAATCTACCTCTTTTGGTCAGTCTAGAACTTCATTTAATATCCATTCCATTATTAACGTAGCTAATGCCAATTCTAGGGGTTCAAATCCCCCGTTTCTTTTAACTTTTGAGATCTTTAAATATAATGTACATAATTATCTTGTTGATTCCGATGCATCCACCAATGTCATGCCATTATTAGTTTGTAGGAAATTGCAAATTGAGCCAGAAAATATAGATGCTAAAATTATCCAACTCGATAGATCTCAAGTCCCTGTTGTTGGAGAGTTGAACAATGTCAGTATTAGATTATCCTATGATTCCATAGTATAGAAATGCATTGACATAGTTGTTGTTAATATAATTGAATCCTACGGACTATTTCTAAGTAGAGATTGGTCTAGCAAACTGCAGGGATATTTTGCAACTAATTGGTCACAACTATGGATCCCTTATAAAGGAAAGACCAATGAGATCATAGTCAACATTGAATCCTATATGAAACATACGGTTACGGAGCTAGAAGAACCCAATGAAAATATATACTTCACTGAAGAAAAGTTGGGAATGTGTTTCTTGGAGATGGACATTGGTTGTTATAAAGCCTTGTGATCACCCGTTTCACCAGATACATAGCTCCTTATCCTCCAACTAATGGAAATGAATCTTGTACATTAGATGTAAATAGTATTAGTTTGGATTTTAATGGTAGTAATGTTTGGACCTTATATTATGATGGGTCTAAGACTCAAGATGGAGTCAATGCTGATTGCATCTTGATGGACCCCCAAAAAAATAATTTTTAGATTTCTTATAGGTTAGAATTTCAGTGTAATAATAACATTGCAGAATATGAATCATTGATACTTGGAATAAAGAAAGCTATTGAACTCAAGGTTGATGTTTGAAGGTAATTAGTGATTCATAAATTATCGTGAGACATGTATGGAAAATGATTCATTATTTATCACATCACGTTAAGAACTATCAAAAAGAGGTATGGCGTTGATGTATTCTTTTAAAATTTTTGGTATTAAATCTATTCCTAGGATTAATAATGTCATCATTGATACTTTAGCTAATGTTGCAGCTATATTCACACCACTTAAGAATGGATTTTCTATTGAGATTGTTTATAAACCATCTATCCCACATCATGCAACTAATTCTCATGCTTTTAATGATGATCAACAGATACTTGACTTCGTCACTAATGAAATTATATTTAAGGATGCAAGGATAGATGAAAAAGAGCATGAAATGGCACTCCACAAAGATGTTGATGCACATAATGGAAATCCCATGCCTAAAGGTGTTGTTGCATTGGAAAAAAATTTTGACTTACAAAACCAGTTTCGAGGACCCCCTAACACTAAGATTAAAAGTTCCACATTATCTCACGAGCAAATCAATCTTGGAAATAAAGTTGACCCTAAGTTCATCAATATTAGTGCTTGTTGCTCACCTACCGAAAGACAAGCATCGATTTCCCTATTCAAGAAGTATCAAGATGTGTTTTCTTGGACATATGATGAGCTCAAGACATAAGATGCTTGGATTATTAAACATGTGATACCTATAAAGGATGGGATCAAACCGTTCCAACAGAAGTTAAGAAAAGTGCACCTGACACTAGAGCCTCTCATCCAGAAGGAATTGAAGAAACTTTTAGCTGCAAGAATTATTTTAGGGTCAAGTACTCCACTTGGGTCTCCCACCTAGTACCTGTTAGGAAGAAGTACAATGAAATTTGGTTATGCGTTGATTCTCCAATTTTGAATTGGGCTTCTGAAAAAGATAATTATCATGTCCCCTTTATGGCACAGATTTTGCAGACATTCATTAGTTCTAAAATGTTTTCCCTGCTTGATGCCTTTCCTGGTTATAATCAAAACTCAGTTGCTGAGCCAAATCAACTGAAGACAAATTTCCAAACAAAGTGGGGGATATTTTAATTTTGGTGCATTCCTTTTTTTCTTATCAATACTAAAGCAACCTTTAAAAGGGAGATCATCATTGCATTCAAAGGGATTATTGACCAAATCGTGGTAGTCTAACTTGATGATGTAACAGTTTTCTCCAAGAAAAGATCAGACCATTTGCTTCACCTTAAGAAAACTTTTGAATGTTGCAGGAAGTATGAGATATCACTTAGTCCCAAGAAGAGCATATTCACCATCTCTGAAGGTAACCTCCCGAGACATATAATAACCAAGAGTGGTATCACGATTGATCCTGAATGAGTAAAAGTTATCACACAAATCTCGCCCGGGTAAAGTTATTTTTATCTGAAAGTTTATTTCTGATTTTTCTCGGATAGTTAAACCTAAGCAAAATATGATAAACAAAGATGTGTGATTTGAATGGAATCAAAAGAGAAAGAAGCTTTTGATCATATCAAGAAAGCCATTATTGAAGCTCCTGATCTCTATAGCCTTACTTTCAACAAATATTTTATATTCTATACCTTCACTTCATATTCATCTCTAGAAATCATGTTGACACAGAAGGATGGTCACTGTAACAAGCGACCCATATCTTTTATGAGAACCAGTTTGTAGGGGTTACAACTTAACTATCCTAACATGGAAAAACATGCATATGATATTTACAAACTCGTCAAACACTTTCAACCTTACCTCTTGAAGAACCATGTGACAGTGTTTGTACCTCATTTATCTCTAAGTTCATTGTTTGTCCAACAAGAATTGGGCGAAAGAAGAGCTAACTCAATGACATTCCTCTAGGAATATGACCTAGAGTTCAAGCCCGTTGACACAATAAAACCATATGAGCTATGTAAATTGGTTGTTGAAGCTTTCGACCAGCTAGGTGAAGAATTGGAAGCGTGGGATCAGGAAATTGAAATGTACCAGAATGATTTGGTGCCATCATATGATTCTTCATCATCCTAGTATACTGATCTAAAGCAGTATTCAGGACAAGGGACCTTGTCTCTTGCCTTGTCTGTGAAACGTAAAATAATTGTGAGGCTAAAAGCCACATCTTATTATCTTGTTCAAGCTAATTTATTTGGTAAGAATCAAAATGACATGTTACTCATATGTTTAGAATTTTATGAAGCTAAAAAGGTGTTGAAGAAGCTACATGATGGCCCGAAAAGTGGCCATTATGCTAACTATACTACAACACACAAAATCATGAGGGCTAGTTTCTATTGGCCTAATTTGTTCAAAGATTCCCACACATATGTGTGAAAAATTCCTATCTATTAGAAGTGTGTTATAATGGAATCACGATCAGTCATGCCTCTACAACCTATTATAGTTGAAGAACCTCTCCAATAGTGGGGGTTGAATGTCATTGGGGAAATCATGCCACATTCATAAAAAAAAAACAGGTACTTATTCATAGCCACATATTATCTCACAAGATGGGTGAAAGTTTTTCTACTACATCAGATCAATAATTAGGAGGTAATATGTTTCATTAATCATAACTAGGTTCGACATTATTACCTCCCTCGTATTTGATAATGCTACTTACTTTTCATCATTTAAGTTATATGATTTTGCCTTGGAAAATGGTATTGTTTTGAAACATTTTGCTAATTACTACCCCCAAGGTAACGACTGAGTTGAGTCCACCAATAAGAACCTAATTTGCATCATTAAGGACACCTTGTTGTCACAACAAAGAAATTGGCACAATGCCCTAACTAATGCCCTATGGGTTGACTGTGTCACACCAAAACCATATATTAGGACCTCCCCTTACTTTCTAGTGTATGGGAAGGAAGCAACCTTGCCACCAAACTTGTACATGCCCACCCTATAGTTATAACTAGAACCTCGAGGTACACCCTATCCTACCATGCAAAATTGAATTGATACCTTACTCAAACTTGAGGAAGATAGGCAGAAGGCTAGGAAGAAGTTTGTTATATACCAAAACCAAATTAAGAGGTGGTTTGATAAGAAATCCGTAAGGAATAACTAATTTAGCATAGGTGACGTAGTCCTAAAATGGGATAAAGCCCATGAGGACAAATGCAAACATACCAAATTTCAAGCCCTATGGACCAAACCTTTTCAAGTCAAAGAAAAACTTGGCCAACATACCTATCACGTACAAACCCTAGACAGGAGGACTGAACCCTTTCCCGTCAATGGCTAGAATCTTAAGTTCTACTTTAACATAGTTACCAATCAAGCGAAAACTTTACACATTACCCTCTTTTTTGAGGTAGAAAAAAAAACATCCGATTTTAAAATGTGTTGATTCAGAATACACCTTTATTTAGGAGCATATTTTGACAATTTAAATTTTCTTATATATCAAGTATGACCATTTTCTTTTAAATGTTAGAGATTTTCATGTTGATTTTGAAAAATGTTGATGCAGCATCAACCCCCTTTTTTTTAGAGGGCTTATTTTTGACACTTTAAATTTTCTAAGTATTAAGAGTGGATAATTTTTAAAAATGTTTATTATTTAACCATTTTCAAGTTGTCTTATTCTTCTTTTTGTTTTTCATCCTAAGATGTTTGTTTTTTAAGGGTTTTCCAAACATGTGTTTTGTGTTTTTCTTTGTAATGTTTTTTTATAATGATTTTTTTTTGCAAAGTAAAAACAAATAATAACATTAATATTTTGAGGTTAGGATTTTTTATAAATTTATATATCATTAATTTATACTTCAATACACAAAAATAATTGTCACAATAAAAAAAAGTAATTTTAAACACTCAATAAAAAATACACATTTTGCATATAGATATAATTAAAAAATTACGTATTTCACGGCCTTTTCGCTAAAAATGACATGTTAAATAAAAGATATTTATCAAAAAATAGAATAAAAATTTGAAAAAATAACAAATTTTATGAATTTCATATTCAAAGATGATGACAATTGATGTTTTTTTTTTCTAAATAAAATGATTCAGATAACATTTTAATTAAAAATAACCATAAAAAATGTAAAGCAAAACAATTAAAAAAAAGCCAAATTACTTGAGATTAAAAATTAAAAACACAAAAATAACAAATACAACTAAATTAAAAAAGAAAAAACAACCAAAAAAAAACAAACAAACAAGCAAGCAAACATTGAAATATATATATATATATATATATATATATATATATATATATATATAATAAAATAAAACATTCAAATAAAAAATAGAAAAATTCTTAAAAAAAATAAAAATTAGAAAAAAAACACACACTAAAAAATATTTAAAAAAAATAAAAATAAAAAACCATTAAATTGCGGCTCTCTTCCAGCCCTTAGCCAAGTGGAGGCCTCAGCGCAAGCCCGCCCCACTTGTCATGAGGCGACTTTCTAATATTTTTAATTTTTTAAAAATGTTTGTTTGTTTTTTTTTTAATAATAATTTTACTTTTTGTTTAATTTAATTTTAAATTTTTTAATATTTTTCAAAAAAAAAAAAATTAATTTTATGATTTAAATATTTTTCTTCTAATTTATTTTCTTTAAATTGTTTTTATTTTATTTTTTTGTTTTTATTTGTTTATTTTTAATATCCAAAATTCTTTTATTTTAATTTTAGCATTAAATTTTTTCCTTATCTTTTTTTTTTTTTTGAAATATTTCGTTTTTTCAATTCTTTTTTTCCTTTTTTTGTATCCTTTGTGAGTTAATTTGTTTTTTTAAACAATTTTTATGCTTGATTTTTTTTTTAATTTTTTTTTCATATATATTTTTTTTGTGTTTTTATGTATGATGAACCATAGTAAGTGGTTTCAAACGTAAGCTACTTTGTGATTTCTCCCAAAGATATTTTGTATATATTTTTATAATTGATTTTTTTTGTCATTTTTATCTTTTTAATTATTTTTTAATGTTTTAATGATTTTTTATGTTTTAATACATTTTTTTATTTATTAATTATTATTTTTTAAAACTTTTTGCTTTTGTTTTACTTTTAATTTTTTCAATCTTTTAATTTTTGTTTTGTTTTTTCTTTTCATTTTTATCTATTTATCTATTTATTTATTATTTTGTTTTATTTTGTTTTTTTTGCAGGGTCCATGTCGATCCTCGACTAGCAACACGGCCCCATTATTTGTCCATTTAATAGTTGATTTTAACAATTTTTTTATAATGGATCAAGCCTGCCCCGTAGTGTGTCAATTTCATGGTTGATTTTTAAGATTTCATTGTAATAGGTCCCCTACACTACATGTCAAATTGATGGTTGATTTTTAAATTTTCGTTGCAATGTGGCAAGTTGTCTTAGGTTGATATTTTAAAATAGCTATACTTTTAGCATTAAAATAAGAAATTATTCTTGGTATAATGACTCTTTCATTTAGGTGTTCATTTTTAAAGTTTTTTTTAGTAATATAATTTTTCCATGATGCCATGGTTGAAATATTAATTCCATGGTTGAAGATTTGTCAAAATTTTAAGGTTTTTCTAAGTCACGATATTTTATCTTCAATGCTATGGTTGAAAATAGTTATAATTATCTTATATTTAACGTCATCACTAAAAATTGTTGGAATTTTAAGGCTTTTAAGAGACATGATATTTTATCTGTAATGTCATTCCTAAAAATTGTTAGAATTTTAAGGTTTTTTAGAGCCATGATATTTTATTTTTAACACCATTGTTGATGATGATGATGATTAACGTCCACTAAGACCGATATGGTCTATCAAATCTTAAGAAAGAAGCGGTTAATTGAGATTATTTAAAATTTTATTTATGTGATCAAAAAGGAGGGAAAGAAGCATTTTGAGGTCACTGTAGTTTTGCTGACTCAACAAGTCAAGGAGGTTGGTTGTGGGGAAAATGTTGAAAATTTACCCAAAAAAATGGTGATGCATAATCAAAACTTTTCCTTTTTTGGTTGTTTTTCATTTTTTTAGGGGTTTTTGGCTAGAGTTCTCATTTTGAGGTAATAGTTCTCATTTTATTGGTAACTTTTTTCTTTACCTAGTAGCTCTCGTAGCTACCCACTTTCCCCTGTACATATCTTCCTTTCCTCTTTTCATTTCCGTGTTTTGTTTAATTCTGTGTGCTCCCCCCGCATGTCATTTTCATTATAAGAACCTCTTGTCTATAAATAAAGGATTTGCATCTGAATAAAGAACTCTAGGACATCATCTCAAGTTGAGCATTCCATGAAGCTATGGTAGTTGTTCCAATATTGATTAACTATCAATCTCTTATCTATGTTTGATCTTGAACATGCCACAAGACAATTGTTACGAGAAAATATGTGCTAGACTAGGTGGGGAACACTAATTAGTTGAAATATCCTATCTCATTAGCAAGCCTTCATTACTTGACTTGGCTTCAAGTCTCAAATTATGTGTTCAAAGACTAGGCCTAGTGGCATGAGAAGGAAAAGGTAGAAACCGTTTGATGGGTAAGCTCTTTTCAGAGGAATGAATAAAGTCTCTAACAAATAAGGAAAAAAATTCTTGCATGTCAAATAAGTCGATATCGCTCATCCACCCAGGCACAATAAACACCCAATAAATGATGTCACTATGCATGCAAGAAAATTTAATTAAATAAAGGGTTAAGGATTCAGAAAGTCTTCCTGCTCAGGGAGGTGATGCAATGGACTCTACTAGGGTACTAAATGAGTTCGTTGGCAGCAGTGCAACATTTGTGATTCCTTGATGTGACTTCGTCGGGGTACTGAATAGGCTTGCTAGCAGCGGAGCAACACCCAAGACTCATTACAATCCCAAACACTTGTTTGTCCCATGCATCCTCCCCCTGATTCACTATCGAAGTCATTAGTGCCTATTCTCAATTTAATAAAGGGTTTCAAGTAAGCCAATTCAAATTAATAAAGTGACTGCAATAAGCAATTAAGGGTTGCTCAGTGATACTAGTGCAACTCACTAGTCCAGAAAAATACTTATGTAAGGAAATATTTTATCTAGAATAGAAGTCAAGTAGGGATACTAAGGTTCTACCAGTGAATAACCAATTACTGTGGTAGCTACAACTGCCCCAAAATTTGAACCACTTCAAAATTTTGGAGAGCCCCCATACTGAACTTTTAAACCTTTGTCTATGTCAATATTGAGGTTTCATACCCTTGTCACTTAATAGAGTTTCCTCTAAGACTTAGGAGAATTTTGATCTGCAGGATTTTAACTAAGTTTTCCCTTAAGGTCATTAGTCGCACAATGAGTCCATAGCCTCAACCCCAATGTTGCAACTTGTGACATTCTCCATCATACCTCTCCTTTCCCGAATCGCTAAGTTGCATTTTACGATGGGTTGCAAGGCCACATAGTCGCTAAGTCTCACTAAGAGAGATCGCTCTAGCCCAGCAACCCCATGAGCTCATGACCTTGCGACCTATACTACTCGTTGAATGTTCGACTGAACCACAGGTTACCAAATCACATAAGTATTACCTTTCATTATCGTGACCTACACTAACTTGCAACTAGCGACCTCACATGGACCTATCACATATGAAGTCATAGAGTTTCTAAATGGCACTATCAATAAACTCTACCTATGTGACCACTCCTTATTTTTGACCTTGCAACCTTTTTCTCCCATGCGTGTAGACTTACATATATATATAACCCTCGCCCCTCATTTATAATTCACCTGGTTGTTCAGAGCGTTGGAATGAGAAACGTTTGGTGACTTTGCAGTGTGTGAATTCTCTCCTCCAGGTAGATGACTTATATTATTCCTATGTAATCATTACAACTTTACATCTATCCTCCTCTTTGGCCCCATCCTTACACCTTTTAATTTGGCCCAAATATATTTAGCTCGGTGCATCCCTTCAAAGTGACAATGATCCCATACCCTCTAGCCCTCTTTTCATCCATTAGACGCTACATTTTGTGTCCCACCTCCCACTAAAGGTTCATTTCCTATCAAGTCGACTTCTTTCAAACCCTTTCGCCCTCTTTGTTCTGGCATCGAATGCAACATTCCTACTCTTTTCACCAAATCTGCAAGTTAGTTGCCCATTTTCCAAGTAAACAAGATCACGTCCTCTCTGTGCCCAATTGCCCCAGCTTCACAACCTTGCGACCCCATCATTCCAACGACCCCATGACCATTTCCGTAGCCTACACTTTAAAACCTTCTTGAAACCCCCTATGTCGCAAGGTCGCAGAAAATATTAACTCACAACCTAGCAACCCCATTAAATTGCAACCCAAATACCTCCCTACCCTACGACCTTGTGACCTCTTATCTCTTCGAGGGATCCAGTCATGAATTTTCCCTTCTCATAGTAATTTGGCCTTGTGACCTCATCAACTAATGACCCAAGGATTTCCACTACTAGTGACCTCACGACCTCTTACCTCTTCGGGGAATCAAGTCGCAAAGTCACTTCTCTTATGGTCATTTGGCATTATAATCCCCTAACTGGTGTAACCCTACAACCTATCCTATAAGATAAAATTGTGACTGAGTTGTAAATCCTACATTATACACGTCCAAGACCCAGACTATTTTTCATTTTACTCTTTTCATCTTTATTCATGTCATCATTTTAATCTTGGGATCATTTGTTTGAAATGCCAAGTGACATCGATTTGGACTACATCTCTATATCATTCTTCTCTAGTGATATGGCACCGCCAGTAGTCAAAGGCTCCCACAAAAGTGCAAAGAGAAGCATCCAAGGGATTATAGAAAGTCCACCTCAGTCACCAATCTATAGAGATACAACATACAATATCATCAAGAGAACCAAAATCTCATGGTGGGATATCTAAACATAATTCTCAAAAATGGACATCCCTCAAGACCAGGAAGATTTCAGGGTATATATCAATATCAAAAGGTCTTTGTTGAGTCAAATTATAGACTTATAATTTGATTAACATAAGTCATCAACCAAGGGCAAGTAAGCTTATGAGATGTTGTGCAAAATATATGCAGGCTTAGTATGTGAGTTCTTATTAATCTAAACAGTTAACCATACACAAAACTAATGCCTCTTTTTTTCATCAACATTTAGTAGCAAAGGCTATGGATTGGATTGAAACATCCCTCTACAACTCTTAGTATTGTTGATGTTGATTAGAAAAGATAAGAAATCAAACTTACAACAATTTAAGGAATTCACTCAACAATGTAAATCAAATCTTGATTAAATGAAATCCACACATCAACATGAAACTTATTCATTCAATCATTTGCTGTTGATATATTAGAAAGAGTACATTAGTTGTAGGAACAGATTACTACTGCATAATAGAAATAAAACACACACACTACACTAAGGGAGTTGTGAGAAAAGGGGGCCCTCCCTCACTCACAACCCCTTCAAAATTAGAAGAGCTTTCTCAATGAAATAGATAGAACATATAATATTGTATTAATTTGAAAATGTCACAGTCGAGTACAATCTAATATACAGTATCAGCTGAAGCCAACCCAACAACCCCCTACAATATAAACTAGAGTCGAATTTATACAAATACAAAAGCCCATATGTGGCTCGAAGTAAGGAAAACTACTAA
The DNA here is from genome assembly GCA_031772625.1 of Pinus tabuliformis. Classification (NCBI taxonomy): domain Eukaryota; kingdom Viridiplantae; phylum Streptophyta; class Pinopsida; order Pinales; family Pinaceae; genus Pinus; species Pinus tabuliformis. The sequence goes on along the minus strand of CM062819.1, from coordinate 633,874,329 downwards.
TCTAAGCCATTGGCTAATAGTCCTGTTACAAAGTGTCAAATTTAGATATACTGAGTCTAATCCATGATTGAAAGCATGGATTAGATGAAATTCGTTACATAGTTGTAGCTTCCCTTCATATGGCCAACAAGAGGAGGTCTGCAAATCTGGGTGGTTTCATTGGTGGACCTAAAACGACTAATAGGATAACATCCATATATGATATATTCCCCACAAAACCCATGTTATTGTTTGATTCATAAATTAGTGGAACATAGCTAACCACTAATTTTGTTGTAGGAAATCTGAGTGGTTCCAAGAAATCCGCGTTTGCAGGAATTCCAAAGCATCTATAGGAAATAGGATCGCATGAGATGTCTACAGGAAATGTGGGCTTGTTTCAAATCAAAACAAATCTACACAAGAACTCTAGATTAGTTGGCATAATAATTCAATAAATAACATCTAGCTTCAAGGAATGCTTGAGATTAAGGTAAAAGGCACTTTTTTGTGTTAATTTCCATACCTTCCGCATACAACACCCTTTTGGCAAAAACCTAGATATTATAACCGAAATAGGCATAATAGGGGTCAAGGATAGTTCAAAATGGGAGAGGTAAATTTTAGAAAGGGTGTCAAAATTGGGCAAAACCAAGCCCCAACATATCCCCCACACCTAGCTTCTTGCATGCCCCTTATGCAAGCAAAAATGTTGCACCTTCTGCAAAAAAAATAAAAAAGAAAAGAAAAAGGAAATCATTCCTTGTCTTGAGCTGCAGCTACTGCATCCAACTGATCTACTACCTTTACCAACTGGTCTAACTGGTTACCACTAGATTCTGTAGGAATTTGACCCTTGTATAATTCATTCTTCTTTTTCAGATGATCAATCCGAGCCTGCTTCTTCTTCATGATTTGAGCCACTTTCTGAACCCAATCCTCATGCTCTTTCTATATACACAGGTTATTCTCTTTCAGGGTCTCTTTTTCCTTTCTCAAATCTCATTCCAAAATGGTGAGCTCAGTGATGATTTCCTCCAATTCCTATAGAGACCGCTTTTTCTGGGTAGTTAATTCTCCTTCATGATGTCCTCGGAGGGATTGGGGTGAACGAAGGTCCTCCTTTTCTTGATGTTCTCCTGCTGTGTCATTCTCGCTTCCATGCAGTGGGGAATCCTATAAGGACATTGCTTCTTCACCAATAAATTCAGTTGACTCTATCTTCTCCTTTCCTTTGGGTGGGCCATGATGTGTCTCCTTCTTTTTGTCAGGTGTCTTGAGCATTACCTCTACTTCTGCAGTATCCTTTATAGCCAGTTGAACAGCCTCGCTCCTGGTAAATCTCTTAGCAGAGGTGGAAGTTCCATTCTTTGACTTACACTTTTTCCCCACAGTCTCCCCAGTCACCCCCACTTCTTCGTCTTTTTCTCCCTCTTTCATATGTAGCCAGGGGATCTGAGGCTTCTTCTTCTTTGGCTTTTCTATAGGATTCTCCTTTGTGGGCTCTGAAGAGTCAGGGGCACCTTTTCCTTCCTTCTTTACCAATGGCCCACGAGTCTGTAAATTCTTCTTTGATTTTTCTACTGGTTTTTCCTCTCTAGACTCTAAATGGACAGAGTCTTTATCTTCCTATTTTTCCTTTATCTGTAGCCCACATGTTCACGACCTTTTCTTGGGTTTCTTTGTTGGCATTTCCTTCGTGGACTCCAAAGAATCAGAGTCTTCATTCTTTGCAAAGTAATTTTCAGCCAAAAACTCCTCCCATGTCCGCTTCTTGTCCTTCAGAACCTCTACCAGGATGATTTTCACTAGCACGTGGTGATAGAGGTTTTCCTCCAAATTGGCCCCACTCTCTTTAGTAGTCATCAACATCTTCATCAGAGACATTATTAAATAATACAGAAAATTTAACGGCTTGTCATGAAAATGGGTGAGGAACCGAATGTGAAACAAGAATGCGAGTCCAAAGAGACCTTCACACATTATATATTTCTGCAGTAAAAATAACAGGTGTCAATACTTACTTTTCAGGAAGTCATGTGAAATCCCTTTGCTTCGGTCAAGGTCCATTCGGAGAAAGGACGTGCACAAACCCTTGTTTAAATACTGATTTTTAATCCAACGCTCCCCCTGTAGTGGAATTCCGCATGCCTGCGCCACCAAACCCTCGGTCAACCTGAACTGGACATCCCCAACTTGAGCTTTTTTGCCATTCAGATTCAGGGTGAAAGACTTTGTTACCTCCGAATTGTGGCCACTAAATTTTTGGAAAAATGGAAGCCACCCCACTTTTTCCAGTCTCGCCTTACTTTGAGGGTCAGCTTCCAGAAGTTTAGGGCCCTACGGCTCGAAGCAGACAGGGCACACAACTTTGACATGGTGAAAAATGGGAAGACAAGATGCATGCACTCTTCGAAAATATCGTGCTAAGATTTTGCAAAGGATCGCACAACAAGGGAGGGCTTAATATGGAAAATATCGGAAAGCACAAAAATTTCGAGAGACAGGTCGTGATCATGATTATCATCATGATCCGACCTGTAGAAGGATATGGAGAGTACGTCCACTAGTCATGTCAGAATCATGGTAATCGGGCGTGGAGCTAGAGTTATGATGCAACGGTTTACAGTCGCGTTTTGCCACAAGGGTAACCATAGCTAGAAATCATACAAATGTTTAAAAATTAAAGCGTCAATTACCTCTTACCTCAAGTGTCCTATCACTGAATGTACCTTACCGAGCTTAGCTTCCAACGGTTTAGTCCTTAGATGATGTGTTCTCGTCCTTGAAATGATAACCCACTTAATAGTTAAATCAAATGTATGATCTCATAATTCATGACCTCGACCAGTAATTAAAATTTGTTAGTACTTTAAATAATTTAAACTAATGTTATTTCTATGGCTTTTGTTTTGCATAAAACCAGGGTGTCGCTGCAGGAAATGGAATCGTGATTTCTGAGCCTTCTACAAGAAATGGAACCATGACTATTGAACATCTGCAGGAAATCGGACCATGACTTGCGGAGCTTTTTAAGGAAATCGAACCATGACTTGCACTTCTCCCTCGTTTGTGTACAGTTCATTGCACATGAATAAAGGTGTTGGTGTCGAATATGTAATGACTTCATTGGATTACCATCCATTGAGGTCGACTGTTAACCAATGTGAGGCCCATCACCTTTAATGAGAGCGAGGACCAAGGTACCCTGATGCATCCTATTGGGTGTGAAATAATGAGCTATTTTCGAACCTCCCTGTAGGATCCAACAGTCAAGGAGCCATAGTAATTCCCCATTGCTACTGGCGTGATAGCCTTTAATTCAGGAATACAAGCTTCAAGGCATCATAAGACTCTAATCTTGCACCCAGATAACTTGTTGATGTCGATGGGCCAAGATTGTTTGAAGGAGAGCCTTAAGAAATCCCACATCAATCCAACACAAGAAATCCAAGATTAACTAGAAACAAAATTTATTGAGAGGATCCTAGAGGACCTATTGACTTGTAATTTTGACGAGCCTTGGGCAGTCTGTGCTCGCCATATTTCAATTTTAGAGAGTCTAAAATACTTGGAAAAGAAGACTCCAAGTGGCTCCTTTTCCATAACTAGTCCATTGGGCCCGGAAAAAGGAATAAACTTCTACCTAATAGGCATTCCTCTCATGGTTTACCGAGCACGAGGAGGAACAGAGTGAGCTCATTGTGTCAATAGGAAATCAAGAAGAGATAGTGGAAGGAATGACTCCTTCTCTCACCATCTCCAGCTCTCTTTTCTTCACAATTTCTTCCACAAATTCCTCCTTGGATTGGGGCTTTTTATATAACTTTAGTATGTGCCCATTCACCAAGAAGGTAACATTCCCATCATCAATGGTTTTAACCCGAATAGATCCATTATCAAAAAATTTCTCAATTTCATAGGGGCCTAGCCAATGTGTGTTAAATTTTCCTTTAAAGTTCTTAAATTTTGAATCATACAACAATGCTTAGTCTCCCTCTTTGAACTGCTTCTTTTTAATGTATATGTCATGCCATTTAGCCTATTGTTGTTGAATCAAGTCAGTATGTTGAAAACCATCTTGCCTATTCTCATCCAACTCATTGAGCTACAAGATTCTGTGTTGTTGAGCTTCATCAAGGTCTATAACCAAATCTGTTGCCATCTTGAAAGTCCCGATCTGAATTTCAATGGGAAATAAAACTTGCTCTCCATACACCAATTCATACAGAGAAAATCTAGTGGTATTTCTCCATGTGATCTTGTAAGCTCATAATGCTTCAGGAAGTCGTTCAGACCAATCCTTCTTATGAAATTGCACTGTCTTGGTAAGGATTGTCTCCAGCACCTTATTTGTTGATTCCACCTGCCCATTGGCATTTGGATGATAAGGGGTGGACTTCCAATGAGTAATATGATATTTCTGCATAATTCCCTACATAATCTTTGACAAAAATTGAGTACATTGATCAGTGACTATCTTCCTAGGTACCCCAAATCTTACAAAAATATCAGAAAAAAGAAAATCTATCACTACTTTCTCTGTTGCTCTAGGTAGTGCTCTTGCCTCCACCCACTTCATAAAATAATCAATAAAAACTAAAATATACTTCTTACCTTTCGACATAGGGTTGATGGGACCTACAAAATCAAGATCCCACCTCTCAAAAGGTTCTATGAGAACCTGTGGCTGCAAAGGCATCTCATCTGATTGTACAGGCCACCCCATTCTCTGGCAGTTGTCACACTTTCGAACATATTCTCTTGCATCTTTAAAAATACTTGGCTAATAGTAACCTGAGCGAAGGATCTTATAAGTTTTCCTCTTGTCTACAAAGTGTCCTCCACACAGTTCATCGTGACAGGCTCTCAAAATGTCATAGATCTCATCTTCTCTAACACACTTGCGGATAATCAAATTAGGTCCAGTGAAAAAAAGATCTCCCCTAATCCAAGAGTAATCAACACTTTTCCTAATAATTCTCTTTTTCTAATTAGATGAAAAGTAAGGGGGCAACTTTCCTATAGCAAGGTAATTGCCCATGTCTGCAAACCAAGTTTTTCTAACAAAAATAGCAAACAAATTTTCATCAAGAAAGCTATCATTAATAGGAACATCCTCACTTGCATGGCTGAGTCTAGATAAGAAACCAGCTACCTGATTTTCCTTTCCTGACCTATCCAATACTGTGATGTAAAATTCCTACAGCAACAAAAGCCACCTAGTAATCTTGGCATTAGAAACTAGTTTTTTCATGAGATATTGAATGGCAGTGTGATTGGTGTGCACAAAAACTTCATAGTCCATGATGTAATGTCTAAACTTATTAATACCATAAATTACAGCAAGGAATTCTTTTTCAGTTACCGTGTAATTCAGTTCTGCAAGAGTTAAATTTGTACTAACATAATAAATAGCATCAGCTACATGATCCCCATTTTGACTCAGTACTACTCCTATGGATGAATCAGAGGCATCAGCAGAAATATGAAAGGGAAATTTCCAATTTGGGCCTCTCAAGGCCGGTTCTGAAGGAAGTTTTTCCTTGAGTGTATCTAATGTAGCTTGACACTCATCATTCCAATGAAATTAAAATTCTTTAGTCAATAATTTAAATAATGGAGAGGCTACCTTTATAAAATTTTCAGCAAACCTTTTGTAGTAGTCTGCATGTCTAAGGAAACTTTGGACTCCCTTTTGATTGGTTGGTGGGGTCAACTTTGCAATAACTTCAATCTTTGTCGGATCAACTTTAATTCCTGTAGTAGAAACATGATGACACATAACTGTAAAGCCTCTTCAAAAGTATCACAAATAACTATAAACTCATCCATATAAACCTCTACGCAATCATGCAAAATATCAAAGAAAATACCAAGGATCGCCCAGTGGAGTGTGGCTAGTGCGTTGCATAGACCAAACGTTAATACCCCTATATGCATAGGTACCCCAGGAACGTGTGAATGTAGTCTTCTACTGGTCTTCTAGAGATATCCTAATCTAATTGTACCCACTTAACCCATCTAGGAAAGAAAAATATTTTTTTCCTGCTAAAGTGTCCAACACTTGGTCTATAAAAGGCAAGGCAAAGTGATCTTTCAAGGTAGCCTTGTTTATTTTCCTACAATCTACACACACTCGCCATTTACCATTCTTTTTGGGGACAATAACCAATGGAAATACCCATTGGATATCCGAGATAGGATAGATGAACCCTATATTTAACAATTTTTGTAATTCATCTTTCATAATTTCCCTTAAAGCGAGGTTCATCCTCCTTTGTGGCTGTCTCACAGGCCTAACTTTCTCTTATATATAAATATGATTATTTCATGTGTCTGGGTGAATGCCTCTCTTATCTTTATATTCCCAATCAAAAGTGTTGGAAAAGTTTTTCAATGCTTGAATTAACTGTTTTTCTTGTTCAGGGGTCAAGGCAGAATTAATATTCAAAGGTTTTTCAAGAAATATCTTGTTAAAAGGGCCAAAATTCATGTGGGTAATCTTATTCATGGCTGATAATATTTTTATTATATTTCTCTCATCGAGAGGTGTAGGATTGATATAAATATCATCCGATTCCGATAAGTATTCATGGAGATATGAATTTATTTTGATTATGGAATTATTATCAAGCCGACCTACAACTCATGTAGGCTCAGAAGCCCAACAGTCGCATCTATTCAAACACCAAAGTTGTGTATAAATATAGGAGGACATTTCATCATTTGGACTCACTCTTCTCATCACATCTCTCTCTCTCTCTACTACACAGAAAAGAGTCTCTTCTCTACTGTGCAGAAAAGGGTCTCTCTCTCACACATGTGAAGCTGAAAGCTGCTGAAACTAAAGCTGCAACTGCAGAAGTGAAGTTTGACCTGCGTGGACCAAAATATATCAGCATATAAACTATGTTGTAGGTTCATCTGAACCTCCTCTGGAAGATGCAACTTTTGGTGGTGGAATCAAGTCAATCCGACGAACGGTTTGCAAGATATCGACTACCCTAGTTTGAAGGAAGCTGCTCAAACTAAAGCTGCAACTGCAGAAGTGAAGTTTGACCTATGTAGACGAGAAGATCTCCTCATCTAAACTGCACTATAGCTTCATCTGAACCTCCTCTAAAAGCCACAACTTTTGGTGGTGGAATCAAGTCAATCCGACAGACGGTTTGCAAAATATTGATTGCCCTAGTTTGAAGGACGTTGTTGAAACTGAAGCTGCAACTGCAGAAGTGAAGTTTGACCTACGTGTACCAGAAGATCTCCTCATCTGAACTGTGTTGTAGGTTCATTTGAACCTCCTCTAAAATCCACAACTTTTTGTGGTGGAATCAAGCCGATCTGACGGTCGGTTTGTGAGATATCGTCTACCCTAGTTTGATGATGAAGGCGCTAATGCTGATGTTGTTGATCTATGGTTTGCTACTGCTGATATAAATCATATTTATTGTACTATTTCTCTATGTTGATTATTGAAGATAAAAGAAGATTTGATCAAAGGGTTCCCCACACATTGTGGGGTTTGTCCCTGGCTAGCCGCCACATCTTGTGTCTCTTGTCTTGGCTTGTTTTCTGTCGATCGTTTAATGCTCTATCTGCACTTTACTTTATGTACATGTGATTGCTAATCTGTGGAATATAATAAGAAAAAGAAGTAAACTGTTATAAGCATAGAACATACCATAACTTAACATGGTATCAGAGCTGAGGTGAAGACAAAGCTTGAGCAAGAGCAAGAGCAATCACCGAAGAGAAGATTGGCAAGGCTATCCTAAAAGAACTATGGGGTCCTCAACACTCTTTCCTGCCGAAGACAAGCTCCATGAGAAAGTTGACTATCACGGTAGGAAGATTTCTATCGATCTAACCCTAGAAGATCAAGGAGTGTTGGACCATGTAAGAGGCAATATTGTTGAGCCTCCATCAAATGCATCCATTGCTACCTGGAATAAATGGAAGAACAGAGAAGTCAAAACAAAGAAGCTCATCTAGGACTCTATTGACAAGCACTTGGTGGCCTACATCTCTAAACTAGACACCTCCAAGGAAATCTATGATAGACTGGTGAGTTTATTTAAATTTAATGATGCAAATCAAGTTTTGTTTCTTAGAAATAAGCTTATGGAGATCAAGAAGGGTAAATATGAGAGTATGCAAGCATACTTCTTAAGAATCACCTAGATCAAGAACGATCTCCTATCTATTGGGGAGATTATTACTGACTGAGGAATGGCACTCACAACTCTTGTAGGATTACCATCTGAATGGTACGTGTTCAGGACTACTCTTCTGAACAATAATGTAATTCTTGGTTTCTAGGAATTAATGGCTAGATGCATTCAAGAAGAAACAAGGGTAGAAGAGCAAGAAATGCCCTTGCCTAAAGGAACACTAGACCTAAGGGTGGAAGAAAAGGACGATGTTACATTTGCAATAAAGCAGGTCACTATGCAAGGGAATTCCCTGATAGAAAGGACTCTCACCACAACGATGATCAAAATCCCTCTCATGGTAATCAAAGGGATGGAGAATTCAATAGTAAAGGTAAAAGGAATGCTGGAAATCAAGGAAGAGGACAACCATTCAAGAAGGCTAGAAATTTCAGGTAATACGATCCACTTATAGGATGTATTATATGTACCTGACTTCTAAAAGAACCTGGTGTCCTTCTCGACAATGGAAGAGAAAGGCTACAAGGTAACCTTCAGCGATGGCAAGGTACGTATATGAAAAAATAATGTTAAAGATGCTTTCACTCTTGGGTTTTTAAGTTGATTCTTTATATCAAGTCGATGAAAGTAAGGTAGGTGTCATGTCTTATGACACATCTCATAGTTCGAACTTTGGCATTGGAGGTTTGCTCACCTTCATTACAAAGATCTACCCGATGTAAGACATATGGTAACAAGGATGCCCGAATTCCGAGTAGAAAAAGAAGGTGTATGTTCGGGATGTGCCGAAGGAAAGCTCAAAAGGGGACCATTCCCCTCAAGCCCAAGCAAGACCTCCGATATATTACAGTTGATTCACTCAGGCATACCTAAGGTTGGCATTAAGAGGGAGACTACTACACCACATACTCCAAAGCAGGATGGTGTGGCACTATACCATTGTGGAAGCTGTCTCTATGGGTAGATGATGTAACAATGCCTGATGTGGAAGAACCGATGGATCCTATTTATCTACCTGAGCCTTCCTCTTCCAAGAAGAGGCCTTCATGGCTTAGGGGGATACTTGATGATGCTGAAAGACATGCTGCACCCCGAGGAACCTTTTGTGAAAGTAAGAAACCCAACAGGTATCAGGGATACCTGACCAGTATGAGCACAATCATACAAAATGAGCCTTCATCTTTCTTAGATGCCGTCAAGCATCAAGTATGGAAAGATGTTATGACCAAAGAATATGAGTCTATTATGAAGAATGATGTCTGGGAAGTAGTTACCGAACCCCAAGACAAGATAGTTGTCACGTCAAAATGGATTTACATGATAAAGCATGCAGCAGATGGAAGTACGGAAAAGTATAAGGCTCATTTTGTTGCTTATGGTTTCTCCCAGAATGAAGATATAGACTATGATGAGATATTTTCACCTATTGCCAGTTATATGACCATCCACTCGATCATAGCCCTTGCGGCTTCACAAGGATGGAACCTACATCAGATGGATGTCAAGACCGCGTTCTTGCATGGTTCGATCAAAGAAGAGGTATATGTGGAGCAACCTGAAGGATTTGAGATTTATGATTGAAAATATCATGTATGCAGGTTGAAGAAGGCTCTCTATGGGCTGAAGCAAGCACCTCGAGCATGGTATGAGAGGATCGATAACTACTTGATGAAGTTGGGATTCACTAGGAGTGAAGTTGATCCTAACCTCTACTTTAAGGTTGAAGATGAAAAGCCTCTCATACTAGTGTTGTATGTGGATGACCTCTTTCTAACGGGTGCATACCCTCTCATTGACAAATGTAAGAGGGAGTTGGCTTCTGAATTTGAAATGAAGAACCAAGGACTTGAAGTGTGGCAGAAGCCAAGGGAAATTTTCTTATCTCAAGGAAAATATGTGGTGAAGATTCTGAAAAAATTTGGTATGGTGGACTGCAGGCCTGTGACTACCTCGAGGATCTTAACTTTCAGAAGTTATATGGTAGTGATGTCGGAGAAGATTTGGGAAATGCCTCTGAGTTTCAAAAACTCATTCGCATTGATGTTCTTGGTAAACCTTCGTTTGAACATATGTTTTGCAGTTAGCATTGTGAGCTCATATTTGGTTGAGCCTCACTAGATTGGTGCCAAGAATCTTCTGAGATGTCTTTAGGATACAATCACTCATGGATTGAGATACACTGTCAGAAATATGAAACTGCATGATTATTTGAATGCTGATTGGGCAGGTAGTGTGGAGGATCACTGGAGCACTTATTAGTGTTGTTTCTCTTTGGATTCTACTTCGATATCATGGATGAGAAGGAAGCAGAAGTCGGTTGATATAAGTACCACTGAATAACTACGAGTATGATCTCGTATGAAGTTGCTTGGTTGTGGAAACTCTTCAGTGAGTACACATGATGAATACCACTGTGATTCTTTGTGACAACCAGAGGTGGGATTCGATTATTGAGGAATCCCATATTCAATGATTGTTCCAGTAGATAGACATCAGATACTACCTTATTTGGGATATGGTAAGTCAATGAGCAAGGAGGCTCCATCACACTGAGATGATGTACAGGTCAGAGCCCTGGGGAATATCAAATTTGTGATTTTCCTAAACGACTTGGAGTCGTCTAGAAACCCTTGTACAAGTGTCCTGCATGTTGCATAAATTGAGCTTTGGGAGCTTTGGGGGCTTGTGGTTCTTACTGGAGCAACACACGACCACAGGGTGACTCACCCTCCCCTGGTGGTGCACACTGGAACAAGATGATTCGCTCTCTTGTGGGACAAGATGATTCACTCTCTTGTGGAACAGGATGATTCGCTCTCCTGTGTAGCAGGATGATTAGTTCTTCTGTGAGGCCTGGATTGATGTGTTCTCCATGGCGATTGTAGCAAGATTGATGTGTTATCCTGTGAGGTTTGGATTGATGTGTTCTCCATGGCGATTGTAGCAGGATTGATGTGTTCTCCTGTGAGGTCTAGATTGATGTGTTCTCCATGGCGATTGTAGCAGGATTGATGTGTTCTCCTATGAGGCCCGGATTAATGTGTTCTCCATGGCGATTGTAGAAGGATTGATGTTTTCTCCTGTGAGGATGGGATTGATTAAGTTCTCCTGTCGAGACATCCTACCCATGCAGTCTGGGACTCATGGGAAGTACCTCTCATCTGATCAATGAGCAGGGAAATGAAGTTAGGGACCATAGTAGTACCGATGGATGCATCGTTGTATCTACCGTACTCCCTACACTAGGATGACTTCCATTGATCTGGGATCAATGATACTGGTTTGGGACCAGTGGTAGGAGTGGTACATTATATGACACTAACTTCAGGTCGGTAGAGACTGGTCTGGGACCCGTGGTACGCACTCTGAGACTGACTTTGAGTCAGTGGAGGATGTTACTAGTCTGGGACCAGTGGTAGGAGTTGTACATACTATGACATTGACTTTGGGTCGGTTGAGAGTGGTTTGGGACCAATGGTACATACTCTGAGATTGACTTTGAGTCAGTATGATACATCCTCGATCATTTCTTCTTCTTCATAATTCGAACAAAAGCAGAGCAGAATAGAACAATGTAAGAGCAGAGCAGAACAGAGAAGAGCAACACAGATTAGTACAGGGCAGATCAAGACAAAGAAGAACAAGCAGAATAAAGCAGATTAGGACAAGGGTCAGGTTGTATAGGGCAGTGCATTTGATGGATGAATAATAGCGACCGACAAACAGATTGTAGATGAAGTTCTCCCTAGTTGAGAGGGAGTGTTAAAATTGGCAACTAGGGCCAAACTTCATGTGGTTCATCTTATTCATGGCTGATAGGTTTTTTATTAGTTTCCTCTCATCGAGAGGTGTAGGATTGATATAAATATCATCCGATTCCAATAAGTATTCATGGAGATATGAATTTATTTTGATTATGGAATTATTATCAAGCCGACCTACAACTCGTGTAGGCTTAGAAGTCCAACAGTAGCATTTATTCAAACAGAAACGTTGTGTATAAATTTTCCTCATTTGGACTCGCTCTTCCCATCACATCTATCTCTCTCTCTCTACTGCACAAAAAAGAGTCTCTTCTTTACTGCGCAGAAAAGGGTCTCTCTCTCACACATGTGAAGCGGGAAGCTGCTGAAACTGAAGCTGCAACTGCAGAAGTGAAGTTTGACCTACATGGACCATAAGATATCCTCATCTAAACTATGACATAGGTTCATCTGAACCTCCTATGAAATCCGTAACTTTTGGTGGTGGAATCAAGTCAATCCGACGGACGGTTTGCAAGATATTGACTGCCCTAGTCTGAAGGAAGCTATTGAAACTAAAGCTGCAACTGCAAAAGTGAAGTTTGACTTGCGTGGACTAGAATATATCCTCATATGAACTACATTGTAGGTTCATTTTAACCTCCTCTGAAAGCTGCAACTTTTGGTGGTGGAATTAAGTCAATCCGACAGATGGTTTGCAAGATATCGACTGCCCTAGTTTGAAGGAAGCTGCTGAAACTGAAGCTGCAACTGCAGAAGTGAAGTTTGACCTGTGTGGACTAGAATATCTCCTCATCTAAACTGCGCTATAGGTTCATATGAAATTCCTCTGAAATCCGCAACTTTTGGTGGTGGAATCAAGCCGATCTGACGGTCGGTTTGTGAGATATCGTCTGCCCTAGTTTGATGATGAAGCTGCTAATGTTGATGCTACTGATCTAGGGTTTTCTACTGCTGATATAAATCAGATTTATTGTACTATTTCTCTCTGTTGAACTATTGAATATAAAATAAAATCTGATCAAAGGGTTTCCCCACACATTGTGGGGTTTGTCCCTGGCTAGCTGCCACATCTTGTGTCTCTTGTCTTAGCTTGTTTTCTATCGATCGTTTAATGCTCTATCTGCACTTTAATTTATGTACATGTGATTGCTAATCTGTGGAATATAATAAGGAAAAGAATTAAACTGTTATAAGCATAGAACACACCATAAATTAATAGATCTAAACTACCTTAATCCCCCATTCAGTCATAGATATGCAGGAAATGAAGATAATAGGGTTGAATGTAGTTTGGCTGCTGTACTATGTTCATGAAAATCCTACAAATTACTAATGATATCTAAATTATGACTAGACTACCCTTCTTCTTGCTGTAAAAAATCAGGATTAGAAATACAACAATTTATCAAATTCTCTTCCGAATTTTCTTTAAGGCTCATAGCTTGGGCTATTTTCAAAATTGGTCGGGTACATTCTGAATCATGCTCTTCTTCTTCAACCCAATGTGTATTTTTTGATCTGAAGAGAGGTTGAGTAGGGGGATACAAATTAATGTGCTTTGTTTCAGCTCCATGAGTGATGGTCATGTTTCTAGAACTACACCCAATATAAGCATATGTCATGGCTAACCACAATCTCCCAAATATCAAAGGATGCCCTCCTAAGTTGGTTTTGGGTTGAAGAACTTAAAAGTATGCATGGTACTTCCAAGAATCTAATGAGATGACAATGTCCTCTAATACCCCCTCTGGCTTTACCCTAGAATTGTCTGCTAGCTCTAACATAGTAGGAGTAGGCAATAAGTAAAAGGTCCCTATTTGAGATAAAGTCTCCATAGTCATCACATTAATGGCTGCACCAAAATCAATTAAAGTGTTCTTTATAGGATTTCCATTGATAAAGGTGGTAACCACAAGGATTCCAGGGTTTGCATATTTTTCAGTAACAAATACAGTAGACATTAAACTTACAAGCTTTCCACCTACTTGAATTGTAGAGAGTTCTTTATTTTGTCTTCCTGGCCTTTTGGTACATAACTCCCTTACTGTTTTGGCATAAATTGTGATATCCTTAATTGCTTGAAACAACGGGATCTTAATGCACACATTTCTCAGTTTAGACACAATATCAAACTCGGGTTGTTTTAGTTTCATTCCCAACCTCTCTAGGAAAGGAGGCTGGATCATATGGGATGAGGAAGGTTCTTTTGGCCTTGAAGTAGGTTGTTCTTCTGGTTCAGGTGTGGTTTCAACTTCAAACGTTTCTAGAGCATCTTCCTCCACAATCTCTTCAATTCTTTTGGGCCGAGTCACCACTTTTCCAAATCTAAGCTAGATTTCCTGCAACGACACAGGAAATTCCTGTAACACAGGAACAAAAATTTCCTGTAGCGACAGTGGTGCAATACAATAGGTAGGAAAAGTGGGATAAGTGACCAATCCAATGTTGTGAGTGGATTGGATGGTTTTATTATTGGGGTTAGACACTGGCTGGGAAGGAAGTTGCATAGGACAAGGTTGATTTGGTGGGGCAGGCAACTGAAGTTACTTATGTTGAGGTTGAACCATTTGCTATTGTGTGGGCTGCGGTGGATAAAATTTTTGAGAAGTAAAATATTGTGTAGTAGGGTAATAGAATTTCCCCTGCCAAGGCTATTGTGGAGGCCAAGGCTGCCAAGGAATTGAAATATTCCACATCTGATTTTGAGTATAAGGAACTTGATAATGTGATTGAGACATACTTGTAGCACATGGTTTCCATGGTCTTTGAGGTGCCATTGCATAAAGTGCATTGACAGCCCCTTGATCTGCTATATATGCTACTTTAATTTCAGGAAGTGAAGGACATGGATCAGTGGAATTATTAGCTTCACAGATTTGGCATACCTCTATACTATCTGCAGGGCATTTCCTCAAGGCATGCTTCTTCCTGCATTTCAAACAGAACACGACCAGGGCTTTCTCCAATTCCTTCTATTTTTCATGTTTCTTCTTAGCCTTCAAAACATCTAATTTTGAAGATAATGTGCTAACAATATCAGTTTTAAAATTTTCAATTAGATTACCCATTTCAACTCTGATTACTCTAGCTCCAGCAACTGAATTAGCAAGCCTGGAAGAAGTATCTCTTGTTCCTCCTCCAACTTTAGAATTTCCTCTTGAATATCGTTGACATATCTCACATACCTCATCATAGCCCAACTTTGATATGTCACCTCCTCCCATTAAGTTCAAAATCTCCAAAGATTCTGGTCTGATTGCCCTGAGAAAAAATGTTCTTTTAGTGTCCTTGCTCAGTTGATTCATCTTGGATCTCTACAGATTGTATTGAAATCTCTATACCAAATCCTCAAGACTCTCCCTCTCCTTCTAAGTCATGCCAAAAATTTCTCCTTTGAGGTCCCTAGTCTTGCAATAAACTTGATATTTCTTCAAGAATACCTTTTTCATTTCATCCCAAGTTGTAATGGAGTTTGAAGACAACCCCATAAACCACTTGAGAGTTGCATCCTTCAATGTTGTAGGAAACAACTTCAACTTCTGAGAATTGGAAGAATAGTCATAGCTCCTACATAACACATCGAACGCGAATGAAAAGGGATCAATATGTTCACTGGGGACTCCACCAAAATTAGGGAAGCCTGAGGGAGGAATATTCTTCATATGAGTTGCTCCACCAACCTTCCTGATAGGGAATTCAAATGTGACCAGTTCCTCTTCCTTCTCATCATATCCATCTTTGTGGCCAGTCCCCTGTTCATCATCCATTCTGGACCAAAAAGAAGTGGGACCTTTGTAAACTATAGCTTCTGCAAAATCAATGGTTTGAAATTCTAGTTCTTGAATAGGATTAACGAGGAATTCCTTTCAGGCTGACCACTAAGCAAAGATGTTGTCTTCCTTATGAGGGGAGATTTGAAATGGGAAACAACAGAAGATTTTCCTGCAGAAGTTGCTAATGTAGAAGTAGGAATATGTTCTCGGCTCTTTTGAGGACCACAGACCTCCTCTCCAGACTCTTCTTCCCTTGTTGCCTTATATCTTGCAGAATTATTTTTCCTTTCCAGTGTATTAGTAATTGAAGTGGTGCTCACACCACCACAAAAGATATTTTTAGTAGTTGCATCCTATCATCAACTATGTAAACAAATTCAAGGAAAATTACTTACCAAACAATCAAGACACGGCTTTGGTGAATTTCCGACCTCTACAGGTGCATAGGCTTTGCCCTTTGTCTTACCACTTCGACTCCCCCAGTCCTGAAAATTTCAAACAATACATGTAATACTAAAACACTTTAGTATTATCCCTTAGCATCTCCCTCGAAATGGTGCCAAAATGGTTAGTCAAATTATAGACTTATAATTTGATTAACATAAATCATCAACCCAGGGTAGGTAAGCTTATGAGATGTTGTGCAAAATATATGCAGGCTTAATACTGTGAGTGCTTATTAATCTAACCAGTTAACCATATACAAAACTAATGCCTCTTTTCTGTATCAACATTTAGTATCAAAGGCTATGGAGTGGATTGAAACATCCCTCTGCATCTCTTAGTATTGTTGATGTTGATTAGAAAAGATAAGAAATCAAACTTACAACAATTTAAGGAATTCACTCAACAATGTAAATAAAATTTCGATTAAATGAAATCCACACATCAACATGAAACTTATTCATTCAATCAATTTTTGTTGATATATTTGAAGGAGTACGTTAGCTATAGGAACATATTACTACTGCATAACAAAAATAAAACACACACACCACGCTAAGGAAGTTGTGAGCAAAGGGGGGCCTCCCTCACTCACAACCCCTTCAAAATTAGAAGAGTTTGCTCAATGAAATAGAAAAAACATATAATATTGTATTAATATGAAAATTTCATAGTCGAGTACAATATGATATACACTATCAACTGAAGCCAACCCAACAACCCCCTACAATATAAACTAGATCCGAATTTATACAAATATAATAGCCCATATGTGGCTCGAAGTAAGGAAAACTACTAATTTGAGGTATTGGCTAATAGTCATGTTACAAAGTGTCAAATTTAGCTATAATGAGTCTAATCCATGACTGAAAGCAAGGATTAGACAAAATTTGTTACATAGTTGTAGCTTCCCTTCATACGACCAATGAGACGAGGTCTGCAAATTTGTGTGGTTTTGTTGGTGGATCTAAAATGGCCAATAGGACAACATCCATATATGATAGATTACCCACAAAACCCATGTTCTAATTTGATTAAGAAATTAGTGGAACATAGCCAATCGTCGATTTTGCTACAGGAAATCTGGGCAGTTGCAAGAAATCTGCGTCTAGAGGAATTGTGGAGCGTCTACAGGAAATAGGATCGCACGAGCTGTCTGCAGGAAATGCTGGTTTGTTTCGAATCAAAACAAATACTCACAATAAATCTAGATTAGTTGCCATGATAATTCAATAAAGAACAGCTAGCTTCAAGGAATGCTTAAGATTAAGGTAAAAGATGGTTTTTTTTTTTTTTTTTTTTAATTTGCATACCTTCCGCATACAACACCCTTTTGACGAAAACCTAGATATTATAACCGAAATAGGCATATTAGGGTTCAAGGATAGTTCAAAATGGGGGAGGTAAAGCTTAGAAATGGTGTCAAAATTGGGTCAAACCAAGCCCCAACAGTGTTGGATACACAAATTAGTTGCGCACCCACCAATGTTCCCATTTGTCAAAAATATAGAATGGATATTACAACACACTGATTAATATCATTGGGTTATTAAAAATCACACAGGTGAAGCCTTCACTTCTTTTAATGCCACCGATATCACTTATTATAAGCTACCAGAATGAGAGGATTCTTTCAACACTAGGTGGCTATCATATTTCAAGGGGTCAAAAAAGGACATTCTAAAGTCATGGTGGCAGGAACCCTCCAAGTTCTAGGTCAAGGCATACCAAGTTTATAAAACCAAGGGCCTCAGGAAAGTGTATCAGCTCATGGAAACTATGATGAATAGGTTATATGGTAAGGAATATATTGACACTTTTCTAGGAACATGGGTCACCATAATGTACATGGTGGCTACCACAGGGACTATCTTCAATTGGGGAAGCATGTTTGCATTGAACCTAAAGAAAAACTTCCAAGAAAAAAAGAATCCTAAAAATGGCCAACCATCATAGTTTTACATGGCATCATATCTCATGGATGTAGTACGTTTAAGATGTCAGTTTGAAGGATGGAGTCCAAAGTGGACCCTAGTGACACCAAAACATGTGCACATTTACTATAAAATATTTTGGGACCCGGGTTACAAAATTATGCATGAGACTATTTTTGAATCATTCGTTGTTTCTTTGTATCAAATTCTTTTTGGAGAAGACACTCCTTGCATGTCTATGAGGGCTAAGGAAACACTCATTAAGGTAGCATATTGGTTTCCCATTGGAGAGGCCACCTTTATCAGGGTCTTTGGCTCCTATAATCCCATATATTCTCTCCCTACACTCGTGACAGATAGAGTACCCTTACAAGAAGTCCGCATTAAATTAAATATAGGACTATGCAAGACATTAGTCAAAGGAATGAAGAATCCATGGCCTTCTTTCGCTTTGACCATCGGGGCATACACTCTTGAGAAATTCAAGGAGGATGAAGCAGAGGTTGAGGAGATGAAAATTTTCTACTTTGTCAATTTGAGCCACTGTAGGTATGACCCAAACAGAATCATAGCAACACACTACAAGGTAGCAAGTTTTAGTTGTTCATACATCCATTCCAATAATAATAATGAGGATAAGGTTAGAAAATGGAACAATTCCACCAAATAAATGGGACCAGGTGAACAACAAGAGAAGGATGATGAAAATCAAATAATTCTCAAGAAATTATAAGCTTGAAGGCCAAAGTAGGCCTACTTAAAAGGAAGAAATAACAAAAAAATAATAATGGAAAATAAAAGAAACAAAAAGTTATCTATCAGTAAGATCCAATAGATGAGCAAGAAGGAGGTGAATAAGCAGAAACTTTAGAAGAAAGGAATGCAACAATAGCGAGGAAAAAGCAAGAGAGGAGGGAAAGGGAAGAAGAGAATAAAAAATAATCACAAGATGAGGAACTTCAACAAAAATAGTAGGAGGAGGATAGAAGGAAGAAGTAATAATAAGAAGAGCAACTTAGGAAATAGGAATAAGAGTGGAAAACACAAGAAGTCGAACATAAGAGGAAATAGGAGGAAGACGAAACAAGGAGGAAATAAGAGGAGGAGGAACTAAAGAGAAAGTGGGAAGAAGAAGAGAAAGAAAAGAAAAGGATCAAAGAACAACATAAGAGAAAAGTTGAATAAGAAAAGAAAAGGCAGGAGGACGATGAGACAAAAGACAACACGAAGATATTTCTAGGAAAGCTAAATTAGATTGCCTTAACAAGTAACAAGGAAACACGACAGATGATCAACCAGGTCAAGGGTCCGAGATGCAGATTGAATTACCTCCCTTGTAAATTCCTCCCTCCACCCCAATTACTAGCGGGCATCTTCCACTAAAGGAGCTAGGCATCCCAGATGAAGAAGAAGACATATTGGATATCAGTATATTGATTTTTGACCAAATCAAGTGGAAAATTATGCAATAAAGGAGAAAATGTTGGGAAAAGAAGCCAACCAATCCCATAACAATGATTACAAAGAAGGAAATTTTCCTAGACATCGCAATGAATCCCGAGATGATCACTTCAACTATAACATGTTTTGTAACTGCAACAGAGTTAAATATGATCATACTAAACATACAAGTTGTTGAATTACAAGCCAAGCTTCACACTTATGAATAAAGAGTTGCTCAAGTAGAAGAGAAGAACCAAGTTTTGCGCATAGCCCATTCAAGTGGAAAATAGTTGCAAGATTACATTCAAGAAGAGGTGGTAACATTAGAAGATGTTATGAACTTAGTCTATGAAGAGATGATGAAGTTGAATCATATTATAGCAACATTTCCAACCATACAAGATGAATCTATAGAAAATGTAGCTATGCTTAAGAAATCCACCACAACTATCAAGAACATACATGAATGGACTGCCCAATATTAAGATGCACCAGAAAATCTCCCTAAGAGGATTGGATAACTTCTCAAAATGACAAGGTCCAAACCCACATCAAGATCCATTCACGAGATAAATTGACAAAGGATGTGGATAAAGTACTAGCCTCATATGAACATCTACAGAGTGGGCTCGATTTTGTGATAAAAGTACAGAAAGTACCTTCTATTGGGTCAGTTGGTGAAGTAAGGTAGAAAGAAGAATTTCTCCATGAAATTCAAGAATTTCTTAATCCCTTCAAACATCTTGCTACCATGGAAAGCTTGTAGGTTACGAAAGAAACAATTTCTCAGTATGTGGTGGAACCAGTAAGGATATATACCAAACTTGTGACCTTGTCTAACCAAATCAATGTTAAGAAGAACAATTTATTGCCAGATGCCCTAGAGTGCCTTAACGACACGGGGATGAGCAAAAATAGAAGGTGATCAACATACTAGCGGAATACAAGCTTTGGCACCCATATCTTGTACAAGAGTTGCATATAGATATCCCATAGTTGTCTATAATTAAATTAGTAGAATAGGATCATCTCTTTAGTGTAAGATGTGCATAGTATAATAGAAGCTAGAATAAAGTAATGTCTCATGGGGATGTGGAAGGTCATGAGGTAGCTCAATGGTCACAAGGGTAGAAAAAATGTCAACCCTCGTTCTATGTATATGTCCTCATGACACATTGTAAAAGGGAATTTTTTGGTCTTTGGACTTATTTTTTCTTATTGTTTAAGAACTAAGAGATATTTTGGTGAGCACAAGAAGTGATTTCCTATTTCCACTTATGGATTTGATGGACTTCTCATGTGATGGTATTATGAGTATTATCAACTTAATGTTTCCAACTTGGTGAAATTTTGGCATGCAATTCCTTCATGTTTCATTGTGCATTGTGGGATTTTTCTTGCGATGAATGGATGGTATATGAAGTGTTTACTTTATGTTTATGTCGATGAAATATTTTGTTTACTTTAGCATTATATTATCATATGATTGTGTGCTTACTTATGATTCCTAGTGTTATTGATCATGAACTTATTCATGGTTGATAAACTTATCTTTGTAATGTGTATGGCTCTAATTTGAAGCTTTGATAACACTAATTCTCTTGATATTCATGCTTTCATATTATGTTGTAACTATTCATAGTGTCTTACGTGTTGGATTTCCATAGATCACTTACTTTTATTTGTTAAATTTTTATTCGTTCTCTAAAAATTACTCCTTGCTCCGTTTGAAGCGAATTTTGATCGACGAGATGGAAGTCGATCGGATGAGACTCCTAAACC
Source organism: Pinus tabuliformis (assembly GCA_031772625.1). NCBI lineage: Eukaryota > Viridiplantae > Streptophyta > Pinopsida > Pinales > Pinaceae > Pinus > Pinus tabuliformis. The sequence continues at coordinate 633,853,033 of CM062819.1, read as the reverse complement.
AAATGGTGTAGGTTCTGACTGGGATCATACACTAGGGAGATACCCTAGCTGTTGGTGGTATGTTCCAGCTTGTCAACAATGTCAAAATTTCCTTGCTTCACTAAAATTTACATCCAGGCTTCATTTTTTGGCCCACATGATTGATTCAAATTATATATTGTTTATTTAATGATTTTACACGATTTTACATTGTTAGAACTTTACTTTGAGCTTAAAAATGTATACTTCATATTTCATACAACATTCTAAGTTTTCCTTCGACTTGCCATATGAGAAAGTTGTGTATAAGTGGGAAACATAGTTATGTATAATATTTGTCAAACATGATGCAAGATTATATCGTGAGGTTAGGTATTGTTCAATCATGTCCCATTTCAAATTTCATTATGAAGAGTGTAGTTGGTTTGGCTCGAGAGTTCAATTTTGTTTCGACTTTAACATTGGCAGATATGATGAATTGTTACATTGGCAGACTTGGATTTTAGTGAGTAAGATTTATTTTAGGATAATGAGTATCCTATGTTGTATAAAATGTTTGTATCTTTAGAATGGAATGATCATTGTTGCACTACTAATTAATTACATATCCTAGTGTGCATTTATTTGAGGTACACAATCCCTGCCTTTTACCCTATAAAATAAATCTAATTTGGAGTATTCATGCACAACATAAATTTAATGAGGATGAGTTATTGCCCACCCAAATTTAATGAGGATGTACTTCATGCTATGTGAGAAGGAATGTTCCCCACATATTTCAAAGGTATCTTACATCATGTATAAATGGGAAGAGACTTCTAATTTGTAAATTGTAATAATTGGTGACAAGACAAAAGAGTTCATCGTCTTTTACCTTTTGCTTGTTCTTGTTTGGAATTTTAGTACTATTGAGTAAGAGTAGCATTGTTGTAGAATTGATTCCCACGATGATGAAATTTGTTGGTTTATGAGGTACAATGTTTTTTTATATATTGGTTTTAAGTTTTCATATTTTAATATTTGTTTGACATTCAAATATTATGTATTTTCTTGAGGTATTATCATAGCAATGTTTTTTATATATTGGTTTTAAGTTTTCATCTTCTAATATTTGTTTAACATTCAAATATTACGTATTTTCTTGAGTTATTATCATATCATGTTAACACCCAAGTGGATCTTAAATACTGAATGTTAGTAGTGTTAGGTTCCTATACCAATAGGTGTCATAATTTATGATTGGCTGATTTTAACTCTGTAATATGTACATACCTTTGCTTTCTGCAAATGTTTTCCATCTTTAAAAAATTAAAAAATTTAAAGAGGGTATGTCCTAAAAGAAAAATCATGAGGACAAAAAGAATAAGAGAAGGTCAAAAAAATGAAAGAATATGAACCCCAAAAACAAAAAGACCATGAAAGTGTGCAAGACCAAATGCCACTACTATTTACTTTTTTGCATAATAATGATTGTGTGCAGCTTGTTACCTTTTGCCACAATCCATGGATGGTCAAACAGTGTAAACTTGACTATTTCATGTTTTGAATTTCATGTTTAGTAATAGAGAATAAAATCTGTCCAAACTATTTAATCTTGGCAGATAAGTAGATAGGTAGAGTGAATAAAAGGAGCTCAACAGTTTAATCTGAGCCCTTGGATGTAATAAGGATAGACTTAGATAGATTGCTATATGCAAAAGAAAAGAAAGTTTGATAAGGGTTTGCCAATTTAAGTGCACCCTAATAAAAAGAAGAAAGATGGTAGGATAAAGTAGGTAGGGTAAATAGATGAATGGTTGCAGAATTATGTATGATGAATGATTATCCAGATATCAGGTCATATACTTTCATCATCAAAAGAACTTAAAAATTATGGATGAGAATGAAGACATTTACATCATAGACAAAAGTCAAACTAATTAACTTCTTCACTCATTTTTCCCTAAGTTTTACTAATTTGCCATAATTACTAAAGGCACCAACAACCTAAAAGTAAAAGGGGCTCAGAGCATTTCTCTGACTTCTGGAGAGACCGGACCCTCGGCCCAATAACTTGTAAGGCTTAAGTGTTAAAGCCCCTTCATCAAAATTCACCCCCTTCATAATTAATTCATTCCCTTCAAATCATTTTCCTAAGGTAAAATCACTCTTTTACTTAGGAAAAATAAATAGTTCTTTATAAACCCCACCCCCCCCCAAAACACATTTTAGCCTAAGTCATAATGTTGGATGATGAATGTATTTTCAGAAACATTTACTTAGCGCATTTTCTTTCCATGGTCATATTAACTTTTAATTTTTATTATTTATGTAACTCTCAAAACAACTTACCTTTTCCCGTATTATTACTAAAAATCCCAAAATAAATAAATATCCCTTCCCGATGGTTTGAAAAATAAATCATAAGTAAAATTAACTAAATTAGATTAATTAATCAAACCACAATTAATTAAGAGCCAAAACCCCCGACGTGTTAAGAAGGGATTAATTAATCACCTGGATTAATTAATAGCCTCCCCGCCAATCATATCACCTCCAATATCATTAAAGTTATTAATCCTTCATTTGTCCAATCATATCATCCCCAATATAATTAAAATCATTTTAATTATAATTGGGCCCCTCCATTAACTCCCTAACACTTTCCGCTGCCGACTACCATCCGATCGGCCTTCCCTCTTCCGACGGCTCTCGCCCATATCGAGCAGGCCTTTTGGTCAAACATTAACCATGCGATGCAAGCGGTTTTGACTTTTCACCGATGCTACGTGTCATCCAATTTGTGGCATCACGCGACCCTCTGCCAATACCACCAACCTCAAAAAGCAGTGCAATGGATCCCACTTATCGCCTACTCGCTACACGAAAAACCATCTACTGTTCAGTTCGTGCCATATTTTGAAAGTTTGCCCGTTAAAGTTCAAAACCCCAAGAATCCATGTTTTCTCGCCCTTTGCCCATTCTATTGTATAAGCTTATGAAACCCTTCTTCTCCACCTGAAGCCTCTGCTAACCAATTCAAGCATGGTTTACTTCCCAAAATCATTTTGGACTCACTTCATAGATCTATAAAGCTTGATAAATCCATTAATGACCCTCCCTGTCAACCCAACGTTTTCCTAACAGTTTGTTTTGTTTTACAGGTGATTAAAAGACCACAACTTTGGATAAACAGTGTTAATACTAGTCATAAGTCCTGTTTACTCTAAGATTTTTATCAAATCTATTCAAACAAAGATGGAAAATAAAACATACAGTTAAAAGACAAACAGAGGAAACATGGAACTAAATGATTTACTGTTGAAATAGATAGTAAAAACCTAAAATATACAGTGAAGGTAAAAGGACACAGTAAAGAACAGTCAAAATGTATCAGGGTTAAAGAGTATCAGATTGAAGACCAAGTCAATTAATCAATTGGCATGAAGATAAACAGTAGGGAAGATAGTTACAGAGCATAAAAATTCATGTCAAAGCGAAGACGGATAATAAAAAAACAGAGTAGTAAAAGTAAACAGTAAACAGTAAATAATAAACTTGGATGCAGTAAGGGTTAAACAGAGATGAAAATAATTTCACCAGCAACAATGAATTTTATCCAAAGTAAAAGTGAAAAATAGTTAAAGGAAGTTTAAGGTTAAAAGATGAAATCAGAGCAAAAATGGTACATTCTTCAGAAATTTCCTGTTTACATCATAGTTTTGCATAAACTATTGTGGCCAATCCAAGAAGTATTTCGAGAAACGGAAGGAGGTTTTTGTTTCTAACAGGCCAATCTACAAAAACCTATCTCACTTTTTACATGGGTATTACCAAAAGTGAGATAAGTGCATGTCTTCATAGCCTATTTTTTAGTTCGTGCAAAGTCCTGTTTTTGACATCTTTTTGCAGAGAATATTGTGAACAGATGGAGCTGAAATTTGGGAAACTGAGAGAGGTTTATCTCAAAAACATTATTATCTACAATAACCTCTTTCACTTTTTACATATATATCTCTGATTGACATATAAAAGCGTATCATGGGACCCTAATATTGCAGAATTGCTAGAGCATAATGCACAAAGAAAGGATGCAATTAGTGACTGGGATGCCTCATCATCACTTAAGAGTTGCTATCAAATTCGATTTTATCTTCTTTTTCACCATAAATCCATAAAAATAGTACCAAATAGATTCATTAGTTTTTAATGTCCTTTATTTAAGTTCTATTAATGTAAAACAGTTGGAGATATTTGTGAAACCAATCTTGATATTTTTTCAAGATATTTCAGTTTAGAATTAGTATAAATACTTCTTCATTTGAAGTATTTTGGGTGGATTCTATAACATCTCTGTAAATCTATGCTATCAAGCTGAGAAATCTTTTGTACTCAAATCTGGATTTTTGTTGGAAAAGTAATGAAAGTTGAGGACATTTCATCATATTCTTGTGCAGTGTAATTGCAAATAAGTATTTTATCCTTGTGATTTTATGTGTTTTCAATATGTTTCAATGTTTCATACATCTGAAATCTAAATGGTAAAATAGTCAAAGGATATCAGAATTGGATTTATTGCTCTCTACTATCAACAGTCTACCATTTATATGTTTTCTTGTAAACTCTCTCGATAAAGGAATTCTTAATTGCTCCTCTATCCCTCTAGTTTTCTCAGTTTTTGAAAGGAAATTTGCATAATCTTTCTGTAAAAAGGATGAGCAGCTTGTAGAAATCTATGAAGTTCCATTTGAATCTATATGTGATAAGTTGCAACAATCCTTTCAAGTTCTTTATGATCCAATAGCTGATAGGTTGGATAATGAATGCAATCAAAATTTTTCTCCATTAACAGACTATGAGAGTCAAAATCAAGATGATAATAGTTTCACCAGACAAACATTTCAATCAGTAGAAGTATCATCTCAAAGCTCATCTAAAAGTTTGCAGGGTGTTAAAGATAAAAGTGACATTTCAGTTTCATGGCATACAGGCCATACACAACAGATGTACAGTTGTTTGAATCAGTTCAAGAATAGTGTATATATTTTACAAGATCCTTTTCTACAGTTTCTAGAGTCAACAAAGGAAATCAGGAATTTCCTTATCTTCTCAAAGGTTAACAAAGCTATATTTGATTTCAAGATATCAATTTTAACCACCAACAAGCACAAGCAAAAAAAGTCACCAATGTACATGATACTTGGTGGTTGCATTGGCTATTTCATTTTACCTAACCAGCAGCCAGAACGCTGATTAGAGTAAGTAGGTAAGATTTCGGTTTGAATAAATTTAGTTTCCATCGGCAAGTTTATGTTAGATCATATTTCAGTTTGCAGAAAAGGGTGTAGTTTCAGTTCAAAAGTTTTGGTCACAAAGATTATACAACAGGGCATATACATGTGTTGGATCGGCCCAATGGATCAGGCTACTAGTCGACAGTGTTCTTGACATTTCACAAGGAAATGTCATCCCCAAGTGGAGCCACTCTTAGGCTCCTATACCAATAGGTGTCATGGTTTATGATTGACTAATTTTAACTCTGTAATATGTACATACCTTTGCTTTCTGCAAATTTTTTCCATATTTAAAAAATTAAAAGATGTAAAGAGGGTATGTTAATCGGGCCCCTCCATTAAATCCCTAACACTTTCTGCTACTGACTACCGTATGATCAGCCTTCCATCATCTAACGGCTCTCGCCCATATCGCGCGGGCCTTTTGGTCGAACATTAACCACGCAGTGCAAGTGGTTTTGACTTTTCGCCAATGCTACGTGTCATCCAATTTGTGGCATCGCGCGACCCTCTGCCAATACCACCAACCTCAAAAAGCGGTGCGATGGATCTAACTTACCACCTACTCGCTACGCGACAAACCATCTACTGTTCAGTTCGCGCCATATTTTGAAAGCTTTCAAGTTAAAGTTCAAAACCCCAATAATCCATGTTTTCTCGCCCTTCGTCAATTCTACTGTATAAAATTATGAAACCCTTCTGCTCCACTTGAAGCCTCTGCTAAGAAATTCAAGCATGTTTTACTTCCCAAAATCATTTTGGACTCACTTCATAAATCTATAAAGCTCGATAAATCCATTAATGACCCTCCCTGTCAACCCAGCGCTTTCCTAACAGTTTGTTTTGTTTTACAGGCGATCAAAAGACCACGGCCTTGGATAAATAGTCTTAATACTAGTCACAAGACCTGTTTACTCTGAGATTATTATCAAATCTATTCAAACAGAGATGGAAAATAAAACATACAGTTAAAATACAAATAGAGGAAACATGGAATTAAATGGTTTACTGTTGAAATAGACAGTAAAAACCTAAAATATCCAGTGAATGTAAAAGGACACAGTAAAGAATAGTCAAAGTGTATTAGAGTTAAAGAGTATCACATTGAAGACCAAGTCAAGAAATCAGCTGGCATGAAGATAAACAACAGAGAAGACAATTACAGAGCATACAAATTCATGTCAAAGTGAAGACAGATAAAAAAAAACAGAGTGGTAAAAGTAAATAGTAAAAGTAAACTTGGATGTAGTAAGGATTAAATAGAGATGAAAATACTTTCACCAGCAACAATGAAGTTTATCCAAAGTAAAAGTGAAAAACAGTTAAAGGAAGTTTAAGGTTAAAAGATGAAATCAGAGCAAAAATGGTACATTCTTCAGAAATTTCCTATTTAAGTCATAGTTTTGTGGAAACTATTGTGGCCAATCCAAGAAGTATTTTGAGAAACGGAAGGATGTTTTTGTTCCTAATAGGCCAATCTACAAAAACATATCTCACTTTTTACACAAGTATTACCAAAAGTGAGATAAGTGCATGTCTTCATAGCCTATTTTTCAGTTCGCGCAAAACCCTGTTTTTGACATCTTTTTGCAGAGAATATTGTGAACATCCGGAGCTGAATTTTGGGAAACTGAGAGAGTCTTATCTCAAAAACATTCTTATCTACAATAAATTCTTTCATTTTTTACATATCTATCTCTGATTGATATATACAAATGTATCATTGGACCCTAATATTGCAGAATTGTTGGAGCAGAATGCACAAAGAAAGGATGCAGTTAGTGACTGGGATGTCTCATCATCACTTAAGAGTTGCTATCAAATTCAAATTTCTCTTCTTTGTCACCACAAATCCATAAAAATAGTACCAAGTAGATTCATTAGTTTTGAATGTCCTTTATTGAAGTTCTATTAATGTAAAACAGTTGGAGATATTTGTGAAACCAATCTTGATACTTTTTTCAAGATATTTCAGTTTAGAATTAGTATAAATACTTCTTCATTTGAAGTATTTTGGGTGGATCCTATAACATCTCTGTAAATATATGCTATCAAGCTGAGAAAGCTTTTGTACACAAATTTGGATTTTTGCTAGAAAATGAATGAAAGTTGAGGACATTTCATCAGATTCTCGTGCAGTATAATTGCAAATAAGTATTCTATCCTTGTGATTTTATGTGTTTTCAATATGTTTCAATGTTTCATACATTTGAAATCTAAATGGTAAAATAGTCAAAGTATATCAGAATTAGCTTTATTGCTCTCTGCTATCAACAGTCTACCATTTATATGTTTTCTTCTAAACTATATCGATAAAGGAATTCTTAGTTGCTCCTCTATCCCTATAGTTTTCTCTAATAAGTCCCTGGTATAGGATTCTTAATTTCCCTCTACTAGTTGACCTATATTCTCTTCCTCTTTCTAATCTTAATTTGAGGATTCTTGATTGCCCTCTAGTTTTGAGCAGAACTATCATCCATTCAAGCCCCAAAGTTTTTTGTTACTCTGTTATCCTGCCTGTTGAAATCCTACCTCAGCAATTTGACTTATTCCAGTGAACTATCCCTGTTTGACTCCATAGCCCAATGGCCTAAAAGCCTAGTTTGCCCATTTGTTTCAGAACTCCACCACTCTCAAACAAAACAACCTCATTGAACATTAATACTTGCCTAAATCCTTTCAAACATAGCTAAATCATAAAGAGAGAGCCCTCTCTGGACTTAGGTGGGCTAGAACCCGAGTCTAAAATATTGGTTTGTGGTTACCTCGGAAATTTATTTCTTTAACCTTGAGAAAATTCTGAGTGATAACAAGTAGAATGACCCTAGTTCATAGTGAATCCCATAAGTTCCTTCATTCTATCAAACCCCCAAAATATTTTATCCGTATATATCTTGAACACCTCCATTATCAAACATAAAGACATATGCCTCATATTTGGGCATACTCTATTGTAGACTAGATTAGAATAGAGATTAGTTTGCTTTGAAATTTTTGTTGGATAATTTCCTTAAGATAGATTAAGTTTAACTAATAGGTTTTCCTTTTCAATGATTAACATAAGATAGCTTCTTGTACTTCTAATAGCTAATAGCGACATAGGATTAGGTTTAGGATAGTTTAAACTGACACATATAATGTTGATGTATCGAAGCCTACGAGCATCCTAGTTGATAATTGGAGTAAGTGTCAGTTGTTTTTACGACATATAAAATGTCTGTCATTAAGTTTAACTCATAGGTTTTACTTTTCAATGCTTAACTTAGGATAGTTTCCTGTACCTCTAGTACCTAACAACGACATATGATAATTTGGTTTCATGATTCCAATGGAATTAATTGTTTGTTCAATTGGGCCTCATTTTTCTAGCTATGACAAGTTCTAACTCGCTTCAAAACACCATTCAGGGACACATGGAAAATTTAATCTGAGGGAATCAAAAAAAAAGGAGCAACGAAATTGAGTTCCATTAGCTCCTGCAAGCATGTTTGGCCAAGGGTAAGCTATCCACAATGTCTAGACCCTTGTTTGGAACAATTCTTAAGATATGAGCATAGAATGCATAAAATTGCATTGCATGCTAATAAGTGAAACCCTAGTTGTTAAAATCGTCGATGTAGACAATGATAATTCCATGAAGTCAATAGAGAGGGGTGCCTCTGGTGATAATTGGATGTCAAGATTAGAACATAACTAACAATTTGTCCAACTAGACCTCGACCTTCTAACTATGGAGAGTTTCAACTTGCTTCCCAACTCCATTTAGGGACACATGACAAATTTCAATCGAGGGCATAAAAAACAAACTAAGTAACAAAATTGAGTTTTGTCAAATATTTCAAGCATGTTTGGTCAAGGGCAAGCTGGCCACAATGCCTAGACCCTCATTCAACACAATTCGAAAGGCACAAGTGAAATATGGAATCTTGTCAATTGAATTATGGCATATTGGACAATTCTATTTGAATGTAGACTTATATACAAAGTTAATGTTGACACAAAAAATAATTTTATATATTAACAGGAGAGGGTTGGAACCTAAGGTTATGTAATAGAATTTACAGTTAATAGTTAAATTGTATAACACATTTTTTTATGATCTTTACTAATATTTATTAGAATTTTTGCATGTTTTACACCATTTGAATGACATCTTAGTTGTAACTTAATTGAAATTTTATTATGGTATATATATGCACTTTGATTTGAAGTAATATGATTATGGTTCTATTTCACATGTTGTAATATTAAAAATACAACAAAAATATAAATTATTGCATGTAATAAATAACAACTTTTCATTTTGAATGTTTTTTTGGTAGAACACGGGTCTTCTAGATTTTCCAATTGATCCAAACTATGTCTACTTTGCTTCAGAAATTTGAGATGATGATGATGAGGTATATGAAGAGCATGATGATTCATGTTGTGAATCAAATGAAGGAGAAGCCAAATTTGTGAGGAAGCTGAAGAGATGCTCAAGAAAGTACAAAGGAAAACTACCTTTTAAATGTTTTAATTATGGAAAAGTTGGTCACTATGCTTCCAAGTGTCCGAAAAAGAAGAAGAAGGAATATGATATTAGAGAGAAGTTTAGAAAAATTAAAAAGGAAAAAAGAGGGCTAAGAATAAGATATTCTACTCCCAAGATGCCAGCTCCTCTGAAAATGAAGGTAAACAATATTTAGATGAGGACATAGATGATGAAGGTTAAAAGGAATTTATGCGCATGGTTATAAAAAATATGGAAATAGAAGTTATTAATTCTAATGGTGAAGAGGTTAAAGTTTATTTAGAAGGAGAGATAGTCAGCGCACTTGAAGAGATTGAAAGTTTGAGGAAGAAAAATAAAACCTAGAAAGAATTGCTTATCAAGGACAAAGATGAAGATATTGAACCTTTGCTCCTAAAAATTGAAGAAGGTAAGAATATTAAAGAAACTTTAAGTCAACATCTCAGTGAAAAGAATAAATCATGTGAAATGTTTAAAAAAGAAGTTGTTTTGCTAATGAAAGAGCTAGAGAAGGCAAAAACCCAATTGCGATTTAATTAGAAGTTTGGAAAAGCAATTGAAAATTTAAATGATCTCCTTGATGCTCAAAGGGTCACAAGTAATATAAATGGTCTAGCATTTGAGGTTGAGTCTATCTCAACAATTGATTTGAAGGGAATGGAGTCAATTTCCTTTGTAAAAGTAGCCAAAATTTGTGATAGCACAACAATGCAAGATGGGTCAACACAGCCACAAATAGAAAAAGGGAGTGTGTAGTCTAATATCCAACAAGGAAAGGGCAATGTTGGAGAAGAAAATAAAAATACACAGAGGATGGTCCAAAAAAGAATCAGAAATCAATTTTCTCCTAGGTATGAAAACATATTTCCAAGCTATTGTTTTACATCAACTAATTTTGGACACAAGGCAACAAATTGCAAGGTGAATTTACCATAGTGAAAGCTTAGACCAAGAAGAAGAAAGCATCGATCAAATTATCAGTAAACCAGATAGAAGGTAAGAAAACCATGATACAACAATCCATTTGATCCTTTGAGTAATTTTATTCAATGTTTTAATTGTCAAAATTTTGTCCATAGAGAAGAAAATTGCATACTTAAGAATAAAAGCCCTGAACCAACTATTGAGCAAACAAGATAGGAGCCCAAGGTCTAGAAAGAAAAGGAAATTTTAGAGCAATGTAATCTTTTTTTATATGCTCAGAATGAAGGAAGTAATTGGTATGTTGCTAGTGGTTGTTCCAATCACATGCCATAATATAGAAGTAAGTTTTTGACATGGAAACCAGTTGATAGAGGTAATGTGACATTTGATAACAATGCACTTGGTAATATTGTTGGTAAAGGAGTTGTTAGCTATTTTATGGCAAAGGTAAATCCAAAAATGTGTTGTATGTTGATGGACTGAAGCATAATTTACTCAACGTGTCTCATATGTGTGACCAAGGCTATGATGTGTTGTTCAAAGCTAAGAATTGTCAAATCAAGTTTGTAGGCACTGCAGAAGTAGTAGTTGAAGCTATAAGAACATACAACAATGTGTTTTTTCGTAGGCTTTATTTGATAATTTAGAAAATTTTGTTTAATTTTCTCAAATTTGTATAACAGTTATGAATCATTGGAAAACTTGTTTCTGAAGCCCTTTTTCCTAAAAACTTCAAACCTAGGTTAAAAACCTTTTCATTTATTCTCTACAGACTTGGCAGATTATTGCTACTAGTAATAACACTATGGTTTGCTCTCTAATAGAGCATTGTTAGCTCTATCAACTCTCTATTAGCTCCTTGAAAGAGCATGAAAGATCTCAATCAATATTTTTAACAGGGTTTCTCCTGAAATTTCTTTAGTTTTCATGCATGCATTTGTGCCTACTTGTGTTTTATCTTTAGATATACTTTTCTTTGCCTTATTTTCTATCAAAACCTCTCAAATGTACCTCACATAGGTGGATTTGTCTTCTTAGGTTATGGTTTTGAATCCTCTTGTGTTTGATTCCCAATAGAGACATTAGGGGTTAGATATCTCTCTGCCACCATTGTCTTGTAACCCTTCACCTTTCTATCTACTTCTAAGGGTGATTTAATCATTGAACACTTTCTTTAGAAGTTTTCTTGCTTGTAATTATGGTTTTTAGTTCTGAGTGTGTTTTATTAGTATTTCCTTTGGTTTCTCTTGTTGTTTTCTTGCATTTTTTATTATGATCTATTTTGTCTGTTAGAGTGATAAACGATAGCGATATAAGGACTATTTTCATATTGCATTGTAAAATATACAAGCTTATCATAGAGAGATTTAGTCAAAAGAAAAAAAAAATGGATATGTATATTCTGCACATGTTTCTTTGAACATGAATCATAACACCATTAAAGTTTCATGTGACTTACCTTTACAATTAAATAACGAAAAAAAAATAGTGATTAATAAAATCGATTCAACTTATTTTCATTTCTTTGGTAGCACACCAACATTAGATTAGGATTTTAGGGCCTTGGAATAGGTTTGTGAGGTAAACTCTCCAAGGTCGCCAAAACAATAGAATCTTGAGTTATGGAGTGGAAATCCATTTGTAGTTACATGTTTCTTAGGAATCCCTTCTAACACAAGGGTCAGTCACGAGGCCACATTAGGCCAAGTGGAGTGATCCACCCCACTTCACTTGGTATTGGTGGCATAGTCTACACCTACTAGTGGGGTCTCCTTAGGGAGGCATTATGTTTGATACCCTACCTTTGTGTGTGGATCTGGTTCATAGTTTTTCCCCTAGGTTGGGTTGTTATATTTTGTAACCCTAGTGGCCATAAACTTAGGTACTTTACACAAGTGATGGAGAGGGAGACATCCTTGTTGTACTTGTGGCAGTTGTTGGTTACTTTCATATGGAGTAGAGTAGCTAAGAAAGAGGCCAACATAACTATACCAAACATATCATTACAATTAACTTGGGCCCTAATCAACAAAGCTCTAGATGTGTAAATATCCCTTTGATCTCTCTACTTGTGTCCTTGCTCCTTAGATTTGATAGGTATATGTTGTCTAGTCATGTCTAGTCAATATTTATTTTATGTTCTTGTATACATCCTTTGCCATCATAATGACTATGTTTAGTTTGCATCGTTTTTGTCATGTTAAGGGCCATTCTCTCCATGAGGAGGGTTTTATTTCCCATAGACATAGGTTGAACCCTTTCTCTACCATGGACACACCTACTTCAACGACCACTTTAGGTGATTCTCAATGGGTCGAACCTCTAGTTTGTAGAGCAGTTGATGAAATTATGCCACCTAATCCTCATTGCCTTGTCACTCACACTTTATCACCCATCTCCTTAGGTGGGGGTGTATACTTGTATAGATTTTTTCACGTACATAGTTCTTACCCAAAGTCCATCATAGTCAGTATCTATTACATAGAATAACCTAGTGTGTTCACACCTGTTGTGTGATATCCCCATGCTAAATCCCCTTCATTGTAAATCTTTAATATACTTGGATTATAATTAAAAAGGATTTTAGAGAACATATCCAAAGTTTGAAGAAGGAGGTTGCTTGAGATTTAAAGGAAGCTTCACTTGTTCTATTAGAACTTTGAATGGATGGTAGGTATTCTCTAAATTGTACTCATCATATTAGTTAATGGAGTTGGGCAAGAGGACAAAGGAACCATGACTACTTTGGATAAACTCAAAAGGCACAAAGGACAAATTTTTTGGATGATAGGCTGCATTTTTAGCTGGGATATTTGAATTCAACCAATAGGAAGTGATAGGGAAGTGCTTACACAATAACATCCCCACCACCACTCAAATTCACAACTCTCATGGTCGAGCTCAAGGACAAGTGATAGGAGTGTCTATCAACATAGACAAAATGACTGAAACATAGTAGCAAAGGACTTACATATAAGAAACTATATAAATGGGCATTTGTTGAAAACAACATTCTCTAAGGGAATTTTAATTCATCACACTTCATGCATGGAGTAGACACACAAAAAATTCAATAGATTGGAAGGAAAATAGAGAATGAATGAGAGCATTGCTAAACAAGAACAAAAGTAAAAAATATCAAAAAGATAAGGAGGAGAAATAACTATGATATAGGGGAAGAAATAAAGCCATAGTGTAGGAGGGAAAAGAGAAGATAAGTCTACGATGCTACCAAAAGGAAAGGAGTAGAGCGACCAATCGGATGCATATTGAGAGATGGTGATAATACCCCTCAAGTGAGTATAGTAGTCTATGATTCCCTGTAATATTGGATGCTGTAGATGGCTTTTTCTAGATTACTTGATAGCTTGGGTGGAGGCTTGTTCCTTGGACTCTTGGTAAGGGTGTTATTTAGCCCTCTCTGCTTGTTTTAGTGGTTTTTGACAGTGAGTTCTAGATTCCCAGGAGAGGGCGGAACCAGTTTGTGAAAGAATTGTTGAGGGTGCAGGTGAGCCTCTAGCTTACTTGCTTCAACCTATAATTGTAGAGCCACAATTATTATTGAAGTAGTTGAAGGGTGGGGCCGGTGGAATTTTAAATTCCCTTGTGAGATATTGATTGCATGAAATAGCCAATGGATGAAGTTGGATGGTCTTTTGGATTCCCTGTTTCAGCTGACAGAATTGGTTTAATCCCTTAAGAACTCACCCTCATGATGTCGAATTTGGCTTGAGGTGACTATTGTGAGAAAGGTGTATGGTGTATTTGGTAGCATATGAGTCTCAAATCCACCTCTCTTGTAGCTGGTTTCTTCCTACAAGAAGGTATACAAACAATAGATAATGTTAGTGGTTAAACATGGACTAACAAATAATTGACTTAAGTTAAAATAATTCATAAAAAAAACAAAACTAAACAACTTGAAACAAGCCAATGAAGCTAAAAAAATCAACAAAGGAATGGGAAAAGGGTCCTCTTTATTAATTGTTGTTAGTGGAAGAGTTACAAATTAATTTCAAAGACACTTGAAGAGAGTTTATTAAGCAATAATGCTCAATATCTCTCAACAAGGATTTCCCTTTCTCAATATCTTTTGCAAGCTCTTTCTCTCTCAAAGAAGCAAAGAAAACTCTCTCAATGTTGGAATAATCTTGGCATTGGTATTCTTGATTTCTTTGGATAAAATTTTCCGGCATAACAATTATTCACAACTTCTTCTTATTTTTTGAATTTCTCCATGCTCTTACATTTATAGAAATTGTGAACACCCTCTCCCTCCTTTGGTTCATAAATAAGATTGTTTGGGTCATAAATGAGTTGAGAGATACCACCCTCCTTCAATTAAGGCTCACCAAGGTGTTGAATGGTATTTTTAAGACTCTCGCAAATATCGAAAAAAAAGGTGCGAGGATGTAATAAAATGATGACTTTGACTGAAATATTACAAATACACAAGAAAATATTATCAAATCAATGTTCAAGTGGCTAATATGTTGTCAATTGAAGAAGATAACTACTTGCACCCTTAAGGATTCCCCTATCAAATAGAATGAACTGGGTGCCCCCATGCATTGGACACAAAGCACTACTAAAGGGGATGTGATTTGGATAAATGGGTCTTTGACTAAATGAGAGAACTACAATGGTCACAAAGTACAAAAAACCACTAATTTTAAAACTTGTGTTGGTGTCAAACATTAGGACGATCGATGAAATCAATGTGCAATGATGGTTCCCAATGTTCCACTCGAGATTGTCCCAAAAAGGGTGGGAAACAACCAAGATAACACTTTGATTATGGAAGATGAGTGTTAGAGATGATAGAAAAGAAGCACTGGTTGTTTAGAAATGGTTTCAAGAAATCCATATGATGTTAAGGTAGGTATTGTAACATAGTGGCACAAGGACATGAAAACCAAGGTTGAAAATATAAGAGGGATACAAAAAATTTCATAAGGTTGGAGCTATAATGTGAGTGGAAGTAGTGAAGAAAAAAAGTTATGATGGATAGGCCTCTGGAGTTAGGAGGACTTCCAGGGAAGATATATGTATGTTCTGATTTTTGTGGTGGATAGCTGAACAGATGGTGATCATTTATGTGGGTAGGATGAAAAATGTGAGCTCCAACCAAGGAAGACTAGCGACTTCCGCCAAGTAATTGACACAAAAATATGAGTGAAAACCACTTTCCAAAGAATATTTCTACACTTGCAAGAATAATTTAAAATTGATTTTGGAGGTACAAACACAAAGATGAGTTCCCTAAGAGTATAATGTCCTACTTAATGTTGCAGGTGGATACCTGCAAAGGGTTCCTCCCCTTTGGTTTGTCTCAATGTGAGGTGAACGAAATGAATGTGGTAACAAATAGGGTTTGATGCGATGTGGGGGGATGGTAGGCCAAGAGCGGAATGCAGTGGTGCATTCATGATGATACAAAAAGAATGGTGACTCGAGAGAAGGTGGTAAGAAATAATGTGAAGAAGAGACATGGGGCCTATCTTCAATATTGTGCAGATGAATAGCTCTCGGTTCAAAGCAAATGGTCATGGATACCAATAGTGTAATTGGAAATATAAAATGAGGAAATCCATATGGGTGAAATCTATATCGAAAAACGAGAATATTTGATGATTGCAAGTGGAAGGTGATGGTAAACGTGGCTGAGATGGTCGAGCTTATGGTTAATTTCAGAGAAACGATGTCAAGATATGCAAAGTTTCTCAAGAAACCTATCATGCTAGCGAATAATGATACATTTATTTTCAATAGGTGCTCTGGGGGTTGGAGTTTGATGTGAAAACTACCAATATCCTGTAACCTAGAAACCAATACCACAAGTGAACTCATACTCATAAAATAAGATATGTACTAAAAATATTAAAGAAGATATAACCAAATAAGAAGGAAGGCACACCTCATGAGCACTTTGAGTGTGAAATGGGCCCAAAATCAAAACTTTTAATGAATTGAAAGGAGGATACCATGATTTAGATGAGAATGTCTTAATCCAAATGTCACTGACAGTTTTGTGAAAGGATACCACAGGATCCCTTACAAGCTTCTGAAAAAATGGTGAAAATGGCTTATATAAGCGCAACGGGGCCCAAAGTGCCACCTGATTTATACCTATTGATGTGGCTGTTGGTGTGGAGCTCAGATGTTTTTTTCGAGTTTGCAATCATCTGAAGTACCATTTCATCGTGTGAGGAGAGCTAGGTTAGTTATCATTAATCCCCTTATTCCCATTCAATAGTTTTAGGCTAGATAGGTCATACAAGGTGGCCAATATGGACCTTTTTAGGGATAAAATCCCTAACCCTCCTAGACAACTAGCTCATAGTTGTGTGATTCGTCATAGGTTAAGGCTACACAATCATAATGAAATCATGATCGTGAAAGATACAGTTGTGTTTGTATCGTGACCACATGACAAATAGGTGTGAAACCCTTTAGAGGGTCATCGTAGGATAGTAAGATACATCCATGATAATGGTCACAGTTGTCGAATAGACAGGTGTGAGATTTTTTGCACCTATTAATGGAACATGCATAATGTTTCTCGCAACTATTATAATAAGAGTTACGCGACCCTTGTGACTATTCAGGAAACAGGTGTGAGGGTCGCTTAAACTAAAAAATAATGTGTTATTTTAGTATTTTTTTAACTGAACCCATGAGGGCTACACTCACAGAATGGTGTTGTGGAGGGAGTGAGACTAGGGGAAACTTTGTGATGACATGGTGGTAGATGCCCAAGCCTAAGCGAATTTTCCCAGGTGGGGGTTACTGAATTTTCTTCATAACCATTTATTGAGATCACAGGAGGAGTTACTACAATTCATGATTGGTAGACGAAATTCGACATGCCAAGTTTTTAATATACAAGGGTTTGACCTCCCCATAGCGGTAGAGGTGGACATTTACTTAGTGACTAGACTATTTCCTTGAGGAAAGCCATTACCTGCGGATCTCCCTCGTAGCAGGATCAAATCAGTCGAGTAGGCCAATCGGTAATGCCAGGTTGATCCATATGATGCTGAGGCCATTAGGATCAAGTTGATTCTAGACTTGGCCACACAAGTGGTGGTAGCGATGATCATCTACATATAGCTCCTCATAGGTGTTATTATGAAAAAAATGCTCACTTAGACATTTCTTTCTAGGTTTATTGAAATACACAATGTAGGATGAGTTTTAGGATGTTGAAACCCACTTTCACCATAGGAAATAATTTATTGAACCATTTTCCTAAATTATTTCTCATTAAAATAAAAAACCCCATGAGAAAAACTAAATAAATAATTATTTATTTAATAATCTCTAAAATAAATATCAAATCATTATTTGGTGATTATTTCTTATCACTTTTGACTTAATCACCATGGAATAATTAAATAAATCATTATTTATTTATTATTCCATATTTATCCCCTATTTTCCTTATGAGATAATTATTAAATCATTATTTAATAATTATGCCAAATTCATATTTGTCTTAATCCTGACAAAGTGATTAGTAAATCTTTTTTATTTGTTAATTACTTTAACCACTTTCTAAATAAAGATATTTGACTATTTTGAATATATTTTCGCTCTCAAAAAATATAATAAAATATTCATAATGACTAGATCTTGATTTAGTCAATACTATTTTATTCTTTTCTAATTCTCAATTTATCTCAATATTTTTCTATAAATAGAGGGTTTTCTCTCCATTCTTCACCCTGACCATTTTTTTCATTCCCATTATCGTCTCATAGCATTTGAGCTCCCACTTGAGTTCAAGCATCCATTGTTTCTTTTTTCCCATTGCATACCACATATTGAGAGAGAGAAACACATTGCTGAAGCTCAAGGTCAAGAAGGACCCATCCCATGGAGGGGGATCTACATACCCATTTTTGTAATCACACCTCGTCGGGTGTATTGTTCTCAATTAATAAAATTGATTATTCATATTCTCCATTGTGGTGTTCTACTTATATTTCTGTTGTTACATGTTTATATTTGAATGTTATATTTTTCTGTAGAGTTTCTCTAACATTTTGTTGCAGATCTAAAGCATAGACACACCCATATTTTTTTGTTAGGGTTATAAGACACCTATAGCTTAAGTAAGGAAGTTTGGTACACTTTTCTGACAACTTTACACTAAAAAATGGCGAATCCACTAGTGTAGCGATTCAGAACCTTGGTGACCATTGTTTCAACAATTTTTAGTGTTTTCCAGATTTTTTATTTTTAGATTTCTTTTACTTTCTGAAATATTTTTGTTTCTGTAGGGGTTTCACATCTTTTTGCAGGTCACAGGTACTAACCACGTAGGAGACGACACAATCTAGAGCATATATGTTGATCGAAAGAGACAGGTATAAAACACACTTTTGGCCCAGTAGCTATGCTCCCCAATACACTTTTGAGGTTGTTTTATGCATCCAGGTGCACTTTATAAGTAAGAACTTGTGCCTTGAATTTTTCTAGATTGTTTTTCAGATTTTGTCAAGAGTGTTGCCTATGTGTTGGGAAGGGATTCTATTATGTTCTAAGTCATCTCTAAGCCTAGACCCTCATAGTATTTTTCTCAATGAGGAAAGAAAACTCCCCCTAGGGTTTAGCGTACACCTCTATCATCTATAAAGAAAATTGTTGAGTTGAGGTGTCTAGTATGCAACATTTTCAGTCATTATTTTTCATCTCTTTCTCCAGTTTTTTACAGTCTTTTTAGATAGTTTTTCACGACACTTCATTCCCTTTAGAATCTTGTGTTGTATTTCCTCTTAGTATCCCCTTGTGCAACCTCCCATTTGCAACTTATTGTCTATCATTTTCCAACATTTCCACTTCTATTTTTCACTATTTTTCTACATCACTATTATCAGATTTGTTCCTTCGGATCCTAGTCCCTTAGACAATAGACCTTTTGGCCATATTTTGTGTCTTTGATTTGCTTATTTTCCATCACTTTTCTTGTTGCTTGATTGCCTTCTTAGGTGGGGGATTTGTGTGCTTGAGTTTGTTACTCATTTAACTATTCATTTTGAGTATTATTTACAGTTTATGCACTTTATTTTCAATGGTAATGGCATCATCAAAATATTCTTAATAACTCATCCACTTGACACATCTTTCACACACACACACACACCTAGAGCAAGCGTGAACTTGGTTTCAACTGCCATGCCAAGACTTGAAACACTCCACCATAATAATAACTTAACTCACATAGATTAAGCCCACTAGGGCACCAGTGCCAAAGCAATATTTGTAGTTAGGTTTAGAATCAATGGGATAGACTTCCAACAACACCCATTGATCTCTTACATTGAGACATAAAAAGTTGACATTTTAGGGAGATTAAAATCCTTCACCATCCCATGGTCCGAAGCAGGTGCACATCAGAGGCCCAATTCAAAAGGGGTTAGGCTTAGGTCACAATGTGAGCGGTTCTCCTCGAGGCTACCTAACTCGTGGTAGATAATCTCGTGCCAATGAATAACTACCTAGAAGACCACGACTCGACTGCCCATGTGGGAAAAAGGTAACCTTAATGGCCAATATTAGGAAAAAAAACCCTATAGGAGTGGCTTTGGGAAAGCATGTAATGTTCATAATTGGAAAATTAACAGTAACTACCAAAACAAGCACTAGCTACAACAATTAAAATTCACCATGCAAACATAAATTAGTACACCAAAGAAATGAGGCAATGTGTTGAGCCATTTTATTAAATTTTAAACTGGAACTGATTACAATGGAGTGAAATGATAGAACCTGGGCTTTC
Source organism: Pinus tabuliformis (assembly GCA_031772625.1). Classification (NCBI taxonomy): domain Eukaryota; kingdom Viridiplantae; phylum Streptophyta; class Pinopsida; order Pinales; family Pinaceae; genus Pinus; species Pinus tabuliformis. The sequence continues at coordinate 633,832,560 of CM062819.1, read as the reverse complement.
TACTACAAGCATGCAATATCTAGTTGAGAATATAAGTAAAATCTCTAGATGAAATGGCTCAATCTGTCCAAATGCATTGCTCATAGATTTCTGCTACTGTTGTTGTTGCTGGAGGAAAATTGTGAAATGAACCCTCAAAACTACTCCAAAAATTATGAAAAATTATAGGAGGTCTCCTCACACCCTAACTAACAAAACCCAGAAAAATATCATAGACCCAAATAGTAGAATGGCTTCCCCAAATAACTGTGCCCCACTTTGGAAATCTTGTTGCTACTAGTTGGCTTCAACCCTTTGTTTTGGCCCTCAAAAGTTATCATAAAATTATACCAAAATTAACTGGGGCCTCTCCTCATAAAAATCACAAAAACCTAGAAATATTTAGGCTAATTCCAGTTGACTCATAAATAACCAAATTTAGACGAAATTCCCAACAAATGGGCTTTCCATCCCACCAAGACTATCTATTGCAAATTAGCTCCAATTTCCTCCCTCGGTTGCTAGAATTTCCTCTACAAAATTTCTCTAGAAAAGAATAATAAATATCATCTCATCTCCTGCACAAATCTCCACTTTAATCTATGCGTTGTAGATGGCCCAAAAAAACCCTTATGCATGCCCTTATGACAAAAAATTGGCCCTCTTGATAACAATGTTCTTCACCTCTTAAAATATCCAAGAAAACTCATCGTCCACTGGGGAAACTTTCTGCAAATTCTTAGCCTCAGGATCCACCAAATTCTAGCTCTCAAAAATGCCAAGAATTCCACAATTGTGTCCTCTTGGAACATGCACAAGCTTAAAGATCTCTGCAATTCAGCCCTCCAAATACCAAATTCTTCTCACAAATTTTCTTCTAGAGTGACACTTGAAGTTAACTAAAGAAGGGTTGGAATTTCCGCTTGGAAATTCCTTATGCTATACAATAAGGGTTGACTTGGCTAAGCAATTCAAGCAAACCCTCCAAAATCAGAAATGAAATGTCAAAATAGAATAATCAAAATGAGGCTCTAGCCTTCCTTTTATTGTTGTTTTCCCTTCCTCATACCATGGTTCGATTTCTCTCAAACTATGATTTGATACCATGGTTTGATTTCCCTTTTTGATAGCCTCCACAACTTATCTTCACTTTAATTTTCTAAGTCCCAACCTTTGCCTCTTCTCAAAAAAATTACTTAGCATCTCCACAACTTATTTCTCCTAAGTTTTATTTATCTAATACTATATTAAACGCCAAAATTACAAAATTGATAATTTCCTTGAGCAAATTTCTAATTGCGGACATGACACCCCTCCTCACCAGAAATTGAGAAACTTTGTGACATATCTTCTATTGAATAAATAGAATTTGCATTATAAATAAAAGTATTCATATAAAAAATAATGAAACCTAATCTCTTGATCTATTCCTTGAATTGACTTCCAACAATCTTTCACAAATCATAAACTATGCCACTAAAAGAAATAGCTACAATAGTGAAAGCTTTGCCTCCAATACAAAGTCCAAATTTGAAAAGAAAAATCCCCATTAACCTAGATTTGAGCTTTCCTCCCTATCTAAAGTTCAAAAATCCCATTAAAAGAATTCTAATAGTTCCTAAGTTTCAGAGGAGAAGTACCCCTTCCTCCATATCAAATATAATATTTAATAATTACAAAAATCTCCAAAAATGGATAGTTGTTGAAAGTAGTTTTTCAAATCCTCAATTAGAATTTTTCATTCTTCATCTTCTTCCTTGTTAGTGTAATAGCATTGCTCCAAATATTCTTTGTTTCATCTCCCCTACTGCTCTCCTACCAAAAACCAATCAAAATTAAATTAAATTGCACACTAAGATCAAAATTGAAAACCCCAGGAAAAAACTAACTCTCCAATCAAAATCGAAATAAATAAATAAATCAAAGGAAAATTGTGCTCTCATTTATCACTGTTAGAGCTTCTATGGCTGAAAGGAGTTGTCATGAAACTAATTTTGCAACAACAAAAGTTTGGGTAAATGAAATTGTTCAAACAAATTTTCCCAAATTGAATTTTTTGTTAAATTTTCGTAACCTTATTTTATGCTAAATTTTTGGTATATTAAATGTGCAAATTTGGTCGAGTTAATTCTCCCATATTATTCTCCTCGATTATAGCTTTCCAATAGGCCATCCTAAGCCTTATTTGACTAAATAGAACTTGAAATATGTCTCTCCAAAGTTGAAGTCTCAAAACTACCAACATTTTAAAACTACATGCCTTAGCCAAAATTTTAATATTTTTAATTAAAATCCTAATTAAATAATAAATTAATTAATCGAATAATTAAAATTAACTAATTATTAATTACAATGATTAATTTACAAATTAAATAAATTATATACAAATTAATTATAATTATAAAAATAAATTATAATTACAAATAATTAAATTAATTAATTTAAAATATAAATTAATTTAATTCATTAAAATATTAAATTAATGGGAATGCATGCCAAGGTGGATTGGTGGCCGTTGTTAATATACATGGAGAGGAGTAATAAGGAGGGTTGTGAGGGGAGTCATAAGTTGGGCTTATGCGAGTTATAAGGAGGGATCTCAGAGGTAATACGGAGGGTCTGAGAATGAAAAGGGCTGAGAAAGGAGAGGGAAGAGGTGGGAGGTGACACTTGTGTGGGAGTTGGAACTCTTTCTTAATAAACTATAACCATTTCGTTTAATATTATGTGAATAAAAAAGAATATTTCTACCTATTTTGTTCTTCGAATGTTTTCGGGATCCGTGGATCTCTTAACTTTTATTGAATAGCAATTAAAATGAATTTCTGGAATCTTTGAAAAAAATTTGAAAATTTTTTTATTTAATATTTTAAATTATTTTAATATATTTTGTTATGTTATATAGTTTTAATTGTTACACAATTGTAATTGCAGTGGTGTTGTAGTATAGTTAGTAATTAAAAAATAATAATAATAATAATAATATTTATATATTAAAATTAATTAATTTACAAAGATTATAATAATATATATTTTGTACATTTTTTAGTTTAGGTGGTGAAAATTTCTGGAACTTTGAATAGGTGTCATTTACAACCAATGAGTTCAAATGAAACAAAATCATAGTTGATAGAAAGATGGCGAAAAATCACACGCAATGAAGCAATCATAATGAAAATTCGAGGAAAACGAAAATCTTGCAAAAATGTCACACAATTAACCAAATGAAAGTATTAAAGGGCGATATAACCGAAATTTATTTAGAGGGTCCCCATTATTATTATGAAGATATGAAGATAATAAAACAAAAATGGGGATTGTGGTTTTCCACAATAATGGCAACACACTGGGAAGAACCAATTATCTCTGGTTAAAAGATGGCGAGTTTAACTTTACCTAAAGGTTAAATTGAGGAATTCGATGAAGTTGTCAAATAGTAAAACATTTCTCATGGGACCCACATTAGTGAATCAAGTAATATAAGTTCAAAAAGATAAGTACTTGAAGCAGACTAATTCTAAAACTATGAAGCCGAATTTTGGGGAAAATTTAATATTTAAGATTACCTCGTATGAGTGATAGAAGAAGGTACGACTAGGGAGTTTTTTGATAAATCATATATCCATCGATATGAATGGTCTCTAGCATTGCTTCACTGCTAGTAAGCTTGGCTAGTACCCTGTTGAAGTTATCATTTAATGTCATACAATGATGACCCCGATGTCAGCGAGCGTCCATAACCCTAGTGGGTTTACTTGTATTTCCAATGCTTCCCCTTTTGATCACCCTTTTGATAAGCACATTTGCAAGCTATGTTTAAGATGTAGCTGAGTGAAAGGGGTGGGATAATAACCAAATTTAGACGAAATTCCCAACAAATGGGCTTTCCATCCCACCAAGACTATCTATTGCAAATTAGCTCCAATTTCCTCCCTCGGTTGCTAGAATTTCCTCTACAAAATTTCTCTAGAAAAGAATAATAAATATCATCTCATCTCTTGCACAAATCTCCACTTTAATCTATGTGTTGTAGATGGCCCAGAAAAACCCTTATGCATGCCCTTATGACAAAAAATTGGCCCTCTTGATAACAACGTTCTTCACCTCTTAAAATATCCAAGAAAACTCATTGTCCACTGAGGAAACTTTCTGCAAATTCTTAGCCTCAGGATCTTCCAAATTCTAGCTCTCAAAAATGCCAGGAATTCCACAATTGTGTCCTCCTGGAACATGCACAAGCTTAAAGATCTCTGCAATTCAGCCCTCCAAATACCAAATTCTTCTCATAAATTTTCTTCTAGAGTGACACTTGAAGCTAACTAAAGAAGGGTTGGAATTTCCGCTTGGAAATTCCTTATGCTAAACAACAAGGGTTGACTTGGCTAAGCAATTCAAGCAAACCCTCCAAAATCATAAATGAAATGTCAAAATATAATAATCAAAATGAGGCTCTAGCCCTCCTTTTATTGTTGTTTTCCCTTCCTCATACCATGGTTCGATTTCTCTCAAACTATGATTTGATACCATGGTTTGATTTCCCTTTTTGATAACCTCCACAACTTATCTTCACTTTAATTTTCTAAGTCCCAACCTTTGCCTCTTCTCAAAAAAATTACTTAGCATCTCCACAACTTATTTCTCCTAAGTTTTATTTATCTAATACTATATTAAACGCCAAAATTACAAAATTGATAATTTCCTTGAGCAAATTTCTAATTGCGGACATGACACCCCTCCTCACCAGAAATTGAGAAACTTTGTGACATATCTTCTATTGAATAAATAGAATTTGCATTATAAATAAAAGTATTCATATAAAAAATAATGAAACCTAATCTCTTGATCTATTCCTTGAACTGACTTCCAACAATCTTTCACAAATCATAAACTATGCCACTAAAAGAAATAGCTACAATAGTGAAAGCTTTGCCTCCAATACAAAGTCCAAATTTGAAAAGAAAAATCCCCATTAACCTAGATTTGAGCTTTCCTCCCTATCTAAAGTTCAAAAGTTCCATTAAAAAAATTCTAATAGTTCCTAAGTTTCAGAGGAGAAGTACCCCTTCCTCCATATCAAATATAATATTTAATAATTACAAAAATCTCCAAAAATGGATAGTTGTTGAAAGTAGTTTTTCAAATCCTCAATTAGAATTTTTCATTCTTCATCTTCTTCCTTGTTAGTGTAATAGCATTGCTCCAAATATTCTTTGTTTCATCTCCCCTACTGCTCTCCTACCAAAAACCAATCAAAATTAAATTAAATTGCACACTAAGATCAAAATTGAAAACCCAGGAAAAAACTAACTCTCCAATCAAAATCAAAATAAATAAATAAATTAAAGGAAAATTGTGCTCTCATTGATCACTGTTAGAGCTTCTATGGCTGAAAGGAGTTGTCATGAAACCAATTTTGCAACAACAAAAGTTTGGGTAAATGAAATTGTTTCAACAAATTTTCCCAAATTGAATTTTTTGTTACAATTTCGTAACCTTATTTTATGCTAAATTTTTGGAATATTAAATGTGCAGATTTGGTCGAGTTAATTCCCCATATTATTCTCCTCGATTCTAGCTTTCCAATAAGCCATCCTAGGCCACATTTGACGAAGTAGAACTCAAAATATGCCTCTCCAAAGTTGAAGTCTCAAAACTACCAACATTCTAAAACTACATGCCTTAGCCAAAATTTTAATATTTTTAATTAAAATCCTAATTAAATAATAAATTAATTAATCGAATAATTAAAATTAACTAATTATTAATTACAATGATTAATTTACAAATTAAATAAATTATATACAAATTAATTATAATTATAAAAATAAATTATAATTACAAATAATTAAATTAATTAATTTAAAATATAAATTAATTTAATTTATTAAAATATTAAATTAATGGGAATGCATGCCAAGGTGGATTGGTGGCCGTTGTTAATATACATGGAGAGGAGTAATAAGGAGGGTTGTGAGGGGAGTCATAAGTTGGGCTTATGCGAGTTATAAGGAGGGATCTCAGAGGTAATGAGGGTCTGAGAATGAAAAGGACTGAGAAAGGAGAGGGAAGAGGTGGGAGGTGACACTTGTGTGGGAGTTGGAACTCTTTCTTAATAAACTATAACCATTTCGTTTAATATTATGTGAATAAAAAAGAATATTTCTACCTATTTTGTTCTTCGAATGTTTTCGGGATCCTGGATCTCTTAACTTTTATTGAATAGCAATTAAAATGAATTTATGGAATCTTAGAAAAAAAATTCAAATTTTTTTATTTAATATTTTAAATGATTTTAATATATTTTGTTATGTTATATAGTTTTAATTGTTACACAATTGCAATTGCAGTGGTGTTGTAGCATAATTAGTAATAAAAAAAATAAAATAATAATAATAATTATTATTATATATTAAAATTAATTAATTTACAAAGATTATAATAATATATATTTTGTAATTTTTTAGTTTAGGTGGTGAAAATTTCTGGAACTTTGAATAGGTGTCATTTACAACTTATGAGTTCAAATGAAACAAAATCATAGTTGATAGAAAGATGGCGAAAAATCACACGCAATGAAGCAATCATAATGAAAATTCGAGGAAAACGAAAATCTTGCAAAAATGTCACACAATTAATCAAATGAAAGTATTAAAGGGCGATATAACCGAAATTTATTTAGAGGGTCCCCATTATTATTATGAAGATATGAAGATAATAAAACAAAAATGGGGATTGTGGTTTTCCACAATAATGGCAACACACTGGGAAGAACCAATTATCTCTGGTTAAAAGATGGCGAGTTTAACTTTACCTAAAGGTTAAATTGAGGAATTCGATTAAGTTGTCAAATAGTAAAACATTTCTCATGGGCCCCACATTAGTGAATCAAGTAATATAAGTTCAAAAAGATAAGTACTTGAAGCAGACTAATTCTAAAAGTATGAATCTGAATTTTGGGGAAAATTTAATATTGAAGATTACCTCGTATGAGTGATAGAAGAAGGTACGACTAGGGAGTTTTTTGATAAATCATATATCCATCGATATGAATGGTCTCTAGCATTGCTTCGTTGCTAGCAAGCTTGGCTAGTACCCCGTTGAAGTTATCATTTAATGTCATACAATGATGACCCTGATGTCAACAAGCATCCATAACCCTGACGGGTTTACTTGTACTTCCAATGCTTCCCCTTTTGGTCACCCTTTTGATAAGCACATTTGCAAGCTATGTTTATGATGTAGCCGAGTGAAAGGGGTGGGATGGTAAAAGAGACTTAAACAAATAGATATAATACTTCCATAATGTCGACTCTGTATTCTTTTCCTGCGAGTATCAATTCAGAGGCTTTTATAAAGTGGAGGGATGGGAAAGATTCACTAAGTTAAACTCAAGATTGGTTATTTCCTTAAAAAGATGAACTATATTACTTAGAAAAGATGCGTGTTCCTCCATGGAAAATATTTAAGGCAAGAGGGCTTTATAATTCCAAAAAGATATCCCTTTACGGTAAATGAGTCCCATGAAATTGACCAAGTAAAAATTTCCCATGTCTGCCAACCAATGTTGGGTAAGAAAATCCCTTTTACACAAATCTTAGTAATATCAGCAGAATCAATCCAAAACTCACACCAAAACCAGCACACCAAAACTTGCAAACGAAGAAAGGATAAATGATAGAAAAGCCCAAATTAAAAAACAACTCCAACAAGACTAACTATAAAAATGTCCCAACAAAAGAGTAAAATAAGACAAGCATGTGTGTTCGTCATATGTTGAGATTTTTAATAAATTCTATCTTGCAAAGTTATAAGCAATTAGGCTTTGGAACCATAAAGTGAATAGAAATCATGCGGTAAAATGAAGCCAAAAGAGAAGTTTCTACCCTTTACAAATTTTCTAGTTTTAAAACAATGCTTATGTGAGAACATCTTAACATTTTTTTTAATAAAAACAAGGCTTGTGAAACAAATTGAAGGTTTAGGGACTCTCTAATTTAATTGACTTGATGACCATCATAACTACTCTTCCAAAAATTGAAAGAAAGCAAAACAAGGAGTATGAGTTTAGATCTGAGAAGGTAGGAGTGTAAAATAATTCTTGGAGACCTGCAAGGACAGAACTTAAAATCATCAAAATAAAAAATAAAGCTGAAACAAAAATCTAAGAAAACAGAAACAAATAAAAATGGGCATATGAAACTTACTATTGAAGAATTTCGTTTAATGTTACCTAAAAGATATCAATTTTCTCTAACAAAATATAGCCTCTTCTTTTAATTGGAATTAAAATTATGAAGAAGTGGCTTTGAATGAAGTTTTCATTGCCCAAAAATCATCACTTATTAAATCTAAACTAGGGCGAGTAGTAAAGCTAGAAAAATAATGATTCATGTTCAAGGAAATAAAATGGACTAATAATCGTTGTCAGAAACAAAAAGAATTTGTGTTTTGTTATGATTTGAAACAACAATAATTTCCTCGACCACTTTTGACTTTAATCTAACACCAAAATTTTATACAATGGCAAGAAATCAATCTCAAGCCTCTCAGTGCAATTTGATGTTATAATGGAATTTTGAAGATAAAATCCAAAAGATTCTGAGTGCATTTTCTAATCTCCCGCATCAATATGGTGTCCGCCATGTGATAGAAAATGATGAATTTTAATCTAAAAAAGCAGGGTAAGTACGCAAATCTATTACAAGAATGCTATGGGATTTCGAGATGGTGATATCTTTGAGATAACAGGATGCCATAAATCTCAATAAGTCATGATATTAATAGACCGAAGTTTTAAGATTGCAAATATCGGATATTCGAGACCCCTGAGAGATTTATAGTTAATTCTTAATGTGTCATGGGAATCTGAGATAGCGAGATGTCGAAATGTCGAGATTCCAGGGTTTGTGGGTTAGATGGACCTGTAAGCTCTGATACATCTCAAAATTCATATAAAGAACATGACTAAGAGTATGGAATATGAATCAGTGCAATGTAGAGGTATGATTTATTTCATAAGATGTAAAAATTCAAAAAAAATCCCAATCAAGATGGAGGAAGGTAAAGTCCTGCAGAAAAATGAAAAATAAGATCAAGCATGAGCCAAATTTTTCATTTCAATTACATAAATTAGAAGCAAAAATCATGACTCAACTTGTAAATTTTCAAACGACAGCATAAAAATAAAAATTCTAATGATAAAATAAATACCTCCCTAAACATGTTATGATTTGGAAAGAGCTAATTGTTCATTTATTTTTCAAAATGAAGTCTTTAAATGAAGGAAATGAATACCAAGAACATACTTGAGCTCATTATCCTCATTTATTAAATTGTTTTTGCAAACTTAACAAAAAAATAAAAGAAAATCCAACTAGCTAACAAAATTAATCCTACTCCTATTCTAATTGATTGAGAGAGCATATGGCTAAGTAAATTCATACTTCCAGTGGAACCTTTCTCTCAATTTTATCCCTACACAGATGAAAATGTCAAAGATCAACAACATAAATAAAACTACAACTAAATTATTAAAAGAATCATTCAACCTACTATGTACACTTATCTTTAGAAAAATAAACTTATTTACAAAAATTTTACCTTGAAATTCTTCCATGTAATTGCCCTGAGAAAAATTCCATTTAATAAGGTTAATAAAGGAAAAATAATAACCAAGATCATGGGACACATATTCCAAGCTGAATATTGGGAAAAACATCCTAGTGTGGGTGTTCATTTGGTTTATCATGGCTAAAAGGAATTTGGCAAAGTCAATGACAAAGACTTTGGAAATGCATGAGGCATTAATTGGCATTTTATTTATGAAAATAAAGGAAATCAAAAGAAAAGGAGGGTGAAAGGTCGCAGGTTTCATGTGAGGAGGAAAATAAGGAAAATAATGGAAATTGAAGAAAATAGAGACCTTAATGATAAAAAGGCTTCTGAGGATCAGTTGGTAGCTTTTGACAGTTCTATGGTGGATCTATCTCTCTATTATCTCTCTCTCACGCTCTTGCACACTTAGAGTTTTCTTGGAGCACTTCAACATTGGATCAAGAAAAGCAAAGGAGAAAGAAGGAAAATGGAAGCAAACATCAAACAAGGAAGAGCGAGATCAACCAGCTACAGCAGGATTACTTGTAGGTATTGATTTTCATGTGTGATTTCCTTACTAGATTTGGCATGCATGGTACATGAGTGTGTGTATTTGGTTCTCTTGATGTCATTGGCATGGATTTTGCTAGGTGTGATAATGATCTTCAACCTTTCCTTGCCATTTCTGGATAGTCATGGTGTGATGGAGGGTTCTCTTATTTGGTTGAGCTGGATTGGAAGATAGTATCGAAGCTAAGTGAGGTGGTCTCTGAAAAAGAACACAAGGCCTAGGAATCCCAAGATCGAAGAAGGTGGGGCCATAAAGCCAAATTTTGTGTACCTCGGTGGGCCTAGGAATCCTCAAATGGTGAATGGCGGGATATACAGTAAAGCCTAGAGGGTGGAGTCTCGATCAGTCCTATGAATCCTTAACCAACAAATGACGGATATACGATAAAGCCTAGAGACTGCAGTCTCAATTAGGTGTAAGAATCCTTGATTGGTGAATGGAGGGATATACGGTCAAACCTAAAGACTAGGAGGCATCCAAATTCCTCATGGTTTAGGTGGAGAGATCTAGAGGCATCCATGTTTGTTTAGCTCCTAGTGATCTAGTGGTGATTGCAGTAAATCCTAGTTGTATTGATGAGGGTACGGGCCTAGTGATCTAATGGGGATTGCAGTAAAGCCTGAGGAAGCGCTAGTTGGTTTTGTTGTGAGTCCCACATTCATGCTTGGAATATGGTGCAAGGGTGATTGGCTGAAACAAATATTTGGTTCAACCCAATCTATGGTTGGGTGGTATGTGGAAGTCCCAGAAATGGTTGCATTTTGCATATGTTAATAAGAGCTATTTTGCTTTTGTTCTCTATGTGTAATTGTATTTGTTATTATGTGGCTCTAATATTTATTAGACCATTGATATAACTCTAGTTATTTGTTGGTTTTAAGCATGTTTTATGACAGTGATGATGTATAGCTCTCATCATGTTTTGATTAGAAAATGAATGAATGATGAATGCATGAGCTAATAGATGATAATTCAGTTATTGTGAGAAGGCATCAATCCTTCTTGACAAATGTCAGATAAGTATCAGACCCCTATGTTTAGATGTGTATTTATAACCTGTAGATTTCATGTTCATGATATGCTTGACAAAATGTATGTCATGGTTAGGCCTTGTTAGGCCAAGTTCTTGTCTAAGATTTGTATGGAAGGCTTTGTCCTTATGTCATTCATGGTTCTAGAAATTTTCATTAAGTCTTGGGCAGAGGTATCGATCCTAGCCTAAAAAGGTGGCTTAAATATTGTGGTCGCAGGCACAAAACTAGGGGAAAAAGACTGTAGGAACTCACTTGTAGGAATCATGAATGCGACTAGAGAGTTTTAGTCGAAATCAAGTAGTGCTATGCCGACTTCTGGGAGATCAGGGCACAGAAAAAGGAGATTTAATTTAGGGTATGGGCACCTGGAAGGATGGTTTATCCCTTGGGGGCCTTGTAGCACCTAATAGAGAAGTCATTAAGGGTTTTGGTTTGTAGATTCCACTTCCTTAAGGTGATCTAGGAGGTTGAATCAGATCATAGTAACTCTTCATCACATGTTTACCTTGGGAAGTCGGTAACTTGGATAAATGTGTGAGGAGGGCGTTACATTCCAACCATATGCCCACAAGATCATAAAAATCAGTACGTATTTCTATTAATGCTTAGAATAAATTCACAGGAGGAGGAAATAATAGGCTGGAATTGAATGATAAACCTTTAAATATTGTAGCCTGCTGAAAAATATTGATATTATGCTCAAAAGATAGGCCATGGAAAGAAATCTTCTTGAGAATTGGAGTTCCCAAACATTTTTCAAATAAATCAATAAAGTATGGATGGAAATTTAGAAGATTTCTAGAAGTGTTACATTGTTGGCCAGAGTGTAATGATGTATTCTCAAGTGCCTGAGTTTGTGAAGAACTCATTTGAAAACCATACATGAATTGGCCAAACATGAAAAAATAAAATTTGAAAATAAGAAGTAGGTGATGTTCATGCTTAAATCTCTAGAGTTGATTTTCATATATGATCATTAATGCACTTGAGATGAGTCTATATTCATAATGTTCAAAGTGCCAACGTATTGTTTTCAGAAATTAAAAAATGAAATTTGAAAGAAACATAAATTCAAATCGAGAAAAATGAAACATGGTTGATATTTGCCTACAAAAATCTCCTTCTCGTAAGTGTCGACAAAGATAATTAAATTAAAATTATTTACTTGGGGGAATAGGAGAATTTCAGGCTTGTGATCCATAAAGGATACTTCATCATTGTAGGAATTAAAGATTGGGATATATTCTAGAACGTCAAAATCACTACGATGATTGAATGTTTGAAAATGAGAATGGATCGTAAAAATTTCTAGAATAGTGTTCTCTTCATCTTCAAAAATAGATTGGCTTAAGTAATTGGGAATTTGGGAGTTAGACTTTGTTAGTGTTATTTTCCTCTTCATTGTAAATGACTTCGTTAGTGTTATTTTCCTCATCATTGTAAATGACTTCGTTAGTGTTATTTTCCTCTTCATAAGATAAGTTAGAACCAAGCAAAAGATTAGATGCATGAAGATATTTTTTTTTAACTAGAATGAGTATATATTATATTTAAAAAGTCGCATCCATTCACAACAAAATTGGGTCTTTATATCGGTTTATCCATGCTTCAATGAGCTGATAAAAATTTCCTGGCCCATATAGACTATTGGAGTAGATTTGGCTATACTGCTTACAAAATTTCCCATTTTCGGATATCTACAACTATAAATTCTACATAATTGAAATAAGAGGTATATACATTTAAAGTTCATCATTTTGATAAAACAAAAATGAAACCAATACAGAGGTGGTTAGATATCCATAGGAGCTGGGCAGTTTAAATGCGGGCCAGGGAAGGCATCTTCTGAGACTTTGGAATTCTCCTGGTCTGTCACACCCTCCATGTTTGCCTCCATGGCATCCTCCATGACTTCCACCTTAATCTTCAAATTTTTTAGCTGATGGCGCAATGCATCCACTTTGTCCTCCAATTGCTTGATGTGTTTTCGTTTCTCAATCTCTTGTTCCTGCATGGTCTTGTTCTCATGCATTTTCTAGTGCATGTTGCGTTGGAGTTCTGACAGTTCTTCCCTAAGGTCCCAATGGTCTTGAACACAGGTGAGATAGGAGGGTCCGTATCTACCGCCCTGCCCCGTGGAACCAACCCTCGGCCCACCAGACTGCGGCCTGTGGATTCCCCATGTGCTCGACCAAAAACTGTCTTCTGTACCCTGTATGCAGGCATCCAAAACCTCGCTTTTTTTCAGGCTCCATAAATTTTCATTGTTTTCCACAATCTCCCATGGCTAGGCACCTTCTCTCATCTGTCAAAGACTTCCCTATTCCTCGGAAAGTATGCACCTCCAACATCTCGCTGACTCCAGTTCTCCTCCCTCTTCTAAAGAGAATTACAAACCCACCCAGTGTCCCAAATCTAGCTTGACTGCAAACACTTAGAAAAACCCAAACCCAGACCATCCAGTACTCGCGACCTTCCAATTATACTTTGAATTTCTTTATTTTTCTTTAGAACCTTAGATGTATAGACCTTCCTACCCTTATTTTGACTTTTCACAACATAATTCCCAGCCCCCATGACACTGAAATTGATACACAGCAGCCTTGGCTCTAGCCACCAAGATTCCGCAGAGGCCACTGTCCCACTCTGAAACCTTAAAACATACAAAATCCACATACTGGTTTGCACTTTATAATTTTTACCTAACCAAGAGGTGGCACATAGATGAGTGAGGAGATTACTGCAATTGAGATCCCATGAGTAATCCATCATAACTATACCATCCTCCATTATTTCCCACCAAGCTCCTAATCTCTATCTGTCATCCCCACAATTCTTCCACGAGCGAGCCCGACTTCACTGAAGTCCTATATTAAATTCTTCTCCATAAATCTCAAATCCCTACAGATGCCCGAGGTGTTGCGTCTCCCAATTCTCCAAGAACCAGGCAAAAATGGTGAGGCCGCATGTTGTGAATTAATCTTGAAAGATGTGTGGTACATAGTTTCCATATGACTCCATGTTTCGAGCGAGCCTAGATGTACGGTTTGCCACAAGTCCTCATGGTTGGCATGAGCTTGAAGTGGATGATGCGATAGGGGGAGGAGGAACCCAGGGTGGTGATTATAATGCAAAGGGACAAATAAGTAAGGGGAGGGGCCATAGGGAAGGGGGTAGGGGAGGGTAATGAGGAAGGGGAGGGGGAATGGGAGAAAGGGGAAGGGAGGTGGGAGAGATGTGGGGAGGGATATGAAGGAGGAGTGGGCGAGTAGGAAGATGCCAAGAGAGAGCTAGGGAGAGGAGGGGGGCGACTTCATATCTTTATGGTATGCTAGATGCAACTTTTCCACTTCCATAGTTATCCTTTGAGACATTATTTCCCACCTACATATATCTCTCTTCATTTTCTTAAGGAATTTTTGTCGTGCTCATGACATCATTTATTACACATTTTTCCTCCTCTAGATGGCATGCCTTATTAGCCTGTTTATCAACATCATGGTTATTTCCCCTCAAGACATGATAGAAGAACACTGAGTCAAAAGAAGGGAGCAAGTTCTGGCCTCTCATACTGATTTGATTCAAGTTAGATATCTTAGCCTTTGAAGTGTTAATCATATGCCTTATAATGATCATGGATTCTCTTAACACTTGAATCTTTTTTATCCCATTTCTTTGTGCCAGGATTAGTCCCAGGAGCATTCCATAAGCTTCAACTTGGTTATTGGTCTTCCAGCCTAGCCCCTGAGCATAACTAAATTCAATGATTCCTAATGAAAATCCATCCCCCTCATGCTACCCCATCATGGAGAGAATTTTCAAGACTACTGAGAGTATGAAATAAATTTCTCTATCCAAACCTAAATTAAATAGCTATTCGTTATTAATGAAAACTTCTCTATTTTCTGAAATTACATTTGTGTAAAAATGAATTTGTGAAGAATTATTTAATGAAACGAAATTATCAAAAAGATTTGTGTAGAGGAAAAAATGAGAATTTGAATTTATGTACCTAAAAATTTCCCTGCTTGAGGAATTTTGCTCATTGTCCAAAAAAGATATTTTAGATTCTTCTACTCTTGCATTGTTGCTAATTTTAGATTGCTAAACAATATTGATATGAGCATAAGAAGATTTTGAATTAACTACTACAACTCGCATTTGTACTTGTTGATTTATTTGTTGATTGCTACTAATTGCTGGTTGATTTTCTTCTTTTACACATTTATCAAAATTTGGAGTGGCATAGCTTTTTTTATTTGAAGTAGTTATAATATCAGCACCATTTATTTGAGCAATATTAGTTTCTTCTTGATATTGTTTATTGACAATCCTTGCTTTTGGGAGAGGATCATCATTGTCACTTTGAGCAATTGATTCTTGAATAGTAGTACATATACTTTTTGGTTCTTGATAACAAATACAAGGAAGAGATACTAAATGTTTGAACTGTCCTATTAGTTTAAATTTGGGAGGTAATTCTTTGGAATGAAATTGCATACAAATTAATTTGAATCTAGTTAGAAAATCCTCCAAAGACTCACCTTCCATCCTACACAATTCTTCCAATTGATCACAAACTTTTCATAATCGTATTCTTGAAAAGTGTGAAGGAAAATATTTGAAAATTTATCCCAACTATTCACAGAGGCAACTGGTAAGGATTGACGCCAGACTTAAGCTTAACCTATCAATGTAAGAGTAGAGATCCTGCAAATAACACCATCAATATTGAAATTATTACAATTTAAGGTAAACTGGAGGAGATGATCAAAAATAGAAATCTTACCATCGAATTCGACCTTAGACAGAGTCTCAACTACCTTTATCGGAGTGGAAACTGGTGGAAGCCCGGTAAACCAACTCCAAGGTGATATTTTAGGTGGAGCCATGGTAATAAGATAAAATCTTAAATTACAAAATATTCAAAAATAAATTTATCGTGGCCCTCCTTCTAGCGCCAAAAAATTTGATGGCCAAAAATGACCTCATCAACATTAGGGAAGGCCTCCTAATCAGAGTCCCAAATCATAATATTATCCATTTGTCTAATGGATCCAACTTGTTCAATTTGGTTTGATTATCCCCTCTCCCTACTGGCTTATGGTTTGTCTATTACCTACCAATAGAAAGAGAGAAATAAGATCTTCCATTTTTCTATGCACATGCAAGCAAGCAAATCCTTAAGCTAGCTTGAGAGATTATCTAAGCCACACCTAAAGTCTACCCCTGAGTAAGGGGACTTCTATGAATGCAGAATTAAATCTAAATGCAAATCTATTCTAAGATGGTAAATTCTAAATCTATCTCGATTAAGAAGATATAGATTTATCCCAACCGAGAGTAGAATAACTAAATAATTGAGGATTTTAACATACTTGGTTTATGATGAATATATGACTAATGAAATAGTTCTACTAGTTGATATTATAATTACCAAAACATGTTTTATTTGAAGATCTTAGAACAATGAATGAATGACTATTAAAACTAGGAAAAAAATCTCATAATTTTAATAGTTATTATATCGATTTTAGATGGCAGATTTATGAATAAATATTTACTCAGAAATATGATTTAAATACTTGAGCAAAGACAAAATTAACAACCAATCTATGAGACTAATGAATTAGATAGCTAATTCAAAATATATTCATCCTCACATCAAATAAGAATGCAAAATATGAGAAACTTTGTGACATATCTTTTATTAAATAAACAGAATTTGCATTATAAATAAAAGTATTCATATAAAAATTAATGAAACCTGATCTCTTGATCTGTTCTTTGAATTGAATTCCAACAATCTTTCACAAATCATAAACTCTGCCACTAAAAGAAATGGCTACAATAGTGCAAGCTCTGCCTCCAATACAGAGTCCAAATTTGAAAAGATAAATCCTCATTAACCTAGATCTGAGCTTCCCTCCCTATCTAAAGCTCAAGAATCCCATAAAAAAATTCTAATAGTTCCTAAGTTTCAAAGGAGAAGAACCCCTTCCTCCATATCAAATCTAATATTTAATAATTACAAAAATCTCCAAAAATGGAGAGTTGTTGGGAGTAGTTTTTCAGATCATCAATTAGAGCTGCCCATTCTCCATCTTCTTTCTTGTTGGTGTAATAACATTTCTCCAAATCTTCTTTGCTTCATCTCCCCAATTGATCTCCTGCCAAAAACCAATCAAAAATAAAATAAATTAAATTAAATTGCACACTAGAATTAAAAAATCTAGGAAAAACTAACTCTCCAATCAAAATCAGAATAAATAAATCAATTAAAGGAAAATTGTGCTCTCATTGATCACTGTCAAAGATTATATAGCTGAAAGGAGTTGTCATGAAACCATTTTGTAACAACAGAAGTTTGGATAGATGAAATTGTTCAAACAAATTTTCCCAAATTGAATTTTTTGTTACAATTCCACAACCTCATTTTCTGCTAAATTTTGGCATATTAAATGTGCAAATTTGGTCGAGTTAATACTCCTAGATTGTTCCATTGATTCTAGCTTTCCAACGAGCCATCCTATGCCTTATTTAACCAAGCAAAAGTTGAAATATGCCTCTCTAAAACTGAAGTGTCAAAACTACTAATATTCTGAAAAATACATGCATGTGCCAAAATTTGATTTTTTTAATTATAAATCCTAATTAAATAATCAATTTTAATTAATAAAATAATTAAAATTAACTAATTATTAATTACAATTATTAATTTACAAATTAAATAAATTATATACAAATTAATTATAATTATAAAATAAAATTATAATTACAAATAATTAATTTAATTAAAAATATAAATTAATTTATTTCATTAAAATGTTAAATTAATTTAATATTAAATATTAAATTAAATTAAATTATTAAATATTAAACATTAAAAATTTCTCCCCACTATGCCCAAGAAAGTGCTCTGATACCAGTTGCAACAGATCTGACCTGAAAATATATAAAAATGGAAAATATGCCAAGGAAATAAGACAATAGATGATAAAACTTCAGATCTTTATTAATATCAAAACCCTTGAGGTAGGGTAACACCATACAATCACTCCTTAAGGAAGGAGAATATTCCACAAACCATATGCTTGTTAATACACAATAGTTGACATCCTCGATGGGGAGTCTCTAGCCTCTATATAAGCTTCATACATACAATAGTATGGGTCATTACCATGGGTCTCTAAATACCATACATGGAATACCATGGGCTTATCACATTATTTCTTAACTACTTGTGGTCTCTTACATAATGTGTGTTAACCACTTTATTTATAAATTATGGCCCATTTATTTATCATCCTTATTCATTACATAATATTATTCTGTTGGGTACCTCCCTTTGTACCCCATATTATTCCCCCTAGGTATACTACAATTTTGGAGCGTCCCTTATGTCCACAGGAACTTATCATTCACTGAATTCAAGTATTCATCTTGTCTTAAAGACTTATATTTTCACGTTGTGTTTGTGATTTCTTGTTTCGATCTGAACCTGAATCTTTTCAATTACAAGAAATCTTCTTCCCACACGTTGTAGCATTGCCGATCTTCCCTCCAGAAACTATGTAATTTTGGAAGGCACACCAACCTTGAGGATCTAAATTACGCAATCTAGACAGGTAGGCTATCCTTTTGCTCAGAAACTATGCAATTCTGGGAGACAACCTGACCTTGAGCTCAAAAACTATGCAATTATGGGAGATAACCTGACCTTGAGCTCATAAATTACACAATGTTTCTCTTACTCTCAAAAACTGTGTAATTCACTGACTCAAGGAGTGTCCAAGTCCCTCGTGGTTTGGAATTGTGCAATCCTTCTTGGTAGTGTGAATGGTCGGTTTCCTAGAAAAGTAAAAAATAAAATAGTGAAAAATAAATCCCTAGAAAATAGGGAGTGGATAATTATTTTCACGAAGAGTGGCACAAGTTGCTATTTTTGGACTTTCTGCCAAGTGTCACTTTTTCCTTGATTTTAGGCATCCGCGTCATAAACCCTAACCAGCCTAGATCTATACAATATATGCCTCTAGATTTCAATTCACATTCAATCTTGGTGCTATAGCCTGTTGTGCTATACAACAACCCCCCATTTCATAAAATTTTACATTCAAAACTATAATATGAAATGGGTCCCTTTTAGATTAAATTGGTATCAACTTATCATTCCTCAAGAGGTCCGAAAAGAAACAAAGCATTATAAACCTTTTGAGACAATATATAATCGGTCTTATAATAAAAAATGAATAATTCTTTATTATTGCGATAAAGCGATCGCAAGATCGCATATCGCAATAACAAAGGATGCATAACAAAAGACCCATTGGTTTTCCCCGATGTGACAAGCACGAATAACTATCGGATATCGGGAAGGTAAGCAATCGTAACAAAAGGCCCCTCTCTTTGCTCCGATGCGATATCGCTATCGGCGATCGGGGAATGTAACGTGCATGCAATTAAAAGCCCTCTTCTAAAAAGCTCCCGATACGAATTAGCGATATCGCTATCAGCGATCGGGGATTCCGTAATGACACCAATATAACTACTTAAACATCCCTCCGATCCCCGATTGCGATAAAGCTAAGCACGACTTTCAAAAAGGATTGATAAGGCTTGGGTATATTGTGTTGAATTATTATTAAAAGCATTTCTTTTCCCGATAGTGATTCACTTGCGCCCAACCGCCAAAACATCAAAGCCACGCTTAAATGAATTATTCAGCCAATAAACGATATGATGAGCATTTAAATGATTGACAGGTTTAAACGACCAATTAATGGAGCAGTTATGCCAAAATCTCTTCAGAGATTGTATCCGCGGCAGTCTTATGTTAATCCTCCATTATTCATTGATTGATATAACTCTTTCATACTTGGTTTGTGCCACCTATTCTCCGCATTACGTTCATTTTATCTCCTATGCAGAGCTCCTCTGAAGCAGTGAATTTAGGCCAAATGGGGAAGAAGTCTAAGAAATTTGGAACAGCTTCAGCTTCCGCAGTAACAGGACAACACACTACCGATTTGGAACCAAGTAAAAAAGGATTAATCTCAGACACCACATGTCTTGGTCTCAGTAATACTACTTGGCAAAGCATCTATAATCTGGTTGAGGCCGAAGAGCCTCAGGAAACATCAGTACAAGCTACAGCAAACCTGAACCGGAAGTCTGAAGCAACCCTAAAGGATTTGGCCAATTCTTACCTACACCGGATAGCGGCTCGAGAGCAAATTCTTCCATACACAGATGTGGTAAGATGGGCAGTTGAGGAAATTCCAATTACAAACAGAACATTTTGCACTATCGACGGGAGAGTATTCGGTTCATTTCATCCCAATGATTTGAGACAAACGTACCATTTGCCCGAACAAGAGAAGAAGTATAACAAAGCATTTCTGGAGAAGTTCAGAGATGAAAATGAAATTGAATCAGCACCTATACGGGAATGGAGACAAAACCCAGCGAAACACAAGCATGAGTCCTCGGGTAAGTACTCTGTCGATTCCTTGTGTTCTCCTTATTGTTATGTTGAAGCGATGATGTGTAGAATTTGGGGGTTGCATGATTCCACAAAATTCTCCATAGAGATGGTACCTTTAATGGAAGCAGCATGCAATAGCGAAATAATGGATTGGGAGAGTATATTATCTGATAAGTTAGCAACAGCTGTTCTTGAGTTCAGAAACAAATCCCACGTTATTGATAGGTTCATTCCTCCATTTTACTTTAGTGCCTACATCTTAGATACTCTATGTTTTAACTCCGAATTTCCTGTGTTGGGGTGGAGATGGACTTCACAGGACCCCATGCCCATTCATATCTATCACCAGAAGTTGTGGAAAGCCCATTATAAACACCACCTATATCAAGTTTGCAATGGATTTATGTTACCCATTTACTATGCAATTTTTGACAAACCTGCTCCTAAGATTTCCTCACAAGCAGAGATTGACTTGACAGCCTTAGGAACCTAGTTCGGAGAAGAAAAATTTACATATGTAAGAGTTTTCGGTAGTCATGCTAGGCCTCATGTCCTCCCCTTGTATATACCCGACAAACTATTGGCTCGAGAGATAGCATATCAGCTTACATCCGAAGGAGTTACACAGACTCTGAGGAATAAAAAGAAGCAAGTCTAGCCTCCTTTTCCTCTAAGGTGTGGCGTTTACACTCTGCATGACTACAAGCATGCAGAGAAAGAAGCAGAAAAGATAAATACACTGAATCTCGCCACTCTTCCTAACAGACGATTTGATCCAAACAAAGTCGTCTATAATGTACTAGAACAGGCAAAACTCACTAAATTTGAACATAAAAAAGATGAGTTTGATGACCTATTCTCCTTGGCCGAGTCATTATTTCAGGTTCAAGCACTAGCTAAAATGAGATATCACGATGACGGGTTAGTCGAATTTAACAAACTTAGAGAGCAGAGGTTGCAAACTCTGCCTCTAGATTTGTTAGCCACTGCCCCGATGACACAGTCAAGCGAGCCTGAACAGCGACTTACCAACAAACCTCCTACTACATCAGAAATTTTTTAAGAAGTCCAAAGAAGAGAGCAGGAGGAACTCCAGAGGAAAGAACAAGAGGAAGCGCAGAGGAAAGAACAAGAGAAAATATGTGAAGAGGAACAGAAAAGGCAGCAGGAGCAGAGCAGCAAGGATGTGAATGTCGATACCCAGATTGACCCAAGGTTGCTCTAGGAATGGCAGCAATTCGATTCAATCATAAGCAATCTAGAAAGCTCAAGAGAAGCCGATACATCCAAAGCGGCCGATACATAGGATACAACATCAAAAGAGGTTCCAAGCGAAGGAACCAGCGGTCTACCCCCTACTACAGACTTAGAAGTAATTCCCAAAGATCCTTCGGATCAAATCATTTTGCAAGTGGAGGATATACCTCCATTAGATGTCTTTTACAGCCCAAAGCACAGGGTCGTAGTAAAGCAACAACGGAAAAGGAGAAGGATTGATCAACCTTCCCTGTTCCCTGAACAAACAGTGACAGCCAATGTAGTTTGGAAGGAGGAGTTCGATCCTTCTGATGACCTAACAAAATTGTCCCAATATGCTGGAGCCTATTCGGCGCCCACCATGGACAAGGCATCGGAAGTGAGTAATTTGTTAAAAGAAAAAGACCAGGCAATCGCTTCGTTACAAGCACAGCAGAAAGCAGAACAATTAGAATAGCAATTGTCCACACAGCAACAGTTAAATAACCAATTGAACAAGCAATTGCATGAAGAGAAACAGAGGGTAAATTCAAGTGCGATTCAAAAGTAGAAAGAACTATCGGAGGCATTAGTAAAATTGAAGACAATGAATGAACAGATGGTAAAGACAAAAGATGAGCAAATTGCTCAATTATTAGGTCAAATAGAGAAGTTCAAAAGTCTTCCGCAGCCTGCCGATTTCAGAGCAGAAGCACTACAAATTAATAAGGCACTGGTAACACAAATAAGATTATTGTGTCATAAAATTGTTCAAGTTGAACCCCTATGTGACATAATAGCATCAATAATCGATAAATCAGTCGATGCTAGACAAGACTTAGAGCAGGCCGATGAGACCTTAACAAATTTTCTTAATTGGCAGGACAATAATGAGGGACTGGTAGCAAATCTGCCTAAAATCCTAGAATCCCATAAAGAAATTTTATTTATGGAGTGACAGTCCCAATTGATGAAGGCAGAGAGAGCAGTTTCTAGATGCAAATTATCCACAAGTAATTTGATTGAATTAATTAACAATACTATCTATTTATCTAATATGATCTATCAGTGTACACCAAGTAAATTACTATTGGCCAAAACATTGGAGCAATCATGTTATCAAGAGCTGGAAAAGAATGGGAGATTGATCACAGGTATTAAAAGTTTAACTTGGGACACCTAATGGTTGTTCCTAGTAAAACCATACAGCCAGAGAGCCACCCTCAAGTGCCTAACAGATGCAATCGGGTGTATCATTCCCGATATACACGATGCCACCTATGCTGCTCAACTCAATTCTTGTCTCAGCCACCCTCAAGAAGTGGAACCGATGCTAGTGATATGCCAACTCAGGTCGAAAGGCAAACAGCCAGAGTGATGAATCATGCTGCCGACTACCAGATTGCTTTGGGGGAGATATTCAAGATCAAGTTGTACCAATTTAGTAGCACTTTAATTTTGTACTTAGTTAGTTTAATTAAGTATTTATAGACCCTTTCATGTATTTAGAAAGGGTCGTAAGTTTTTGTATATGACTTACTGTACTTCAGGTATGTTTTTTTATAAAGACTGGGCCAATTATTCCAATTTTGATAATGAAGCTTTTATGTGGATGTGCACTACTGCCTTTATTTAAGAGTATTTCTGAGTCGGAAGAAGGATTTCGAATTGCGATTGATGTTGGGAATGATTTGCAGCTCATATGGTACTACTATCTATGTTTGAATTCATTCTTTTCATGTGAATTGTTATTTGACCATTCTTGCTATTATTGAATATATGCATGTGTTTTAACAGCATTCTTTATACTTTCCACTATTGGATGTTTACAGCGTGCTTTTCTTCTAATCATACATGTATCAGTAATATAAAAAGATAAGTGTAACAATGTTTTATTAATTACTTTGTTCAACTATTTGAACAAAGAAACTATTATATGAATGAATGTCTATGTTTATTGAATAGAGTCATCTATATGCCTATTAATGAACAGAGATCATCAAACGTTGCACTTAAGAATAGAAGCTTCCCGGGATAGAATAGTCATTTGTATTTCCGCTTTTAGATTAAGTCATCCATTCATTATCACTTATTAGAAAACCAGTCGCTCATCCATCCCTTTTTATTCATTACTGGGAAACTGGTCCCATTATATCCAGTCGGAGCCACCATCCCAAATGGAAAAGGAGTTGTATTAAGGTCCGGACTGGGTGGTTATCCCCCAATGTTGATGCAACGATTTTCGAGGCATCAAAATTTTTGGCGCTAGAAGGAGGGCATGAACTGTGAATGGCGAGCAAACCCAAATCTACAATCCATTCTGAGAGTAAATCTCCCTCCACATCACCTCGTACTTCCCAATTGCATGTTGGTTCTCCAGTATCCAAGCGAGAAGAAGAGGAATCAACTACCACTGCTCAAGCCCACAATACTCCAGAATGATTAAGTCCTGAGTCTCCTGAAGTTCAGTCTCTCATCCATAAACTTCAAGGCTTCTCGATATCACCACAGAAATCTGAGGTATCTCAAGGCAGTGAGACTTCGCAATTCAATCTACCTCATCCTCTCACCAGACTTCAGAGCGGAAAGCTCGGTATCGAACCTACTGAGTTGCCCTTACCTAAAAGGAAAAGGGCAAAGAAGAACACTGAAGGATCTAACAATGAAGCATTTTCATCCACATCCTCCATCTCATCTTCCCAAGTGCGAAGTCAGCCATCCACTCCCTCATTACATATTGTTGTTCATCAGGGATTAGGAACTTCAACATCTCAACCTACTCAATCCTCAATATCAATTCCTTCCCAAACATCTGGAATTTCATTAGCAATCTCATCCACTACTGGTGTTTCAATGGCAAATCCATGGAATAGTCCCGGTGCGGTCAATATGCCTGCACCATTACATGCATTGCCTGATTCTCCTGAAAAATGGTTACCTAAGTTTAATCCAGATGTCGAAACACAAGTCGAAGAACATATCAATAACTTCATGTTATCAGTTAATTTAAAAGGAGTAACAGAGGAAGATGTTGTCATTAGGCTTTTCCCTTATACTTTGCAAGGATCAGCGAGATCTTGGTATTTTTCCCTGCCCTCTAGATCCATTACTAGCTGGAACATTTTCTAGGAGCAATTTCTGACTAAGTATGGCGATGATAGATCTTTAGCGACATTAATCAATGATCTCTCCAATCTTAGGATAGAGCATAAGGAACCGATTAAAGAATTCAACTCATGATTCAATAAACTCTTGAATAAGATTCCAACGGCCTCCAAACCAAGTGAGCAAATCAGAAGCGAATGGTATATAACTGCCCTACCTGCCAATATAGCTATTTTCGTAGACAGGGCCGCAAAACCAACTTTAGCTGAAAACATGAAAGAAGCACTTGCTGTGGAGAAACGTATTAATGCTCTAGAAAAGAAAGCAACTCTTGAAGATAGAAAATCCAAAAAAGTTTTTTTTAAAGATGATTCAAAGAAGAAAACCCCTAAAGATCCATATGATATGGAGGGTCTACAAAAGGTCCTCAAGACTATGTCAAATGAAATGGTCGAAATCAAAAAGCAAGTAGCAGAAACCTCAACAAAAAGGCCATTTAGAAATTTCAAGAAACCTGAATCAAAACCACCAAATGTTATATCTAATGCAGATTCAGATCCTGAAGAGGAAGAAGAAGATGAAAAAATTTCACCATCCGATGAATTCGAAGAAGAGGAAGTTGTTGAATGCCATGGAATGTGGGACTTCATATTACCTAACTCCGATACAAAAAATGAACAAGAAGCTTTTCCTGTGACTACTAGGAGTAAAGGTGCCCCTAAACCTGTCTAGGCAAGTTCAAAGAAAAGGAGTGCAGGTACTACTACTACAAAAGAAAAGGTACCCACAAAGAAGTCGGCTGCAACAGTACCTCAAAACCAACCATCGTCCTCAAATATACCTTCAACATCTAAAACATTGGTAGTATCGGATTCAATGGATTACAATATTGTTGATGATATGAAGAAGACTAAGGCAAACATCACCATGTTTGAACTTAGCAAATTAAAACATCAGCAGAAATTGCTTCTTAAGGAACTGAATGCAGTTCCTTCTTTGCCTCTTCCTAGTGCTAAAGCTGCAAATGATTCAGGTCAACCACCTTCTGGTAGGGTTGAAGCTACTGATACGATTCTAATTGGAGACAGATCAAATTCCCATACTCCTCCTTTCCTCTTAACCTACGAGATCTATAATCGAAATCTACACAATTGTTTGATTGACTCAGGGGCATCCTCTAATATAATGCCAGCTTCAGTTTGTTCCAAACTGAACATTGAGCCCCAAAAGTCCACAATTCACATTGTGTAGTTAGATAGAACCGAAGTCTAGGTTTTAGGGGAAATCAACTCTGTGACTATCAGGTTATCGGCTGATCCACGGGTAGTTCAAAGAATTTATATCTTAATCGCTGATATACCTGAGTTTTATGGTTTAATCTTGAGTAGGGATTGGTCTGAAAAACTCCATGGGTATATTTCTATCGATTGGTCCCATATGTGGCTACCCTACAAGGGAAAGCCAAATGAAATAAAAATCAATTGGGAGAAACACATGACCCATACAGTTACCGAGTTTGAACAGGAGAATCAACCAATAGCATTTAATAACAATATCTTGGGGAATTATTCATCTGAATCATTCTTTGGCAACTTCACTGCCCAACCATATCCTTTCCCAGTTAATAATTTCACATCTCAGATCGAAAATTTTTCACAAACAGATAGGTCAAGATGTTTTAATGTTACTAAGGAAACTGTAAATAAAATTGTTGATAATTCTTTATTTTGGTCACTATATTTTGATGGGTCTAAGTCTAGTGAAGGCTCAGGAGCAGGTTGCATTTTAGTTAGCCCTGAGGGAGAAAAAACAATGTTGTCTTGTAGGTTGGAATTTGAATGCACGAATAATACAGCTGAGTATGAGGCCTTAGTTCAAGGACTATATAAAGCTATTGGCCTTAATGTTCAATATTTGAAAGTGTTTGGTGATTCAGAGATTGTCATAAAACAGGTTAGAAACACAATTCATTGCCTCTCTGGTCATCTCAAACACTATCAGTCTCTGGTACAAGAACTCACCTCTCAGTTTTTAGCATTCAATATTTCTCCCATCCCTAGGTCCCAGAATGCAGCAGCTGACTTGCTAGCCAATGTTGCTTCTAAACTCCTACCTTCCGAAGATTATAGCCCAGATAGATTTTCAGTAGAGTTAATTTTTAGACCATCGATTCCTGACAATGTCACCAATTGGCGAGTGTTCAATCACGATGAATACATCTTACATTTTTTGACTTCCGACAAGTCCTACGATGATCAGATCATTGAGGAAAGCGATCATGATCTTCAGATGAAAGAAAAACACGAGGAAAACTCAATACCAAAACCTGTGGTTAAACTTGAGGATCTCTACGATATTAAAGACAGGTTTAAACAGGTAACCAATTCAAAGCTCCAAAGTTCCACCTTAAGATTTGAATTGATAAACCTTGGTACTGAGCAGAACCCTCAAAACATTAATTTGGGATTAGGACTTTCTGTGGAAGAAAGGATAGCATTCATTAGATTATTAAGAAAAAATAAACATGTCTTCGCTTGGAAATATGATGATTTAAAAACATACGATACATCAATCATCCAGCATACCATTCCAATGCTTTCTGAACAAAAACCAGTTCAACAAAAGTTGAGGAAAATAAATCTGAACTTAGAGAGTCAAATAAAATCAGAACTCAATAAACTCTTGAAAGCTAAGATTATTTTTCCCATTCAGCACTCAAACTGGGTTTCCAATATGGTGCCTGTTAGGAAGAAAAATGGCGACGTCAGGATTTGCATAGATTTGAGAAATCTGAATAAGGCAAGCCAAAAAGATAATTTCTCATCACCTACCATTGAGCAGATACTCCATTCAGTAGCAGGTTCTGAGTTAATGTCCTTTTTAGATGGTTTTTTAGGATATAACCAAATTTTAGTCCATCCTGATGACAGACTCAAAACTACCTTCAGAACAAAATGGGGAACTTACGCTTATCAGAAAATGCCTTTTGGACTTATTAACGCAGGAGCTACATTCCAAAGAGCAATGGATATAGCCTTCAAAGGATTGATCAACAAAACAGTAGTTGTCTATTTAGATGATATTACTGTATTTTCCAAGAAGAGATCCAATCATTTACATGATTTGAATCAAATCTTTGAACGCTGCAGAAGGTATGGTATTTCACTCAATCCCAAAAAATCCTTCTTTGCTCTTAATCAAGGAAAGCTCTTGGGCTTTATCGTTTCCAAAGATGGTATTTATATTGATCCGGATAGGATTAAAGAGATTTCTGAAATTCCATTTCCTCATAACAAAAAATCCATGCAGTCATTTTTAGGTCAAATTAACTTTGTCAAGAGATTTGTTCCCGATTTTTCCCACATCATTTTACCATTACAAACTATGATTAAGAAAAATTCAGTGTTTAGATGGGGATCTGCAGAAAAGGAAGCATTTGATTCAATCAAACAATCAATAATCAATGCCCCCACTTTAAACACTCCTAATTTTTCTAATCATTTCATATTATACACTATCGTGTCCGATTCATCTTATGCAACAGTACTCACTCAGATTAATGATCACAACTTGGAAGCACCGATTTCATTTTATAGTTCAAATCTGCAGGGGGCTGAACTAAATTATTATGAAGTTGAAAAACAAGCCTTTGTTGTGTATAAAGCTGTCAAACATTACACACCCTTCCTTTTAAAAG
The DNA here is from genome assembly GCA_031772625.1 of Pinus tabuliformis. Taxonomy (NCBI): domain Eukaryota; kingdom Viridiplantae; phylum Streptophyta; class Pinopsida; order Pinales; family Pinaceae; genus Pinus; species Pinus tabuliformis. Next base: position 633,803,857 of record CM062819.1, on the reverse strand, counting down.
CCCATACAAAAGTTATAGTTCTTTTTCCTGCAGTAAGGCAATTACTAATCCAAAGGGAATTAGGTGAAAAAAGGGCAAACTGGGTTACAACACTACAAGAATATGACTTGGAAATCAAGCCAGCAAAGATTGTTAGAGGCCAAGGTTTTTGCAGGAGCATCCAACATTCAAGAACCAGGTGATACAGAACATATTGAAGAAATCAACCAAATAAGTATCACTGATTCTGAATCGCAATATGCAGACTTGATATTTTATTTGAAAAATGGATATGCACCTCCTAACCTTTCTTATAAAAACAAACGGGCCATTAGATTAAAAGCAAAAAACTTCATAATCATTGATGATGTACTTTTTAGGCAAAATTATGATTCGATTTTATTAAGATGCCTAGAAAAACCTGAAGCACAAAAGGTTTTGCAGGAACTACATGATGGACCAGCAGGAGGACATTTTGGAGCTGACACAACAGCCCACAAAATCATTCATGCTAGATATTATTGGCCCACCCTATTCAGAGATACTCATGAATATGTAAGGAAATGCCGAAGTTGTCAAATCTCCAGTGGAAGACAAAGAAAACCAGCTTTCCCTTTGCAACCAGTCAACATTGATCAACCTTTCAAGCAATGGGGATTAGATATCATTGGGGAAATAACTCCACAGTCCTCCAAACAACATAAGTATATCCCTACTACTACTGATTACTTTACTAAGTGGGTTGAAGCAATTCCTTTAAAGACAACAAACTCTGAAGTAATTATAGAGTTTATAGATCAATTCATCATTACCAAGTTTGGTGTCCCAAATGCTCTTGTTTTCGATAATGCATATTATTTCTCTGGAAATGCTATGTTTGAGTTCGCTATTAAAAGAGGGTTTAAATTGAAATATTCTGCAAATTACTATCCCCAGGGTAATGGTTTAGCAGAGTCTACCAATAAAAATCTAGTTAAAATTATTAAGCGAACTATTGAACAGAATCATAAAAACTGGCATAAATCTTTAATATTCGCACTATGGGCTGATAGAATAACGCAGAAGGCTTCCATAGGTACTTCTCCATTCAACCTTGTATATGGGAAAGAAGCAGTGCTACCAACCAATCTAGTGCTTCCTTCTCTAGCCTTAGTTCAGTTTATTGAAGAAATCCCCTCTTCTTCTATTCAACTTAGACATGACCAAATCTTAAAATTAGAAGAAGAAAGAGAAAAGGCCAAAATTACTCATGCAAAACATCAACAAATTATCAAGTCATCTTTTGATTCAACTTCATCCAGTTCAAAACAGTTACAGGTTGGTGATCTAGTTCTGAAATGGGACAAAGCCCATGAGGATAAAGGAAAACACACCAAGTTCCAGAAGATGTGGCTTGGACCATTTCAGATCTATGAGAAGATAGGCCATTCGACATTCATATTACAAGATTTATCAGGAAAGAGAGATTCTCTTCCTGTTAATGGCCTCATCTTAAAGAAATTCTTCAATTGAGGAGGTAACCCCTTCTCCCTTTTTAAGTTCAGTAGAATTTGTAGTTTTTAGGACCATTAGGAAATAAAGTTGTAAGATATCTTCCATTGGCCTTTGCTATATTAAAAAGTTGTTCAAAAGAAGTAGTTTTGATATTTACTTTTAAAATAGAAGCCTTAAACAAAAGGGACAATTTCTAGGAAATCAGGTATATTCACATTCTGAAAACCCCATTTCATTTTTGTGAAATCTTCTCAAGATTTAGAAGTACTGTAAATCATTTTACGGTTTTCAAACTGGCCACAAAAAAGGTTATCAATATCAAAACAAAAACTAATTCAATCTTAGCATCTTCAACTCTTACCCTGTCATCCATTCTCTCTTAAGGAGAAAATTGTCCATCCCATTCATCCAAGTTTATGATTACTCAGAGTGTAATTCTAAAATATTTGATATAAAAGATAAGGGGTCTTATTACAATCCTGCTTACCATGATCATTGGGAAATAGTTTAACCGACATTACCAACACTGCATACCAAAACAGGGTAATGGATTATAATCATAAGACAAGGGGTCTCATCACGAGCCAGCTTGTTCGGTTAGATTACAACCAATGAATGGCATTGTCAAACAGCTGGCCACCAAACCAGGACAATGGCTTTTTATCTTACAAAATAATAGAAAAGGGAAAAAGAAATACAAAATATGAAAGCATATTTTGAATTCATTCTTTTAATCATACTCTGAAATGGATGGGATAATGGACAGTCAAATGGTTAAAAGGTATCCCTGTCGAAACTATGAACGTTTGCTGGCAGCAGAGGCTCTACCTATGACAAAGGAGTCAATTTAAAAAGATAAATTGGAAATGTTTTTTGTTTTATCATTATCAACCAATAGAGGCCAATTTAAAACTTAGAATGTATCTAATTTTAACAAGAGAAGAAATTAGCAAAAATAGCTCTTATTATATTCAGAATGTATGTATACCTAGTTATATTAGAATTTTCCTCTTTGATAAGATTTCTATACAAAGAAAGTCTAAGTATTTCAATATTTCTCAGAGATAACTATTTCTCCCAGCGAATCGCCAATTGTTGTGCTGTACAACAACCCCCCATTTCATAAAATTTTACTTTCAAAACTATAATATGAAATGGGTCCCTTTTAGATTAAATTGGTATCAACTTATCATTCCTCAAGAGGTCCGAAAAGAAACAAAGCATTATAAACCTTTTGAGACAATATATAATCGGTCTTATAATAAAAAATGAATAATTCTTTATTATTGCGATAAAGCGATCGCAAGATCGCATATCGCAATAACAAAGGATGCATAACAAAAGACCCATTGGTTTTCCCCAATGCGACAAGCACGAATAACTATTGGATATCGGGAAGGTAAGCAATCGTAACAAAAGGCCCCTCTCTTTGCTCCAATGCGATATCGCTATCGGCGATCGGGGAATGTAATGTGCATGCAACTAAAAGCCCTCTTCTAAAAAGCTACGGATACGAATTAGCGATATCGCTATCGGCGATCGGGGATTCCGTAATGAAACCAATATAACTACTTAAACATCCCTTCGATCCCCGATTGCGATAAAGCTAAGCGAGACTTTCAAAAAGGATTGATAAGGCTTAGGTATATTGTGTTGAATTATTATTAAAATCATTTCTTTTCTTGATAGTGATTCACTTGCGCCTAACCGTCAAAACATCAAAGCCACGCTTAAATGAATTATTCGGCCAATAAATGATATGATGAGCATTTAAATGATTGACAGGTTTAAACGGCCAATTAATGGAGCAGTTATGCCAAAATCTCTTCAGAGATTGTATCCGCGGCAGTCTTATGTTAATCCTCCATTATTCATTGATTGATATAACTCTTTCATACTTGGTTTGCACCACCTATTCTCCACATTACGTTCATTTTATCTCCTCCGAAGCAGCGAATTTAGGCCAAATGGAGAAGAAGTCTAAGAAATTTGGAACAGCTTCAGCTTCCGCAGTAACATGACAACACACTGCCGATCCGGGACCAAGTAAAAAAGGATTAATCTCAGACACCACATGTCTTGGTCTCGGTAATACTACTTGGCAGAGCATCTATAATCTAGTTGAGGCCGAAGAGCCTCAGGAAATATCAGTACAAGCTACAGCAGACCCGAACCGGAAGTCCGAAGCAACCCTAAAGGATTTGGTCGATTCTTACCTACACCGGATAGCGGCTTGAGAGAAAATTCTTCCATACACAGATGTGGTAAGATGGGCAGTTGAGGAAATTCCAATTACAAACAAAACATTTTGCACTATCGACGGGAGAGTATTCGGTTCATTTCAGCCCAATGATTTGAGACAAATGTACCATTTGCTCGAACCAGAGAAGAAGTATAATAAAGCATTTCTGGAGAAGTTCAGAGATGAAAATGAAATTGAATCAGAACCTATACGGGAATGGAGACAAAACCTAGCGAAACACAAGCATGAGTCCTCGGGTAAGTACTCTGTCGATTCCTTGTGTTCTCCTTATTGTTATGTTGGAGCGATGATGTGTAGGATTTGGGGATTGCATGATTCCAAAAAATTCTCCATAGAGATGGTACCTTTAATGGAAGCAGCATGCAATAGCGAAATAATGGATTGGGGGAATATATTATCTGATAAGTTAGCAACAACTATTCTTGAGTTCAGAAACAAATCCCGCGTTACTGATAGGTTCATTCCTCCATTTTACTTTAGTGCCTACATCTTAGATACTCTCTATTTTAACTCCGAATTTCCTGTGCTGGGGTGGAGATGGACTCCACAGGACCCCATGCCCATTCATATCTATCACCAGAAGTTGTGGAAAGCCCATTATAAACACCACCTATATCAAGTTTGCAATGGATTTATGTTACCCATTTACTATGCAATTTTTGACAAACCTGCTCCTAAGATTTCCTCACAAGCAGAGATTGACTTGACAGCCTTAGGAACCTGGTTCGGAGAAGAAAAATTTACATATGTAAGAGTTTTCGGCAGTCATGCCAGGCCTCATGTCCTCCCCTTGTATATACCCGACAAACTATTGGCTCGAGAGATAGCATATCAGCTTACATCCGAAGGAGTTACACAGACTCTGAGGAATAAAAAGAAGCAAGTCTGGCCTCCTTTTCCTCTAAGGTGTGGCGTTTACACTCTGCATGACTACAAGCATGCAGAGAAAGAAGTAGAAAAGATCAATACACTGAATCTCACCACTCTTCCTAACAGACGATTTGATCCAAACAAAGTCGTCTATAATGTACTAGAACAGGCAAAACTCACTAAATTTGAACATAAAAAAGATGAGTTTGATGACCTATTCTCCTTGGCCGAGTCATTATTTCAGGTTCAAGCGCTAGCTAAAATGAGATATCACGATGACGAGTTAGTCGAATTTAAAAAACTTAGAGAGCAAAGGTTGCAAACTCAGCCTCTATATTTGTTAGCCACTGCCCCGATGACACAGTCAAGCGAGCCTGAATAGCGACTTACCAACGAACCTCCTGCTACATCAGAAATTTTTGAAGAAGTCTAAAGAAGAGAGCAGGAGTAACTCCAAAGGAAAGGACAAGAGGAAGCGCAGAGGAAAGAACAAGAGAAAATATGTGAAGAGGAATAGAAAAGGCAGCAGGAGCAGAGCAGCAAGGATGTGAATGTCGATACCCAGATTGACCCAAGGTTGCTCCAGGAATGGCAATAATTCGATTCAATCATAAGCAATCTAGAAAGCTCAAGAGAAGTCGATACATCCAAAGCGGCCGATACACAGGATACAACATCAAAAGAGGTTCCAAGCGAAGGAACCAGCGGTCTACCCCCTACTACAGACTTAGAAGTAATTCCAAAAGATCCTTCGGATCAAATCATTTTGCAAGTGGAGGATATACCTCCATTAGATGTCTTTTACAGCCCAAAGCACAGGGCCATAGTAAAGCGATAGCGAAAAAGGAGAAGGATTGATCAACCTTCCCTATTCCTTGAACAAACAGTGACAACCAACGTAGTTTGGAAGGAGGAGTTCGATCCTTTTGATGACCTAACAAAATTGTCCCAATATGCTGGAGCCTATTCGGCGCCCACCATGGACAAGGCATCGGAAGTGAGTAATTTGTTAAAAGAAAAAGACCAGGCAATCACTTCGTTACAAGCACAGCTATCAGAGGCACAGTAGAAAGCAGAACAATTAGAAAAGCAATTGTCCATGCAGCAACAGTTAAATAACCAATTGAACAAGAAGTTGCATGAAGAGAAACAGAGGGTAAATTTGAGTGCGATTCAAAAGCAGAAAGAACTATCAGAGGCATTAGAAAAATCGAAGACAATGAATGAACAGATGGTAAAGACAAAAGATGAGAAAATTTCTCAATTATTAGGTCAAATAGAGAAGTTCAAAAGTCTTCCGCAGCCTACCGATTTCAGAGCAGAAGCACTGCAGATTAATAAGGCACTGGTAACACAAATAAGATTATTGTGTCATAAAATTGCTCAAGTTGAACCCCTATGTGACATAACAGCATCAATAATCGATAAATCAATCGATGCTAGACAAGACTTAGAGCAGGCCGATGAGACCTTAACAAATTTTCTTAATTGGCAGGACACTAATGAGGGACAGGCAGCAAATCTGCCTAAAATCCTAGAATCCCATAAAGAAATTTTATTTATGGAGTGGCAGTCCCAATTGATGAAGGCAGAGAGAGTAGTTTCTAGATGCAAATTATCCACAAGTAATTTGATTGAATTAATTAACAATACTCTCTATTTATCTAATATGATCTCTCAGTGTACACTAGGTAAATTACTATCGGTCAAAACATTGGAGCAATCATGTTATCAAGAGCTGGAAAAGAATGGGAGATTGATCATAGGTATTAAAAGTTTAGCTAGATCTACACTCTAACTTGTACTATTACTCAGATCTACCACTTTCCCATCCTCTTTACAAGTATATCTTCCCTTCATTTGGCCAACAATTGCCTTATTCAACTGGGCATTGCGCAAGTACAAGGCTCAAGCCTTGTGCTTGGCCTTTGAGACTACGTAATGCATATTCCTTTGCTTTCCCAACTGTGCATTGCACAGTTCCAGGGCTCAAGCATCATCCTTTTCCACTGAGACTACATAATGCATAGTTTCTCCCTCAGTCTGCGCAGGCTGAGACTATGCATTGGCCAGACTCAAGCCTCAAGCTGCTCCCCTAGCTACTGAGACTACATAATATGTAGTTCTTGAAGCTAGTTCCTTCCCCCAACTTATGAATTGTACAATTCCCCCCTCAGTCTTATGGCTTCTACCTTGATCTTGCTTTATAAGTCATTTTTTTGAAGCTAATTTGTGTTTTCCATGAGTGGATTTTCCTCCTATAGGTATTGTAGTTGTTGAACACTTTTGTTGATCATTCACTGTTATCATGTCCCCTAAGAGATCCACGTCAAAGGAAACTAGCGAAAGAAACACCGGGGAGGTAGTTGAGAGTACTCCAGTGAACTTTCCAGTTTTCTCACATACTCAACTGTTTATAGAGAAAGAGTGAGACATCACATGGCACAAAGTGAATATGAGGCATTCTCAACAAGAAGATTCAAAGTAGATCTTGAATACCGCCAGGCATATATCAATGCCCAAATGTTAGGGTTACACACAATTACATTAGGTACCCATCTTTCCCATGTGAAAACATTGTTAGATGGATAATTTCTCATACAAATTCCAATATCATGACTCTTAAATATGCCAATGGACAAAGTCTTGCCTCTTTCCTAGCACCGGATTACCATCTGATGTATTGTTTGTCTGAGTCGGAATCGCTCATGGATTCTTAATTCTATGCAGCTACCAACTACTTGAGCACAAAGGAGGTTTTCAAAGGTTGGGTGAAAGAGCTAGAAAAGTTCTGTCATACACCCACCAACACCTATAAGACAAAATCTCTTAGGAATTCTTACTAGTACTTGACAGTTCTATGTTGTAGGATCTAAGGTCAACCAAGAACTAAGACCTTCCCCGAAGGGTGGTTGTTCTTTCTAAATCAAATTGTGAATGAAGGAAAGCCATTCAACTAGTCATATTTGCTGGCTCAAAAATTGAAGATCTATGTAAATAATACCTAGAATACTCCCAAGAGTAAGAAATTCAAATTCTAGACATCTTCCTATCTGTTGGATGCAATATGTGCTCACAATTCATTCCCTGGCATGAATTAGACTTGGTCACCAAGAGACACTGTTGTGCACATTTACTGCAAGCTACTTTCAGAGTACAACCACAAAGGAGTAATGGAAAAGCTTATTAATCACTTCCTCATTCTTTGAGGAATAACCACCAATGGAACTAGTTTCAGAAATAGTAAATTGGTTTGCCTCACTAGATTGCACTTTCCTTAGATTTTTTGGTGGAGAGAAGTCTCCACATCTTCTACTGAGGTATGCCACCAATAAGTTGGTCATTCAAGAAGTTCCTTACAATATTTCCATAGGGTTATTAGCAGTTTTTCATAGGAATACAAAATAACCTTCACCCGCTCTTCATTTGCAAATTGGATTGTACGGAATCAATAATTTAAAGGTTGCAGACAATGAAGGAAAGGAGATAAAAAAAAAATTCCTTCGATCATTTGGAATTAAATTCATACGATCTTAGGAATATCTACAAAGAACACTTTGCAAGGATTCATTTCCAGTGGCCAAGCGAGACATTTTACAGGCTGGAGGAGGAGGAGATGAAGAATTTTTATAATGCCTCAAAGTCCCAAAAACCAGTCAGCTTCGCAGGAACATCACAGATTACTTCACAAAAGGAAGTCACTCTAGAAGCAGTACCAACAAGAAGGTTTAACCTAATGCATGGAAAAAGTAAGAGGAAAGTTGCACACAATGTAGTGGAAGAATAGAGCCGCAAGATGAAACAAGATCCAATCATCCTGAAAGTGGCCATAACAACAAAAAAGAGGAGGAAACAAATGAAGAAGGAGGAATAGATGAATGATGGGGAAGAACAAGAACAGAGGATATTGGAAGAATAAAGGTAGAGACAAGAATAAGAAGAAAGGAGAATAATAGAAGAAGAAGAAGAAGTAGTACGAAAACAAGTCGAGGAACAAGAGCAGAACTAGCTACTAGAAGAGGAGAGAAAAAAATTGCAGGATAAGGAGCTCGTTCAAGAAATTGAGGAGTTTATTGTGATTCAAGACATGGAGGTCGAACCATAGCCGTTGAACTAAGATGTTGATTTGATGTCGGGTACTCAGTAGGTCACTATTCAATGTCCCCCTCCTCTGGTAGAAGAGCAAGCTCCAAGAGAGGAAGAAGAAATTGTTCTTCTTGATGATGGTATGGTTATGGACATGTACAATATGACTTATGATGAATTTCATAAGAATATTGTACAAGAAAGAAAGAAATATTTCCCAGACGATCTTGCATCCCCTACATTTATCAGAGAAAGGGTGATTGGGATAGACACAAGAAGGAATCCAAATTCCATTTCCATAGCTAACTTGGCCTTCGCACAAGAAAAAATGTCAAATATGAAGTATGTCATGGAAAAGAACAAACAGATGGCGAAGAACCTGGGAAAATTTTAAGGATGGCAATTTATCTTAATGTTTAGAAAACTTGGAGAATATTACTAGTTCTTACTATACAAAACCTAAAAGATATGGTTATATCTTTGTAAAAATATTCAAATTTCTAATGATATTATATATAAATCCCATATAATTTTGACGATATTTAAAGTAAAATAATTTTATACTATAAATTTTGGGTGAATTAGTGTTAGAAAAATGGAAACAACGAATCGTTTTTTTTTGGAAAAGCATGGAAAATTAGACCACCTACGAATATTAGCCCCTAAAATTTTCCTTGAAAATAACTAACATGTTGTGAAGAAAGAAGTTGAAAAAATCTGAGCAGAGGTATAGAATGTTGATCCCACACAAGTATATCTGGAAGAACTTAAGGCAATAATACTTGGTGAAGTATCGACATTGGGAGAAACCACACAGAGCCTTTATGAGGAGCTTTACACCATGCATAAAGTACTTGTCTTCTTGCACGACATGAAAAAAAAAAGTTTAAGGATAATGCTAAAGCCCTCAAGGTTGTAGATACAGCTATCGCTTCCATTCATGAGTAGTCAATGGAATATAAATAGGCTCTATCTAAATTAGCAAATAAAACAAGGAAACATGCAGAGTTGGAGAAAGCACAAGTGCAGATGATAATTCATAGTAAAAAACAAATCACCTCATTCATTGACAAGATTCATGCCTCATATGCATGATTGTATAACAACATGGATTTCATTTTAAAATCACATGGGATCCCTTCAATTGGCTCACTCACTTAAGCCAAACGTGAGAATCTGGTCAAGTAAGAGGTTGAAGGATACTTGGATTAGTTCAAATAGATTGCTACCAAAGAAGATCTTGAAGTTAATAGGAAGAATATGCAAAATCATATTGGTGGCCTTGTCCATATCAATACGATGTTACTCCTACTCAAGAAAGAAAATTAGACCAATTCCAAATCAATGTACCTGAATGCAATAGAGGCTAGAGTTTGCTTCTAGCCTGATCCCATCACACAGTTTGGGGAAGTCATCACGCAGTACAAATATTGGCACCATCATGTGACCGAGAAACTACAAGTTGAAGTCGATGAGCCAGACTTTCCCCAAACTCAAGGTTAACTTGCTTTTGTTTCTTAGGCTGTCTAGTTGGCTATACCCAATTTTCTCCTATATGGGTACCAGTATATTGTAATATTCTTTTGTAATTAATTTGTAAGTGAAAGTCCAAGTCTCAACTGTGGAATGTGAAGAGTCATTTTTTAATGAAGTTGACGAGTCATGAGGGAAGTCGAAGAGTTAGAAAAGGGATATGAATAGTTACCCCTTTTGTTATAAATATGTCCTCATAACTTTAGAGGATAATGTATATACTTTATGTTCCATGTTTGAGATGAGTGGTTCATCAATGGTATATGTACGTTTGGAACTTTCACTTTAATAAAAGCTCAAAGCCGACACATTTTCATGCATATGTTGTGAATATAGTAGGACTATTCTTGTTATGTTTGCAATATATGTTATTTCATTTACAATAACTCTTATGAACTATTTCGTCTACATTAGTATGAGTCTTATTGAATGTGTGTTGTTGTATATCTCCATCATGGTTAACTTGTGAACTATTTTACAGGCTAACTTGTGATGCCTTTTATGTTCATGTGTTCCTTTCAAGCTGCGTACTATTACAAGCTTCTAAGGGGGCTCACTCATTTTCTCCTCATTGTGTTAGAACCCTTCATACATCGCACTTGACCCTTCACAGAGTCACACACTTGTTTCACCAAAGTCACGAATACACCATTCTATGATTTATTGTAGCCAAGGAACATAATTAAAACCCACTACTTTGACAACCAGGCCATATTCCGGAATGGGGTTCCTACTCGAAATGGCGTGAGGTCTAATTGGGACTTCATATCGGGGAGACCCCTTGAATGTTGGCAGGTCCAACACCATCAACAAAAGGAGATCATTCGATTTTCAATGATGGGAAGACACCCAAAATTATTAATATCCAGAAGGCATATTGTATGCGTAGTAGTGTCAATAAGAGTATGATAATGCACTTGAATGGAACGAAGTATCATTGGAAAACGATGATACTGTAGTGATGTCAAGGATGAACACTGGCATATATACGTTCATGATGATTACGTGTGATCACAGTGAGTATTTCAAGGCCTAGATTCATTATATCACCATAAGAAAGTTTACAATAAAAGGGCCCAAAACATTTATTATATTACCATAATGGAATTTACAATAAAAAGGCCCAAAATTTGGCTCAAGGCCAAAAGCAAAAAGCTATGGCATACAAATTCTATGAAATATTGAATATATAATTTGAGGAACCCTTCAAGTCTTGAGATATGGAAGCCAGATCATCCTCCGGTGGTAGTGATTGCATTGACGAGAGAGAGGGAATTACTTATCAATTTACACATATTATGCACATGCCCAGTGACCATGCCTGTAATGTTCCCTGTGGCTTTGAGATCCTGAAATCTATTGAGGCAAGAGTCTTGTTCTGTGAAGGCCGCACTCATCCACATCTACATGTTTCTCATCTGAAACTAGAAAGTGCATGATGTACATGAACTAGAGTTGGTCAATGCCACGCTACGTCTCCACTAAAAGCACAACCAACAACACAACCATATGTCAAATTTGAATAGGCACAATGAGGGTGAAATGGAAGCTCACTGATTTGCTGCAGTGAACAATGTTTTCACATTAAACCCCATAGAGAAAAACACCTTCGGTGTAAATATTTCTATGTCTATGTTAAATAATATAATTTTATATAATTTTTCATGTAAAAAGGAATTAAAGGTAAAAATAAATTAGTTACTTCTTAACAAGAATGAAATGTGTAATTCATTCATTTTTTAGTGTGATAATAATAATAATAATAATAATAATAATAATATTCAAAAATACATTTTAAACAATGGAAAATTACACATCATACAAAAAGCCACTATAGATCTATCTAAATGATGGATTTATTATGTACTAAAAGGGATTAAATCTCTTTACATGTAAATATTTTTTCAAATTTTACATTCTAAAAAAGATATTTTCATATAATCATATTTGATCCCTCTAGGCTCTTGATAGACACTTGATAGATAGGTGGTTAAGATGGATCTTTACTAGTTATTATTTAATTTTGGAAATTTGATATGTATCATGAGATAGATCAGTGTTTTGATAACTATTATTGATTGATGCTTATTAGCATTTACCAATTATTTAATTTATTTAAAAATAAATAAATAAAACAATTTAATTTTATCAAGGAACTAGAATTCCTAAATGTTGTGGGTACATTCTATTAGTGTCTATCAGTCACCAGTGATCAAATGTAATCTTTCCATGTGGTTGATAGGGTTATTAGGTCAAATGTTATATTTTCAAATAAGTTTTAAAATAAAATTTGATCATTGGTTGGTGTCTAAGTATATTACTACTCCCTCCATATTGAAGGTCATAAAATGCCACCATGGTCTTCTAATCACTCCTTGTGATAAGACATCAAAAGAGTGTCTTGGTCATCATTTATTAGTCATTATTTTGGTCATTATTTCATGGTCATTCATACTGCAAAGGTATAAAGGTTGAAATCATGGCCTTAGATGTTCATTTGGTGTCATCATTAGGTCATATCATCAATGAGTCATATAGGGGTCATGTCATCACCATAGGTCACCATTATGGGAGTAGTAATTACGGAAAAAGCATTCAAAGAGATTCCATAGGTACATGTACCCCTCATGGAGATGTAACTTTGCCTAATAAAGCTACAAAACTATAGTACACTATCACATTTCATCATTCCTCAAAAAAGACAAATGATGTCACACCATCACCAAAGCAAAAAATCAACTTTCAAGAAATAAAAGGACCATCCAAACATTCAAAATCTTCATTCCATCCTTCAAGAGCACTTCTCCATCATTGTGCTTCATCTCAGCCATCTGAACCAAGATTTTTTCATCAACAAACCCTTTCCATCAAGCACGTTGCGCTTCTGCAATAACACACTGTGTTTTTGGGTTTGGAGGAAAAAGAGAGCAACAAAAAGGTTCATTCCTCATTCTATAGGTTCAAGACACCCTAAGAAAGTAAGTGCAACCTCTCATCAAGCTTTTATTCAATGATTTTCTTCTAATGGTGAAATCCCTCTCCTATGGTTTTTGTGCTGCGTTTTTGAGTTATCTTAGTGTTTGCATCATTTAAGTGAAGAAAAACCTAGTTTCCTTGTTTCAACACCCTAATTCATACTTCATACACCTCCCCTAATTCTTTCCCACACCCACTTTCTTTCATCTCCCTCATTTACCTATAAACCTTACTATAAACCCTAGCCTACACTGCATTTTTGACAAATTCCTAGGCTAGGACTATGTTTTACACATTCCCACCCCTTCCCCTCACTCTTTCTAAGAATTTCCACTTCCCTACACTCCCTAACACCTATCCCTACCCCTCAAAATTTTCCATTAATTTAAATAGCCCCTAACCCCTCTATTACCTCTCCTCACTAGAACAGTCCCTTTTCCCCTCTTTTCTTAAAGAAAACCCTACCCTTCCTTCCTACCTAACTAGGGTTTTACCATGCAAAATCACACCATGGATAATGAGAAGAAATCATACAAAAAGGATGCCAAGTGTCCAGATTTGAGCCATCTCACACCCATGAAATCATGGCCTCATCATTTATCAAGAATTCCTTTGAAAATGTGGGTTGTCTAGGGTTTTATGAAAAGATTCAGCAAGCAGGCTAGTATGCTAAGTTGACCAGTCTATTTTCCACCAACATTAGGAGAGATAAGGCTAGCATAGTGGGGGTTGACTTCACCATATCAGTAGATGTCGTCGCCATAGCCACTAGAATCCCTAACCATGGAGAAATCTGGTTCAAAGGGATGGATTTGGAAATTAAGAATTACAAGGTTTTATTAAAGCCATCCTACAAGAATTCCCCCAAACACATTTTTCCCTTTAGACAATTGCTTGATAGGTATGCTCCTTTAATGAAGATGATCATGAAGTAATTTACCTATGAGGGTAGGTTTTCAAGGCTATACGAGTATCACATAAGACTACTCATGCATTTCACATCCATCAAACCTCTTAACCTACCTCATTACCTATACAGAAGCCTGGTCAAGATGACAGAGAAGGTACAGAGCAAAGGGAAAGATCACCAAGACCTCGAGAAGTTGGATCTACGAGAAAAGGAGTGATAAGGACACCTAGAGAAGAGGTGAAAAAACATATAGCAGAGGTAAGAGGCTTGTGTTTTCTCCTGACAATGTAGAAAGAGTTCAGCTTCCTACTGTTGGACAAGAAGCATCAGGACATCATCATGATGCAACTTTGCATGAAGAAGAACATGTACATTTTGATACTCACATGGCAGACCTAGAAGGGCATGAGAAATACAAGTCACTTGAGAAATTCATCCAAGATAAAGAGGCAGAAATCAGAGAGCTTAAGGATGACTTGGGAAAATCAAACTTCGTGATTGCATTCTTACAGCAGGAGAACATGCAACTTAAGGTAAACCAGTTTTTGATTTCAAAAGCTAGGGTTGATTTTATGGTAGATGATGATAAAGGTAAGAGTGTGATAGATGTTGAGAAACTTGAAGATAAGGAGCCTCAGATCAAGCCAAGGAGGCCAAAGACTAGAGGACTAAGGAAGTATAAAGAACAAGGATGTGAGCCATCTCCTCCCTTAGGTCAAATGGACATTGAAAACACCATTGTAGCTGAGATTGAAAAAGATAAAGAGTTGTGGCTTGGAAGGGTTAATGAGAACTTGGAGAAGCTCCTCAAGAAGGCCAACATGGACATAAAGCTTCAGAGAAACATGGCAAGGCATTACTTCACTAGAAATCAAATTTGCAAAATTAGGGTTAGGAGAATGAAGAGGAAGCTAAAGAAAACACTAAAGAAGCTTAAAAACAAATATAGTCTTGACCTACTTGCTAATGCATCATTTATTGTTTAACTCGTCATTCAGGGAGAAAAAGAAACAATTTTGAAGAAATTTTAGCAAATTTTGGGTATTTTTTTGCATTTTTGAAAGTCATGGTGCACAGAAGCGTAGCGAGCTCAAGCTGCACTTATTCTAGGGACCTCAAAATGATGTATTCTTTGAGTGGTTGGATAATTCTTGGAAAGTACATTGAAGATGTGGACATGGTTTGCCATGACAACCTCTAAAACTGAAGAAAAAGTCAAAAAATGGGTCAAGAAACATGTTTCTGCCTCTTTTTTCATCCCCTCACCGTGCTTTTGGAGAAGACTTGGGAAAATAATTTTTTGGAAGCCTTGGAGAAGTGTTTTTGCATTCCTTAAGGTTCAGGAACCTAGTAGACATCCTAAGCTTTCTCTAGCATATTTCAAATCAACATTTAGATCAAGGAAAGTCCCTAAAAATGCCTCCACAAGTCACACGTTGTGTTTCTGAGAAAATTCGTTGCGCTTTTGCGAGGAGGTCATTTTCTTGGGGTTTTTTTAGTCAAACTCGAATTTCCATGATGTAATTTGTCTTCTAGGGTTTTGACATGATCTAATTAAATGTAATTATGCTTGTTAAGGTGAAATAGTGTAGATTCATGGTTATTAATTCTTGTAAAGTCAAAGTGAATCAACTAAGTCTAAATAGGGAATTAGTTTCTAGCTTCCCTAGTTTTAGGTTTGGTTAGAGAGATTGATGTAATCAGTTCCTAGGTTGATGGAATCGACCCCTAAGAGGGGGAATGTGGTTTTTGGTCTATATGTAGCCTGATCTAAGTCATAAATAGGGTTGGATGTTTGATAATCATAGTTGGGAGGTAGTGTACATTTTTTTGCAGTAATACAACATGCAATTGTAGCTATTATCTTGGGATTCTTGTGGTATTCTTTGTGACAATGTTTTTCTATGTTTTATCTAAAATTGCATATATATATATAGATATATTTGCTACCATATCTATAATTTCTTGTGATCATCTCATAGGTGTTTAAAGAGAATTCATAAGTTATATGCTCTGGTTTGATGAGATTTTCATGCTAGTGTTCTATTTCTTATGATGAGTGAATTCATGGTTACATGCTCATTCTGATCCTCTATATTTTCATCCCTTTACCACAATTACAACCTACTTCTGTCACTGAGCATGCCTACATGCCCCATTATATCTCTGCAATCGATGATTTGAAACCCTAGCCTAGTTCCTAGATCTATAAGCTTCATCCACCAAACCCTAGTGAGCTTTGAATATCTAGCCTAAGATCTATCTTCCTCTCCACGCACTCATTGGCTATGAGATCATAGAGAGAGCCCTCTTTGATTTGGTAGGGCTATCTACCAAATCCAAAGTTGGTTTGAGGTTACCTCCACCGGCCTCCTTTCTCACCCTTAGGACACTGTGGAGTGCTAACACATTCAAACCATTTTTTTAGAGGAAATAATGGAATTGTCTAAGAGTATTCCCTATTTCTCTTACTTCTTGGCATATACATCAAACAATTAGAGGATTTTTAGATGAAGTAGGTTGGTGTGAATCTAGATGATATGGTCATCATCTTTCTTCTCTATGCTAATGAGATTATTCTTATTTTGAAAAGTTCTTATGATCTTGGCAAGAAACTAAAAGGTATATAGCATTTTTTTCTCTAATAAGGATGTTACTATTAATATTGAGAAAACAAAGGCTATGATAGATGATTCAAGAAAAAACATTTATGGTAATTTCATGTATGACAAAAATAGCATGGAAGAAGTGACATCATACAAATATCTTGGAATTAATCTTTATTTCAATCTTAATTTGAAAAATAGAATTTAGAGAGGTATAAATCAAGGGAAAGTTTATTATGGTATTGGAAAAAATTATAACTCAAATGATCTGTGTAGATATTAGCGGACACTCATTGCTTCCACCGATTGAATAGTTATTTATATTGTTGGCATTTTTCTGTGGTTTTCCAAACCCAATCTCCTAGGGCCATTTTTAGGCCCTAAATGATGTTATTTGGTGATTCATGGGGCTAGATGTTCCCATGACATACTTTGATTCTAGGAAAAAGTTGTAATCGTCAATAGTTCTTTCCAACAGGGTATTGTGCACCACAAATGAACATTGTATCCAAAATTTGCACCCTTGAGAAGTTGATGTACCAACTAACCACCTCGGGTCTTGCAAACCTTTTGACACTTCATTTTCTAAGCTTATGGTTTGGGACCTGTAGGGCTCCTTTATGTTAAAAGGGCATTTTTTTGGCCTCCTATAAGAGCTTTTGGTGAATGCATGTAGCCATCATCTCTCTCCTTTTAGATATAACTACCACCATTCTAGCGAGATTGTGTTTTACAATATTAGAGTATTTCATTTATCAATAGAAGTTTGGTTTTCACTATATAAATGTGCTCTCTTCCATATTTATCTATGTTAGTTCCATTTCCTTTTTTGCCTTTCGTTTCATTCATTTTATAACTCAGATCCTCAATGGAACCTTGTCTCTGGAATAATAAGAAAATATTGTTATAGATTCTCATCATTCTTGTTATCTTATCTAGTAATGAACTTTGGGGTTGCAATGTCTCTAGAGAATTGCATAGAAAAATAGACTAGATCCAAAAGTGTTATGTAACATATATTAAAATTAAAATTAATACACCTTACCATATCCTCCCCATAGAAGTGATCATTTCCCCTCTTGAGAGCATGGAAATGACTAGATACATCATATATAAAAACATGATAAAAAAAATATGGAAGACAAAAGATTCCTAAAATTGCTTCAAAATTCAATAAAAACCACTTAAAACTCAACTAGTGTTGAGCATTTAGTAAATCATTAGAAATCAAAGATGTTTCCACTTTATAAAATAATGATAATATTAGCAACATTATTATATATAAACTTAAGGAGAAATTGTATTCCACAAAAAATTAGAGAATTAAGAAATTTGGAAGAAATGAGCTCACACATTAATCCTACTCAAATTTTCCTTACTCCAATTTAATCTTTTTTCCTTACTCCAATTTAATCTTTAGATTTGCACACATGAAACCAAGAAACCTTCCTCAAACCAAAATTGAAAGAAAAAATAATATTGCAGCTACTAAAACTCCCTTTAATTTCGTTTGTTTTTCATTGACTCTCCCCTAATTTTGTAAGTCTATATTTTACTACCTTTAGCCTGGTTTCCAAGATAGAAAGACAATGATTTTGCACAATTGATGTAAATTTTTCTTAGGAAAAAACTGTAAAAACTATTTTGAGAAATCTTTATCTTTAAAAACAAAAGATTCCATGTATTCTATTAGAAAATAGACAGAGATGAGATAACCATTACACAACAAACAAACTTCAATGTTTTTATTGATGACAACAATTACAAATATATAAAAGATAAAACACTCACTTCAAGACATCTAGATCATGATTACACACAACACCAAACAAACTTCAATGTCTTTATTAATTATACAAATATATAGGACATAAAACACTCACTTCCATTCATTTAGATCACTACTACAACTCATACATAGAAAACAACTTCTAAATTAACCCTTGGGAACTCACAACAACACATAAAAGCATTATTTCGACATATTAACAGCATTCATCGATGTGTATATGGAATGCAAAGGCAAGAGCCTATTCAAATTGTTCAGATAACAGAAATCATCGTTCATTTGATCTTGAAACGATCCAGCACAGTCTTTCCCTTTAATCCCTGGCTCCGGAAAGCTACCAAAAACTCTTCAAACTTATATCCTCTGTACAAAGCTGGATGCTGTTCATTCACCATGCTCGTTGCAGGAGCAATAAAAGCATCGTTTGATGGCAAATAGAAAGTGGGAATTGATATCCGTGCACTGTGCATATTCGTTATTGCTCGATGCTCGGCGCTCCTAAATCTCCCATTGCTCACAACCTAACACATTTAAATCACACACAAAAGAATCTGAATGAATATTATCAAATTATTGTATAGAGAGAACTAAGTATATGGATCTGCTCATTCTAACCTGCAGCTGATCTCCCAAATTGACCACAAACGCGTTAGCTATGGGTTCTACAGCAACCCACTTTCCGTTTTTGAATACTTGCAGACCACTGACATCGCTTTGCATTAACACAGTGATGACACTTGCATCCGAATGGTTTGCTAAACCAATAGTCAGATCTGGGTTTGGGCATGAGGGATAGTAATTTATACTCATCAGTTGGCTATGTTTTCCAAGATTTCTATTCAAGTAATTGGAATCTAGCCCCAGAGCTTCTGAAATTGCAGCCAGCAGCCTTAGTACCAACGCTCTCATCTCACCAGCGTACTTGCCCGCAATATCTCTGCAACAAAATCTCAAATCGAACCAGTTACAGTTTTGCATAGTAGGTTGAGATGAATCGATTCTAGTGTTCTGTCTTACATATTTTATCATAGATGAAATTTCGGTGATTACCTGTAGGCTGCAGGTTTTTCAGGCCAAGAGCCGATGACTTCCTCCAGGGGATGACAAGGCTGCATTAAATAGTCCATCCAGTTGAGAACCTTTTCTTTGGTTGGATTGTAGCTTGCACAAAGCCGGACTGACTGCTTTGTGTCCTCTGAGTAGAGGCACGCTCGGTCTTCCACCGGCATTTCGTAGAACTCTTTGGCTACCCCCATCATGCTTTTCATGACATACTCTGGCACGCCATGGTTCACTATCTGATATCAAACAAAATTATAGTTACTTGACATGAAATTTGACTAGTCGTTATATTAATACCAGCATACGAACAGAGATGTATAGACTCAATAGTCTGCAAGTGTGACAGAAAATCAAGCAAGAGTCTAAGCATTTGAGGGGAGGGAGAATTGTTGGGTAGGGATTGAGGTGTGTACCTGAAAGAAACCATCCTCTTCACATGCACGTCCGATTTCGTGGACTAGTGCTGTTCTGTTAGGGCCATCCAGGTCTTTTAGGTCTATTACAGGAATGCTCTCAGAGTAAGAGATCTCGGACTTCTGTGGGCGTTCATGGGGAGGCAGGATATATCTGTCCTGCACCTTCAGGTTGTTTATTCCGTTGGACATGAGCTTTTCAATAGCACTACTGAGCTGTTGGGTCTGCGCATCCATTGTAGAAGACATCTTGCTCCAATGTGTGTGCTACGGATATTAAACTTGGGAATTTATAGAGTACAGCAATATTACTTTTCTGGCAATATTAGATAACAATCCAGCCATCCTTCTGCGCCACCGTTGACGACGCATTCCAAATGGATAGTTTTCCTTCTTAGAGCGCTGCCGACTGAAGAGTTGGTCCGTGAATTCAAATAAGGCGCATAACGAGGAAACCTATTTGTTAAAGTCGTTATAAACACATTCGTATTTGTTAAAGTTATAAACACATTCTAGAATGAGGAAACCTATTTGTTAAAGTCCATGCAGACCTGAACAGCAAGTTTGATGAGATGGCTTGAATTTAGACTGCCTGACGACGGAGTTTTTATGGGATGCGAATCACGCTTTCGAGATTGGTCTAGTAGTCTAGTAAATGAATTATATACAAATTAATTATAATTATAAAATAAAATTATAATTACAAATAATTAACTAAATTAATTAAAAATATAAATTAATTTAATTCATTAAAATATTAAATTAATGGGAAGCCGTGCCAAGGTGGATTGGTGGCCTTTGTTAATATACATGGAGAGGAGTAATAAGGAGGGTTGTGAGGGGAGTCATAAGGTGGGCTTACGAGAGTTATAAGGAGGGATCTTGTGTGAGAGATCTCAGAGGAGGGTCCGAGAGTGAGAAGGGCCGGGAAAGGAGCTGGAAGAGGTGGGAGATGAGAGGTGGGAGGTGAGGCTCACGTGCGAGTGGGACTTTTTTTATGAAATAACAATTAAAATGAACTTCTGGGATCTGGAAAAAGTTTTTTAATTTTTTTTAATATTTTAAATTATGAACCACATTAGATGGTTCGAAATGTTGACTAAAAACTCATGATTAATTCAAAATAATTCATCCAAAATAATTTTGTTATGTTATATAGTTTTAATTGTTATACAATTTTGGTTGTAGTGGTTTTGTAGGATCGTTAACAATAAAATAATAATTAATTAAAATTTTATAAAAAATAAATATTTATATATTAAAATTAATCAATTTACAAAGATTAAAATAATATACATTTTGTACATTTTTTAGTTTCAGAGGTGAAAATATGTGGAACTTTGAATAGACTTCATTTGCAACCCATGAGTCCAAATAAGACAAAATCAGAGTCAATGGAAAGCTGGCGAAAATCACACGCAATGAAGCAATCAAAATGCAAATCCTAAGAAAATGAAAATCTTGTTAAAATGTCACACAATTAACCAAATGAAAATTTTAAAGGACGATATAACTAGAATTGAATTAGAGGGTCCCCATTATTATTATGAAGATATGAAGATAATAAAACAAAAATGGGTGGGGGGGGGGGGGGGTGGTGTTGTGGTTTTGCCACAACACGTCCTCCATTGAAACCTGGTGATGAAATACCGATAAAGACCAAGCTCATCCTACCTAGGTATCTCTATGATGTTAATATCTACCCATCCATTGTTAATATCAATCCTAAGATGCAACTAAAAATACCTGCCTCACCATACAATGGAGGCCTCAGCGATCCCCCATGTTTCAACTCCAAGGTGAGCTAGATCACCCTTTGTTATGGTCCTACTCCTCACAAAATGGAGTGGCCTGTTAGCTAATAGAAACCCTAGATCCCATAACCAGATCTACTGGGGCATAGCCCTTATGACTATGGAAATCCACCTTCCCCACATCTCTTCTCCCTGCATGCAATCGATATATATACTCTACTCATCATCAGTAAATCTAGTGCATGCAAATTTTCCCTGCACTTGCCATACCACACCGTGGGATCTGCTATCCCATCTCCTAAAAACACACCCCAATACTCCATGGAGATAAAACATCTGCCCATAAGAAAGGTCAACCACCTGTTGTATATGTTCTTGTGACACCTCAAAGTACCTAGCCCAAACTTTATCATACATCCCCTTAAGTGTCAACTCAGGGGTGGAACATATGTTACCTCTGCAACAAACCACACACTCCCCAAACTTGTACTTGTCATCTTGTGCCCTGACCCAATGCCATCGCTGAGATGTCTCACCCCTGGTGCGCTGAGTCCCATCCAAATATCTCAAGTGAGCTCGTTGTGCCCTGCTACTCGTGCCCAAAATGTCAAGGGACAACAACCAAATCATCTATGCCTATAAGCGATGTAGAAGAGGGACATGCATGTGAGTCCCCATGGATAACATCAAATATTGTTGATCCGCATCCTCATCAATCATGGGTGAACTAGACCCAAAGGTATGCCTGGTGTCCCCACCCATAAGTCTCCTTGGAGGAAACACTACAATACCCTACCATACAACGACATACGCCCCTGCATACACCAAGTATCTATGTACTCCTCAACATGCCATTGTACATTGTGACCTATCCCTGTACACCACTGGATACCCTCTACTACTATTGTACCATCCTGTACCATCTTGTCTCCTGCCTATGTCACTATACCTTATACTCCCCATGCGTAATCAATGTGATATGAGTTGCTCCTCCCATTCCATGATGTAAATCCATGCACTGCAGCACACCGCCATGCACCATCGTGCTCACCTACAAATCACTTCCCAACATTGTATGCTCCTATATGCCATTGGATGCCATGATCTAAAGTTAAGATAATAAATGTTGGCCCGCATCCTACCGGTATTTCCACCTCCATTGTTGCATCACCATACCCTTGATGCATGGGCCTCACCACCAAATCCTCCCTGAGAGACACGAGAGGTGAATCCCCTGATGTACTAGTGATGATGCCATCACTTCACTGCTCCTTTGTGACCATTGTGCCCCACATAAATGAGGAGAACCCTCGGCCCCATACAAGGCACTGTTTGGTAGCCTGCTAATTCCACCTCTGACAAACTCCTGCCAGAGTATGTTGATCATCTTGTGATCTCGTGTACAACCACCATACCAAGACAACCCAAGGGGTTTTTCCATAAACTGACTAGCCACTAGTGGTGACTGAAACTCCCCTAGTGAATGCATCCACTCAACCGCTAGGTCAACTATACCGCCTGTTGTCACTTCCAGAGACAACCTTGGATTTCTTGTAAGACCAGTGCCTGGAACATCTAGATTTTGTGTGTCTAATATGATTCTCAAGAAACTCGAGACATCACATATATTTTTGTATATATATATATATATATATATATATATATATATATATATATATCAAAATATATAATATATAATAAACAAAATGGGTTGGTTCATTCATCTAAAGGCGTAAGCCATGTATTTCTGGTACTTCTTCACATATACGACTCACAAAAATATATGCATAAACTAGTGGAGGCCGAGTAGTTCAAGGACCTACAGTTTAATAAGCTTTGACAGAAAAATGAGAGAGGATAAGGAGAAGGATTAACTTATCACATAGAGCTTGAAGCGTAAGGAATTCTACACTTATTGCATAGAGCTTGAAGCCTTTAAAATTCTACACTTATCTGAGTTAAAGGTAGACATAATGGATGCAAGAGGATGGGTGTGATGATTCATGGAGTGCAATTTTAAAGATATAATATCAAAGATCCATATAGACACATGCATTAATGAGTCAATACAAATGAATCTGTAAGAACATATGAAACATTTCTAACAGCTACGATTACATGAATTCAGAGAGGAAACATGAACATAATGGAATTTAACAGAGGGATAACATATTGTAGTACTCTAAGGGGGAATCAGCACAATTTCCTTAATATTCTGAAAGATGCATATCATAAATTCATACAGTCTTGAATATAACATGTAGTTCTTTCTTTAGGATTCTGAACCTTTGTGAAGTGTTGCTTCCCACTATTTATCTAGAGAGGGGAGCATTGAACAATAATTACAACAAAATATCTTCAGTTGAGCCTCAGCTGTCAAATCAACTAGCTGTCTCGGCCTAGGATGGCTTTGTGGCCCAAAAATCACTACAAAATATTAATTTCTTCATTAAATGGTCGACACATTACATGATTACAAAATAGGTCAACAATTAGATGGAAATGCCAACAAAATCTCTCCATGCCCATCCCTGGGATTTCCTTTGCTCAGGTTGTTGCTTGCCCACGGTCTAGCCACCTGTGTCATTCAGCCAATTCCCATCGCTTCTTCCTTTACTACTCAGATCGTTTGTTCTTCAAAACTGGGAGCAGTTATCTATCAATTTAATGTCGTAGTACAGAAGCAGAGGACGCTTGGGTGGTTCTTTGTCTTCCCTCTGCATGGAGCACCATGTTGGATCATCAAGTCCTCCCGAGCTTCCACGTCTTCATTTACTCTGTATTTTGTTTGATGACCATGTTGCTGGATATATGCCGAAAAATATCGTCGCCATCCCACTGAGCAGAAGCGAAATAGACATTTTAATGTTCATTGATCTAGGTCGTTCATCCGGGCCAATTCAAACTGGACCGTTGATCTGGGCCTATTGGTATCACAATCGCAATACATGAGAGGGCCCTTTTTACCATATTTCATAGTGATTTTTGATTGTTCAGACATGAAACTTGAATAAAGCATGATACATAAAATATCGCATCCAGGAGGGTTTTCACACATTGCGATCGCAAGTTGGAAGGGGCTTCGGCGGAGGAGGGACTTTGACTTGTGTGATCCCCAATTGTGATATCGCAATTGGTGGGGGAAGGAATTATCGCAATCGGAAAGCAAAGGAAATATCGTAATCGGCTGGGCTAAGGAGGGACTTACAATATGGTAATCAGTGGGGAACTGGCAATATGCAATATTGACAGAGAACTTTGTGATATCTGATATCGACAGAGGAGGGATTTTATCGCAATCAGCGAGAAGGAGTGGTTACAGTACTTGGATATGGAAATCAATGGGGAACTTTGTGATATGTGATATCACAATCGCAAAAGTTAAAAAGGGAGATGGGTGGATATGTATCACAAAAAGGGAAAGGGCCGATAGTGATTATGGTTTTTGGGTCCCGAAACTTAAAAAGGGTTTCAACTTGATTTCTGAATGTTTTAAAAAATTTCAAGGGGAATGGGAAACACAGCTAGAGTTAGATATACAAAGGGATTTCGACTAGAGTTAAAAATGGGTAATTGCAGCTAGAGTTTAAAAAACAAAGGAAAAGTGGGGTTTGTGAAAGAAATAGTTTTAAGAGAATATGGAAATTTCTCCAAAACAATTTAAACTGATCTATTCTTCCTCCTTTAACCTCCAATTTGCAAATCACAACAACCTCTTTCAGAAAAATAGCAGATAGATGCAAATGATTAATCAAACTAAAAATTATTTCTAGGGGTTATCATGGATAACATATGGCTTGGAGGCTAGCTCCAAACATCTCTGTTCTTTTTCCCTCTTTGTACAAGTGAAACTCTCTTTTGAGAAGGTGAAAACACCACCAATGTTGTAGTAAACTGATATATCTGGTAAACGATGAGTAGTTCCACCAGGATCCCAATGCCAATCCTTTCTTCTAGTGTACCTAATGTCTAGAAGCTCTTGTTGAGCTTCACCCTAGTCTACTACTATCTCCATACTCCTAGCCCAATCCACTAGGTACCAACTCAGAATTTCTCACCATCCAACCCTAAGAGAGGAATTGAATGCATGAACACCCATACACAAAACAAAGCCTGCGAATATTGCACCATGCACAACTAAAGTTGCCTCATCTCGCCATCCTAGTCAACACATAAAATATGTCGAGGTGACTTTGCCTCTCCCTCTCCAACATGCAGAGGCAACCTACAAGTGCTACAAGCCCCATCTATGTATGTATGAAGAGGGCTACTATAATTCTCTAATGTGTACCCTAGTTTTACCATTATGGAATCCAACCATTGCCCAATGCGGGTTAGTTTGGATGCTAACTCGACACAAACCGATATCATTCCCTCCATCTCCTCGTTTTGTTCTAGAATGGCCTCTCGCATTTTTGTGGCCTTCGTTTTCAATGCTAGAAGGTTGACTTGGAACTGATGAAAATGTTGTTGTTGGCTATCATTTATAAACTCAGTCACAACACTAGACCCCTCTATGTCTCTAGGCACCTCATCAATGGAGGATATGTCTCTTGGTACCTCATCAATGGTGGATAACTCCATGTCTCCTGGCACATCATCAACTTGATGTATGCAGTCATCATCTAGAAATTATGTCACAACTTTGGGTGCCTCATCAACGAATACCTCCTCAAAGGATGGCCCTATAGGTGTATGCTCAACTATCTCCACCAAGGTGTCAACCAGAGATATCAAATGAATCTCCGACAAGACTGAATTTTGTGTCACTTTAGGTATATCTACATTCTCTTCTTATGCACCATCATCTTCATGCTCTACCTCCTCCTCGGGCTCCCAATATCTAAATCTAGGTCTCCACCAACAGAAGCATCTCCTAGTCTCACCCTCTAACTTACCTCCTCTATATGATGATCCAATCCCTTATCTATGCTCCTCAAATGATATATCCTTCCTGATCCTGGAGTCCAACGCCTCATATTCATCAATCTTATCCATGAAGGAAGTCATTAAATCTACAAAGGTTCCTGGTTTCCTCTCCTTCTCTAGTTCATCCAAGAAATGAGGTATGGTAGGTATGCTAGACTAGCCATAGGTATTGTTCTGTTGGACTATGTGTGCGGCTTCTCTACTGGTTATGTTTGAACATTCCCATCATTTGTTGCATCCCCTCTAGGACCTGTTGGTTTTGCCTCACCAACTCCTTTGTGATCCACTATGTACTCTTTCCCTTCTATATCATTGGAGTGTCCATAAATTCACCAATCATTGTACATGCATGTATAACGTAAATGATATTGCTAGCTTCCCCACAGCTAGCCAAGGTCATGCTCTGATACCACTAAAATGTTCCTAATTGGAAAATTAGCAGTAATTACCAAAACATGCACTAGCTACAACAATTAAAATTTCACCATGCAAACACAAATTAGTACACAAAAGAAATGAGGCAAAGTGTTGAGATATTTTATTAAATTTTAAGTTGGGACTAATTACAATGGTGTGAAATGATAAAATCTAGGATTTGTATTGCAAGTATGTAATACACAAGTGAGAATCTAAGTAAAATATTCAGCTGAAATGGCTCAATCTGTCCAAATGTACTGCTCATAAATTTCTACCACTGTTGTTGCTGGAGGAGGAAAACCATGAATTGAATCCTCAAAAGTTCTCCAAAAATTATGAAAAATTAAAGGCTCCTCACACCCCAACTAACAAAACCCAAAAAAATCTCATAGACCCAAGTGGTAGAATGGATTCCCCAAATAACAGTGCCCTTCTATGGAAATATTCTTATTATTGGATGGATTCAACCCTTTGTTTTTGCCCTCAAATCTGCTCAAAATATTCTACCAATTTGACTAGGGCCTCTCCTCATAAAACTCGCAAAAACCCATAAATATTTTTGGCTAATTCTAGCTGACCCGGAAATACCCAATTTTGGACAAAATTCCTAGCAAATGGGTTATGCGTCCCACCAAGACTATCTATAGTAAACTAGATCCAATTTCCTCCCTCAACCACTATAATTTCCTCTACAAAATTTCGTTATAAAAGAACAAGAAATCTCAGCTCAACTCCTGCACAAATCTCCACCTCAATCTATGTGTTGTAGACGGCTTAGAAAAACCCCTACGTAGGCCATAATGACAGAAATTTGATCCTCTTGATAACAACGATCTTCACCTTTGAAAATATCCAAGAAAACTTGTCCTCCACTAAGCAAACTTTCTGCAAATTCTCATCCTCGGGATTCACCAAATGCTAGCTCTCGAAAATTCCACAAATTCCACAACTTTGTCCTCCTGGAACCCGCATAAGCTTAAAGATATCTGCAATTAAACCCTCCAAGTGCCAAATTATGCTAAAAAAATCTCTTCTAGAGTGACACTCAAAGTTCACTGAAGAAGAGTTGGAATTCCCACTTGGAAATGCCTTGTGCTAAACAACACTGGTTGACTTGGCTAAGAAGCTCAAGCAAACCCTCCAAAATGAAAAAAAAATGTCAAAATAGAGTGATCAAAATGAGGCTCTAGACTTCCTTTTATTGTTGTTTTCCCTTCCTTATACCATGGTTCGCTTTATCTCAGACTATGCTTTGATACCATGGCTTGATTATTACCTTGTTTTGATTTCCCTTTTTGGTACCCTCCACAACTTATCTTCACTTTAATTTTCTTCTTTTCCTAAGTCCTGACCTTTTCCTTTTCTCCAAAAAATTACTTAACATCTCCAAAACTTATTTCTTACAACTTTTATTTATCTAATACTATATTAATTTCCAAAATTACAAAATTGAGAATTTCCTTAACAAATTTTCTAATTAGGGACATGACAATGCAGTCGGTCCTCTACCCCACCTTTCTCTAGACAACTCTGCCTGCATGGATAAGATTCTGTCAAGTAAGAAGTCTCTTGGAAAGCCATCTAAAACAATAGAACAAGGACTTGTTTGAGGATTTAGATCTCCTTTAGGTTAGAAGTCATTTTTTCTTTGATAGTACATGTTTTCTTGAATTAGAGTAGAATATCATTATAGTTAGTTTATACTTTGCACCTTACACTAGGTGTTTGCTTGTTGTTTGTTAGTCTTTTCTCCTATCATCACCCCTTAGCTTTTTTATTTTTATTTGTCTCGACACCATTGCACTCCCCAGGCATCTGTTGCAGAGACTTTGTGCCCTTCTCCCCTAGTTTCCTTTAGGACATCTTCTTACCCCTACTTGATGAGTAAGGGTTCATATACCCAGTCCTCCACTTAGTCCACATACAGACTCTAGTTCTTCTAACTCTTCTATTTCTTCCACTGATTTCGCATCCATCAAACCCCTCATCGTCATCATGTCAGGCACTAATGTGGGTGGTGAAAACCCAGGTGGTAACCAAGGTCCTAGCCAAGATAACCCTACAGGTGAAACCTCTTCACGTATTGACACTAATCCACCCTTGCTTCCCTATATGGCTTATTTGAGCCTCCCTGATTTAAGCCAGCTCATCAATGATCCCCTTCCCCATGACCAAAATTGGCCTCCCATGCCCACCAAACTTCCCTTGGATATCCCCAATTTTGAAAATCCTGGAGAAGACCCTACCAATCACGTTGTCTCTTTCCACATGTAGTGTTCATCTAATTCCATTACCAAGGACTCCATTCATCTTTGTATCTTCCAATGCATTCTAATTGGAGTTATTTCCAATTGGTATGTCGACCAACCACATGCCTCTCATTCCACCTTTGTGACTCTTTCCAAAGCCTTCCTTTGATATTTCCAGTTACCTCTTTAATATGACACAGGTACCGAACGTTTGACTACCTTTTGTTAAACTTCTTCCACTTGCCTTTCTAACCATGTACAAGAATGGTGCAGAAGGAGGAGCCTTTGTAAAACCCCTGAGTTTGAAGACCGTGTCTATATGGATTTGTTTTCAAGAACCCTTTTGGCCCCCATAGTTAAATATGTTTCTTCTCATTTCCCTCAGACCGAGGAAGAAGCTCTTTAGAAGCCTTGAAATATGATCTAATATATGTTGCGTCAAGTTATGTTTATATTTTCCTTCCCAATCTGCCTCAGCCCAATGCTACTATTGCATCGAGGGCATCTCATGTCATTGATGGTATCGTTGGATCCCTTTCCCACCCTCATCCATCACCATATCCTTAACCTCCTATGAGTTATGGTCAACCCTAAGGGGAGACCAATTTTGCTTACGCATATCCGCCTTTTGATCCTTCGCGTGTTAACTCTTACCAAGCTACAAGCACGCCATATGCATTTGCCCATTCACATCAGCCAATGTTAGGGCCAATTTTTGCTCAAATTGGTTACCAAAATGTTACCATGAATCCTTATTATCCATATGCACCTCCTAGTTCTCCAGCCCCAATGACACAATGTCTCAACCTTCCATGCCTCCACCTCTGCTACAGAAGAAACCATCTCCACACACTCAAGTTTATGCTTAGCAAAGTGCTACCGTTCCCCCTAACCCCAAGAGAAGAAATAATGGTAAGGGTAACCAAAACCAACAACCTCAGGGTAATTAAGGCAACCAAGGAGGACAACCTAATGCCAATAAGGGTGACCAGCCTAATCTCGAAACCTAGAAACAAGGTGCACAACCCAAGAAAAAGAAGGCTCTTAAAACCAATAAACCTTGTGCTTGTTGTAGGACTTATGGGCATTACACTCATGAATTTCCCCTTTCACCTCATATGTGTTAGACATGGGAAGCTCAAACAATTTCTTATATAGGATATCAACCCAGTGCTCCACCTCCTCCTGCTTCATCATAGTCGAAAATGCTTGCCAACCCATTCCCTCATCAAGGATATTTGGCCACCCAACCCACCCAGAATCCTCTAGCCCCCCAACCTTCACAACTTGGCAATACTAATTACCAGATTCTCATGATGAATTCCAAATACATCAACCTTGAGACTCAGTACCTTTAGTATGACAATCCTCCTTATAAGTCAACAACTTCTTCTCAACACAAAAGTTCCATTGAGCCTATTTCGTCACCAGCTAGTACCTTACATATCCCTCAACCTAAGGTATAGGTTCACCCTAAGATCACTAAAGGTCCATTACATCACAATGTTGCTTCTTCTAAATTTGCCCATACATATAGTATAGTAGACGACTTGACGTAATATCCTGTCACCTTGTCAATGTTGGAAGCACTACAGGCATGCCCATCCTAATGGAAATCTATATTATCTTCTCTCGACA
Organism: Pinus tabuliformis; assembly: GCA_031772625.1. NCBI lineage: Eukaryota > Viridiplantae > Streptophyta > Pinopsida > Pinales > Pinaceae > Pinus > Pinus tabuliformis. The sequence continues at coordinate 633,772,889 of CM062819.1, read as the reverse complement.
TTTTGGATTTGTTTGATGATCATTTGATCATATTTGATGTTGATAAAGCGGAACATCCCCCCCTCCCTTCATTTGTTTCCTTTCAAATACTAGTCTCCATAAACAATGCCACTGTTCAACAGTGTATAATTGATGAAGGCACCTCCACCTGTGTGATGGTCGCTAGTGTCTAAAACCAACTTAGGTCCCCTAACCATCACCATCCACTATCACTCTTTGTGCTTGGGACGGTCACCCCTCGTGGCCCCTCAGTTTATATCGCAATTTCCCCATCACTGTTGTTGGTAAGATAGTCTTGATTGATAACAAAGTCATAGATACCCCTTTAAATTATAACATCTTGTTGGGTCGTAGTTACACATATGCCATGTTAGTTATCACATCCTTTTTATTTCACAATATGTGCTTCCCTCATACTGGAAACATCATCACTATTGATCAATTGACTTACTATGATCCCCAGTCTCAAACCTCTCCTTAGACCACTATTTCATCAATGATTTGAAATAAGACCACCCCTACCCTTACCGATGTTTCCCCCGGAGTTTATATAGCTTCAATACTACTTGGGGCTTATTATGGTCCACCGCCTGCTCCTTCTAAGCCTTTCTCTTCGAGTTTTTTCATGCTTCAAGTGCCATGGGCCACTGGAAACTGGTCTAGTACATCTTCCCAACGGTCAACTCCTCATCAACTCTCTACCCAAAACTCAAATTGTCCTTTAGGAACCATTACTCTAGGCCAGTCATCTTCAATTTGTATCTTGGGCCAGGTCTTTCCCACCCAGGACTATTCCCTCTAGGCCATTACCCCTTCGGTTAGATAGCTTTCTCATTCCCACCACCAAGAATATTTTCTACTCTTGTAATGGCTATATTGAGCATTCCTACATCACCTTTGGGATCCTAGACTAGTACCTTGATCCTCCTTCAAACACTCCCCCTGACCAACTCAAACCCTATACACCTTTTACTTCAGTTCAACTGGTTCCTACCACCCTGTCCTTTGCTTTAGTTCCACAACAACCTCAATAGGAAGCCACTCCTATTGCGAAAGAATCTGGAAATGGGGGAAAGTAAAGGTAACCCAAACAAGTCCCACACCTCCTAAACCACCAAATCCTTCTCCTCCATGTGCTTTGTGTCATGTTTTTGGGAATGCCACCAATAATTATCCTGAACTTCCCCATATTAAGAATGTGGTATCTGATACTTTTCCCAAACCTAACAATCCTAAGGTCTATGTTACCTTACAAGGGCTCGCCAAGAATATTAAATTCTTATGCATGAATCACCCTTGTGCTTTGTGTGATAAGTATCTAAATTATTCGCATCATTGTACATGTCTTGAAGACTTTTATGATACACTTCAAGTGCTTTGTGAGTAAGATGTCGCTGGTAGTGACTCTACTTCTCCTCTACTTATGGGTTATGGACCTAGTGCTTCACTAGGATAGGAGGGTTTTCAACTTATCTAAACTTAAATAGGAACACAACAAATCACATATATAACCATAAATATAGAAATGCAGCATAAATAACACTTCATTTCATTAATATCAAATATCGAAATATGGTTACAGACAAAATGGAAATAAACTAGGTCAGGCGTTGGTAGCTTATCTCTGAGAAGAGATGTGGGAGCTACATGCCTATGAACTATGTTACAATGAGATTTGAAGGCCTATTTATTATTGAGAAACAATGAAAAACCCTAAACATCCAATAACCTAGCCCTTGGAGATGAAGTGCCAAAATTGTGGGCTCCGTTTGGGTAAATTGGTACATCAACTTCCCAGGGTCGTAACTTTGGCATACAATCTCCATTTGACACACATAATACCTCGTTAGAAATATCTATCTAAGGAATACAAATTTTCAATGCAAACATCAAACAATCACTCATGTTTTCCTGATTTTCCCAAAAAATGTTGTTTAGAGCCTCAAAATGGCTCCAGAAGTCCAGAACTCAAAAAACTGGCAAAAATAGTAAACTATGCTACAATTAAGGAAATTGAAAAACTGAAAGAGATAGTGTTGGGGGTCCAAGTGGAATAGGTGGATGGCCACCAATATCCACCTAGATCAATCATACTCCCTTAGGAAACAACTGTCCCCATTTCGTTGAGTGCCTCCATGAGATGGGGAAATGTCTGTTGAACTTGGTCACTGTGAGCCACTTGCCTTGGTCCAAGAGTTGGCCAACTTTGACAACCCGATATAGTTGGATCTTATTCTGTTGATTTTTCTCGATATGTGCATCTGTGATCTAATCAGTTGTGTCATGTTCCATGTAGTCGGAGTTTAGCTCTATTGGTGTGAGTTGTTCTGCAATGTCGGATGTGTCAAAAAATGCTGGAAAGTATGGTCTAAGGTGGTCTACATTGAATACTAGGTGCATAACAAGGAACGATTGACTCCTGAGCTCAAAGGAATTGTCCCCTACAGCCTTGGTGATGGTGTATGGCCCATATCAAAGTGGTTGAAGATTACGGTGGGGTCCAGCGAGGCGCTCCTTCTGCAAATGTGGCCAAACTTTGTTGCCCACCTAGAACTTGTGTGGCACCCGATGCTGATCATGGCGCTTCTTTTACTTAGCATTAGCTTTGTCCAATATATCATGGATCTACTAGCGGATGTGTTGAATGTGCTCAATGAAGTTGTTAGCCCTGTTGACTTCGGACTATACATGAGTCGAATCTTTCTGAGTAGCTACAAACATTATAGCCACATCAATGGGACATAATGGCTGAAATCCCAACCCTACCTGAAAAGGAATCTGACCCGTTTAGTTGTGGATAGATCTGTTGTATTTATGTTGGACATAGGGGAGGATTTCATGCCATGTGTGTGGATGCTTCGAGTTGTAAATGTGCAAAATGTGTACGATCATCCTATTGACAATCTCTATTTGGACATCAGTTTGGGGATGGAAAGTCATGGACTTAGTGAGTTTGGTATCCAGCATCTACCAGAGACTTGACCAAAATACACGTAGGAAACTTTTGTCCCAATCTGAAACAATGGATTGTGGGATCCCAAAGTGTACCCACACCACTCAAAGAAGAGCTTAGCAGTGGCATGTAGGTTTTAACCCTGTACAAAAATTACCTGCATACGAATTATAAAAACAGAAAATAAATAATGGCAAGAGCATAACACATAAAGAAAATATACACAGAGATTTTCCCCCGGATCCCAAAACTGGGACTACCAGATTGATTTTTCATTTGTTCCTTTCAATGTTACAATACATATATATACATGTCGAAGCATCCATAAACCCCAATCCATTAACCCTGGATTAGAACATAATAGTAGTTCCCTTGACCAGATCTACAAAATACCATGGACCGAAAACCATCGTGCCCAAAACCATGTGTGAAATCCATGCACAAAACGATAGGTAGGTCCACCCAACTAATATAGGGTCCAAAAAAGATTTCCCCAGGGCCTTGCCCTGGACACTGTAGAGGGGGGCTACGGCCCCCCTCAAACCCCCAACAGGGGGGGCTACCACCCCCTATGTCCCCCCAGTTGTGCATCGGCGCAACGAAGGGGGAGCTCTTCCCCCCCTCTAAGCCCCTGGTTTAAATATTGGGGCTAGTTGTGGAAATAATATAACACAACCCAACATGGCCTCTACTGTGATACTCTTCTTTCATGTGGCCATAATGGCCATCTTAGAGAATTTGTCGACCACCATGAAAATGCAGTCATTGCCATGCTTAGTAGAAGGAAGGATCAACATGTAATCCATGGAGATGGATTCCCAAGGTTGACTAGGAGTAGGTAGAGGAGTATATAAGCATTGCTTCTTGATGGTTGATTTTCAATGGCGTGGATAGTACAAGATTTATTGTACCTCCCAACATCCTGACAAAGGTTTAGCCAAAAAAAATACTTCTGCAATACTGCCACTATTCTCTATACTCTGAAATGTCCAGCAACTCAACTATAGTGCACCTCCCAAATAATATTGGCACGTTCACTTGAAAGAAAACATGTGTCCGAGGTGGCGTAACAGTGAATCTTGGAGCTGAATATTTGGAAATTTCTTACCTTCCAAGAGTGTCTGGTATGTGTTTCCGAATTCGGGATCACTCTCGTAAATATGCGACCACTTCTAAGTCTCGTGCCCATAGGTGTCAAGCACAATGATCAGCGCCATGACTAGTGGTCGGCTAAGGTAGTCTGCAACATTATTGGTGTTGCCCTTTGTGTACTTAATTTTTGAATGGAATTTCTATAGGTATGTGGACCATTTCTGACGGAGATCGTTCTACAACTTCCCTTGTGTCTGTATGAACTACAAGGATTGGTGGTCTAAGTGGATGACTGTTTCCTTCCCTAGAATGTAATGCTTCCATTAATGAGAGGCTTACACAATGGAATACATTTATTTGTCATAGGTGGGATACTTTCAGACTGTGTATGAAAATGTCTCACTATGGTAAGCCATTGGATGCCTCTGTTGAGTAAGAACTACACCAATAGCATAGTCGGAGGCATCTGTCTCAATCTCAATCTCAAATGGTTGTTGCAGGTATGGTAATGTGAGCACTGGTGCAAAACATAGGCGCTTCTTCAACTCAGTAAATGCCTTATGTTGGCTTGATGGGCCTTGACCCAGGTTCAACGTTAGGCAGCCAAAAAAATCCCTACACTACTGGCCCCTTTGGCATCAGTCCACGCAGGGCAAACTGAAGTCTCACCCGAAGCAGTATGGGGGGATGCAGGAACCAAGTTTCCACACCCTGAGATGGTTGTGATGCTGATTTTCTACCTTAATCCCTACTTTTGCACAAATCGATAAGCCTTTGGGGCTTATTGATATACTTCCTCTTCCATCTTTCAAAACCTCCACGAAGGTATCCGACTATCCTTCGCGCAACCCTAGATGATGATTCAGGCACTTACGCGCCTCTGTAACTAGGTTACTGTCTCGTTTCCCAAATTATCTTAAGTATTAGCCAACCTTAACCTGCAATTAAGATTATCCTTGCATAAACATATATTATTACTTGCATTCATGTAACAGATGGAAACATATATTTTCGCGCATCAACTTAACATTATATCTTAAACCCAACATTCAACATATCATAATCGTAACATTTATAACAGAAGTAAAATAACGCTTAAAAAGATGGAAAGTGCACAGTAAGTTCAGAACAATTCTCTTTATTGATGATTCAAATTTCCAATACAGACTCTAACTTCCCTGCGCACACAGCTGCAGGGGTCCGCACACTCAGTTTTGGACTTCTACCCTAGGCCTCTGTGCACTCAATTGCAGAGCCTCTTCCTACGCTAAGACTCTTGCTCTTAGCTATCACAAACCTATTACATCAATGATTCATGACTACTGAACTCCAAAAACAGCCTTAGACTCTTCTAAGACTTCCCTTTTTATACAATCCCATGGTCTACAGACCATGAATGAATCTCCAAAATCGACCAAAGCTATCTAGAATAATGGCAGAAACCCTTTTTGAATTTAGATATCTTTGTGCTCTAAGACCACAAAATGCGAAGAATTTACATTTCTTTATACAAAATTCAGGTCTTCAACCCCAAAACTTGGGTTTTTAACCCCAAAATTGACCCCTAAGGGACCCGTTCAGTGCTTGATAGTCAATACAAAGTCTGTAGGTCTCATCCTTCTTTTGTACCAATACAATCGGGCTCCCACAAGGTGATGAGCTTGGCCTGATGCGCCCTTTCTGCAACAACTCCTAAATCTGGCTCTTGATCTCATCATTCTCTAGAATAGAGCATTGATAGATCAGTCCATTGGGTAGAGGTCTGCCTAGGGTTAGATCGATGGATTGCTTGACCTGACAGTGCAAAGGTACCCCCATAGGTGAGGAAACAATTTCCCTCCATGAACATACCCATCTGTTGTTGTGTGGAGGAGCCCTATTTGGAAGCCCTGGCCACAATATTCTTCTTTCCCTGAGGGCGAATCATAAGAAAAACAAATTTCATGATATGTGAAATGATCTTACTGCATTGCTTTGCAGAGATCAAAGAGATGGTGGTAGGTGGGGCTACCTTTGGTATCCCGTACAAATTATTGTTGGAAATATTGGGGGGGGGGTGAATCAGTATTCCTTTCAATTAGTATTATTATTAATCTTTCAGAGCATTAGTTAATCTTCAATTATTGTCAGTGCTTCTACAATGATAGAAGTAAACAAAAGGAACACAAAAGCACACAGTTTTTAAGGTGGAAACCCCCTCCGGGACAAAAACCACCTGAACACTTTTCTAATAATTCTTTAATCTTAAACTCCAATTGAAAATAAAGCTCCAAATTCCTAGAATCTAGAAAAGCATTCTTCTCCAGCTCCCATTGGATGGACACTCCAATGCCTGAGATTATTCACTAGTCAATGGAACAGATGCCCCAACACCCAATGAGCTACAACTCACCCTAGCACTACCCTACCACCTTGAAGTTTTCACAGGCTTGAACCTTTTGGTGACTTCATGCACCACCCTACCACCCTAAAGAAAAATAAAATAAGAATAGACTACCGTACTAGGGAAAATGGTCCACTTTACAGTGATATAGAATGATGTAGAAGAAGAATACAAACTAGACCATAACCCAAACTATGACACAACAACCTAATGATGATCCTAGACCTCCTGACACTGCCTCTTCAACGCTTGGCAGATAAACACTTGTACAACTTTTACAATGATGCTTTTACAATGACTCTGTACAATGATACTTTTACAAAGACTGTATGCAGTGCTGCCCACTTGAAGACTTCATGTGGTGAACTTCTTGTTGTTGTTATGCACCTTGATTTCTACTCTTGTCATGCCACCCTTTCTCACTCTTCAGAACATTAGATTATGCATTGAGTCTTCTCTTGATGAATATATAATACCTGCAAAAAGTCTTCAAGGAAATACCCATGACATGATAATAGCAAAACTTACATCATCCTGCAGAGCATATGTCAGTGCTAAATAAAAACTACAAATTAGAATACAAATAACTTAATGCAATTAAGAGATGAACATGAATATACGAAAGAAACTTACCTGGAGCTTACCTCTGCTGCATCATTTTCCTGCACTTTGCTCTTTTCTGCCCTAGAAAATCTGGTCTTTTGCACCCCTTGACAACACCTGATCTAGGTTTTTTTTTTTGGCCATCTAGGAGCACGATATTGAATCTGATGTATCTCTATGATTTCAGATCCCCAATGTGTACTCTTCGGTCTTGTAGTATCCCTCTGATTATTCTTTCCAATGCCATAGGTTTGACGCAATTTGGATTCTTCAAGGAAAGGTTATGCCCAATCTCTCACAATGACCTAATTATGGACTAGTTCAATAGAACGAACTTGTACGGTGTGCCACATGTCACTGTTTCTTCCTTCGGCTCTTAAACTGATACAAAGAAAACTATAGTTTGTGCACTATCCACCACTTTTTATAGAATTCCAATCCGCTTCTAAGAGGGAGAGTTATGACGATTTTCCCAAGGTCACCTCTTTGATATGAAATTCGAGAGCCTTCCAAAACCCTAATTTCCACAGATCATATCTACCAAAATATAGAGAACCAAGATCTGAAATTTGGTCACAACTTTCATCAGGTTTTTGGCTTAAATGGGTTTTAATTTTAGAATCTAAGACTTTGCAGAAATAAAGTTATTGCGAAACTTTCATGATCACTCCTTTTGGAGGATATATGAGATTTCTTTTATAGAGTTGAGAGGGGCTTCTATAGAGAATGTTGGAGGGATTTTAGGAGCTTAAAAAATTATTAATTATTTACTATTCAATGACAAAAATCAATGATAAATTCCATCCCACAACCCCATGGGGTTTTAGCCCACTAATTGGGGTTACTAACTTCAATATTGAATAACTTACAAACCGTGAGGAATTACGCGGAGACCTATATATTGATAGAAAGATATTTTTGAGTAGAGTATTCCTATAATGGTTATGAGACAATAAACCATGAATTATGATGCTCAATGTGCCATGGAATTTCAGGGTCATCCTTGGTTCTACTTTGGTTGACATCAATGACAACCTCAGATCATCTTTAGATTAAAAATCTCCCCCTTTGGTAATGGCAACACAAGTACTCTCCCTATTATCAAGGCACCTCTTCTTACTGCCTTCTCTCCCCCTTTGACATCAATGGAAAAGGGTAACTCCCCTTAACAAACAACCATCCTTCAGACTTGTACACACTTCCACTCCCCCTTTATTTTCTAAATGAGGAAAATCTAATGAGAACTTGAGAGAATCCCAAGCTTCTAGTGAAGATATTCAAATGCTTCACGAGGTAAAGGTTTAGTGAAGATATCAGTGATTTGTTCTTTTGTACGAACATATTCAAGTTTTATATTCTTTTCAGTGACTTGTTCTCTAAGAAAATGATATTTGATCGGAATGTGTTTTGTTTTTGAATGCATGACAGGATTCTTGGAGATGCTGATGGCACTGGTGTTATCACAGAAGATGGGAATAGGTTCACTGAATTGTACTTCAATAACTTGCAAAGCTTGTTTCATCCAAAGGACTTGAGTACAACAAGCTTCCATTGCAATGCATTCTACTTCTGCTATAGATAACGAGATTGAGGTTTGATTTTTTCTCAACCATGATATGAGACAACCACCTAGATAGAATGTTGCTCCACTAGTACTCTTACGATCATCAACGCTTCCTGCCTAATCTACATCTGTCAAGGCTTGAATAATGAGATTGTTGCCCTTGGGATACCACAAGCCATATTTTTTTGTGTCCTTTAGATATCGAAGAATTCTTTTGACGGCAATGATATGTGATTCTTTTGGTGTTGCTTGGAATCTTGCTACTTGTCCAACTGCTTGCATAACATCTGGTTGGGAGGCTATTACATATAGAAGACTACCAATAATATATTTGTACAACCTCTGATCCACATCCTTAGATGAGTCGTATATGCTCAATTTGCAACCTGTTACCATCAGAGTAAGGACGGGTTTGCAATCTTCCATTTTGAATTTCTTGACCATTTCCTTGATGTACTTGGCTTGACATATAAATATTCCTTTCTCTTGCCCTAAGAAGTATTTCAACTCACCAAGTAAAGACATCTCGAACTCACTTTTCATATTTTTAGCAAAGCTCTTACTTAGTCGATCATCATTGCTACCAAATATTATATCATCCACATATACCTCAATGATTGTTAAATTATATTTATCTATTTTTACATTAAGATTGCTATTAGCAGTACCTTTCTTGAACCCTTGTTGACGTAGATATCCATCAAGATGAGTATACCATGCTCTGGGAACCTGCTTGAGACCATACAGAGCCTTCTTTAACCTACAAACATAGTCTTCGTTTTCTTATAGTGCATAGCCTTTACAAACCAATCTTGCTTTGTTCCTGGTAAACTGTAATCCTTCAATTGTTTTGCTCCCTCGAAACCTTTAATGAAACTACCATCTTGTTCAAACTACCTTCTTGTCAATCGTAGACTTGTACCATATACTGCTGCATAGACTCCTCCTCTACAAACATTAAGGAGTAAATAAGCCAGATTGTTCAAAATATTGAGTCACCTAATAGGCCATCTTGACTTGAGTCATTATCTGAGGCAACTGCTAATTCCTCATGACCTTTTGCTTTTACAAATCCTGAAAGCATAACTGTTGAAAACTTGTTATCTGCTTTCTTCCTGTACCTATTTCCTTTTCTATTGATCCGGATTTAAACAAGAATGCAATAAAATATAGAGATAACCATAAAGACAAATATGCAGCGGAAATAATACCTCAATTCATTACTGTAAAATACTGAAATATGCTTACAAACAGAAATGGAAATAAACCAGCTAGGGCGATGGTAGCTTATCTCTGAGAAGAGATGTGGTGGCTACATGCCTCTGAACTGTCTTACAATGAGGCTCGAAGGCCTATTTATTGTTGAGAAACAATGGAAAACCCTTCACATTCCAAAACCTAACCCTAGAAGATGAAACGCCAAATTGTGGGCCCCGTTTTTGGGTAAGTTGGTACATCAACTTCCCGGGGTCGCGAATTGGTCGTACTATCTCCGTTTGACATGCATGATAGCCCGTTGGAAAGATCTCTCCGAGGACTACGACGAAAAAGATGATTTTTTATCAGAAAAATCGCTGGTGGTGGATTTCCCAAAAAACATCGTTTAGGGCCTCAAAACGGCTCCGGAAGTTTAGGACCCGAAAAACTGCTAAAAATAGTAAACTGTGCTATAATTAAGGAAGCTGAAAAAAACTGTAAAAAGCATTAGAGGGGATCCAAGTGGAATTAGCAGGTGGCCACCAATATCCACCTGGATCATTCCTCCCCCCTTAGGAAGCAATGGTCCCCATTGCGTTGAGTTCCTCCATGAGATGAGGGAACTTCTGCTGCACTTGGTCCTTGGTGAGCCACTTGCCCTGGTGAAGGAGTTGTCCTGCTTTGACAACTCGATACAATTGGATATTCTGCTGGCGAGTGTGCTTGATCTGTGTGTCCATGATCCGATCAGTTGCAGCTTGTTCAATGCAAGCTGGATTTAACTCTGTGGGTGTGAGTTGTTCTGCAATGTCGGATGTGTCTAGTAATGGTGGAAAGTATGGCCGAAGGCGGTCGACATTGAACACCGGGTGCAGGCCAAGGAATGGGGGAATGCTGAGCTCAAATGCATTCTCTCCCACAGCCTTGGTAATGGTGTAAGGGCCATATCGGAGTGGTCTGAGTTTCCGATAGGCTCCGGTAAGGCGTTCCTTTTGCAAACGCAACCAGACTTTGTCGCCCACTCGAAACTTATGTAGCACCCGATGTTGATCATGTCGCTGCTTGTACTTGGCATTTGATTTCTCCAGAATGTCATGGACCTGCTGGCGAATATGTTGGATGTGCTCAATGAAGTTGTTTGCCTTATCTGTTTCAGACTGGACATGAGAAGAATCTGTGTGAGTAGCTGCAAATGGCATGGCCACATCGATGGGACATAGTGGCTGGAATCCCAATCCCACCTGAAAAGTGTTGTGGCCAGTCGAGCTGTGGAGAGCCCGGTTGTAGCTGTGCTGAACATAGGGGAGGCTCTCGTCCCATGTGCGTGGATGCTTTGAGTTGTACATGCATAGAATGTGTACGATCATCCTGTTGACGACCTCAGTCTGGCCATCAGTTTGAGGATGGAAGGCTGTGGACTTAGTGAGTTTGGTGTCTAGCATCGACCAGAGGCTAGACCAAAATGTACTGAGGAACCTGCTGTCCCGATCCGAAATGATAGACTGTGGGATCCCAAAGTGTACCCATACTCGTTCAAAGAAGAGTTTAACAGTGGCTTCCGCTGTGATATTCTTCTTGCAGGCCGCCATAATGGCCATCTTCGAGAACCTGTCGATGACCACAAAAACACAGTCATTTCCATGCCTAGTGGAAGGGAGGCCTGACATGTAATCCATGGAGATGGATTCCCAAGGTTGACTAGGGGTAGGCAGCGTGGTATAGAGGCCTTGCTTCTTGATGGTCGGTTTGGCAATGGCGCAAGCAGTGCATGATCTGATGTACTTCCTGACATCCTGTCGAATATTCGGCCAATAGAAATATTTCTGCAGTACAGCCACCATTTTTTCAACCCCAAAATGCCCAACGGCCCGACTGTAGTGTGCTTCCCAGATCATCTTGGCACGCTCGCTTGAAGGAACACAAAGGTGACCCAGGTGGCATAACAGGTCGTCCTGGAGGTGAAAATCTTGAACATGTTGACCCTCCAAGAGTGTCTGGTATGTGTGGCCGAACTCCGGGTCGCTTTTGTAGAGCAGTGGCCAATCAGAAGTCTCGTGCCCACAAGAGTTGAGCACGGTGGTTAATGCCATGATCGGTGGTCGACTGAGGCAATCTGCGACATTATTGGTGCTGCCCTTCTTATACTTGATATTCAAATGGAACTGTTGTAGGTATGTGGACCACTTCTGATGGCGATCATTCTGCAATTTCCCTTGGGTCTGTATGAACTGCAGGGGTCGGTGGTCTGTGTGGATGACCGTTTCCTTCCCCAAAATGTAATGCTTCCATTGTCGACAGGCCTGCACAATGGAATACATCTCTTTGTCATAAGTGGGATACTTCCAGACTGTGTCTGAAAGTGTCTCACTGTGATATGCCACTGGATGCCCGTGTTGAGTAAGGACTGCCCCAATAGCATAGTCAGAGGCATCTGTCTCGACCTCAAATGGTTGTTGCAAGTCTGGTAATGCAAGAACTGGTGCTGTGCAGAGTCGATCTTTCAACTCTATGAATGCCTTCTGTTGAGATTCAGACCAAATTTTTTTTGCTTTCGCTCCTCCCTTGGTGACCTGACTCAAGGGCCAAGTGATATGAGAAAATCCCAACACGAACCTGCGGTAGAAGTTGGCAAGGCCTAGAAAGCTGCGAAGCTCTGTCAGAGTTGTTGGAGATGGCCAATCCCGAATGACTTGGATCTTGGCTGGATCCACATGCACCCCCCGTTCATCAATAATGTATCCCAGATACTGAACCTGGGTCATGCCAAAAGTGCATTTCTCCAAATTGGCACATAACTTGTGTTGTCGCAGTGTTTGGAGAACCTGTCGGATGTGGTGGAGGTGCTCTTCCCAAGTCTTGCTAAAGATCAAGATGTCATCCAAGTATACCACTACAAATGAGTTGGTGAATGGCCGCAATATGTCGTCCATTAGCCTCATGAAGGTTGCAGGAGCATTCGTCAATCCGAAAGGCATAACCAACCATTCGAAAAGGCCCTCCTTGGCTTTGAAGGCAGTCTTCCACACATCGGAGGGTTCGATTGGTACCTGGTGATATCCTGACTTCAAATCGATCTTGCTGAAATATTTTGCCCCCTTTAGTTGGTCCAGGAGGTCATCAATCCGTGGGATTGGGTACCTATTACGGACAGTGATCTTGTTCAGCGCCCGATATTCAATACAGAGTCTCCAAGTCCCATCCTTTTTTTGTACTAGCACGATCGGGTTCCCACAGGGCGATGAACTCGGACGGATGTGACCTTTTTGCAGCAGCTCGTGAATCTGCCTCTTGATTTCATCGTTCTCCAGAACAGAGCACCGATAGATTGGTCCATTGGGCAGCGGCGAACCTGGGGTTAGATCAATGGAGTGCTTGACCTGACAGTGCAGAGGAACCCCTGCGGGGGAGGTGAAGATGTCCTCATACTCCTCCACGACCTTGTCCATCTGTAGTTGTCATGCGGAGGGGCCCTGTCTAGAGGTCGTGGCCACCGTCTTCTTCTTTTCTTGAGGGCATATCATCAGGAAAACAAACTTCCTGGTTTTGGAAATGAGCTTACTGCATTGTTTTGCAGTAACCAAAGAGATGGCGGTAGCCGGTGCTACCTCTGGTATCCTGTACAACTTATTTCCCAAAGTAACAATAACAGCACGGGGCCTTGACTCATACACAGCATGTCGCTTCCACAAGTATGGTTGTCCTAATAACACATCACAAACTTCAAGGGGTGCAATGTCACACAATACCTCATCCGTGAAGGGCTTGATGTTGTATGGAAGGCGACACTGTTGGCTCACGCGAAGATCCCGTCCTTGGTGCAGCCACCCAATGGTGTATGGTTGTGGATGCGCTGTGGTCGGTAAGCCCAGCCGTTTCACGACCTCTGCCGAAATGAGGTTCTTTTGGCTCCCGTTGTCGACAATGAACTGTAGCGGGGAGCCCTTTACCCACATCTGGGAGTGGAAGAGGTGCTCCTCCTCCTCTGGATCTTCAGGTTCCTCCTTCTGGATCTTCGTGGTGGCAACAGTGGCGTTGGGCTCCGCATCGATAATCTGCTTCCCTTTGTCATTCCCCTTATCGAGTTCTGACTCAGAGTCAGAACATGCATCTGATTCTGAAACCTTTAGCTCGGCCACCAGTGACTGCTTGGCCCGACACTCACTTGTGTTGTGAGTGGAGCTCTTATGAAACTCACACCACTTTCCGGTGTCCTTTTTCGGCTTCGCGGCGCTGTTCTTTGCTTGCAGCTTTGGCAGCCTCAAAACGGCTCCGAAAGTTTAGGACCCGAAAAACTGCTAAAAATAGTAAACTGTGCTATAATTAAGGAAGCTGAAAAAAACTGTAAAAAGCATTAGAGGGGATCCAAGTGGAATTAGCAGGTGGCCACCAATATCCACCTGGATCATCTATACCTTCTTATTCCTGCAATGTCAAGCCATGTGCCCATAGTTATGACACTTGAAGCATTCAATGTTGTCCAAAGGCGATTCCATTTGATATCTACAACTGCGAGTGCAATGGCCATAGTTATGGCATTTGAAACATTCAATATTTGGCCCATCTAGCACGTATTCTCTTCTGACAAAATCATCATGGAACCTGTCTCGTGATCCTGCAAACTTTCTTCTAAGGTTTTGCAGATAATGATTGTACCTATCAACAACTTCACAATCGCTAGCCATATGGCCATAGTTAGCACATAAAAATAAATAACCATTAAATAAACGAACATACCTAGAATATTTTTCATTCTTCTTTGGAGGCGGCATTGTAGTTTGTTGTGGTCCTTTGTTATGGATTGCTTTGGTCTTGTTCTTTGGAGTTGTAACATTCTTCTTTGGCTTTTCACTTTGATCAACTTCCTTCTTAGAATCATCCTGCAGAGCTGTGGAGCTTGTACCTTCGTCAACTGGAGCTTTACCATATTTAATTTCCTTCATTTTTGCTTCTTCATATGTCTTATCTTGTAAGTGTTCTTTTTGCGATCCCTTGAGTTTATTGATCTCATCATGGGTCGCATCAAGTTCTTCTTGATTTTGAGTAAGATATTCTTGAAACCATCTTTTCAATATCTTCCTTCTTTTTTCTGCCTCCTCAACTTGTAGCTTGAGAAGAGTGGTCTTCTCTAATTCTCTATTGAGAACTCGTATCTATTCCTTCTGCTTCTGATTTTCATTCCCTGAGACTGCTTATTTCTATTGAATATTTTTCTAATTCCTTTTTCTTTTGGTCAACAACAGATATGTATCTTTGATCAGATTCCTTCCTTTCATTAGATTCCTTCCTTTCAATTTCTGCTTCCTACATCTGTTGTGTGATCCTGCTAATCTCTGCAAATTTTGTGTTGAGTTCTTGTTGCTTCTGTTGGACTTCTCTCTTGAGGTCTCATGTCACTGTATTATTGATTTCTTCCAATGCCCTTGAGCTGTTGGCATATTTTTGGATGGTGTTTCCCTTCTCCACTTCCTTACGCAGTGAGACTACTTCGTCTTCTAATGCTTCCCTTTCTCGGTTGCTTTCTTCCAACTTCTTTTGAAGTGACTCTTCAATACATTCGTGTTCTTCAACTTCAATTTTGAGACCTTGAACTTGTTCTTCAAGAGTATTGGAACAAATCTTCTCAGCCTTGAGCTCTTCTATAAACTTTATTGCCTCCTTAGAAAGTTCTTCTATCGTCAACCCTTTTTCTTCGTTGTTTGATACCTCTTGTTTATTGTTCTTGGCCATAAACAATACTCTCTCATTGGTTTCTTCTTCATTCTCATAGTCTTCATCAAATGATGGGATATCTTTGACATTTGAGCCACTAGCATATATATTCTCAAGCTTGTCCCATACATTTTTGGCAGTTTTACAACCCAACACGTTATGATAAGCAGATTCAATAAGTCCACTGATAATAATATTCTTTGATTTTGCATCATTTACCAAATTCTTCTTACCTTGTTCATCTGCGGTTGGTGTAAAGCCATTTTAAACAGTGTCCTATACTTTGTAACCTTGCGCCAAGAGATAGACCTCCATTCTTCCTTTCCAGAGTGCATAATTATTTTCATTGAATAGAGGTACACCATTCTTGGTATGCTCCATGATCTCCTTCCAGTTGTTAAAATGCTATTGAAGGAACCAAGCTCTGATAACAATTGTTGGAAATACTGGGGGGTGGGGGGGGGAGAATGAATCAATATTCCTTTCAATTACTATTATTATTAATCTTTCAGAGCATTAGTTAATCTTCAATTATTATCGGTGTTTGTACAATTATAGCAGTAAAAAAAGGAACACAAATTCACACAGTTTTTAAGGTGGAAAACCCCTTCGGGGCAAAAATCACCTGAACAATTTTCTAATAATTATTTAATCTTCAACTCCAATTGAAAAGAAAGATCAAACTTCCTAGAATCTAGAAAATCATTCTTCTATAGCTCCCACTGGATGGACGCTCCAACGCCCGAGATTCTTTAGTAGTCAACTGAATGGATGCCCCAACACCCAATGAACTACAACTCACCCTAGCACCACCCTACCACCATAAAGAAGAATGGACTCTAGTACCAGGGAAAATGGTCCACTTTACAATGATATAGAATGATGTAGAAGAAGAAGAAACACTAGACCATAACCCCAACTATGACACAACAACCTAATGATGATCCTAGACCTCCCAACACTGCCTCTTCAACTCTTGGCAGATAGAAACTTGTACAATTTTTACAATGATGCTTTTACAATGACTATGTACAATGATACTTTTACAATGACTGTATGCAGTACTGCCCACTTGAAGACTTCATGTGGTGAACTTCTTGCTACTGTTCTGCACCTTGAT
Organism: Pinus tabuliformis; assembly: GCA_031772625.1. Taxonomy (NCBI): domain Eukaryota; kingdom Viridiplantae; phylum Streptophyta; class Pinopsida; order Pinales; family Pinaceae; genus Pinus; species Pinus tabuliformis. The sequence continues at coordinate 633,756,268 of CM062819.1, read as the reverse complement.
TGTTGCTCTTGTCATGCTACCCTTTCTCACTCTTTAGAACATTATATTATGCATTAAGTCTTCTCTTGATGAATATATAATACTTGCAAAAAGTCTTCAGGGAAATACCCATGACATGATAATAGGAAAACTTACCTCATCCTGCAGAGCATATGTCAGTGCTAAACAAAAACTAAAAATTAGAATACAATGAACCTAATGAAATTAAGAGATGAACATGCATATATAGAATATAATTACCTATAGCTTACCTCTGCTGCATCATTTTGCTACACCTTGCTCTTTGCTGCCCTAGAAAGTATGGTCCTTTGCACCCCTTGACAACACTTGATCTAGTTTTTTTTTCCTTCTAGGAGCATGATATTGAATATGATGTATCACTATGATTTCAGATCCCCAATGTGTGATATTTGGTCCTATAGTAGCCCTTTGATTCTTCTTTCCATTGCCATAGGTATAACCCAATTTGGATTCTTCAAGGAAAGGCTATGCCCAATCTCTCACAATGACCTAATTATGGACTAGTTCAGTAGAGCTAAGTTGTACGGCGTGCCACGTGTCATTGTTTCCTCCTTCGGCTCTGAAATTGATACACAGAAAACTACATTCCATGCACTCTCCGCCAATTTTTACATAATCCCAATCCTCTTCTCAAAGTTAGAGTTATGACGATTTTCCCAAGGTCACCTCTTTGAGATGAAATTTGGGAGCCTGCCAAAACCCTAATTTCAACAAATCATATCTCTGAAAATATAGCGAACAAAGATCTAAAATTCGGTCATGATGTTCATCAAGATTTCGACTTAAATGGATTTTAATTTCAGAATCTAATACTTCAAAAAAATAAAGTTATAGCAAAAATTCTACGATCACTCCTTTTGGAGGATATATGAGATTTCTTTTTATAGAGTTGAGAGGGGCTTCTATAGAGAATTTTGGAGGGATTTTAGGAGCTTAAAAAATTATTAATTATTGACTATTCAATGACAAAAATCAATGATAAATTCCATGCCACAACCCCATGGCGTTTTATCCCACTAATTGGGGTTACTAACTTCAATCTTGAATAACTTACAAACTGCAAGGAATTACGAGGAGACCTATATACCGATAGAAAGATATTTTTGAGTAGAGTATTCCTATAATGGTTATGAGATGAGAAACCATGAATTATGATGCCCAATGTGACATGGAAGTTCAGGGCCATCCTTGGTGTTGCTTGGGTTGACATCAATGACAACCTCAGATCATCTTTAAATCAACACTTATTGCCCAAAGTAATAATCATAGAGAAATGTCTAGACTCATATATACCATGTCACTTCTACAAGTATGGTTTTCCTCATAATATATCACAAAATTCAAGAGGAGAAACATCACAAAGTACCTAATCTGTGAAGGGATTAATGTTGTAGGGAAGGTGACACTGCTAGATGATGCAGAGATCCCATCCTTGGTGAAGCCACCTGATGGTGTACAACTACAGATGTGATGTAGTTGGTAGAACCATCTGCTTCATGACCTCTGCTGAAATGAGGTTCTTTTGGCTCTTTTTGTCAACAATGAACTGAACCGGAGAACCCTTCACCCACATCTGTGAGTGGAAGAGGCATTCCTCCTCCTCTGGATCTTCAGGCTCATTCTTCTATATCTTGTTGGTGGCCACGCTGGCACTGGGCTCCGTGTCAATGGTCTGCTTCCCTTTGTCATTCCCCTTGTCAGGTTTTGACTTAGAGTTTGAACATGTGTCTGATTCGAAAGCCCCCATCTCAACCACTAGTGATTGCTTGGCTTGACACTCACTTATGTTGTGCGTGGATCTCTTATGGAACTCACACCGTTTTCCCATGTCCTTCTTTGTCTTCAGGGTGTTTTTATTTTCTTGCAGCTTCGAAAAGTTATCCTAGGTTGCCCCACCTTGGCTTTGTCTTTTTATCTGTGCTTTGGGGGTGCCTTTCCCTTGCTTTAGATTCACAAATCCAAAGTATCACTTCTGTTGTTTAAACTTCTGCTCAATCTTGAGAGCGTATCGGTACACCGTGCCATGTGAGGAGATGTCCAGGAACTCCATCTCATCCTGGATGTATCTATGTAGACAGTCGTAGTACTCGAGTACCAAATGTCGCTCATAATCCTTAATACTCAACTTTGTGTGAAGGGTATGAAAAACATTGGTAAACTTTGGTACATCTTGGTCCCTTCCTTGCCGTAGTATGGTCCAATTTATATATTTATCCTCATAGCTATCGAAAGGGTAGTACTTCTCCTTGATAGGGTCCCAGAACGAATTACGAGTGGGTGCGACTGAAAATAGTGAGGGTTACTTTCATCCTTCTTCTCATTTTAGGTTTCCCACCTATCCTTGATGTGGGGGGCGACTTTGAGAAGTGAAAAATTAATCTTTTCTCAATTGGAAAAATCATGAAAAAAAATGTCCTTCTAGTAGATTTAACCATTTATCTACGGTGTCTGCATCTATCTGACCTTCAAATATGGGGATGTTAAAATTAACTTGTACCTTAAAGGGCGTGGCACTTCTAGAGTGGCTACTGGAAGAAGATGTGTCACCTTTGGGTAGCCGTTGAAGGATATGGGAAAAGTTTTCCATCATCGCGTTCCTCTGCGCTCAAGGGATTATTCAAGCAATATTTTGAAAGGATATCCTACCTCCTCATATTTTTTATCTTCTGCCATTGGAGGTCGTCAGGATTTGCAAGGATGGTCTTGCAAAGGTTCAACCAGTTCGAGCCCTAACTCCTTATATCCCGGCCTCATTGGGGAAATGCAAAGAAAAATAGAGAAAGAGTATACCACTCTGATACCATTGATCCAAACTTAAACAAGAATGTAACAAATTATAGATATAACCATAAATACAGAGATGCAACAGAAATAACACTTCATTTCATTAATATCAAATATTGAAATAAGCTTACAAACATAATGGAAATAAACTAGCTTGAGTGATGGTAGCTTATCTCTGAGAAGAAATGTGGTATCTACATGCCTATGAATTGTGTTACAATGACGTTCGAAGGCCTCTTTATTATTGAGAAATAACAGAAAAATCTAAACATCCCAAAACCTAACCCTAGGAGAAGAAGCACCAAAATTGTGGGCCCTATTTGGGTAAATTGGTAGATCAACTTCCCGGGGTCATAACTTTGGCATATGATCTCCGTTTGACGTGCACAATACCTCGTTAGAAATATCTATCCGAGGAATACAACTTTCAAAAGAAAATATCAATGAAAGACTCACGTTTTCTCGGTTTTCCCAAAAAATGTCGTTTAGGGCTTTAATCCGGCCCTGGAAGTTCAGGACCTAAAAACATGCCAAAAATACTAAATTGTGCTACAATTCAGGAAACTAAAAAAATGAAAGAGAAAGTGTTGGTAGTCCAAGTGGACTAGGTCGGTGGCCACCAATATCCACCTGGATCATCAACCCTCCATCGTGATTCCCCCTCTTGATGTTGAGATGACGGATAGTTATCTTCCTGTCATCATCCATGGGATCGATATATTTGGACTCTTTAGGAGTTTCCTATTGTTATTCTTTTGAAACTTCTTTGGATGACACTTAGGTCTCAACATCAGTATATGTCAAATCTAATATTCATCAGTCCAACCCTTCTAATGATGCACATGTGAACCTCTTCCCTCATGACGATGCTTCAGGTAATTCATCTTCATCATGTGGTCCTGCTTCCTCCCATCCCCCATCTTTCATTCTGATGAAGACATTATGGAAGCCTTGACCACCCCTAATTATCCTTGGGATGATATACACCATGCTTCATATTTCCTTCCACAAAAAAACCATGATCAATATGTTTTGGAGTCTAAAGACTTCATTCATGGTGAATTTTATTGTTTCAAAAATCCCATTCCTACATACTTTCGAAGAAGGTAATATGGCCAACATCTCACCTACCATTAAGATTAACATCTCAAATAAACCAAGGGTTGAAGAAAATATCACCTTGGGGGGGAATGCACCCTAGAAGAAATTGACGCTTAAACTAAGTTATTCAAATAATTTCATGATGTTTTCGCTTGGTCTTATTTTGAGATGCCCGGACTCAATCCTGCCATTGTTAAACATCATGACACATGGCCTGATGCCATTCCTCTCCACCAAAAGAAAAGGCCTATCCTGTTGAAATATGTAACTAGGTTCAATATTCATAATGACATATATAATGTTGATTTTATGTATTCGGTGAAAAGAGAAAAATAAATTTATTATTATTGTTTTTGAGGCATGGTTTCATGGTCAAGGGAAATTTATTTTAGTTCAAGCTCCCATTAAGAGCTTATAAGATTTGTCATTGAGTCTATAAAGTCAAAAGAGCCATTATCATGTATGAATAACCCTTCTTGGGCATGTTACATATTTATTTGAGTCAATGTGAGTCTAAAATTGTAAAGGAAACCCCTCCAAGATCAAGGATACAAGCCACAAGTCAAGTCAGCCTAGATACTTCATCAAGTCAGCCTAACAAGAGAAGTCGGCTTATTTTGGAGCCTATCAATGCCTATTTAAAGGAGGACTCTCTCAAAGGAGCCATTCAAGGCAACACAAAAGTTCGATCTAGTGACAAAGAGTCTCATACGATAGCAAAGAAACAATAAGAAAGGAAGAACGAAAATCAGAATTGTTTGGGCATGTTTTGAGACATATTTTTCACACATGTGATACGCAACTAGGGCACACTTTTCAGCTATCATAGGACAAAGATTACATTCACCATAGAAGTCAAAACTTGGGTAGAAAAGGAGTCATCTTGAAGGCTGAGTGGTTGAAGAAAAGGTATCTCACCAAGTGAAGAAGAAAGGAAGGCAATTTCTCCATTATCTTGATCACACGTATGGTCTAAGGTTTTTGCAGTTAGTCTAAATTGTAGATATAAAGTTGCAGGTCCTAAAAGGAGGCCTAAAGAGAATCTATTGTCATTGGAAGGTTTTTTTGACTAAATTTGACTTTTTGGAAGAAAAGGGTTCATCAAGGAAAGACATTGACTTGATATTGGAGGGGTTGTGGTCAAGGATCTAGGTCTTAGAATTCGTTAATTGAATATTCTAGAAGAAGAAGAATTCATTTGGGTTTTCCTCTCAAGATTGGAGAGTTTTTGGCCCTAGTTTATCACCTACATCTTGTGTCCTATTGTCTCATTTTTCTATTGTTTTGGTAGCTTGTTGATTATAGAAGAATATTAATAATAATAAAAAGAAGAATCTAATCAAATAAAGTAAAAATACATCACAATTAGTTATCATTGCTAGAGAAATCATCCTTACACTATTTCCATAGATTTCTCGACATGTTTTCAGAGATAATGTTACAAGTGAAGGAAGGGAAACTTAATAAAGGACACTCAAACACTCAAGGGAATCAAAGAATCAACAATACCCTTTCATCTCCAAGGATAATTTTGAACGAAGACACATTCTTCAAGAAGAAACTTTATATAACCACATCATCAAAAATCAAGAAGGCAACAAATTGAAGATATTTTCATCAAGGAGTATCTTCTCAAGTAAGTAATTTTATGTCTACATCTAAATCAATCAAAATGTCTTTTTACAGGGAGAGCAACAAGTGGGTTTGGTGAGTTAACTTTCTAACATGGAAGAAGAGGACCTATTTGATCCTCATAGAAAATGAGGTTGTGGAACATGTTAAGGGCTCAATATCTAAACCTCCAAGCAATAAGATCAAACAATTTCAAATTACATGAAAGGAGAAGTAAGGGCTCAAATTACTCTCATTAAGTCCATCAAGTATCCCCTCATATCCTATGTATCAAAGTTGGAAACAACTAAAGAGATATATGACAAGTTGGTGGAACTATTCTACGTGAGTATTGATGGAGAAGTAATATCACTAAGACAAGAACTCTACAAAATGAATATATCCAAGGAAGAATAAATTACCTCATTTATTAGGGTGTGAGAAATAAGATACCAACACTAAGAGTTGGGAGAAATAATGTCTGACGGGGAAATGACTACAATAGTGCTCAAAGCACTACCAGAGGAATGGTGCAACTTCACATCAAATATCTATGGAAAGAAGGAAGCTATTTCGATCAAGGAACTATGGTCATTATGAAAAATTGAGGAAACCATACTGAAGGAAAAACTTGATGTAGGATCAAGTGAACAAGCATAAGCATTTTCTACCATGACTAAAAGAAAAGGGACGTTTGGGAAGGTTAGTCCTCAGAAAAATAAGAAGAATATGGCCAAGGTTCAATGTTATGGTTTTCATGAGTATGGGCACTATAAAAGAGATTGTCTGAAATTCAATAAGGACAACAACAAAAGAGGAAGGAAAGAAGACCATATCATTGAAGAAGTGGAAGAAGCGGAAAATAAGAAGTCCAAATAGGAAGAAGTATGATATCTCTACTATGATTGAGATGATATTCTTCACCTAGTTCTTTTCAAGTCTTTGTTCTTTAGTTATTGTATAAATATCATGGTACGAATCATTAGAGGCACCATAGGATGCATCATGTTAGGAGATGACATCATAAGAGGCATACACTATGAAGCAAGAGATCGGGACATCATAAGAAGCTTGCAAAAGAGCTGAAGTAGAATTCTATTGCAGTCACCTATAGTGAAAAAGGAGATCTTGGTAATCTCATTAGAAGCATAAGTAGTCATTAAGGATAGAATTCATATAGCATATAAATTGTCATATATCATTTAAGAGGAACATTTGCAGGATGAGGATGATCAATATCCTCCATTGAATATTCAAAAGAAGATTCACCTATTGAAAGAAGCAAGTGTCTCACCGGGAATTCCACCTTGTGAGGTATTCATGGGATACTGGTATGATGACTAAGAAATGAAGCACGCTAAGATGATTGAAGAACCTTCAATCAAGGAAGCTATCGAAGGAAGATGAAAAAAAGAAAGAAATCAAGTATGTATGCATGTATTAATAAAATTGAGTCATGTCATATAGTTGCAGTTAGCATGGATATATGCTCTATCTCATCAGCATGATCAAGGAAAAGATCCTCCTCCTTTGAAAGGATGCATAAAGGCTTGGATAAAATAATAAAATCAACATAATAAGTCCTCATATGGAATATGAGGTGGTTGATAAAATAAAGGAACTATGGATGGAAGTTTCTAGAAAGTAATATGTCAAGGAAGAAAGGAAGAGATCATGAAAGAATATGAAACTATGGAAAAGGAAATTAACGTCCAATGACTAAAATATTTAACTATGATATCTTAATGGCAAAGATATGAAGACCCCAATAAAGTCTGGAAACAGATGAGACCCTTGACATCGTATATCTTGGAAATGTGTCAAATATATGTGCGGAATGTTGATGTTACAACAAACAATTGTCATGATGAAAATACCATCACAAAGGTAATTTTGATTTAATTTTCATTCTTATTTTTGCAACAATATCTAGATGGGCTAATGCAGGCCTACCAAAGGAAGAGCTGTAAATGTCATCTACAACTAATACTCATGTAAATATCCTGAAGGAAACATGATGTGAAGAAGGTAGGAAGGTATGAAGGAAGGCCAAATATGGACTGATGGACCAATTTATGATAAAAGTAAGGATGACATGACTAACATGATTCATGAATGAAAGTGATGAATGTTCGATGCCCTACAAAGAAGTCCCAAAAGATGTAGGCTCCATAACAAAGAAGAAATTCATGAAATCAAAGGAGGGAGTCCTACAAGCAGCTGGTTGTCCCATGATCTCCACCTAGAGAGTTGTTGGAAGCAAATCCCTGGTTAAGGGAAAGATTGGTCAAGTCCTTGGTTAAGAGGGAGCTTGGGTTGATTCCTTTTATAGGAGTAGGTACATTCCTTCATAGGAATGGGTATATCAACCTAGTTAAGAGGGATAGATAAACACATAATTTTGTCTTCACTTGGGAAGAAAGAATTGAGGATTGGGTAAGAATATGGCATCCAATACTCTTTGAGGATTTCGTAGGGCATCCAAGATAAGAGTTGTAGTAGAGGATCGATATTCTTTGAGAAATGGGAATCCAAGATAAGAATAACCTTCATGGAACATACTCTACGAGAACCCAGGTGGGGTATGTTCCAGAGAGACAATGGTGATGGTGTATTTTAATCATTGGTCTCGTTAGAATTATGCTATGATATTATGGAAAGATAGAGTTTTTAATAAAGACCTTGCTATGCGACAATACTAGATGATATGAAGCTAAACAGATGGGTTACCAATTTGACTCTTATGAGAATTATTCAAATTGATAATGTCCAAGTACCTTGTATGGATTATGAATACCTCCCTATTTAAGAGGGAGTATTGAAATATGTAACTGGGTTCAGTCTTTATAATCACATATGTAATTTTGATTTTATGTATTCAATGAAAAGAGAAATCTAAATTTATTATTATTTTTCTTGAGGCTTGGGTTTCATGCTCAAGGGAAATTTATTTTAGGTCAAGCTCCCGTTGAGAACTTCTAGGATTTGTCATTGAGTCTATAAAATCAAAATATTCATTTTCATGTATGAATAACACTTCTTGGGCATGTTACATATTTATTTGAGACAATATGAGTCTAAAATTGTAAATGAAACCCCTCCAAGATCAAGGATACAAGCCACAAGTCAAGTCGGCCTATTTAAGAGCCCAATAATGTGTATATAAAGGGGACTCAACCTCTCTCAAAGGAGACATTCAAGGGAACACAAAAGTTTGATCTAGTGACAAGGAGGAGTCTCATGCCATAGAAAAGAAATGATAAAAAAGAAAGAAATAAAATTAGAATTGTTTGGGCCCTTTTTGAGACATCTTTTTCACATGTGTGATCTACAACTAGGGCACACTTTTTAGTTGTCAAAGGATGAAGATCACAGTCACCATAGAAGTCTAAACTTGGGTAGAAAAGGAGTCATCTTGAAGGTTGAGCGATTGTAGAAAAAGTATTTAACCAAGAGAAGACGAAAGGAGGGCAATTTCTCCATTATCTTGATCACACGTTCGGTCTAGGGTTTCTGCAATTAGGCTGAATTCTAGACATAAAGTTGTAGGTCCAAAAAGGAGGTCGAAAGAGAAGATATTGTCATTGGAAGGTTTGTTTGACTAAATTTGACTTTGTGGAAGAAACGGGTTCATCAAGGAAAGGCATTGATTTTATCTTAGAGGGTTTGTGGTCAAAGGTGTAGGTCTTGGAATTCGTCAATTGAAGATTCTATAAGAAGAATAATTTGTTTGGGTTTTCCTCTCAATATTGGAGAGGTTTTTTCCCTGGCTGATCACCTACATCTTATGTCCTATTGTCTCATTATTATATTGTTTTGGTAGTTGGTTGATGATAGAAGAATATTAATAATAATAAAAAATAGAAGATAATCAAAGAAAGTAAAAACACATCACGATCAACTATCATTGTTAGAGAGATAATCCTTACACCACTGCCCTAGATTTCTCAACATATCCATCCTTCCAAGCATGACGTTATTAAAGCTTAAATCGATAAGATCAAGCAAGATAGATTCATTTATCCCATTGAGTACACCATAGGGGTGTCTAAACCTGTTCCTATTTTGAAAAAACAAGGCATCATTCGTGTCTACTTGGAATTTCATGATCTAAACAAAGCTTGTCCCAAAGACAACTTCCCCACACCTTTCATTGACCAAATCATTGATGAGTATGCAAGACATGAGGTCCTTCCACTTATGGATGGATTCTTGGGGTACAAACATATACATATTTTCTTTGTCAATCAACATAAAACTGCCTTTACTAGTCTGTGCAGAAATTTTTCTTGCAAGGTTATGCCTTTTGGTTTGAATAATGATGGGGCCACTTAAGCTTTTGGCATGTGAATTTGAATCCATTTCATTCAATCATGTTCCTAGAGAACACAATAATTATGTATATACCATTTCAAACAGTATTATAGATTGGAATTTATCACATGCATATACAAGAAGACATCCATAAAGAAAATAAATGGCGAACCACATCATCAAAAATGATGCATAATCATATTATGCATCAAATTATCAATTATAGAGTGTTTGGAGTCCATTACTCTAAATATTTCTGACATTCCCATAGCATGCTATCACCATACATACAAAAATGGGGGCACCTATGCTCCTATGCTTAATTACTATCCTCTAGAGGGTCATGTAACAATGGGGCCACTCCCCCATCTTGTAAGTATCTGACTGCCTAACCATCCATAGTTATGCACTTCATGATAGCTCATCACTCAAAGGGAATACTCATACATGCATATATGTACTGATCTTCCAATTCGTGCCACCCACGCTCTATCACACTGGTCAGTACCAAGTCAAACCTATGACGAATATCCTCCTCTAATGCATCATTATTTGGCCTTTGTTGTGATGTCAATCCCCTTTGATCTGTAGCCACAGGTGCTGCAACTTATACCACATATCTAGTAGCCTTCAACAATGTTATATTTTGCATGCCATAAGTTTTAAAATTAATACCACAAACATATATTTTATAAACTATACATCCAATAAAAATATAGCAACTATCACTTACCATATGGTCCCCACGCTCATCCTGGTGGAAGTGGTAGATTAGGATCCCCCTAAAATTTTCATACCACTGTATGTATAGTCATCTATGAAAAGTGGCTTCTGATCCCAATGAGAAAAAAACTTAGGTTGGAACACACGCCTGAATCCACCTCCTTCGGCCCGATGTAGTAGTTGTCCCCAATGATGTATATTGGGCTCCTGTGGGTCCCCATCACGGATCTTCACATGTGTTCATATGGTGGGGATATTCTCAAAGAAGAATGAGAAGATAACTATCCCAAATGAACAATTATCTTTGGTATGTTGCATCATGCATCATCTTCCTTCCAATAATGGGGTGGAAGTCATGGCTACCCAATATCCGCACCACCACTGTGGTTGTAGCCTGTGTCTCAAGTCTCTCCAAATCATGTATCTGTATACTTGTTTCTTTTACCCGAGTATCTAGTACACAGTGACAATCCACAAACTCCCCAACATGCCTCCCATGAGGAAGCACTAGATGTATCTCTCCCACCACCCCCAAGGGTGGAAACCCTACCAAGAAATAATGTCTTAGATAGTGATCTTGATCTTGTATCCCTTTATAAAAGTGGCTCACCATCTCTCATCAATGGGTTCTCCAAGAACTTGAGAAACCCATACCATGCAAATACCCCTTTAACAGTTTGGTTCCCCTGAATCTTAGTGCGAAGATCATCAAAATCTCACTCCTGCAATATTAACTTTAACTCTTCCATATGTGCAAAATACCATCATATTTTGTCAGTTCATAGTCATAACATACATTTTTGGACTTCAACCTTGGTTTTGAGGAGACCCCCAACATTACTTTTCCCTTAGGTCCAGGACACATTTTTTCCACCTAAAACTGCCTTGGATGCACTTTTCAGCCTTTTCCTGCCCCCCTAGGGCATAAAAAAAGGCCCAACAAGTGCATTGTGATCATGAAGGAGAGAAAGGGTTTCCCACATCCAAATTAATCCCTCATCCAAAAATTTGATCCACATAAATCGATGAGTAAGGCTAGGCCACCTACCTAAAAGCCGCAGATATGAATTCCAATGGTTAGTTTTCCGCTATGAGCTCACCAATATTTAGGGCCTCCTCCTCCTCTCCAAATTCTCCAATAGATAAATGTGAAAATGAATTGGATTTTGGGACAAGGATCTCTTTTATAGGAAAAACCCTAGTTTTTCCATTGGCCATTACGAGCAAATTGTAGCTCAGTTTGATGAACCGTCAATACTGTTGGAAAGCTCTCACCGAGCCTTATAATGGGTCTCTCTTCATTTTTGGTAATTTGATACTTCGCCAAGAAGACATTTTTTCCATGAGGTCTCATTTTTCTGCCTATTAAAATCGAATCTCTTCATATGAGTCACCTGTACTCTGGAACCACTTTGCCTCTGCACTTGTCAAGTTTCATTGTGAGTAACCATTATTTTCTCATGCTTTTGTGGTCCCCTTTGGGCTTACCCCATGTGGCAGCATCATGGAGTCACCCTCGTTTAGAACATCAAATATGATTCACCCCTGCATCCATGGAGTTTGATAAGAGTCCCACTAAGTCTTTTTGTAGTGCAATACCCCTCTGCATCCCATTCATCCCGTTTTTCTCACACTTGGCCTCCAACTATTTTGATCTATCTTTGAAAAGCCTCCATTTGAGTAATTAACCATCCCCTCTAGAATCAAGTCAGTCACTACCAGTTCAACCATACATATTATGCTCTGACAAGTGAAGTCATCAATCCACCACTCCTCTTATTCCTCCATCATCATCATTGGTGTCAATCTATCAATCACATTACTATATCCCTCATGCCTTTGTTGAGGAATCCTTATTTCCTCAACTCTGGCAGGTGCTTATCGACATCAACACATCTACTCCATTATAGAAGTCTAGAGGGTAGTGTACCTTGGTCCCAACTTTCATCATTGTTTGGTAACTCAGATCAAGAAAAGTGAATCATTATTTCCCTTTGACTTGGTTTTTTTCGTGTGCTTGACTTCAACACATCATCACACATTCAATATTCATATACTCGACGATCCAGTGATCTTGCATATTGTACCAGCCTTTCCCTGGTGCATGTGAGATGTTCTATACCTCATGACAGGGTGGCCCTTCAGGTAGCCACCCACATGCTTGAATGACAACAGATTATCATCCAACCTTAGATATTGTTCTGTTGATTTGACTGGCTCATTTTCCGCCGATCACAGAACCCACAACATGCATGTTTCCTTCAGATAGCCCATTGAGATCTTTAGAGCCCTTTTTTTCAGTAGGTATTCTTTGGTTTTGATCTCCCCATCCTCTCATCCTAGGGGGGGATTATGTCTCACGCACTCAGATCATCAGATGTTATTGTATCTAGTCCTGACCTCTATTTTCTAGGCACATTATGAATATAGGACCCATTGTATCACTTTTCGGCCCATTGATGCGAGCATATCATGTATCATGTACTATATTACTCAGACCCACATTTGTGGGCACATCATTATTATGTGTACTTAGTGTTGTTGGGAAAAGTATCCAATACGGAATGACCCTATCCCACTCTAAGGGTGATAGTACCTCAGCAACAATCAAAGCAAAGCTATTCGAGATTAATTCTTTATGAGATGTAAGAGAGGGGAGAAAGAGATCCACTAACCATTGTCTTCCGCTAATGATTGATCCAATCTTCTCTCTTTGCTGCTTGCTCCCAGCTCCTTGCTCTTTCACTGGCCCAGCTACACCAAGATCCTGCAAAATAACAAGAGGGAGAAACTACAAGAAGCATACATTCATAATTGATTCAAGGATTAGAATAAATCAAATATACAAGTATCAATACGCCATTAAGACACATGCATATAGAAGAACCTCAAATGCTTTATTAATGGAAGAAGTAAAGTTCATGAAGTGATACAACCATAAAAGGCCCAATCCAGCATCACCTCCCAGCAGAAAGAAATCTCCTCTTCACCTCCTTCAAGCAAATCACCCAATAGTTCTATACTCAAACCAACAACACTTCCTTACATTCACAAGATTCCAGCCTCCCTAGACCTCATGAGAGAGCTCTATATATAGGAGATTTGGAGAAAGGATGTGTCAGCTTGTAGCTGGCATGAAGCTGACTAGTGTCCTCTCCCACTTCAGTTATTCTTCAGTTCTTGAGTCCACTTGGAGGTTCTTGCTTCCACTTGGAGATCTAGACCCTCTTACTCATCACAAGTCGAATTCCCTGATCCAAGTGTCATTTTGGAAGCTTCCTGGGCATTGACACCTTGAGGAATGACTGTGCCACTTGGCCAAACTCGCCCAGCGCAGGTAGCCTTCTTTGCAGTTGACATTCAGCGCAGGTACACAGTGGAGCAGTTGACATTCAGCGCAGATGCTCAGTGGAGCAGATGACATGATCCAGAATTAGCCTGTTTTTGAGTGTTTTCAGGTGGAGAACTGATATTTAGTGCTGTGGTTTGCTGACCTTGTTCCTCTAGGGGTAGGAACAACATGTTTAGGGACTTTGGATCCCTTAGATTATTGAAATTTCATGCTTCATGTTGTAAGGCACAAAAATGTCTATAACAGTTGCCCCCTAAAGTATGAGGTCGTTTATCGGGTGAAATGCTTTATCAGGAGGATCCGAAGTTCATTCAATCGCTGAGAGGTGACCTGTAATAAAATACAATACAATACATTATTTTTCATTCTGCTTTCATGATCTAGCTGAGGCGGGCATTCCCATGCTCAGCTTTATAAATTCATTTTGGTACATAGAACAGACGATCGTCTGATGGTAGACTGATAATTCTCTGCTGAAATTATCATCCTTTGAGTAGGATGATCATCTGCTGCAATGATGTACATGTTAAATGTCTTTATATTTCCTGAATATATATCGCAGCCCGGATGGATGAAACTAGATCCGGGGTCTTCAAACTCGTTCGATCTTCACTCTAAGTACAAGTCGATCCATGTGAGAATTGCGCTGAAGTCGAACATGGAAAGACATCGCTTGATTACCGGTCAATAATGTAAACCGTTAACAAGCGCGAGAGGAATCACTGATAATGATAATGACCCTCAAGGTACTGCAGTACAATTCACGTGGTGTGAATAAAGGACTTGGCGTCGAACACCATGCAAAATCTTCTGGTCGAAGGTCATTGATGTATACCTGTCGCCGGAAGTGAGAAACTTGCCATTGAGGCATGCAAGCTTCAAAGTACTGAGGGGGGTGTTCCTAGATCTACTTCTTGGTTAATGAGCTGAAGTCGACAAGAAGCGATCCGTCAAAGGAGGGCCTTAATGAATCCCACATCATTGACACGGAACGGAGCTAATGATTTTAGTGGAGGTGAAAACAATCTGTGAAATATGATTCAGGGTGGCGATCATGGGTGGATGAAGGATAATGTATGGCAGTGGATGGGACACGGTTGACTCTTTCTGAACAAAATCTCTTGAACATAAAACGACACTGATGCGATGGATCGGTAGCATTACCCCAAATGTGGATGGTTTGGCGAAGACCATGGTGATGAGACCGGTGAATGAAACAACCCAACCTGATGTGTTACGGAAGAAAAGTGTCATGTTCAAGAGCGACTTGCTACCATTAAAGCGTTGAGGTTCTCCCAATTTTTCCCCAGTCATTTCTGACCAGTACCTCTTTATTTTTGTCAAGCTTGAGGAGGATAACATATGCTTGTTCTATAACCTGCCCTTCGGGCAAGCCCATCGCTATGTTTTAACGAGCCTAGCGATAGGGAAACTCGTTCTCGTCTAAAGACAAGTTTGTCGCTATTTAATCATTTTAACGAGTCTAACGACAAGGAAAACTCGGTCCTTTTCATTTTTAGAGAGTCTGAAAAGGTACAGAAAGTTAACTCCAAAATTCCTTTTTCGTCATCTAATCCCTTAAGTCCGAAAAAGTATAAAACAATACAGAAGGGATGAGTTTTCGATAACTTTAACGAGCCGAATAAAACAAGCGCTCGACCTTTTTGTGTAATAATCCCTCAGGTCCCAAAAGATTAAAATCTGGAGGATGGATAGCTCTTCCGGTCCTTTTAACGAGCTGGAAGGCCAAAACTCGGCAAACTTTTCATATTTTACGAGTCAGATGAAAAGAGCTCAAAGGAGACTCGTCTTTTGAGGAACGAGTGATAAACAGGGATAGCAGCAGATTCCAGGTACAGGTTGGAATTTTCCAATCACGGCAGTGTCACAAGGATGGCTAAGTGAAATCACTCTTCGCAGCTGTTCCTCAAAATGGGTAAACAATCATATGGAGGTGAACGATCGGCCAAATGAAATGGAGGTGGCAGGTGCAAACACGACCAAGGCTTTTTATGACTAATAAATTTACGATCACAGATGGTTATTTACCGTTACTGGGTTCATTTTTTAAAGAGCTTGAATGCGCCAAAACACTGCTCAATGCTTATGTTTATTTTTTAACGAGCATGAATTCCGCGTTAAAACTGCTCGGATCTCGCTTTTCTATTTTTTAACGAGCATAAATTCCGCGGTAAAATTGCTCGATATACCAGTCATAAGATAAGAATGTCTCTTGTGAGATAGCTATTTTTTATGGAGCTTTATCTCACGAAGCTATGCTCCTAATTTGGCAAATTTTGACCTTTGCCCCACATCCTTTCTTTATGCAAGTTCGGAAACGATTAATCCAAAAAACAGATAAATAACCGCTCTTTGCTTGCACTCCAAAAGGTTTGCATGCCCCCAGGTATAAAATACAATTTCAAGGCTGCCCCTCCTCTCCCCCACCTCTGCTTTTCTTTGGGTGTTCACAGCTACTTGTCGTCTTGCTAGTCTAATGTTAACGATACTTGTCTTCTCGTTATTTTTAACAGGTCTTATGCGGTACTTGTCTTCCCGTCAGCCCAACTTTTGACAGCTCTTTTGCAAGATCGCAAGAGAACAGCTACTTGCGACAAGAGAGCAGCTACTTGCGACAAGAGAAGAACACTACTCAAAGACAAAACATTGGTGTTATTGAGGGAGGCTTGCCTCTTTCTGGTTACCCAAAGATTGTTTTGTTAACACCATCAAACGAAAACATTTCCTCGGCACTGTCTACCGAAGTAGACAATGGTGAATGACCTTTGTCAAACAAGTAACCTTAACAAAAGAATCTTGTTCTAGAACAACCCCTCTTCCTTCCACGGACGGGGTACGGACTAGTCATATTCTTTCGCGAAAATTCTACCTTATACCCAAGGTTTCCTCTGCCCGAAGCAGACCAGGATGCATGCCCCCTGGGTTCCAGTCCCATCTTTCCGAATCACTCGCACTCATCGGGAAGGAGGACTGGGGATGGAGACATTTCTTGAGTGAATAGACCATTGAGGGTTGGTATGTGACTATTTGCGATGCGTGATCCCGGAAATGAAAGTTGGTCTACGAGCTTGACCATTCTTCCTTCGTGTGGAAAACACATTACTCTAAAGAGTGAGGAGACTATAGCTCCCATGCAATATATATAGTCTCGTCCAAGGAGTAGGTTATAATCCAAGGGTCCTTGAACAACCATCACGTTCATTTGAACGGTCTTCCCTTTCAATGTAACAGGCACATTGGGGAGGATCCCTAATGGTCGACTGGTTCCTTTATCAAAACCCGAGAGATTTCTTATCTCAAGCAAAAGCGCCGGGGAACCCAGTGCTTTCCAAGCAACAGAGGAAAGGATACTCACAGATGCCCCTTCATCAATGATAGTGCCAGCCATTACCATTCTATAAATTTGGACTATGATTCTGAATGGTATACTGGCTGGCAACCGGGGTCTGCCTAGTTGGTTCCAATCAAAGGACACAACCAAGTTGCTTGGCGGTGGGACCGAATACACGGCCAGATATGACCCTGACGATGTTCCTTCCTGCGATAAAGGAATGGGCGCATTGCCCTGATGCTCATCAGAGTCGGTGTTGATGAAAAGAATCTGTATGGTGTCATCCTTATTCTCTTCAGTGAGGGTGTCATTTGAAGATGAATCTTCAGTGACGGTGTCATTTGAGGATGAAACCTCTGAAGGAAGAACCGGGTCAACTGCCGTATCGACCTTTGGACTTTCGTCCGGTCTGGATTCAGTAGGTTCATTTTCAATGACTGACGCTTCAGCTGACCACTTGAGCGGGTCGGCTGTATTTTCAACCAACGAAGGACTTGGCACGAGTTTTTTGTATCCAGGAGGAAGTCTCAACGGTGAAACCGGGCGATCTTCCAAAACTCTCTTCGCTTCGTCTAAGAAGGGACAACGGTGGATGGCGTGATCGCCTTCACACAGTCTGCAGGGGAATCTTGCTCCCCCTCTTTGTCTTGAACCTTCACTTTCGCTGGTTGACGGTAAGCATTCAACATGACTATCAGAGGTTGATGCTCCCGAATTGTGCAACCGAGGGGACCAGTCCCTTAGTATCCGGGGAATACAGGGACAATCTCTATGGAAGTGGTCTCCTCTACATATGACACATGGCGATTTAGGCCCGGTCTGTGCTGTGTGTGGATTTTTGTCAGATGTCTTTTGCTTGCCCCCAGTCGCCTTAGGCTCCTTCTTCTTCTTCTCTCTCTTTTTCTTCTCCTTCTTCTCCATGGGAGCTTGGCTTTTGCCGGCTCTACCTTGCGAAGATGAAGGATTGGAGGAAGAGTTATAGGAAGTTGAACGCTGGTGGGCAGCTCTAGACTGATCTAACTGTTGACTCGACTGTTCAGGAACCATGGTGTTCTGAACTACATTGGTTGAGAATAGCCAAATAGGCAGGCCAATTGTCAGTCCTGGAAGCAACAATGTGGCCATGTGGGGCGCACCAACTTCTCCCCAAGAGGAGAAAGGACTAGGATTTCCATCATGTGGAATTCCTTGGTTGGGGCGTTCCATGTTCTCAACCTACAGATCAACGCAGGAATAGGAGGTGATTATGTTCCGTTTAAAATAAATTTTTATAATGACGCTTTAGACACAACTTGCTTTTTCACTTTTTAAGAGTCGAGAAAAAGCTAAAGATGACTCTAGTCTCCTTCGATGTTTTAACGAGCCCGAAGTGACAAATGCTCGGATGGACTTTTTCAGTTATAGAGTTTGAAAAAGGCCAAAAGAAACTGCTTTGGAGATCTAGGCAGAGGGTGTGCCAAACTTTTCGCAAAACCACAGAATACGTTTTACGGTACGAGTGGTCGATCTTCGTGAATGCTGTGTTCACTGCATTGCGATCAGTAGGGCGGCCGACACGGCTTCCTATGGATAAAGGCTTTGTTCCTATAGGGGTCTCCCAATATATACGCGACGGTACGTGGGAGCACAAGTCCGTATTGATACTTATCGCTTCACCGTGGAGGAATCACCCAACCACTCAACGCTAAGATATCACGTTTAACGATGCCAGAACACGTCTCTAGCTTAGACCTCTATGTGTTTGCGTTATGTTTCAATGCGTTGTTATGTAAATTCAATTTATTTTAAGGTTGATCTTGTTTAGCAGTTTGCCTTTATGGATCACCACGAGATGTATAGTAACACTCCTAAATGCAGTCTAAGATGATAAGCAAGCTTTTCAATCTTTCAACTTTGAAAATCTTAACTACTGAGGGAAAAGAAAGACAACATCTTTTCACACAGATCATAGAGCACACACTAATGCACTTTTTCCTAAATCAACATGCAAACTGTCAAAATGCACATGCACAATGCAGGTATTTCTTTTCTCTTTCTTAATGTTGGTGCAATACAAAAAGAAAGCTGTTGTATAACTTTGAATTCAATTTCAAGTGAAAGCAAACAAGCTTGTCCAAAATCAAAAGACACCTTAAGATTTACTTGTTTCGACACTAGAAATATATAAATTCAAACCATATGACGAAAGCAAAAGCTCAATCAACTATGAACAGCAAACAAACTAACTCTTAAGATCAAAACGACACTTTATCACAGGTCTAGATCTAAGAGGTCACAGCAAGACTAGTTCACTTTCGTTATGGGAAACTGTAAATGATATAAGAAATACACAAAGAACAAATACAGTTTCTTTATACAACCGAGGCGGAATAGTGGCAAGGAAAGTTGGTTTCAGATAGGTACATTGACTGGTAACAGGCTGCAAAAACAAGGGTGAAAACAGGGCAATAAACAGGAGGGAACCCCAGTAGCACTAAGCAAAACTGGTTCAGCGTAGGTAGTACACTGGCAGTTTGACCTTCAGCGTAGGTAGCCCTTTCAGGAACTGCGCTGAAATGCAGACTGCCTTCACAGAGCCTGCACTGAAGAGACAAACTTTCGTTTTTCTCAGTTTCCGGGTCACAGATTGCTCAAAAATTCACAGTTTTTGGCCAAATCAGAAGCTATCAGTCAAGTACACACTAAGGGATGAAAAGGAGGTTGAAAAGCTATCACTAAGAGCTATTTAGAGTCCTTGTGGATCAGCTCTTCAAATCATAAACTTGCCCAGAAACTGAGCTAGAGTAGCTGCCCTCTACTTTGCATTTGAAAGATCCAAATGCAGTTCGATTCGGTACTCCCTTTGTTTATGAAATGAATAGCAAAAACACAAACAACCAACAAGATACGTTCCCCAGCGGAGTCACCAATTTGTTGTTGGGAAAAGTATCCAATACGGAATGACCCTATCCCACTCTAAGGGTGATAGTACCTCAGCAACAATCAAAGCAAAGCTATTCGAGATTACTTCTTTATGAGATGCAAGAGAGGGGAGAAAGAGATCCACTAACCGTTGTCTTCCGCTAATGATTGATCCAATCTTCTCTCTTTGCTGCTTGCTCCCAGCTCCTTGCTCTTTCACTGGCCCAGCTACACCAAGATCCTGCAAAATAACAAGAGGGAGAAACTACAAGAAGCATACATTCATAATTGATTCAAGGATTAGAATAAATCAAATATACAAGTATCAATACGCCATTAAGACACATGCATATAGAAGAACCTCAAATGCTTTATTAATGGAAGAAGTAAAGTTCAGGAAGTGATACAACCATAAAAGGCCCAATCCAGCATCACCTCCCAGCAGAAAGAAATCTCCTCTTCACCTCCTTCAAGCAAATCACCCAATAGTTCTATACTCAAACCAACAACACTTCCTTACATTCACAAGATTCCAGCCTCCCTAGACCTCATGAGAGAGCTCTATATATAGGAGATTTGGAGAAAGGATGAGTCAGCTTGTAGCTGGCATGAAGCTGACTAGTGTCCTCTCCCACTTCAGTTATTCTTCAGTTCTTGAGTCCACTTGGAGGTTCTTGCTTCCACTTGGAGATCTAGACCCTCTTACTCATCACAAGTCGAATTCCCTGATCCAAGTGTCATTTTGGAAGCTTCCTGGGCATTGACACCTTGAGGAATGACTGTGCCACTTGGCCAAACTCGCCCAGCGCAGGTAGCCTTCTTTGCAGTTGACATTCAGCGTAGGTACACAGTGGAGCAGTTGACATTCAGCGCAGATGCTCAGTGGAGCAGCTGACATGATCCAGAATTAGCCTGTTTTTGAGTGTTTTCAGGTGGAGAACTGATATTTAGTGCTGTGGTTTGCTGACCTTGTTCCTTTAGGGGTAGGAACAACATGTTTAGGGACTTTGGATCCCTTAGATTATTGACATTTCATGCTTCATGCTGTAAGGCACAAAAATGTCTATAACACTTAGTTATCTCGGTAGGTATGGGTATGCCTCCCATGCCTCATTTAAGATTATGTACTTACCAATAAAAGGAGACTTTTATCATACAAGTAGGTCTCACCCCCTCCAATCTCAGTCCTTCCTTGCATTAATTCAGCTCTCTCTCTCTCTCTCTCTCTCTCTCTCTCTCTATGACTGCCCTTTGGTGTTTCATGAAAGTGAAAACTACAACGTATTTCAGTCATTTGATTTGCTTCTAAAACTTTTACGTTGGGGGGGGAATCTGTTATCACTCAAAAAATATCCACCTAGCCATTTCTTACTAAGTTTATTGAAATACACCATGCAGGATGAGTTTTACCATGGTAAAACCCACTTTCACCATACGAAATAATTTACTGAATCATTTTCCTAAATTATTTCTCATTAAAATCCAAAAACCCATTAGAATAATTAAATAAATCATTATTTATTTAATATTCTCTTGAAATAATTATTAAATCATTATTTGGTGATTATTTATTATCACTTTTGACTTAATCACCTCGGAATAATTAAGTAAATCATTATTTATTTATTATTCTATATTTATCCCATATTTTCCTTATGAGATAATTGTTAAATCATTATTTAATAATTATTTCAAATTTATACTTGTATTAATCCTCCAAAGTGATTAATATACCCTTTTTATTTGTTAATTACTTTACCCACTTTCTAAATAAATATTTTTGACCATTTTGAATATAGTTTCCCTCTCAAAAAATATAATAAAATACTCACAACAACTAGATTTTGATTTAGTCATTAATATTTTATTATTTTCTAATTCTCAATCTATCTCAATGTTTTGTTATAAATAGAGGGTTTTCTCTCCATTCTTCACCATGACCATTTTCATCGTCCCCATTATCATCTCATAGCATTTGAGCTCCTAATCGAGTTCAAGCATCCTTTGTTTCTTTTTTCCCATTGCATACCACATATTGAGAGAAAGAAACACATTGTTGAAGCACAAGGTCAACAAGAATTCATCCCATGGATGGGGATCTATAGACCCATTTTTGTAATCACTCCTCATCAGGTGTATTGTTCTCAATTAATAAAATTGATAATTCATATTTGACATTGGGTTTTTGCACTTATATTTTTGTTGTTATATTTTCTATTTGCATTATATATTTTTCTGCAAAGTTTTTCTAACATTTTGTTACAGATTTGAAGCATAGACACAACCATGTTTTGTCGTTAGGGTTTGTTGTAGCGGCTACAACCACCCTCCGAATTTTTTCCTTAGCTTAATTTTGGAGCCTCCCTACCAACCATCCTTAGCAGCATATCTTGCACTATCAAGTACATTGGATTCAACTGAGTTTCAGTGGCATGTCGACCTGTGCATGTCAGCTTATTTGTCTCCCTCTCGTAGGCTGAAATTCCAGACTTAGACTATTTTCTGGCTAAGACACTCCCCCAGAAAATTGTTCAATTCTGGAGGGGAACCAACCTTCCCTCCAAAAATTGCACAAATCACCTGGGCAACCTGTTGGGCTCCAGAATTGTGTAGAGCAGTCAGGCAGTCCTCCTTTATAAAATTATGCAATCTGACTCGACACAAGGCCTTAACCCATAAATTGCGAAATTTTAGGAGGCAGTGACCTACTCAGCCCAGAAATTGTGTAATGCCTGACAGACAACCAACTCTTCTCAGCCCAGAAAATTTTCATCCCAGGCTCACAGACCAATGCATGTGCCTTTAGGTTAACTGGTTCCCTTTGGGACCGAGAAAAGATAATTTGCATGCATGAGCTGCTTTTCTCGAAATAGAAAATGGATGCATGCAAAAGGAATCCCTAGATTTGAGGGATCTATTTTTAGCAGTTGGAGGTTACATGCAAAGACCGTTTTAGAAACCTCCCACCAAGTGTCTCTTTTTCCTAGATTTGTGGCATGCGCGTCATAACCTCAATATTATCAAAACTTATGAATCGAATGCTCGAGAGCTCATTCCTCACATTGATCTTACAGCTCTGGCATCCCACATCACATCCAGGAGTCTTTAGCATTTTTAACTTAGATGTTTTAGGGTAAGTATGCTTTTCATGTGTTGCGCTATGTTTCTGTCACTTTTTGTGTTTCGCTTTGTGTGAATATTGTCTTCTTGATTTCAATGAGTGCTTTCTTTCATTTTAATGTGTGTTAGCTTGTAGAAGCATTGTTTCGGTTTTATTTTGCATCTCACTGTTGTTGCATGCATGACACTTCTTTTTCACCGACGGTCACTGTTGCGGCAACCCGCTACACGCACATGCATGTTTTCTCATTTTCTGAATCTTGCACTTACTGTTGGCATGCATGATCATTCACTCTTGTTTACACTTAATTTCACCATGCATTCAGGCTTCTCATGTTTTCAGTCTCCCATCGGCAGGTCTGGGCTGCCTTGAACGGACCTTGCCTTACCCAGCTAGCATTGTGCATTTCTATAAGTGAAGGCTCTGCCTTCCCTCCATAAATTGCGCAAGTCTGGCCCAACACTGACCTCCAAGATTACATTGCATAATTCTGGGAGCTAGTGCCTTGCTGGCCCCAGAAACTGCGTAATGCAGTTTGTTGGTCTGCATGTCACTGCTAATTGTAATTGTGCATTGCGTAGTTTCAGTCCTCATCAGGCCAGGATGGACAGTGAATTGCGTAGTTCGAGTAGTCAGTAAGCCTCCAAATAGCCCAGAATATGCCTTGCACAGTTCTGTCAGTCAGTCTCCCAGCTTCCGATGAAAATTGTGAAATATCCACAAACAGTCCCACAGGTATGTTGCATGTCAGTCCTCCAGTTTGTTTTCGTTTTCAACTGACATATTTCTTGCCATGAGTGTTGATATGTCTCCAGGTATCACAGATGTTCGTCTGCCTCTCAACAACATAGGTACAATGGCTTGTAGGAGAGGAGAACCAAAGACACCGTTGAGAGCGCAACTAGGGATGCAGTCGATCAAGTGTCTATGAATTTTCCTATATATGAAGACATCAAGTTGTTCATATACAAGGATATCAAGATGAAATGGAAGCAACATCACATCAAGCAGCACCATCAGCAAAGCAGAAGGTAGGACATGTGCGTGCGACAAATGCAAGTGGAAGGTTGTTAACATCATAGGGATGGAGCAAAGTTGCAAGTTCAAGCAGATCCACTTGTGATGAAAGCTGCTTTGGAGACTGAGGCTATGAGGTGACAACACAATAAGAGGATCACATGAAGGTAGAGAGAGAAATAGAGAAGGATTTGCAGGTGTTGAAGTGTCAACTCAAGGAAGAACATGAGTTGCACAGACGAGAGACAAAGTTGGAGTAGGAATAGGTACAACAGGAGGCGCAACATCCACAGACTGATGAAACTACACCCATACAGGTTATAGACCCAGCCCAACAACTAGCACGGAGCGAACATGGTGAGAAGAGTCATCGATCACATGCAAGGGTGTTCATGAGCATGGATGTCACTATGCGCAAGCATGTAATCCCACCCATTGGCACACTCACCGAGGCGAAGACAAGAAGCAAGTATGACTAGAGCTGAACATGTATTTCGACAAGTTGATGCGCATGGTCACCAATACACACTTGGATATCAACACAGACACTATGCATCATTATGTTGCTGGTCCAGCTACACTCAAGACGATGATGCCCATGTTATCAAATGAGTTGGAAAAAGGATCCATATCAATGTACCCAGATGAAATGGAGGCAAGAGTTTGCTTTCAGCATGATTTCACCATTGAGCACGCAGATACCATCACAGATGACCAAGCTTGGCATCACTTCGCCACCATTGATCATCGCAAGGATGTCAAAGAGTTTGTCTTCCCACCACTGTCTGAGTCTTAGTGATAGCTTGCATGGCTTTCTCAAGCCTATGTTGTCTCACATGGGTACATGTGTAGATTGTATGTAGCATCTTGTAAAGTGAAAGTCCAAGTGTCGATAGTTGAATGTAATAGTCATGTAGTAGGTGAAGAGTCATGAGGGTAGGTGAAGAGTCACAAAGGGGAATGTCAAGGGTCACCCCACCCTTTGCTATTTATCGAACCTCATAACTCATTGTAAGGGTTTTTGGGAAGCCAAGCTTCCTATAAGAGTATCTTGGAGAAATCTTGGAGAGTATTGTAACGAGCCTTAACTTCTCCATAGTGCAGAGCTAGTATATCTCTTTGCGAGAGCAAGCGGCAGTGACTATAACATTTCATTATCGGGACTAGTGGTTGGTCACGGTTGTAATGTATTATTGGAACTTCCACTTCTTAATATAACAGAGCCAACATGTTTCATGCATATGTTGTTATTGTATTTTAGCTACCTTGGTTACTCTAATGATATATGTATCTGTTTTCTTACGCATGTACTTATAAACTCTTTTCTATGTATGTACGTATGAATCTTACTGAGATTTGTTGTTGGTTTAACCATCACTTTGGATTGTTGGTTCACCTGCCTTCCAGTTCGTGATGCATCTTTTCTTGTGTGTTCCCTTCCAAGCTGCGTGTTTCCACGGGTTTCCAAGGGGTGCACTCACTCCACTTTCTGTGTGTTAGAACTGTTCATGCACCTTCCTTGGCTTGCATGTCACACCCTTGCTACCAACAAGTAAATCCTACTTACCTCTGCGTGCAACCGCAATCAAGGCGATACTGTATGACCCACTACTGGGACTCCCACACCAAACGGTCTGAGGTCTAAACAAATTTGATCCTGAGAGAGAGAGAGAGAGAGAGAGAGAGAGAGAGAGAGATTTTGTTGCATTTTGAATGTATAAAATGAATCAAATTTACTTGGGCATAAAATAATTAGGTTGTTTAAAATATTTTAACTATTAGATTTAATTTTTTTCAATTGCTTTATATAATGTATATATAAAGTTCCTTTTTAACATTTTAACTACTTTATTTCTCTATAAACTTGATATAAATTTATTTATTTTCATATGGACATTGAAATATTTTATTTATGGTTAGAAGTGGGAGTAAAATATTTTTACCACTTCTCCTTAGTATGGACATTGAGAGTGAGATTATTGATGTTTTATTATACTTTTAATTAAACAAATCAAACATGTATATTCATTTTTGTTTTTTTATTATATATTTTATTTATGGTTAAGAGTGAGTGAAATAATTTTGCCACTTCTCCTTAGTATGGCCACTGAGAATGAGAATATTAGAATTGGGCTTGAGGAATTTCCAATTTTTAAATTATGAAAGGCCAATATTTGATAATCTCAAAATATTCTTCGTCTAATACATGATCTAATTGATAATATATAAAGTATGTGAATCACTTTTCGGTTTATTTAGTCTCCTCGTATATCGAATGTATTCAAAGATAATTCATTAAACGCTCGTGTTTTAATTTATTAAAAAATCATTTATCAAATATTGCTTTCTCACTTCAACGTATTTATAAAACATTTTTTTTTAGGTTTTATGTTTTATATCACTTTAATGTTAACAATATTTAATGAATAATATTAATATTATTAATGACATTAACGTTTTTAATATTAATATTAATATTAAATTATGTTGATTGGCCTCATTTACAAATGATGCAAAATGATGCCTTTGGCATATATCAACCACATTTAATAATACTTTAATTAACTTATATTCATTTTTGTTTTTTATTATATTGAACATTTTTTTTAAATAGTTTTGTTTTAATTTTAAAAGGGACACGTGTCAAATCCAAGTTGAACATGGACATACTTACACATCTCTCTCATACTGAGCTATAGAATGAGCCTCTCGACTCAACAAGTTGAAGGTTGAACATTAGTTACGTGAATTACAACAATGCATCATGGGTAGGATCCTTTAACTCACTTGGACTAACAAAGGATCCTTGAACTCAAATTGACAAAGTTCAGGTTTTGTAAATGAATTGCATTGACAACTGACTAATGAATTTCATTGGAAACAATCATTGAGTTTTAGAGATATCATTGTTTTCTTTTATA
Organism: Pinus tabuliformis; assembly: GCA_031772625.1. Classification (NCBI taxonomy): domain Eukaryota; kingdom Viridiplantae; phylum Streptophyta; class Pinopsida; order Pinales; family Pinaceae; genus Pinus; species Pinus tabuliformis. Next base: position 633,729,050 of record CM062819.1, on the reverse strand, counting down.
CTTATTTTCACATTGATCCATATTGATGAGATAAGTAGGACATAGACCTATTGTTTATGGATCATATGTTATCAAAGAAACTAAATTTGTGGCCTTGAAGGAGATGTAGCACCTTGAGGAGAAAATTGAGGGGGTAGAAAGCCATTTCAGCTTGCTTGTCAAAGCTTGAAAGTAGGCCGCCAAAGAGGTGTTTTTTCCACCCAACACTACACCAACATTTGGGGGATCAAAAAAAAAATTCAGAAGAACAAACATAGGTAACAACGGATTGAGAAGCAAATGTTGTAACAACAAACCTTTTCATATTGCTTCTCAGAGCTTGAAAGTGGGCAGCCAAAGAGGTGTTCTTGCCACAAAACACTACACCAACATTTAGGGGATCAAGAAAACAAATTGAGAAGAACAAACAAAGTTAACAACGAATTAAAAAAACAGGTGATGTAACAGTGGATGTTGTAACAACAAAGTCCATAACAACATGTCAATGTTAAATATGATGAAAATGTTGTAGCATCTAATGTTGTAACACCCAATACTATTGAAAATGATGAAAGTGTTGTAAAAGTTGATGTTATAACAACTACTACTATTGAAACTTTGGAAACAATGGCCATTACATCGAATATTGCAACAGAAAATGTTGTAACAATTGTGGGGGTAGAAAGCCATTTCATCTTTCTTGTCAAAGCTTGGAAGTATGCATCCAAAGAGGTGTTTTTGCCACCCAACACTACAAAAGCACTTAGGATGTTCTATCATTTTCTTGTTACATTGAAAATTTCAAAATTTTGATCGAAATTTTAAAAAAATGTTTTTATTGCACTTTGTAATAGTTTGCACGCAAATATATAATGCTTTAATATATTATTTTGTTTTATTTTAATAAATAAATGTGAAATCGTTGCACACTAACTATCATGCAATTTATATTAGTAGCGATTGATGCTTTGGTGATTGATGTCTCCTTGTCTATTGTGTGGCCCCCCACACTTTATCGACATTTAAATTTTGCAACATGGCAGCAACATATCAATTGCGCATCCCCCCCCCCCCCCCCCCCCCCCCCGCCCCCACTCATTACCACTTACCACCTACCTCCCACACAAAAAACCATTCCCATTCTTCGTTAATAAATATTTGTTGCCACCATTTTATTAACCATTTTCCATTTAATTATGAATACCATTGTCCATTTAATTTCAAATATGCCCCTTATTCGAATGTTCATTCCACTACATTCTCACTCTTGTTCATAATTTAATCACTCTTTCTTTTGTCTATCCCCTCTCACCTTTCCTTCAGTCACCAGACATGGAGAATCAAAGTGTAGAATTATAGAAATCCCTCAATGACAACTCAGAAATACAATGCGAGGTACATTTTACATGTAATTATTCTCCTTGCTAAAATGAGTTCAACTAAAGGAAAACAATCTCACGTTTAGTCTGAAACCCTCCCAAAAATTGATGAATTACCATTAGTTGATAGGGAAAGCAGAATAGAAGATACAAACTCATATTTTGACCTATATAAATTGCAAAATTAGGCTTCCCAAAGCTTTCAATATAATAACGATGATTTTTCTCTGTGGGACTCCTTTTTACCCCAGTTTATATTTCCTCAAACTCGTCCTTTGCTGAACTTTGTAGTATGGTGTGCAGAAAGGTACTTACCTAGCGAGAAAACCATAATTTCTCAAAATAGTGTAACCATGTCTTTTGTAACTTCTAAGTCCATTTTAAAAGACCTATGCATATCTTTTCCCATCTCTTTGCACCCATTCTCTAGTGAAATTGTCTCAGAAATATATCAGAAGTTAACTTTTGAAAAAAGAGTGGCTATTTTTGAATTACTCGTGCTTGAAAGTACCGGTTTTCCCACTCACAATCTGTCTTACCCTTCATCAATGTTTCCATAATTTTCAAGACAAATCATATCCATTTTATGTTTTATTTTATGGTATCAGAGCGATGAGAAAGTCGATGGAGTAGTTTTATCTTTTCTGTCAATTTTCTGTCTAGACTAAAACCACAAATCTTACTCAATTTCAACAAGTTTTTATGTAAGGCCATTCATGACCAGTTTCTTAAATTTGGAGTTGAAAAAACTTGCAAATACCAATGAGTACTGGTGTATTTTTTATTATTATTATCAGTCAGACATATTCCCAATACAATTGCAAAATCATGATCTTCAAGGGAATCAATGGACTGTGATTCATTGGACGTCCTTGGTTAGAAGGAATTATGAGGTATTTTCCTTCATTGATTTTTTGAATAATTTATTCATATACACTACAATCTACTGATTAGTGATATTCCTCCAATAATTTCACTTGAAATCTAAAGGATTATGTATCTTAGTTAACAAAGAAGGCTTGGTGATTCGTATTTGTACCAACATTTTATAGTAGTTAGATTGTATGGGTGTGAAATTCCACCCTATCAGTTGCCAGTTTTTTTTCCGCTTGCATTGATTAGAAAAAGCCTCAATGTCAATCAAATTCATTTTTTACCTAGAAGGAAATAGACCTTGTCTAAATTGAAGGCATAGGTAGGGCCATTTATAGTGAATCAGAGATCAACAGAAAAGAGGTAGAACAATTATTGGCACAAATGAGGTTTAAGTTGGGGGTTACTTTTTCATATGAACCCCATTGGGAAAATTTCAGCCATCAAAGTTTAGCAGAAATACCCACCTTATTTTTATGTGTCCAAGCCTGGGATAGAGAAGTTTGCTAATAAGTTCACCTCGGAGGAAAACAATTCGCAAGAAGTGATAGAAGAACAAATTGTGGAGTAGTCAGTAGGAAAGAAAATTTTGGTTACACCTCCAATGAAAGAAAAAGAACTTAAGAGGAAATATCAAATCTTATCAGAGGAAAAAATGGAACAATTGAAAATATACAAGATAAAGAAGACAAATAATATGGAGGGAGTGGCATCAGAAACTATCTCATCCGACATTTCTTCCCCAGCTATTATTGTTGTTTCAAGTGAGCCTATTTTCAGAATACAAGAATTCGATCTAGGGACAAAACAATCTTCTCCTTCTTCCTCTTCTAACCAAAACACCTTTTCTGATTTTTTGGAAATCAAGAAAAAGATTGAGGCTTTGAAGGAAGTAACTTATATCAATTTCTGGAAGCAAACTTATTCCACTAAAAACAGGTTGCTTTCAACTCTTGATACTAAAAAAGGTGAATTTAAGTGATCATTTCTTGAACCTAAAGTTTATGCTCCTAGAGTTGCTGGAAATTATAAGACTTATTTTTATCTTTCAATACTAAACAAATCCCTCTTATAGATCAGATTCATCTACATAAACAAACTTGTGAGATGATATATTCTTGTCTCACTAGTTCTGCTTCAAATGTATCAAAATTACAGAATTCTTTGAAGCATTCTATTGCAGAACTTAAAATGGAAAAGGCTTCTTCTCTGGTGAAGGATGTTAGGATCAAATCACTGGAATACCTTGTAATTAAATTATATTTAGATCCCATAAATGTGGATGTAGCTCAAGAGATTATTAAGAAGAAAAATGAAGATATTCAAGCACTTAAAAGACAATTGAAGTTTCCCACAACAGAGCATCCCCAAACACAAGAAATTGGGGAATTAGATAAGGATAAGGAAACTCTATTATCCTATCTAAATGAAAAAAACATGTAGATTCAGAAAATGTGAGAAAGGTTGGAAGAGTTGTTAAAAGAGAAGACCCAAACTGATAGTGTAGTAATTCCAACAACAAAAACAGGTTCCATAGAAGATATTACTATAGAAAGTCTATCACGAGAATTATCTTCTCTTAAACTAAAGGATGTTGATATTAGAAGAATGAAAGAAAAATTGGATATGGTTCATATGAAAAACATGAATCATGCAATACCTTAGTCGAGGAAATAAATTAAAATGAGAATTTACAAAAAAAATTAGAACAATATTTAAGCAGCTCTAACAGTACTGGATGTTTATCATAGGCCAAAGAACAAAATTGGATAGAAACTATTTCATATGTGTCTAATATTTCGCATCCTATGGAGATTATTGTAAAACAGGAGGAATTGATTGAAAAAGCCAAATAAGCTATTAATGACATTAAAATACAATTTGGAAATAAATTTGGACAAGCAAGTCAAATAATAAAATCTCTAAACATAAGGCCCAGAGAAGAACTAGGAATTGTAGACAAAACAAAATCAGTTATTCAAACTAGAAAAGCTCTCATAAAGAAAACTATGATGCTGAAGGCAAAGGAAAAGTGTGAAAATCTTCAAGTGCAAATCAATAAATTCTACAAAAAAAAGTATATTCTACAAGAGAGAGGTCTTCCATATTTTAAGAATTCATATGGTCAGATAGTAACAAAATACCAATATGAAAGGTTGTTGAACAGAGAGACAGGGTACATGACAAAGTTTGTTGGAATCAATGGAGAGACTAGCAATAAGAATCTACTTCAAATTTTAGTTAGTGACCTTTTCATTTGTTGCAAAATCAAACACCTGTTCATAGTAAAGCCTTCTTTTGAGAATTATAGTGATGCAAATGAATCGTATAGACAAAAGATGGATCTCAATTACCCAACAGATGAAGAAAAGGAGAATTTGGCCAATTTTGTTCAATAAATTTAGCTTATCAATGTAGCATATTAGCAACATATAACAACTATTAAGTATTTCAAGCAACAAGAACAAAGCAGTTTCAAATACACTAAACCTGAATTCAAAAATCAAGAGTAGTTGCAGACATTTTTGCAACGGTTTTCTGAGCAATTTTCTATATTTAGTTAAAAACAATGTTGCGAACATCTTGATAACATCCTTATTTTATCTCGAAATCACAATTTTTTGGCCTAGTCAATGTTTGCTGATTTTTACTGATATTTTCCTCATTTTTTCGATTTTTTCATTTTCTAGACCCTTTCCAATTTTATCCCAATGTCAATGTTCGCAACATTGGTTAAAAGTTGTTTAAACATTATCCAAAGCTTTGTATAAAGAATGTTTTGAATTTAAATATTTTAAGAGATAGGATATTTTATAAACAAATCTATATATACCTTATTTTTGAATAAGAAAGGGTTGATACCTGGAGAAAGTTTTTGTAATATTTTCAACTTGGATATAATCAAAGGTTTATGGTTTTCATTCATGACAACAATTATGTACTTGTGAGTTCTTCTTGTAATTTCATGGTTTGTTTCTACATATATTTGAGAATAGTATAAGACATTGGGAAGTGCTAGATTGAGTATTAATGTCCCTGACATCCCTCTGCAAAGTTATGTTCACAATTGAGTTAGAAATTGAACAATTTTTGTTAATTTACTGCCCATAAATCTTTAGATTGTTTCTTCTATGTTGTACTTGAATATATTTGTGTTGACTATAGAGGTTCATCTATATGTCTCTCCTATTATTAAAAGATTAAATATTTAGTGGGAATGTTTAGCCTTCTAAATTCCTTTCAATTCCTCTCAACTCCTCACATTGATGCTTTAGATTAGTTCTTTAACCGAGGACTGTCTATAAAGATATAACATGGGGGATCAAGAAAACAAATTGAGAAGCACAAACATAGGTAACAACAAATTGAGAAGTAGATGTTGTAATAGCAGATGTTGTGACAAAATATGCCATAACAACATGTCAGTGTTAAACTTGCTAAAAATGTTGTAACAACTGATGTTGTTACTCATTTCTATTGAGAATGTTGAAACTCTTGTAAAAAATTTGATGCTATAACAACTTCTACTATTGAAACTACTGAAACAATGACCATTACAATGTATATTGTAACAACATATGTTATAACAATGGTTGTTATAAAAAAATATGTTGTAACAATTGAGGGGGGAGAAATCCATTTCATCTTGCTTGTCAAAGCTTGAAAGTGGGCAGCCAAAGAGGTGTTTCTAACACCTAACACTACACTAGCACTTGGGTGATCAAAAAAAAATTGAGAAGCACAAACATAGGTAATAGCGGATCGAGAAGAAAATTTTGTAACAATGGATGTTGTAACAAAAAATGCCATAACAACATGTAAATGTTAAATCTACTGAAAATGTTGTAACATCTGATGTTGTAACACCCATTATTGTGGAAACTATTGAAACTACTATAAATATTGATGTTATAACAACTTCTACTATTGAAACTACTGAAACAGTGACCATTATAGTGGATGTTGTAACAACGGATTTTGTAACAACAGATGTTGTAACAATTGAGGGGGTAGAAAGCCATTTCATCTTACTTGTCAAAGCTTGAAAGTGGGAAACTAAAGAGGTGTTTCTGCCACCCAACACCACCAGCACTTGGGGGATCAAGAAAACAAATTAAGAAGCACAAACATAGGTAACAACAAATTGAAAAGAAAATGTTCTAACAACGGATGTTGTAACAACAAATGCCATAAGAACATGTGAATGTTAAATCTGCTGAAAATGTTGTAATAGATTATGTTGTGACACTCATTATTGTGGAAAATGTTGAAATTGTCGTAAAAGTTGATCTTATAAAAATTTCTACTATTGAAACTACTAAAATAGTGACCATTACAACGCATGTTGTAACAATGAATGTTGTAATAGGATATGTTGTAACAATTGAGGGGGTATAAATCCATTTAATCTTTCTTGTCAAAGCTTGAAAGTGGGCAGCCAAAGAGCTGTTTTTGCCACCCAACACTACACTAGCACTTGGGGGATCAAGAAAACAAATTGAGAAGCACAAATATAGGTAACAACAAATTGAGAAGCAAATGTTGTAACAATAGATGTTGTAACAACAAATTCCATAACATATTTTGTAACAATGGATTTCGTAATAGCAAGCCATTTCATCTTTCTTGTCAAATCTTGAAAGTGGGCAGCCAAAGAGGTGTTTCTTAGTAACTTTGCATTTGTGTTATTCTTCTTCTGAGACCTGTGTAATAAAGTTGTTGGTTTCTTTCATTAACAGATTTATCAATGTTATGTGAATAGTTGAGATACTTGTGACTTTTATCTAAGAAAACTTAACGAAGCACTCTACACTATTTGCATCTTATTTTCTTTCATTTCATTCTCTCTATTGTAGATATAATGCATAGGATTTTTTTTAGCCCTATGCTTTAAACCTAAAATTTATTTATGTTCTTCTCTCCATACTACAATGTCAATTTTAAAGGTTGTAATCACAAATAAGTAGGCCAGTTGAATTTATTCATTAATTTCTCCAAAAATTAGTTCACATTGCATCTAAAGGTCTATCGTCATCCTCCCCACTTTTCTAGTTATTTTAGGATTAATAAGGGTTTGATAGAGTTGGAATAGTGAGAAGACTTGTGTTGTAGTCTAGAATGTAGGAACAATTTTGTTTTGAAAAATCACCAAGTTGTGTGCTAACCATACTCCCCATACGACTAGAAAGGGAAGTGTCTAATATATTTTTGGGTCTTTTCTTTGTAACCAGGCCTTCAAAGTTCAAATAGGCTCCAACACAAGCCTACATCATAAATGTTCCTATTATAATAGCCACGTCCCTACATATTTGATTAATTCCTTCAATATATATATCACTACAAAACAAATGTTTTAGACCTCAATACATCCTTCATCCTACCATATGGAAAATAATTTCTAAGACAAGTGATAAGAATCAAGATAACCCACAGTTCTAGCATTCATCTTCATTTCTTCTTTAGGGTTTACATCACAAACTCTAGTTCTTCCTCTATTGCATAACAAAAGCAGTAAAAACTCTCTATGACAATTATATATATGGAATAATGGGTATAGTGTAGACAAAGACATTCTCTTCCCTCTATATAGAGTAGTCAAGGGAGGCCAACATTGGTAAAGTGCACTAATTACACACGAAAGTTAATTTAATGCAGAATATAAGGTCTTCAAATGAAGTGCTCTCTCTCAAGGTATACACGTCAAGAGACTAATCCTCAGGTGGTACACTCTCTAAGCATGGGTTGCAAGTTTCAAGTGCTCTTCATCACAAGGCTTCTTTCTATATAAGACAATCATCTCATGCTCCTCAACACATGTATCTTGGGTCCATAATCAATCCCACGTAATGTGCTCTCAACCCAAGCATCTAAAATGAATCCCATGTAATATGTTTTATTGTATACAGGTTATGTATTACATGGTCTTGCATCCCTCCTTTTACCTATGGTTTTTGGCAAAGGAATTGATAAAGCCATGATTGGATATTGATTTCTAAGGACTTGATCATAGTGAAAGGTTGGTGATTTGGGAGCACAAAAGAAATAAAGCCACACATAAATAAACAACTCAACACACGAAATTCAAATCTACATATTAACGTAACAATATCCAACTATCCTTGATGGGAGTGAAAAACACGAAAGGTATCCCAATGCGTGGTCGATGAAGTTAAACACTTGGTTGTGGGTGCAGGGGTCAGTATCCATGTCCTCTTGCAGCATTCTAAGCATGGGGGGAATAAATGTTAGGCATGTGAAATTCCCATCATCCTTGTTGGGAGCGGGAGTGGGTGAACGTTGTTGGTATATGGAGGATGGATCTCTTATGGTATGGCATGCATATGGGTTTTTATGGCAGTATGATGGGAATTGGAGTAGCTCTGGTGGCCTTCTTGACCTCTTCCGTTGGTTTCCTCTCTGGGAACGGTGGCGCTTTTGCAGTCGATGCCCCCTCCTCATCATTAGGGTCACAGAATTGGAAGGTCTCTTTTTTCATGTGTGGTTTCTGGCTTTTCTAAGTGATATCTGAGATCTGTATCTGGTTATTGGACTTACCCGCAAGCCTTGTTTTGGGTGTTTGGGTAACCTCAATCTTGGTTTTATTCTATGTTTACAAAACTGTAGGTCTACACTACCAAGTAGTTTTCCTCTAGGGTTCTACAATCTTGAAATATTTATGTGGTGGAAGGGTGTTTTTCCTCAGGACTTTCAATCAGTGATTTATCTGCGAGGGGTCAGGGTTGGCGAGTTGATGGTTAACTATTTTTTCATTGGGATAATATCTATGCTTCCTGCATCTCACTTGGTTAGGATTGTAAGTGACTCTCTGGTGTGTTTGGGGAGTCTCTTTGCAGTCATATCACAGGTGTTCTCTATTAATTGTTGGCTCACTTCACATTTAATTAGTGCCAATAGTTTTGATATAGTGTGTCTTGTGCCACACAATTCTCATTCTCTTCCCCTGTCTAAGTGAATTTTGTCTAGCCAGGTGGGACAAGGTTCGCACCTGCAAGAGGTAATGGCGGTAGAGGAGCCACCAAGCTCTGGTCATGGTGGTTGAACTGTAGGAAACTCGAGTTGGGCAGCTTCTGGTGCTCATGGTGGTTGTGGCAGCTCATTGGCCAATCATGGGAGGAGAACCATGCAGACATCGAAGCGGGGTGGAGTGACTCATAGAGGTGGCACGGGCAGACAAGGTAAGGCACGATAGCCTGGGTGTGGGGAAACTACATATCTTCATTGTTTTTTGGACAATTGTCATGATTTGATCTAGTCTGTACCGGACCACCTAGAAACTTCAGAGAGGGTTTTGTGGGAAGAACATGCAGAGCTCATTGCTATGTTGAACAAGATGCATTAATTTCAATGTCATGTTCGGGAGAGCATCATTGTGGTATGGCGTGGTTAGAATAAGCTATCTGAGAAGGTGGAGAAGCCAGAGTCATGGATGGCTCACTTAGAAGAGCACGTACAATGTTCCTTCCATCCCCCTCCTTCTCTAGGGACTATTGTGGACAATCTTGCTTCTATTACCTCTGATGACTAAGCATGGTTATAAGTGATTTACTTGTTTTATGTTTTTTCTGGTGCTTTTGGCCTCCTAAGTTGTGGGCTGTGTCTCTATCTATTCTTTTGTTTCTTTGTCATATGGTGATCGCAGAAGTCAACAAACCTAGTCAAGGTGAGACTACCTGCATTTTGTCAGTGATGTACTTCTTTTTTTATGAATGAATAGAAATTTGACTTACAAAAAAAAAATATCCAACTAAGTTATTGAAAGTCAACTAATGATTCCTTATTCTCCATCCAGATAACAAAATCAGACCACTTTTTTCTTCCATCATATCAAATACCAATTGTGATGGATAATGGCCATATTGTTGCTCCTTTCAAAACATGCCATATGGATAAGTTAAATTGATTAATATCCAATCATTTAATTTTTTGTATAAAATTAAAAATTATATAATTTTAGATATTAAATATACTTACAAATTTGCATGTTGAGGTTTCTAAACCTATCTAGCCATTGTGATGTGTGGCACGATATTTGACAAGTCTAGCCTTCGAGGCCTTATCTTGAAACATACGCTAATTAAATTTAATTATGCACCAGTAAAATATAAAAATCATTTAATGAATTTGAAATAATCTTATGATAAAATTTAAATACATGTATGATCTCCTCTTTGGACTTCATCTATGCACCTACTCTATCATGTGCTTTCACGCGTTATTTCCTTACTTTCACACTTACATCAATTGGCTTAGAAGTTGAATAACACCCACAAATCAATTTTTTTATTATTGAAACCCACAATAGGGGAGGAGAGGTCTGTCAATATTTATTACCACCATTAACAGAGATCCAAACGATTAGTTATTTTCTTTCATAGCCTTAACACATTGCTCCAACTATGGTATGCTCCAACTTCGCACAAAAATTCAAACCTCCCTCGATTTGCAATTGGTGAGTATGAGAATGGAAATATGGTGAATATCTTACATTTTTTCGTTGAATAGTCAGGATACACAACATGTTTATCCATTGTGTGCACCAATTGTAGATTGGTGGATTTTTTTTATTGGTTTGGTCTAATTTGTATTTATTGTCATATTATCAATTTGAAATGTCAATGTGGGAGACTTCCATGTTATTGTTATTTTTTATGAGGTTTAATTGAATACCAATATTGGATGTGTAATGTGCGTAGGCACATGGGATAAGCTAAAATATTGGTTGATGTAAAGCCCTATAAATGGTGTTTTGAGACTGCAATGAAGGGTGTTTTATGTCATATTTTCTTACCCCACTAATGAATTTGGTGTGATTTCAATTTTTCTAATTTCATTTTAATAGCAAATTACTCATAATGTGACAATCCACTAGTTATAGTCACATACACACATATTCACCTTTAAAGGTTGTGTTTCTTAGTGATTATGTATACATGTGACACAAACATTTTTTATCACACCACCCACTCTTTACTTCTTTATAAGGTGGATGGTGACGTTGAAAATATATCTCATCCACAAGTTAACTTATACTAATTATTATATTATATATTGAGTTCATTTAGAAGACTTAAAATAAAAATTTGAAATAATATATTCTCTAACATATAGGGTCAAAGGATTTTTTTTTTAAATATACAAAAATACAGATATTTAGTGGTTTAAAATTACAGATAAAGGGTTTGAATTAAGTTAAATGAAAATATGAAAAAAAAAGTAGTCCATTAGTTTTCATAATCCTCATCTAATATTTATAAGAGTTGTGTCATGTCACCATATTGGGAGTGGGAATTAACAAAAGGGGTATATATTGAAAATAGGGGCATTTTAGTTAGAAAGGTGCAGTGAAAACTAGCTAACCTTAAATCGATTGTGCATTTAGAAAATTGGATGGAGCGACAACGAAGTGTATAGATGTTATGTGACTAATGTCATTGTTTTGTATTACATGCTCTAAAGGAGGCCATGGATAGAGAACGTGGACGATGTAGACCTACTAAATCAATGAGAGGAAAGTGGGTGGCCATAGAATCGGATACGGAATTTGCAGATACACTAGAGGTAAGAAGACATAGAAACCTCAACCAAAGGAGTGTGGTGTTTATGAATTAAAAAATTCTATAACACAGAAGAGATAAAGTTATATAAAATATGTTATTTTTTTTTCAAATACAAAACATGATATCGATATGTCAAATATATTAGTAAAGTGAGGTTTTGTATTGGATAGCATATTGGTTGAAATGATATAATTGGTGTACTAAACATCATTAACTATGTTATGTATTATAGGGGCAAGACAAGGCCATGGCAACCGATCATTTCATATCAAATAAGGACACAACAGATGTTGTAGGACATCAGGTAATCAAACTTTGACTTAACTTGGGAAGCATTTTGTGATACATCCATCCTTTCTCACAATATTATTAAAATTTATAGCGTATTACCCAATATTAAAATAAATTAGGGCATTTTGTTGATATTTCAGATGGACATTGGAACAAGTGCATATCCTAAGCATTCAACTAGCAAAACAAAAAAAACATGTGTATGTGGGCGTGTACCTAAAATTGTTAAATCACAAAGAATATAGTGGGTGGAAGAGGATATGACAATGGATACTTCAAAAACAACAAATAATTGCACTAAATAATAGGTTGGTCAAGACTATAGTGCATGGGATGGGATTTGTTAAACAATATTTGATTATATTTCTTTGAAATTGATACATTTACGATTTATCCAATATTTGCCAAACACTAAATAATGGTTGTGTTTGTCGATAGGTAGAAGATGATGATGAAAGAATAACTACTAATACCCCAACAGATACAACTAGGATATTCATATTTGGACGGGATGATCCAAACCATCCTTTAAACCATACCCTGAGGTAAAAAGGGCATATTTAAAGAGAACTCTACCACCTGAGAAATTTGAATAGCTGATGAAATTCACATACATTGATGACATGTTACCTAGCGGCCTTAATGATGACGATCATGACAGTGAAAATGCAATGCATGAAGAAGGATTGAATGAAATTATTACAGGGTTCTTGGGGGTGGAAACAATGATGACAATAATGATCATATGGTTGACAATAACGATGACAACATGGGTGATTACCACCAACGTAATGTTGACGATAACAACCTACTAAAAGACTCCATCAAGCAAGTAGTAAAGACACTCATGTTCAAATCAAGTGCAAGTAGAACCTCAAAATTGGCATGCACATTAATATTATTAGAAATTAAGTCACTATTTGGTTGATAAGAAAAATAATTCATTGCCCTACTAAAGTGAGTTGAAATCTATTTCTCACAATGCATTGTCAATTGGTGTATGTAATTTGTAAACATTGGTGGGCTCCAGTATTGTAGCAATGACGCTGCAACTCCTGGGACTCCCTTCTTTACTTTTATCAACCCAGTAGTTCGTAACAAACTTGGAAGCGACGGTGTTGTATGCACAAGTACTAGCTCTTGCCACAGGTTTTCACTTAATCATCTGGCACAAGTTCGTTAGGAGCTTGTTGTGGCCACCAACAACCCCCCTCCTTATTTAGTATTAGCAATAACACTAGACAAGTGGGGACCCTTAGTAAAAAATTCAAAAAATTCAATTAAGGCTCATGTATTTTACTCCTTAAGAAAACATCGAATCGCGCAAAGAATGAGAGGACATTTCCTTATGAGTAAAAATGATAAACTGTGAAAGTGCGACGCGAATTCCATCGCATCACATGCATTAAGAAATGCTCACATTGGAAAACCTTAAAAAAAATCGCCGATATCCGATATGTGATAGCGAATATTGCATATCGCAATTTCGCATAGAAAAACACATAACCATTTAACGATTGTAATGAACTGCGATCTTGCGATAGTGCGATACTGCGATCTGCGATCTTGCGATAGCACGATCGAGCGACCCTGCGATAACACATCTTAATGAAATTTGCGGTAATATGATAATGCGATATGCGATGCGAATCGCAGAAACATTCCATCGCAGATTTTCCCTGGCTCAACATTCAAGAAAAGCTTTCCATAAACCAAGAACTGGATACGCGCTTTAATGACAATTAATGGATGATACGCCAGTTGTTAATGAAAGACGGTTTTGTGTTTTTCAAAGAGTCAGTTCACATCAGGTGGCATGTTTTTGTACATCCATAGAGCTTAAAGCTTTCTTGTCGATTTTTATTATCATTACTTTCTCCTCATGTGTGAACTGCAGGAACGAAAAACAGAAGTAACACAAAAGCAATGTGTAGGAAGCCATGAGGGAAAAGCGTAAAGCTCCAATGCTCAGAGACAGAGAAAAGATGCCATCATAAACGGATACCGCATGCAACAGAGCTGCAGATTCACAAAGCGCTGTTGAGCTATCCATTACAGGTCTTTCATGCACAACTATGGTTGAATGAGTAGTTGAACAATGTTGATATCAACAGGCAGTTTAACGCTCAAGGTCAGAAGCTCACGAAAGCAATATTTTTACAATTTTTGAAGCTTATACCCGGTGAAGGAAAAGGCGCTAAAGGCGAAAAAAGCATCAGAGAGGCCCGGATCAAAGAACGGAGGCAGTTTCCGATGCGCAATTAACGCCTAGCGCTAATCGCGCATTGCTGAGAAAATTGCTCAAAAAGCAAGGCCTCTAATTGCTCAGTCACTTGTAAGCTCGGAAAACGCAAAAAGCAATAACAAACTAGAAACATAAAGCTGAAAGAAGAGGCAGAAGCAATTCGAGGATTAACCAAGTGGAACTTGGATTATTACTGGGCATACAGAGTAAATCCACATAGCCAGAGGATGACTCTCGAGTATATCATCAATTTTGCTGAAGGAATGGTGCCAGCTCTTACCATTTCTATTTTCTTAGCTCAACCGAAAGCGGAAGACAGTTAGCCGACTCTACCCAAGCAAATATTGAATGCTCGCAACATTAAGGAGCAAATGCAGAAATAGTTAGAAATTAGATTTAATTTTTAGAAATAGTTTTTCTTAGAAAAAGGGTCATCATTTAAACCGTATCCTAAAGCTGTGTAATTAAGTTATTTAGTTAGTAGTATTTAAACCCTTCTCATGCATTTAGAGAAGGGTCCAGAAATTTATCAAAAACTTGTCCTCAGAACATGCACTTTTGCACCCTCAGAGGAGGTTTTGGTGAATGAATGGATCAAGATTTGTTGATGTTTGCATTTGATATCTGCTACTGATGTTGCACTTCTGTACTCTTAGTGGATGTTAGAGCAAGGAGAGATAAATCATTGTTGCTTGAAGCTTATGAGTAGGACTAGTCATAAATGGTACTTTTATCTCTTGACCATTTCTGCTTATATGTTAAAGTGATATACAGCTTTTAGTTGTTTATGTATTATTGCATGAATGCTTGAGTTATCATTTGACACTTTTGTACGGTGATAGCTATTTATTTATGCCTAATGTATGAATAGCTCATTATGCGATATGTTATCCACAACTGTTTCGTCTAACTTTTTATGCGAAATGGTTCATATTGATTGATTTCCTTTCTTATAATCGCTGAATGATCTTTATTACCAGTTGTTATTTGAAATCTCTTTAGATCGCATAATAGAAGAATCACATCCCAGGTTAGTATAGATTTAGATGTGATGTTTATTAGATTACAATAGCATAGAATTAGATTAAAAGTTTGAATTAGAATATCTTAGATAGGAACTGTTAGATCAGCAACATCAAATTCTACACACACACACTCATAGATTGGGAAACTGGTCCCATTATCCCTAGTCGCACCCAATATACCAAACGGATAAGGAGCTGCCAACCAAGGTCCAGACCGGGTGGGTATCCCCCTTGTTGTCGACCCGATTTTTGGGGCTTCAACATATTTGGCGCTAGAAGGAGGGCCTGAACTATGAATGGCAAGTAAATCCAAATCTGAATACCATTCTGAGAGTAAATCGCCCTCATCATCTCCCCCGACTTCTCCATTACATTTAAATCCAGAGTTAGAAGCCGCTCGAGTATCAACCACTACTACACACCCTGATATTTTAGAACAATCTACCGTTGAACTTCCTGAAGTTGAATCCCTGATTCACAAACTTCAACGATTTTCCATTTCTCCTCAGAGGTCTGATAAATCTCAAGGCATCGTGACTTCACAGTACAACCCTGCTCATCCCCTGACCAAGCTAAAGAGTGAAAAGTTTGGCATCCAGCCAACCGAATTACCTCTTCCCACCAGGAAAAGAGCAAGGAAATCACCGCAAGAGTCCGACAGCGAGACTCTTTCGTCAACATTGTCCATCTCAACTACTTCACCGCGAAGTCAACCATCCACTCCTCCACTCCAGATCATCATCCATCCGTCCACTGGAACCCCCACAACCCCTCTTCAATCATCTACAATCGTAGTATCCTCATCCTCCCAGCCGCAGGGATCATCTTCTGCACTTTCCTCTGTTAGTAGTTCAACAATGGCCCAGTCTCCATGGAATAACCCTGGGGCAGTCTTAATGCCTGCACCCTTGAGTCAAATACCGGCCCATCCTGAGAAATGGCTGCCTAAATTCAATCCCGAGGCAGGCATGCTAGCAGAAGAGCACGTAAACAACTTCATGCTTTCCATTAATCTCAATGGGGTTACTAATGAAGATGTTGTTGTGCGGCTTTTTCCTTATACACTGCAAGGAACAACCGGGTCATGGTACTTTTCATTACCCTCCGGATCCATCACAAGCTGGGACATCTTCTAGGACCAATTCCTAACCAAGTTTGGTGATGACAGGTCTACGGAAACGTTAATCAATGGCCTATCCAATCTCAAAGCCAAAACTAGAGAGCCTATCAAGGATTTCAATCTACGTTTCAATAAAATTTTCAACAAAATTCCTACTGCTTCCCAGCCCAGCGAAGAAGTACGATGTGAATTGTATATTACCGCTCTACCATCAAACATAGCAATCTTCGTGGACAGGGCAAATAAAATAACCTTAGCTGATAACATGAAAGAAGCAATAGCAGTAGAGAAACGAATAATAGCCCTGGAAAAGAGATCCGCGATAGAGGAACGTAAATCCAAAAAAGTCACCTTCAAGGAAGACTCCAAGAAGAAACAAGAAAAATATCCATTTGATTTGGAAGGATTGCAGAAAGTTCTAAAGACCATGTCCAATGAAATGGTTGACATAAAAAAGCAAGTAGCAGAAACTTCTTCAAAAAAGCCCTACAGAGATTTTAAAAGAGGTCCTTCAACGGATTCAAAGCCACCCAATGCCATTTCAAATGTTGAATCCGAGGAAGAAGAAGAGGAAATTGCCATTGAAGGGCAGACTGATGACGAAGAAGTTGTGGAATTACAAGGAATGTGGGATTTCATCCTCCCACAAGAAGAAGATCAAGAAGTATTTCCAGTTAGCACACGAAGCAAAAATCAACTTGATCCTCCCCAAACTATCCCTAAGCCGAAGAGTGCAAGCTCTGCAATAAAGGATAAAGCCACAACAAAGAAAACGATATCTAAAGCGACTCAAACCAGCCCAGTCTAAACAGATGAAACGACTCCATCTAAAACACTGATAGTGTCAGATGAAATGGAGTACAATATTATTGAAGACATGAAGAAGACTAGGGATAACATCACCCTTTACAAACTGAGCAAGTTGAAACATCAACAGAAGATAATGATGAAAGAATTACATGCCGTGCCAGTTGCACCTTTGCCTGCCGCTGTACTTTCTCAAGCTTCCCATAACATGGGAAGACCTCCAACTAACGCGATCAATAAGATTGATCCAAATGACATCGCCCTAATTGGAGGAAGATCAAGATCTCACACTCCCCCATTTCTCCTTACTTATAAAATCTTCAATAAAAATGTGCACAATTGTTTGGTAGATTTCGGTGCTTCATCGAATATTTTACCAAAATATATATGTGCCAAGTTAAATGTTCAACCATATAAATCCGTAGTGCGCATAGTTCAGCTAGATCGATCTCAAGTCGAAGTGATTGGCGAACTAAATCAAGTAACCATAAGGTTGTCATCCAACCCGAAGGTATGTCAGGTTATTGACATTCTAGTTGCCGATATCCCAGAATTCTATGGCTTAATTCTTAGCAGGGATTGGTCAGAAAAACTCCATGGATACTTCGCAACCAACTGGTCGCACATGTGGCTGCCCTACAACAGTAAACCAAATCAAATAAAAGTTGAACGAGAGCTACACAAGAAGAACACAGTAACGGAGTTAGAGGGAGAAAATGAACCAGTAGCGTATAACAACAGCATTATTGACAATTACTCGGTAGATTCTTTCCTCAACAATTTCAATGCTCATGCATCACCCTATTTAGAACACTCTGTTTTGTCCCAAGTCGAAAATTTTTCTCGAACTGATAGTTCGAAATGTATCAATTTTTTAGATAAACCTGTAAATAAATCTTTGTTTTGGAAATTATTTTTTGATGGTTCTAGATCTAACGAAGGAGCAGGAGCAGGATGCATTCTGATTAGCCCAGAAGGAGATAAAATCATGCTCACATGTAGACTCGAATTCGATTGCACAAAAAATACAGCAGAATACGAGGCCTTGGTTCAAGGCCTGTACAAAGCAATCGGGTTAGACGTCAAGTATCTTCAAGTTTTTGGAGACTCTGAGATTGTGGTTAAATAGGTACGTAACACTATACATTGCTTGTTAGGTCATTTAAAACATTATCAATCCTTAGTATAAGATTTGACTTAGCATTTCATAGCATTTAATATTTCTTCAATCCCCAGGCTCCAAAACGCAAGTGCAGACCTTTTGGCTAACGTAGCTTCTAAGCTTATTCCGTCCGAAGATTTTAGTCCAGATAGATTCTCAATAGAATTAATCTTTAGACTGTCTATTCCTGACAACATCACAAATTGGAGAGTATTCAATGATGATCCTGATATCGTAAATTTCCTCACGTCCGAAGGATCCTACTCGAATCAAATAATTGACGAAGACCAACAAGATCAACAATTGCAACAAAATAGCACTAATAATGCTATACCTAAGTCGGTGGTCAAGTTAGAAGACTTGTACGATTTGAAAGACCGGTTTAAGAGGTCTACCAATTCAAAACTCCAAAGTTCAACCTTGAACAACGAATTAGTAAACCTAGGGACCGATGCTAAACCACAAAACATTAATCTACGCCTCGGCCTAGCCCCTGAAGAGAAACTAGCATATATTTGTCTTTTGAGACAATATAAAAATGTTTTTGCCTGGAATTATGATGAGCTGAAAACATACGACACTTCCATCATCCAGCATACTATTCCCATGATCGATAATGAAAAACCTGTCCAACAAAAGCTGAGAAAGATCCACCCCAATTTAGAAAATCATATAAAAACTGAGCTCAACAAGTTATTAAAAGCCAGGATAATCTTTCCCGTCAGACATTCCAAATGGGTCTCCAATATGGTACCTGTTAGAAAGAAAAATGAAGATATTAGGATTTGCATTGACTTTTGGAACCTTAACAAAGCCTGTCAAAAAGATAATTTTCCTCTACCACCTATGGAATAGATACTATAGGCGGTGGCGGGCTCAGAATTAATGTCTTTCTTGGATGGATGTTCAGGATACAATCAAGTGTTGGCACATCCTAATGATCAATTGAAAACCACATTCAGAACTAAATGGGGCACATACGCATATCGTAAGATGCCATTTGGTTTGATTAATGCTGGTGCCACATTTCAGAGAGCCATGGACATCGTATTCAAAGGTTTAGTCAATAAATCCGTAGTAATTTATTTGGATGATATAACAGTGTACTCGAAGAAGCGAAGCGGCCATCTCAAAGACCTTAAACAAATCTTTCAACGGTGTTTAAGGTATGGAATTTCACTTAACCCAAAGAAATATTTTTTCCCACTAAGTGAAGGGAAACTTCTAGGATTCATAGTGTCAAAATCCGGTATTCATATTGATCCTGACAGAATCAAAGAAATTTCTGAAATATCCCTACCTCATAACAAAAAAGCCATGCAATCTTTCCTTGGTCAGATCAATTTTGTGAAGAGATTCGTTCCAGATTTTTCACGAATCGTGTCTCCTTTGCAAACCATGATTAAAAAGAATTCAAATTTTAAATGGGATCAAGATGAACATGAAGCATTCAACCTGATCCAACAAGCTATTATTAATGCTCCATCTTTAGCAACTCCGAATTTTTCAGTGCCTTTTATTTTATACACATTTGCCTCAGATAAGTCATATGTTGCGATTCTAACTCAAGCAAATCAAGAAAAAGCGGAAGCTCCAATTGCGTTTTTTAGCTCAAATTTACAGGGTGCTGAACTAAATTATTCAGACGTAGAGAAACAGGCTTATGTTGTTTTCAAAGCGGTCAAATACTTCAGACCTTTCTTACTTAAAACCCATACTAAGATCATAGTACCATTTCCAGCGGTAAGGAATCTTCTAGTACAGAAGGATGTGGGTGAGAAAAGGGCCAATTGGGTTATTGCCTTACAGGAATATGACATTGAGATCAAACCAACAAATATTGTAAGAGATCAAGGCTTCTGCAAATGCTGGTTGGAACATCGCAAATTTCTGAAATTCCATCTAAAAAGGTACAAATGTATGAGGTAAGACTAAACGATGCAGAATCATTATATGTTGATATCATTTATTATCTTAAGAACATGTATGCTCCTTCACACCTTGATCATACTAAGAAAAGAGCCCTAAGCTTGAAAGCCAAACAATATCAGCTCATAAATGATATTATTTTTAGAAAAAAATTATGATTTTGTTCTTCTTAGGTGTCTTGAGAAAGCTGAAACTGAAAAAGTTTTGCAGGAACTCCATGATGGGCCGACAGGCAGACACTACGCTGGAGATGCTACTACACATAAAATCTTACGCACAATATATTACTGGCCCACGCTGTTTAAAGACTCACACAGTTACGTGAGAAGATGTCAAGTCTGCCAAACTACTGCTGGAAGACAAAAGAAGCCGTCCCTGCCACTACAACCGGTAAACATCGAGTAACCTTTCAGTCAGTGGAGCTTGGACATAATAGGTGAGATCGTTCCTCGCTCTTCTAAGCTACATAGATACATCCTCACAGCAACAGATTATTTTACTAAGTGGGTAGAAGGAGTTCCACTCAAGACGGCTAATTTTGAAAATATCATTGAGTTCATAAATCAATTTATAATCACCAGGTTTGGATTGCCATCCGCTTTAATGTTTGATAATGCATCATGCTTTTCTGGAAATGCAATGACTGAATTTGCACTTAAAAGAGGATTCAAACATAAATATTCAACCAATTACTACCCATAAGGTAATGGGTTAGCTGAGTCAACAAATAAAAACCTAATCAGGATTATTAAAAGAACAATTGATCAGAATCATAAAAATTGGCACAAGGCTTTGATATATGCTTTATGGGCAGATCGGATAACGCAAAAAGATTCTATTGGAACTTCTCCCTTTAATTTAGTTTATGGGAAAGAAGTGGTTCTTCCGACTCACTTAGCAATTCCCTCTTTGTCTTTAGTACAATACATTGATGAAGTACCCACTTCCTCCTTACAGCTAAGACAAATGGAAATAATTAAATTAGAAGAACAACGAGAACAAGCTAGGAAAACGCATGCTCATCATGAAGAACTAGTAAAATCCTCTTTTGATTCAAACATAATGACCAGAAAAGATTTTCAGATGGGAGATTTAGTTTTAAAGTGGGACAAGGCTCATGAAGAAAAGGGCAAACATACAAAATTTCAAAGGATGTGGCTTGGTCCTTTTCAGATTGTAGAAGTCGTAGGTCCATCAACGTTTCAGTTACAGGATTTAGCAGGTAAGAGGGATCCTTTCCCTGTTAATGGACAAATTCTCAAGAAATTTTTTCCTTAGAAGATTATTCTTCTATTTTTGTAAAATAGTTGTTTTTCTTTTTCATAATAAAACCAGTTGTGAGAGGTTACATTAAGCATTTACGAAAAAGACACCAATTCTCTTTCAGATTTTGAACTTTTCACTTGTATAAATAGCAAATCTTTTGGAAAACTGATCTTTATTATTGATAGATACAGTTAAAAACTTTAGCTTAGATATGATACTAGTTTCAACTTCAAAAAATTTGATGAAAGCAAACTTTAGTGAAGAAATTGTTTTATCTCAGCACAATGAAAGGTATCAATAAAAAAATAAAGATTCTCTGTAGAACAGTTGTTTCCAACAACTCTACTATTGTCGTCCAGAGCTATCTTAAGGAAACAATGACTTCCTCCCTGCTAAGGAAAATCGCAACGTTCAGAGGAATAACCCAAGGATACACTTTATCTTGAAGAATAAGAGGTCTCATCACGAGCCCGCTTATCATGATCACAGATATTATAACTTGCTGACTTTTCCAATACTGTACACCACAACAGGGCAATGACTCAAGATTGTTGCAACCAAAAGACAAGGGGGCTTGTTCAGCAAATTATAAATCAAGTGAATGACTGTGTCATAATTTGGCTACCAAACCAAGACATTGTTCTTTAAGAATAAAAAGAAAATCAAAGCAATAAGTGTGGATATGGATTTTTCTTTGAAAGTTGTAGGCCACCTTAAGTAGGATACAGGATCATTGCTGGGTAACAGGTAACCCTGTCGAGGCTATAAACGCCTGCTGGCAGCAGAGGCTCTACGTACGAAAAATGAGCATATTTAAAACTGGTTTACAGAGGAGACTTTATTTTATCTTTACAAGACCAAGTAATGGCTGATGTAAATACAAGGACTAGCCTGAGGAAGCAAATAGTCAAAGTAGAAAATGGTTGAAACAAAATATCATTGACAGTTTAGAGCGTAATGTACTCTATCTTTCCATAACAAAGTTTAATTTTCTGAAAATTTTCTGTTTTGGAAGTTCTGAAAAAATTCAATAGATAAACAAAGATAACTGGTTCTTCCAAGTGAATCGCCAATTGTTGTGGCCACCAACAACCCCCCTCCTTATTTAGTATTAGCAATAACACTAGACAAGTGGGGACCCTTAGTAAAAAATTCAAAAAATTCAATTAAGGCTCATGTATTTTACTCCTTAAGAAAACATCGCATCGCGCAAAGAATGAGAGGACATTTCCTTATGAGTAAAAATGATAAACTGCGAAAGTGCGACGCGAATTCCATCGCATCGCATGCATTAAGAAACGCTCACATTGGAAAACCTTAAAAAAATCTCCGATATCTGATATGCGATAGCGAATATTGCATATCGCAATGTCACATAAAAAAACACATAACCATTTAACGATTGTAACGAACTGCGATCTTGCGATAGCGCGATACTGCTATCTGCGATCTTGCGATAGCACGATCGAGCGACTCTGCTATAACACATCTTAATGGAATTTGCGGTAATGCGATAATGCGATATGCGATGCTCCGATGCGAATCGTAGAAACATTCCATCGCAAATTTTCCCTGGCTCAACATTCAAGAAAATCTTTCCATAAACCAAGAACTGGATATGTGCTTTAATGACAATTAATGAATGATACGCCAGTTGTTAATGAAAGACGATTTTGCGTTTTTCGAAGAGTCAGTTCACGTCAGGTGGCATGTTTGTGTACATCCATAGAGCTTAAATCTTTCTTGTCTATTTTTATTATCATTACTTTCTCCTCATGTGTGAACTGCAGGAACGAAAAACAGAAGTAACACAAAAGCAATGTGCAGGAAGCCATGAGGGAAAATGGTAAAGCTCCAATGCTCAGAGATAGAGAAAAGATGCCATCATAAACGGATACTGCATGCAACAGAGCCGCAGATTCACAAAGTGTTGTTGAGCTATCCATTACAGACCTTTCATGCACAGCCATGGTTGAATGAGTAGTTGAACAATACTGATATCAATAGGCGGTTTAACGCTCAAGGTCAAAACCTCACGAAAGCAGTATGTTTACAATTTTTGGAGCTTATACCTGGTGAAGGAAAAGGCGCTAAAGGTGAAAAACGCATTAGAGAGGCCGAGATCAAAGAACGAAGGCAGTTTCCAATGCGCGATTAGCGTCTAGCGCTAATCGCACATCGCTGAGAAAATTGCTCAAAAAGCAAAGCCTCTAACTGCTCAGTCACTTGTAAGCCCGGAAAACGCAAAAAGAAATGGTAAAGAACAAACTGGAAACATAAAGCTGAAAGAAGAGGCAGAAGCAATTTGAGGATTAACCAAGTGGAACTTGGATTATTACTAGGCATACAGAGTAAATCCACATAGCCAGAGGATGACTCTCGAGTATATCATCAATTGTGTTGAAAGAATGGTGCCAACTCTTACCATTTCTGTTTGCTTAGCTCAACCAAAAGCGGAAGACAGTCAGCCGACTCTACCGAGGCAAATATTGAATGCTCGCAACATTAAGGAGCAAATGCAGAAATAGTTAGATATTAGATTTAATTTTTAGAAATAGTTTTTCTTAGAAAAAGGACGGTCATTTAAACCGTATCCTGAATCTGTGTAATTAAGTTATTTAGTTAGTAGTATTTAAACCCTTCTCATGCATTTAGAGAAGGGTCCAGAAATTTATCAAAAACTTGTCCTCAAAACATGCACTTTTGCACCCTCAGAGGAGGTTTTGGTGAATGAATGGATCAAGATTTGTTGATGTTTGCATTTGATATCTGCTACTGATGTTGCACTTTTGTACTCTTAGTGGATGTTAGAGCAAGGAGAGATAAATCATTGTTGCTTGAAGCTTATGAGTAGGACTAGTCATAAATGGTACTTTTATCTCTTGACCATTTCTACTTATATGTTAAAGTGATATACAGTTTTTAGTTGTTTATGTATTATTTCATGAATGCTTGAGTTATCATTTGGCACTTTTGTACGGTGATAGCTATTTCTTTATGCCTAATGTATGAACAGCTCATTATGCGATATACTGTCCACAAATGTTTCGTCTAACTTTTTATGCGAAGCGGTTCATCTTGATTGATTTCCTTTCTTATAATCGTTGAATGATCTTTATTACCAGTTGTTATTTGAAATCTCTTTAGATCGCATAATAGAAGAATTACATCCCGGGTTAGTATAGATTTAGATGTGTTGTTTATTAGATTACAATAGCATAGAATTAGATTAAAAGTTTGAATTAGAATATCTTAGATAGGAACTGTTAGATCAGCAACATCAAATTATACACACACACACTCATAGATTGGGAAACTGGTCCCATTATCCCCAGTCAGACCCGCTATACCAAACAGATAAGGAGCTTCCAACCAAGGTCCGGACCGGGCGGGTATCCCCCTTGTTGTCGACCCGATTTTAGAGGCTTTAACAGATCTTAAGCCAACTTCTATGAGCTCTTAGAAGAAGCTTTTAACTGTGATGGTTGAAAGCTAACTCAAGAGAGGCTAATCTACTTGCAGAAAGAAGCTGAAAGCCGAAAGCAAATGCAAACCCTAGCAAACCCTAGTTTTACCGACTCACCCTACTGGTGCAAGAAAAGAGATGAAAGTTGATGAAATGGATGACATTGACTCTTTAAAAGGTAAATTGCATCTGTATAAGCTACTGCTGAAGGAAAATATGGAAAAAGCATCTTTTTGTATTTTTGAGTAATTTTGTAGAATTATTATGCATGTGTTTTAACTATTTTTTACTGTGCAGAGGTTGATTGGCGAAAGGAAATGGAGTGGGAACTTTCAAGAGGTTGGGAAGGTAAGAAGAGGGCCTAAGTGGTCCCTACCACCCTTCTAGAGAATTCCACAGTGATCAGATCTCGAAAAACTGCTCGCGTGAACTTCTACAGGAAGTTTGCAGGGGTTCTAGAGGAAGTTCTACAGGAACAACCGAAATAGGATTTTAGAGGGTTGATGGTGGAAAAGCGGTGAGAAAGTGGAAATGAAGGATGGATAAGGATGTTAAGGGGTATAGGACCTAGTTAATGAAGCTAAGGAGTGATGAAGGTGGTTGGATTTGTTCAAGGATGGAGGGAGCAATGTTGCACAAATATGTAGAAATTAGGGAAAAATTGGGAAAGTGTGGCAAATGAAGGGAAGGAATCTTGGATTAGGGGCTAGAATAGGTTGTATGGTGGAGGAAGGGTAGGTAGGGATGTATTACAGGTGCTCTGCACACTATTTTCGAAAACTAGTCGAACAAAGACTGAAAAAAACAAAGATCTATCTATTTTGACCTAATCTGACCTAAAAACCAGAAACATGATGAATAGAAGTTTATAGACAGGAAATCATGCAAGATAGCTATGGAAACTAAGCAAGAACATATCTAAACATGCAAGCACAACCGATATCAACTTTTCCAACTTGAAATCTAACACTAGCAATTGCATTGAAAGGCAAAAACAGTGTTTCTGTGGCAGCAAGTATGCCTTGGTCTCAGCTCATGGTCCCAAGGAGGGAGAGATGAGATCGAGGACTGCTTGATGGCCTTTTTTTGCAAATATTTTCTGTCACCAAACTGTCAAATCAACCTGAAGCGTAAAGCTATCTTAATCATCAAAAACAACCTAAGTAACAAAGCAAGATTTTAACTTAAATAACATAAATTATTCTATGAATGCAAGAAAAACACATGAAAGTACACAAAGGAGGTATTGGCACTTGGGTTAGGCCCAACCCTAAGAGCCAAAGCCTCCTAAGAAAGCTCAGAGCTGGTGCAAATCGAAACTCATCTCCATTACTCAAAAAGTAATCATGTAACAAAACTGTTTACAGCAAGGGCTCGAAAATGAGTTGAAATGCATAGCTGCACTAAAGTGCGAAAAACAATTGTTCAATAGCTAAACTACCAAGGCTTGAAGCCTTCCTACTTATGCAACACAAGGACTCCCAACAATCCTCCTTAACTTTAGGAGCTTGGCTGTTCAAAACTGCAGTTAATCAGCCACTTCACAAAACCTGCTCGGTTGCCCCTTGAAATCATCATTGGTGGGCTGTTGAACTCCGAGCTGATGGTGGAGAACTTGAGGAAGGGGTCATTTAGTGTAGGAGACACCCTTCCTATAAATCATCAGCCTTGTTCCTTCATATTTGGTTGTCAACTTGCTCATAACTGCTTGACCTTGGTCCAAAAGATGTCCAAAAATCTGCAATAAGCACGTATTAGACTTTGTCGTCAAGTGACTATTCTCATTCATTCAATTAACATAAATATATTCAAAAGAATGTGTAAAAATATGAAGAATGGTGGATTAATCAAGAATAATAGGAAAAATGAGCCCATAAAGTTATCCATTTTTGGGGCTCATCATCACCCCCCTACTGAATGTGTTGCCCATCCTCTGAGCAACTAATCCACCTCATCATCTTTGATTGCTTTGACTACCACTCTGACATCCCAAGCTTCCGAGGTGATGTCCTATTCTCGATCATGAAAACCATGGTTTTCTCTCTTCTTCCTCCCATTTCCTGTGTTATTCTTCTTCTTTGACCCCTTCCAGTAGTCCCAAAAGCAATGGAGGACTGAACTTTAGGCCAATCCAGTTGGCCTCCAGATTTTGCATTGACTGTTTATAAAGTGGTGCTCTTGCCAAAGCCTCCCTCATCCTTGTTGGGGAGTGGTACTCTCTTATTTTCAGACTGTGGGACAATGTGTTCCATCTACTTGTGCAAGCATGAATGCAATTATCACCAACCAGTCTTTCCATGTCTTCAAAGTGAGCAATGGCCTGAGCTTGCCTTTCAACGTAGTCTGGGAGAACCTGAGGGTTGTTGGCAAGGTGTTGATGGGCATATACTAAAGCTAAGGGATCTTCTGGTTCTGCCCTAATCATGAGTGGCTCTCTTAGCTCCCTGTCCATAAATTTCCGAATTTCTGCTGCCCTCTTTTCCTCATGGTTTAACCAAGAAGCCATGGCCATGAGTTGAACATCTCCCAATGCAGCATTGGGGTCCCATAGATTCATGTTTGGAAGTGCCAAGTTGTGTAAATAGAATTCTGCTAACTTGGCCTTGTCTTCAGCCGAGCTATTGACACACAAATACATAAACTAATTGTAATTATGAAATGGAATGGTGCCCCTTTGGGCCAATGTGTTAATTTGAAATTTCAACCATTTATCTTTAAGATATAAGGCATAGGACTTAGCAGGTTGCCTACATTGTAAGGCTTCTACTGCCCAGCTGGCCATGCAGGCCATTTGGGCCTCTTTTTCTTGCAGCTGTTGTTTTAAACCTTGTATTTCTTCTGCTGCCTGAGACTCCTTTTCCTGCAGTAGTTTTGTCAGCAACTCAACATCAGCTTGCAGCTTTTCTTCTCTTTGTTTTTTCTTGGTTGTTTCCTTTTCTGCTAGATGTCCTTCTTGCTGTTGTTGTTCTCCCAAAATGGACGACTTATCTTCCTTATGACCCTCCAGTAACTGCAGCTACTTTTTCAACAGCTCATTCTCCTCCTGTAATTTGGCTCTTTTACTACTTTCTATGTGCCTCACCATGGCCAACTCTTTCCTTGATTCTTTTAGCTACTCTTCCAGGTGGCCTATGTCTACAACACCCTTGGATTTGGCAATCCTCATCCAAGTGTGAGTCCTAACCCGTTCTTGATCCAATGCAAAGAAAAGTAGTGCAACAAACTTTTGTGGGATGATCTTCTGACCTTCTAACAGGTTGTAATATGAGCCCAAGCTAGGCTGGGGGCTTGGTTCCAGTATCTCCTCGGTCTTTTCTTCTCCCTGTGATTGTTTAGCTACCTTCTCCTCCAATTTCTCAGTCTCTTTTTACTTCGCTAGAGTTTCCTATAGAGATGTTTCAGCTTCCTGTAGAGCTGCCTTTGAGTCCATCATCCTAATTCTCTCTTTCCATGTGGAGGTTTTTGGGCTTCCTCTTTCATAGGTGATAGATATCTTGGAAGGAGACTCTTCCTTCTGTTTAGTGGTTGTGTCCTCAATGACAATTGGTTCCTTTGATTGTGGCTGGGGTTTTCACACTTTGATCCTTGTGCTTCTCCTGGCTTTAAAGTACATGGAGGTTTTCCTCTTTCTTTTTCCTTTTTGTTTTGCAGGTGTGCTTAATGTAGCAAGCATAGCTGCTGCCTCCCTTGCCAACGTCTCAGGGGATTTCTCTTACTATTGTTCTTTTCCTTCGCTTCCTGTAGAAATCTCCGTGTCCACTATTTTTGTCTGTGTTACTGATATCTCAGGGTGTGTCTTTCCTTTTTCTTGTTGGGTGCCTACTTTGGCTGTGGCAGCCTTCTTTTGGGCCTTCTTGGCCTTTCCCTTTCCATTCTGCGTCCTCCTTTCCTTCGTTGCTTTTTCTGTTGTCTCTTTCTTTGTTTTAGTCTCAGCAGTCTTTCCAAATTCTTCTTTTACTTTCTCTTCTTCCTCTATTTTGCCCTCTGATTGAATGTCTTGTGCTCCCTCATCCTTATCCTTCTCAATTTCTTCAGTTTTCTCCCTCTCCTCACTGCTGGATGGGGTGATGTTCTCAGCCAAAGTTCTAATGTTATCATCCTTGGACATATTTCTGAAGGTTTCCCAAGATATGGGGACAGTATAGGTGTGTAAAGCATCTTCCACCAACAGTTTGATGAGCCCATGGTGGGCCAACTGATCTGGGATCCCTTCATTTAGCTTTGTACCACATTCAATTAAGGACTGAAGAAGGAAATATGGGATGCTCAGTTTCTTGGCTGGAGGCAAGTCCATCCCATACCTTAATTCATGTAGCAACCTGAAATGGTATCCATAAATGATGCTAAACCTCCCTTCACATGTGATATACTTCATTATTTGATAACTAACTTCGCTCCATCTAACCCCGTTTTTGTCTTCCACAGGATGCTCCTGAGGCAGAAAAAATGTTTTCTTAGCAACTTGTCCCAATGATCTCTCCTCCTTGCTCCAAGGGAGCCCCAGTGGTAGACCAGTAATTCTACTGATAAGCTCAGGGGTAAGTTCTAGGGTCAAACCCCTAAAACCAACTGTGGCATGTGTCTTCGAATGTGGTCTCAGGGACATCAAAAACTTTTCAGTTATCTACTCATCATAACCCTAAATTTTTTCAAAGAAGGATATCCTATTTGCCTGGGTGAAAAGGTCCACCACCTCAGGGTGCTCGTGCAACTTGCTAGATTCTGAGGGTTCTTTCCTTATGAATCCTCCTGGCATGGTGTTGAGTGCTCTTTTTATGTTTCAATCAGAAGAGAAAATGCTCATATGGAAAAGAAAAAAACAGTCAATCACTGAAACAAAGGATAGTTGAATTCGATTTCTTCTGAACCCAAGAAGGAATTTCTCATGTGTTCCTTACAATATCAAGTAGCAATAATTCCCCTATTTTAAAACTGTTGTCACCCAGAATTTGACTTTCTGTTTATGAAAAGAAATGTTTTTTACAGAATAGAGTATAAGGACACAGGTTCTTTTCTCAGCACATAGACAGATATGTAAATCCAGGGTTTTTCACACACACACAGGCTAGCCTTTACTGCTGCATGTATCTTCCTTACAAGAGAATTTAAAAATGATGAGGAGATTTCGGATGCAGAGAAAGAATTGGGTAAACTCAGTGAAATATGCAGGCAGACTTTCACTTTTTTCTCAATGCACAGGCAAACTTTTACTCTCATTTTTCAATCTAATGTCGTGTTCAATTCACCACCTTGCACAAACAAATCATGCACAAAGGAGTTTTCCCGAGCCTAACTCGTTTTGAGCTTGAATTCTGATGAAAAATTTGAATTTCCTCTCCGCGGAGCTGTTCTCTGCCTTTCCAATAGAACCCTTCCTGTAGAAATCTCCCGGCTACTGTAGAATAGAACTGTGATTCCGGTAGAGCCCGATAGGCAGGAGATTTTCGAAAACAGGCAGAAAAACTGGTGGAGAATGACTGGTTAACTTCTCTAGAAGCAGTGGATGCGTACTCTAGTCGAGAACATCGTGAGTGCAGAATGAACAGAGGGTGGTGCATGTTTCAACTGAGCGGTCTTTTAACTGTAAAGTGATTCGTGGTGAGGGGATGAGGTGGCAAAATCGGACCGTTGATCCGACGTCACAACCATAATGTTTCTGCATGCCATCTAACCACCATCACCTCCTTTCTCCCGTTATCCGCTACCACCACTACCAGTCCCGATGATTTCTTCCTGAATGGACACTCCACACGTGCTGGTTGCACATCTAATTGGCAGTTTTAAATGTAACGAGGCTCGTTCGGATTCCACGAGGATGTGTAACTGGACGAGGGTGGCCAGTTGACTAGCCACCGATTCCACTCAATCCGAACCATTCCCATAGTCATTCAGCCTTGAAATATGATTTATGCAATTGAAAAACGAGTTTAGGCACTTACTTGTGTAGTCGCGGCTGTGTTATGCAGATTTCGGATTTTGGAACCCATTTCTTCATTTGCTATTGCTGCATGCGCACTGCATGCTTGGCCTTAGCTATTGCTGATGTTCACACATCCAAGCAGAGCTCCATGCATGTTTCATATGCCATATTCTGCTATCCCTGTCTCTGGAGCAGGTCTTTCATAGGGATCAGCCGCTACAGGAATCTTGTAGAATGTCCTATAGCTGCTTCTCCTCCTGGAATGCAAGCTAGAATGAGGAGGGCTATACTGCTGACGAGGGTCTTAGCTGATGAGGAGTCTAGATGGAGGGTATTAGGTGTAGTGAGTGAAAAACTACTGCTTAGATTTGTCATTAAAAAATTTCGCTGGCAGCATGAAGGAAACAGGATTTCTGTGTGTGACTATGCAGGGACATAAAAATGAATACAATGGAGGTGTACAGAGATGGAAAAAGGGCGACATATGGTGATGGATGGAAGTGGGGATGTTTACAGGCCTCATAGATAGATTCCCAACCTTCGGGTCCCCTTCTGAGATTGATTTTGGCTTGTCTGTAGGTTCTACAGGATCTTCATGTACAAGGTGAAATCTTAGCCCGAATGTGACCAAATCTTAGGAAAGGGTATTGGTCATGGAGGAATGGATTGTGAGGGATGCTTGCAACCTAGTGCTGACCTCTGTCTTTGTCTTGTGCAATCCTCCTAACTTGTAATGACCTTCCCGTGACCTGCAATTTATTCAACAGAAAATATTTTTTTTTTTTGAGACAGCTGGGGCGTGTCCAGGAGGTTTTCACCCTCACTGTCTATCCCGCGCACCTCCAAGAGGTTTTCACGCAAGGATCTCTCTTTTTTTTGTGTGTGTTCAAGGTGTGGGTGGAGAGGAGGCAGGGGCCTACTCCGCTACCAACACTGATTTATCCAGAGTTCCAATGAACTCCTGCTTAGAAATGGGTTTCCTGTAGATTTTCAATCGATGCCCATTGACGAGCATGGCGATGGCTTCTTCATCAATGGTCCTAATAAGGACTGAACCATTTTCATTGCATTTCTCCACTGTATATGGTCCCAGCCATCTTGTCTTCATCTTTCCTTTGAGATCCTTGTATCTTGAATCATATAACAGTGCCCAATCTCCTGGTTGAAATTGCTTTTCTTTAAGGTGCCTGTCATGCCATATCTTTCTTTGAAGTTGGACTACATATAAGTGGAGAAGGGCCTGCATTCTCTATTCATCTAATCCATTCAGCTAAAGTAATCTTTCCTGTTGTGCTGGCTGAGATCTAGGTCCAGCTGAGCTGCCAACCTCAATGTGTTATATTCAAATTCTATGGACAACAAAGCCTTCTTCTCGTAGACCAGCTCATAAGGTGTGAAACCTGTTGTAGTTTTCCAGGTAATGTTGTAGGCCCAGGTGGCCTCAACCAAGCGATCTGCCCAATCTTTTCTGTTGTTGCTCACCACTTTACTCAAAATCTCTTCCAAAGCTCGATTAGTGACTTCCACCTATTTGTTTGCTTGCGGATGATAAGGGGTGTAAGTTCTGTGCTTAATCTTGTGATGAGTGAGCAAGTCGTCAATCAGGTGAGAGGTAAATTGACTTCCTTGATCTGTGACTAATTCTCTTGGGTAGCCAAACTTGTAGAAGATATTTTCCCTCAAAAACTCAACTACTTTTTCTTCTGTTGCTGCCTTGATTTCCTCTATTTCTGCCCACTTTTTCAGGTAGTCCGTGCACAAGATGATGTAAGACTTTTGTTTTGAAGGAGGATTGATGGGACCCACAAATTCCATGCCCCACTTCTCAAATGGCTTGAAAGTCACTTGAGGTTGGAGGGGCATCTCATCCCTTGGATTCGGTTTCCCTATCCTTTGACATTGGTCACATTGGCTGATGTATCTCTTGACATCTTGATGAAGAGTGGGCCAATAGTAGCCTGCCTATAGAATTTTGAAGGTAGTTCTTTTTGCTGCAAAGTGGCCTCCACAGGGCCCATCATGACAGGTTAGGAGGATGTCAAAAACTTCCTCCTCCCTGACACAACACCTCAAAATCTGATCTAGGCCAAGTTTAAATAGGTTGCCCCCAATCCAAGTGAATGGGGCGCCTTTCCTCACGATCTTGCTCTTCTCTTTTAAGGATAGGTGTGGCGGGAATTGTGTTGAAATCAAGTAATTTGCTATATCAACAAACCATGGAGAGAGTACTGAAATAGAAAACAGGTGTTCATCTGGCATTTGATCATCCACCATCCCTTCTTCACCTGTAGGAAAATCTAGTTTAGACAGAAAATCAGCAACAACATTTTCCTTATCTGGCTTATCAACAATGGTCAAATCAAATTGTTGTAATAAAAGTAACCATCTAATGATACGAGCATTTACATCAAGTTTATTCATCAAATAGCTAATTGCATCATGATCAGTGTGTATGAATGTTTGATAACCAGTGATGTAGTGTTTGAACTTGTTTAGGGAATGGACTACAGCTAGGAGCTCTTTCTCGGTTACGGTATAGTTTAACTCTACCTTGGACAAGTTTTAACTGACAAAATATATGGCATACGGTAGATTTTCTTCAACGTGTCCTAAGGCTGCTCCTATGGCTTTGTTCGAGGCATCTGTGTGAATGTGGAAAGGTAGGGCCCAGTTTGGACCTCTCAAGATTGGGGTAGTTACCAACTTACCTTTCAACACATCCAGAGCCTCTTGACAGTCATCAGTCCATATGAACTCAACATCTTTCCCCAAAAGACCAAACAATGGAGAGGCTAGCTTACTGAAATCTTTGATGAATCTTCTATAATATCCTGTTAAGCCTAGAAAACTCCGAACATGACTTACCTTTTGAGGAGGTGGGACCCTTTGGATGATAGCAATCTTGTTGGGATCCACCTGTAATCCTTGCTGAGAAATTGTATGACCTAGCACGGTCCCTTCAGTCATCAGGAATTCACATTTTTCAGGGCTGAGGGATAAGTTCATTTCAATACACTTGGCTAAAACTTTTCCCAGGTTAGTCAATGCTTCTTGGAAGTTGGACCCATAAGGAGTAAAATCATCCATATAGATTTCCACCGAATCATGAACTAGCTCAGCAAATATGCTCAGTACTACTCTCTGGAAGGTGGCAGGAGCGTTGCATAACCCAAAGGGAAGGACCCAGTAGGCAAAGGTACCCCATGGACAAGTGAAAGTGGTCTTATCTTGGTCTTCCGGGCTGATTTGGATCTAATTATACCCGCTAAACCCATCTAGGAAGGAAAAGAATTCTTCCCTGCCAGGCCATCTAACACTTGATCTATGAAAGGCAAAGGGAAAGGGTCCTTCTTGGTTGCTTTGTTAAGTTTTTGATAATATACACAGATTCTCCACTTCTCGTTTTTCTTGGGCACAAGCACCAAAGGAGAAACCCACTCGCTGTCAGAGATGGGGTAGATGAATCCTGCATCTAACAACTTTGCAGTTCTTCTTTGACAATGTCCTTAAGGGTTGGATTCATTCTCCTTTGTGGCTGCCTGACTGGTTTACAATCCTATTTAATGTAAATGTGATAGGTACAGACTAAAGGGTGGACTCCTTTCATCTCCTTATAGTTCCAAGAAAAGGCATCCAAATGGCGGTTCAATAAGCTACACAGCTCCTTCTCCTGAGAGGGGGATAGGGATGAGTTGATCTTCAAGGTTCTTTCAGGGCCAAATTCCACATTCTTAACTTGGGGAGAGGTCGGATCAGCCACACAGAGATCCACTAAAGCACTAGCTTGGGTGTCTTCTACCAACTCTTTTAATGGCAGTGCACTGGGAGGTGAATTTCGAATCAAATTCTCAATAAGGTCATCCTTGATTTGAGGACCTTCCCTGGTGACTTCCACTATGGACAATGGGGCAGAGTAGACTTCATCCTCATCTTCCTCCTCCAACCAGAGAGGTAAGTCATGTTCTAGCAGATGTTGGGCAGGAGGATATAGGACTAGCTGTTTGGACATAGGCCCATTCTTAATGGTCATGCTCCAGCTCGACAATTGATGTAAGCATCTGCAGTAGCTAACCAAGGCCTTCCCAAAATGAGGGGGTACCAAGTGAGTTTTGCCTTTGGATGAAGGACCAAGAATTCCGCAGGGTACTCACAAGAATCAATGGAGACCATGACATCTTCCACAATCCCCTCGGGGGTCACAGTGGAGCGGTCTACTAACTACAATACTGTCGAGGTCTTTCTTAGGGAACTCTGAAGGTTTAGTTTAAGCTTAGTGTCCCTGGTCATCACATTAATGGCAGCCCCTAGATCAATCAGGGTGTGGGGGATTATGGTGCCATTGATGTGGACATCGACTACAAGAATCCCAGGGTCCAGATATTTTGGACAGATTACTTGTCCCAACATCAGGTCGTACAGTTGTCCTATGACATTGATAGTTGGAAAATCTCTCTTGCGCCTACCTGGGTGCCTGAAACACTTCTCTTTGATCAATTTGTTGTAGATTGGTACATCTTTTATGGCCTGGAGAAGTGGTATTTTCACACATATCTGTTTAAGTTCTCCCAGGAGTTCAGTCTCTTCTAGGCTTGGTTGCGTGGTTCCAGTTAGTCTCTTAGGAAAGGGTGGAATGGATTTGGGTTCACTTTCCTATTTCTCTTCCTCATCCTCCTTAGGAGGAGGTTGGATATCTGGGAGGACCTTCCCAGATCGTAGGTTGATCTCTTGAATCTCCACAGCATAGGTAGGGCATGTTGTCTTCCCAGTATATACCTGTTGGGCTTGTCTATTATTAGGGTTCAGGTTCGGTTGAGCAGGCATCTGGGGTTGTCTTGGAGGAGAAGGAGGTAATGGTTGTGGTTGAGCAAGTGGTGGAGGAAAAATAGTAGGAAGAGAGTTGTACTGGGGCCTCCACCCCTGTTGAGGTGCATTCCACTGAGGTTGTGGCTGAACATGAGAATGAAACAAATGAGCAGCATGTTGAGTATGGTATTAAGATGGATATGACTAAGGAGGAGGTGCGGACCAGGAAGGATGAGCAGGGGGACCGTAAGAAGATATGTGAGTGGATTGGTTGGGGTTGTAATAAGCCTGGGATGTCCCTTGCATCCCCTACTGGTAAGATCTGGGTCCATGTGGCCTCCTTTGGTTCAAGAAGTAGAGTGGTTCAGTGGCTCCTTCAACCCCTTGGTACATAGCTTTAAGTCAGGGTAAGGTTGGGCACTGGTTTGTAGGGTGGTCTACCTCACAAACGAAACATACATCTATGGAGTTCAATGGGCACTCGTTCCTAGGATGCTTCCTTGTACATCTGGGCCAAAAGATGGCCAAAGCCCTCTCAGCTTCCTCTTGATTCTGTTGAATTCGGAAGGTATCCGTTTGCATGACAATGGTCTGTCTCACCTCACTTTTAAGGTCTTCCATCTGATTTTCAAACTCATGTTTGGAAAAGATGGCACTGGCTGAGAGTTAACCCCCCCTACCTCTTTTCCGAGCTACCCTAGAATGGTTTCTAAACATAGTCTTTATGTCATCGTAAGGTATTTGGTAGATGTCTCCCCCAGCCAGCAAATGGAGGGTATCTAGAAGGTCTTTAGGGACTCCTCAGAGCAGAACCAGCTTCAGAGATTCAGGGTCATGTGTGCATCTGGCCCTTTTATAACTGAGTTGGAACCTTTCTTCATAGTCCTCTAAAGATTCGTCACTTCCCATGGTCATCCGAAAGATTTCTCCCTTTGTTTCCTTTGACCTACAGTAATCCTGGTATTTGTTGTTAAAGGCTTGCTACATTTGAGCCCAAGTTGTGATACTGTTTCTAGGTAACCCCATGAACTAGCGTAGTGCCACATCCTTAAGGGTAGAGTGAAAGAGTTTCAACTTTTTCCCATCTTCTGCATAGTCATAAGTTCGACAAAGGACATCAAACTCAAACAAGAAGGTATCAGGGTATTCAATGGTCAATTGATGGAAGTGAGGTAAGGCTGAGGGACTTATGTTTTTCATTTTTGTGTCCCCATTGGTCTCTCGGATGGGAAAGGCACCTTCTATTCTCTCCTCATCTCCTATACCGTTTCTGTGTTCAGCCATGGTCTCAGGAGGAAAGTTTTCTTGCTCTTCTTCTGTTATAGGATCTTCGTATATCTCTGGAGGTTCACCTATAGGTTATTCTGGATCACTGCCACCGAAGAAGAGAGAAGGGTGACTCAATGATGTGGTGGGGGTGTTGGGTAAGAATTTTCCTAAATTGTCTCTGTTCCTACGAGGCATGAAATGAAATATTTTTGGTTGATTTTTTTTTTGTGCTTTTTTCTGCTTGTACTTGCAAAAATGAAATTAATTGAACAAATTGCAACTAACTAAAATAAACCTTGCTGGAATGAAAATTGTAGAATTGAAATGAAAGCAGGAAATGATTAATCTATGCTGCTAAAATGAAATTGTAGAAATGAAATGCTAAGCTATGTTTGCAGAATTGGTATTGCAGAATTGAAATGCTAATCTATGCTTGTAGAATTGAAATTGTGGAATTGAAATGCTAATCCATGCTTGTAGAATTGAAATTGTGGAATTGAAATGCTAATCTATGAAAACAGTAAATGTCTAATCTACTTTTGTGGAAATGAAATTGCAGAATGGAAATGAAACAACTACTCTACTCTTGCTGAAATAAAATACTTAGCAGAAGGTTGCAGTAGAAAATAGAAGAAAAGCAGCAATCACAAATACTCTGACGCTTCCCCGAAAACGGCGCCAAAAAGATGGTGGTCTCCAGTATTGCATCACTGATGCTACAACTCCTGGGACTCCCTTCTTTACTTTTATCAACCCGGTAGTTTGTAACAAACTTGGAAGCAACAGTGCTGTATGCACAAGTACTAGCTCTTGCCGCATGCTGTCACTTGATCAGCTGGCACAAGTTCGCTAGGAGCTTAAGCCAAATTCTATGAGCTCTTAGAAGAAGCTTTTAACTGTGATGGATGAAAGCAAACTCAAGAGAGGCTAATCTACTTGCAGAAAGAAGCTAAAAGCTGAAAGGAAATGCAAACCATAGCAAACCCTAGTTTTACCGATTAACCCTACTGGTGCAAGAAAAGAGATGAAAGTTGCTAAAATTGATGCCATTGACTCTTGGAAAGGTAAAATGCACGTGTCTAAGCTACTTCTGAAGGAAAATATGGAGAAATCATCTTTTTTTATTTTTGAGTAATTTTGCATAATTATTATGCATGTGTTTTAACTATTTTTTGTTGTGCAGAGGTTGATTTGCGAAAGGAAATGGAGTGAGTGCTTGCAGGAGGTTGGGAAGGTGAGAAGAGAGCCTAACGGGTCCCTAGCACCCTTCTAGAGAATTCCACAGTGACCAGATCTCGAAAAACTGCTCGCGTGAACTTCTATAGGAAGTCTGCAGGGGTTCTACAGGAAGTTCTACAGGAACAACCGAAAGAGGATTTTAGAGGGTTGATGGTGGAAAAGCGGTGGGAAAGTGGAAATGAAGGATAGATAAGGATGTTAAGGGGTATAGTACCTGGTAAATGAAGCTAAGGAGTGCTGAAGGTGGTTGGATTTTTTGAAGGATGGAGGGAGCAATGTTGCACAAGAATGTAGAAATTAGGGCAAAATTGGGAAGTGTGGCAAATGAAGGGAAGGAATCTTGGATTAGGGACTGGAACAGGTTGTATGGTGGAGGAAGGGTAGGTAGGGATGTATTACAGGTGCTCTACACACTATTTTCTGAAACTGATCGAACAAAGACTGAAAAAAACAGAGATCTATCTATTTTGACCTAATCTGACCTAAAAAGCAGAAACATGATGAACAAAAGTTTATTGTTATGAAACCAGCTCAAGAAAAGATATAAAAGATAGATCAACGCCTTAGGATCAGCCTCTTCAAGGGGGCAACCTCCTTTACATTACATAAATGAACAATTCTTCGATGATACAAATGAAAAAACCTCCTTTCTATATATAGGAGTCTAAGGGGTCATAACATAATCAGAGCCGACATAACAATAATAATGTAAGGGCACAATAATAACAATAGTGGGCTTCTATGGGGCACAATACTAACAATATGGGCACTATATGGGTACATAAATATAATAAGTTGGTTATACTAATAACAATAAGGGGTTACACTAGTAGTATAGGGGCCTAACATGCCCCTCTCCTTCAAAAAGCGTTCTCCTCAATGCTTGAATAGTTCTTGATGCTTCTGTATAAAATTCTTGTCCTCCCATGTGCAATATTCAGCAGGTAAGTTCTTACACTTGATGAGATACTCTGAAATTGATCGATTTCGTAGCTGTCGGGTTCTTGTTTATGTGACTGCTCCAGGTTCCAATATGATTTTTCATTCCTCTTCAATTTCTGGCAATATTGTTTGAATTGAGATCTTTTGCAACTTTTGAATAAGTGGCCATACCTCTTCTTCCATTCATCCCTTGCTTCATTTATCCAATCTGGTTGGATAATATAAATAGCACAAAATAATGCTTCCACATCCTCATCCTTGAAGAGTCTTCCCATTCGGTAAGGTCGCCATTTTTTAAGTGCGTGTAGTATTGCCAACATTTCCTTCTCATAAATAGCTTGCTTGAGATGTAGCAGTAAAAATACCCATTCACCTACAACAAAAAAAATTTCACTACGATGTTGATCTACCTGTTGTTTTGTTTGATTTTGCACCGAAGTGGCGTTATCCTTTAAAAGTTGGAGAACTTTTTGTTGATGCTCGATGTGATCTTTCACTGCTTGAACCTTTTTCTTCTTGATATGTCCTTCTATCTCTAGAGTTTGAGGAGTGGTAATTTCTTCCAATCCTTTACAAGATATGGTCGGATTCATTTCTTGATGCTCGATGTGATCTTTCACTTCTTGAACATTTTTCTTCTTGATACGTCCTTCTATCTTGATAGTTTGAGGAGTGGTAATTTCTAACAATGAATTACAAGATATGGTTGGATTCATTTCTTCTTTCTCGATGTGATATTTCACTTCTTGCACCTTTTTCTTCTTGATATGTCCTTCTATCTTGAGAGTTTGAGGAGTGGTAATTCTTGCCAATGCTTTACAAGATATGGTCTGATTCATTTCTTCTTTCTCTAGGGTGGGGTCCTGGCGTATATCTTCTTCTTTTGATGTTTCTTGATCCTTTTCTTTCTCCTCTTCATATTCTATGTAAAATAATTTCTTCTCAGCACACTTATGACCTTTAGTGCATTTGCTATCACAATTGTAACAAAGACCTTTTTCTCTTTTTTCTTCCAATTGTTGTGGTGTAACCCTTGTAGGTTGTGGAAGGCTAGCAGAAACAACACTTCCATCTTTATAGTTGTGAGGTGTACGCTTCCTGGTTTCCATAATTTTTCTTTCCACTATGTCGCAAAGCTCTTTTAGTCATTCCAATTGTTGTGGTGTTGCTCTTTGTATCCTCATAATGTGCTATCATTTCCTCCGTGAAAATTGACCATGTAACAAATTGTTTACGAGAACAAAGCCCTTCGTACCATAAAAATTGATCTAGTTCTAAATATGAAGATGCAATACATACCTTTTGTAACAGTTGTACACCATGTAGATCAAAATATTGCTCCATCTGAAGTATCCAATTTACCGGATCCTTGCCATCAAACTTCCTCATCTTTCTTTTTCTTTATTTTAGCAGCTTGACCTTTAAATGACTGTAACTCTGTACTTTAGGATCTTTAAGTTCTAAAATTTTGACCTACAGTAGCCCTCTGTGTCCTCTTTCCAATGCCACTAGTCTAATCCAAATTGGATTCTCTAAGAAAGAGTTATGCACAATCTCCCAAGATGACCTGATTATAGACCTTTCCAGAAGAGGGAAATTGTATGAAGTGCCACGTGTCACTATTTCGACCTTTGGATATGAAAAATGAATACAAGAAACTAAAGTCTGTCCTCTTTCTGTACCTTCTTACGAAATTTCAATCCGATCCCTAGAGAGAAAGTTATGACGATTTTCCCAGGTCACCTGTTTGGAATGTAATTCAGGAGTCTGCAAAAAGACCAACTTCCTCAGATCATATCTATGCAAATATAGCACGAAACGCTCTGAAATTTGGACCTGAGGTTTAGCGTGATTTCTTCTCAAATGGGTTTTTTTTGTAACTTCTGAAACGTCGTAGGAAAAAAAAAAAAAAAAAAAAAAAAAATTTAGTGAAAATTCCACGATGACTTGTTTGGGGCAGCGAAACCCTAGAATCCAAAGCTCTGATACCAAATGTTATGAAACCAGCTCAAGAAAAGATAGAAAAGATAGATCAATGCCTTAGAATTCAACCTCTTCAAGGGGGCAACCTCCTTTACATTACATAAATGAACAATTCTTGGATGATACAAATGAAAAGACCTCCTTTCTATATATAGGGGTCTAAGGGGTCATAACATAATCAAAGCCGACATAACAATAATAATGTAAGGGCACAATAATAACAATAGTGGGCTTCTATGTGGCACAATAGTAACAATATGGGCACTACATGGGTAAATCAATATAATAAGTGGGTTGTACTAATAACGATAAGGGGTTACACTAGTAGTATAGGGGCCTATTTATAGATAGGAAATGGAGTGGGTGTTTGCAGGAGGTTGGGAAGGTGAGAAGAGAGCCTAACGGGTCCCTAGCACCCTTCTAGAGAATTCCACAGTGATCAGATCTCGAAAAACTGCTCGCGTGAACTTCTATAGGAAGTCTACAGGGGTTCTACTTGAAGTTCTACAGGAACAACCGAAAGATGATTTTAGAGGGTTGATGGTGGAAAGCGGTGGGAAAGTGGAAATGAAGGATCGATAAGGATGTTAAGGGGTATAGGACCTGGTAAATGAAGCTAAGGAGTGATGAAGGTGGTTGGATTTGTTCAAGGATGGAGGGAGCAATGTTGCACAAGAATGTAGAAATTAGGGCAAAATTGGGAAAGTGTGGCAAATGAAGGGAAGGAATCTTGGATTAGGGGCTGGAACAGGTTGTATGGTGGAGGAAGGGTAGGTAGGGATGTATTACAGGTGCTCTACACACTATTTTCCAAAACTGATCGAACAAAGACTGAAAAAAACAGAGATCTATCTATTTTGACCTAATCTGACCTAAAAACCAGAAACATGATGAACAGAAGTTTATAGACAGGAAATCATGCAAGATAGCTATGGAAACTAAGCAAGAATAGATCTAAACATGCAAGCACAATTGATATCAACTTTTCCAACTTAAAATCTAACACTAGCAATTGCATTGAAAGGCAAAAACAATGTTTTTGTGGCAG
This sequence comes from Pinus tabuliformis, assembly GCA_031772625.1. Classification (NCBI taxonomy): domain Eukaryota; kingdom Viridiplantae; phylum Streptophyta; class Pinopsida; order Pinales; family Pinaceae; genus Pinus; species Pinus tabuliformis. The sequence continues at coordinate 633,686,726 of CM062819.1, read as the reverse complement.
CAAGTATGCCTTGGTCTCAGCTCATGGTCCCAAGGAGGGAGAGATGAGATCGAGGACTACTTGATGGCCTTTTTTGCAGATATTTTCTATCACCAAACTATCAAATCAACCTGAAGCATAAAACTATCTTAATCATCAAAAACAACCTAAGTAACAAAGCAATATTTTAACCTAAATAACAGAAATTATTCTATGAATGCAAGAAAAACACATAAAAGTACACAAAGGAGGTACTGGCACTTGGGTTGGGCCCAACCCCAAGAGCTACAGCCTCCTAAGAAAGCTCAAAGCTGGTGCAAAATGAAATTCATCTCCACTACTCAAAAAATAATCATGTCACAAAATTGTTTACAGCAAGGGCTTGAAAATGAGTTGAAATGCAGAGCTGCACTAAAGTGTGAAAAACAATTGTTCAATAGCTAAACTACCAAGGCTTGAAGCCTTCCTACTTATGAAACACGAGGACTCCCAATAGTCCTTCTTAACTTTAGGAGCTTAGCTACTCAAAACTGCAGTTAATCAGCCACTTCACAAAACCTGCTCAGCTGCCGCTTGAAATCATCTTTGGTGCATTGTTAAACTCCGAGCTGATGGTGGAGAACTCGAGGAAGGGGTCATTTAGTGCAGGAGACACCCTTCCTACAAATCCTCAGCCTTGTTTCTTCGTATTTGGCTGTCAACTTGCTCATAAATTCTTGACCTTGGTCCAAAAGATGTCCAAAAATCTGCAATAAGCACGTATTAGACTTTGTGGTCAAGTGACTATTCTCATTCATTCAATTAACATAAATATATTCAAAAGCATGCATAAAACTATGAAGAATGGTGGTTTAATCGAGAATAAGAGGCAAAATGAGCCCATAAAGTTACCCACTTTTGGGGCTCATCAAACATTCATCAACTTCATTTATAATTCTTTAAGGATATTTTAAAACCATATATTGTATATAAATAGGCATAATATAGATTGAGATATCAAACACATTCATCATAATTCAAACATCCAATTTATCTAATCTTTGGCGATCTTACAAGGCACTAAAAATTAAAATATTTCTTCAAGATAATGTGTTGCCATCAACTCACAATGAGGTGTGTCAATTGTTAGTTGAATTTGGGATTGAATATAAGAAAATGAATTCATGTAAAAAAGATTGCATTTTATATAGAGATGAATATCAAGACAAGGAAGAATGCCATGTATGCAAAGAAAAGACATATCGTACATATGTACAAGGTCCTACAGTTCCAAAGAAGGTTTTATGTCACATGCTAATTATACCTTGACTTCAATGAATGTTTCGTTGGAATTCACTTGCACAATTGATGGACTAACATGAAAAGATTAGGACTAAAGATGGATTCATGCAAATTTTGGCTGACTCCAAAGCTTTGAAACACATAGAGGAAAAATGGCCAACAAAATTCAAAGATAAACCCCATAGTATCAGGTTTTGTCTTGCAATTGATGGAGTGTACTCATTCTATTTCATGAGCTCAAATTATAGTGTTTGGATAGTTGGATTGATAGTATAAAATATTCCCCCATGGATGAGCGTTAGAAAGGATCACCTTATGCTGACTCTCATTGTTCCAGGAAAACGTCAAGTTAAAAACATGGATGTTTATCTTGGGCCTTTTATTGATGAGATGCAACTGCTATGGAAAGGAATAAGAATGTATGGCATATCTTGTCCTCCAAGAAAAAATATGTACTTCGTGTTGTATGGTGTGTCATGTTGGAATATTCATGATTTCTCAAGGCTTGGTTTTTGTTCCGTTAAGATTAAAAAAATGTACCTATTTACACTCATAATTTATTGTCATCCCAACTTTAATACTTAGTTTTATACTATTATTTTGATGTTATTAACCTTATTGTATTGCAAGGCTTCAAACGAATGGGATATTTACATGTCCAAGATCTGCAAAACAATTTCAAGGCGCTATTCTAAATATCTTCATAAATTTATTTATGCAAACAATAGGGCTTTTCTACCAACAGATCATAGACTTAGAATCTGACATTAGAATCAATTTGATGGAAAAGTTGAAAATAGAGGCACTCCCATGATTATGGGTCCAGCTGATTAGCTTATGAAGTATGAAGATGCTAAATTGAAAGCCTGGTAGGATTTTTTTAATGGGGATGATTCTATTGAAGAACCAGAACAAGTTGTAATTAAGATGCCAAAAGGGATGAAAAGGAAATCTATATTTTATGAGCTCCCATATTGGAAGGGTATATTAATATCCCACCTATTAGATCCTATGCACATCTTCAAAAACCTCCCAGATTCAATTTTTCAACGTATAGGAGGAAAAGAGAAGGACACCTTGTCTTTGAGGAGAGATATTACACTTTCACGTACAAAATTTGATAGAAAACTTTTGTGGCCAAACAAAGAAAATGAAAAATATGCAGAAGCTCCATGGATTTTGAAAAAGAAAGATCTAGACCAACTAAAAAATGTCATACATTCAATAAGGACACATATTGGTTATGGGTCATAATTAAATAAAGCTTTTTATAGTTGATGGACATATCAAAAGATTTAAAACACATGATTTTCATAATTTTATGAAGGTATTATATATCATCAATATTTAACATTTATTCTTAAAATTGATCAGGTAATAAATATATTTTGATATTTTATTGTGTGACAAAATTAACTAATGATGATATTTGATAAATGTGTTTGACATCATATCATATCAATGGAAATTAGGGGTGATGTATCTCTTACTGTTGACTTGAGGAATGCCATAAGTCGATTTTCAGCATTCACAAGGTATGTGGTATGGAATTTTCATGTGTGAGAGACATAGGGATATTGTATTGAATTTTAATTTTTGCCTAAATGTTCATACTAATTTAGTATTCTTATATTAGGTGGGTGACATCCAAGAAGATCCACGTATGTGAAGTGTCAAAATGGGAGAAGGAAAATTCATAAATTGTATGTGTATTTAAGAAGGATCTCCCTACAAGTTTCATGGACCTACAAGTCCATTTAATTATACACCTAATCAATGACATTGAATTGGCAGGTGTCATTTCGACAAGGTGGATATTTTTCTTTGAGAGGTATATGAAAACTCTAAAAGGGTATGTCTGACAAAAGGCACATCCATAGGGTTGCATGGCTTAAGGGTATGTATTGAATGAAGCATTTTTCTTCCTATATGAATACCTTGGTAAGGATTTCGAAGATGGACCATGCTTCTGTCAAGTAGAAATTAGTAAGTAAAATCATGATCATTGTGGTTTTTTTTATTGCGATCATTAATTTACTCTATCATTTATTTGTCAAATTAGCAACATGACCATTGGAGTTTTAAATAAGCATGTTGACATGTAATAGGTGTAGACAAAAGTGTTATACTCGACAAGTTCATTCTGTACCACATGGACTTTATGAACAAATGGATTGATTTGTATAATAAAAAGAGAGAAGAAGTGTTAGAAGCAAGGATAAAATTTAAGAGATCAAACCCAAGGAATACCCCATATCCTATTGACTTACAAGGGGAATGCGGCAAATATTGCAAACTATAATGGGTTACTGAACAAATTCAAAATAAAATAGATGATGAAGGTATAGATTCAGACATAACAGAATATGAAATCAACATATCTAGAGGATGTGAAAGAAAGGTACAATTGGAATTTTACATAATGTTGTTTCCTTACAGTTTTGACATAATTAACTCTTTCAATATTCATCATTATATTTGTTTTAGCTTAAATAAATGGTCTTAGGCAAGGAAATATTGAGCAATGTGGGCCTATCGTAAATATTATTGTTTAGAACCCGTAGATGTAAAGAGACAATCCTATGATTGTAGCATCATGGTTGACTGCAAGAAATCCATTCGATCAAGCTCAAAATATAAGAATATCATTGAAGGGAACCTACAATATGTTGGGAAAATACAATAAATTAGAGTTGGATTACCGTTCTTTTAAATGTTTTATTTTTAAGTGTAGATGGTATGATTCATTTGAGAGGAAATGAAGAAATAATACCCATAGTGGATTGTTTTCTATAGATTCCCAAAGTTCCTACCAGATGATAAGGAGCCTTATGTTCAACCAATTCATTGTGAGTGGATATTTATTTAACTCAAAGAACTAGAAGTGGTAGAAATCAATAATCTATTAATACATTGTTTATTGTGAATATATACATGTGTTTATTAATCAATAAAATTGTTATAACATACATCTAATATATGTATGTACTCGTTCATGTGTAGGTATTTTTCTATGAAGATATTCTGGACCCAAAATGGATATTTGTCATACATTATGATCCAAGATTAAGGCATGTATTTGATGATGCATTAGTGGATACTGAACAAAAAAATGATGCCCAAAAAAATGAGAGAGAGGGATTAGAGAACATCAAATAAATTGACATTCATGATGATGCTAAAGATGGTTATGTTCAGGCACAAGAAGACAACAATATAGAGTTACATGATGTTACGGAAGACAACAATATGGATGGTATAGAAAATGATGATCCAAATACATCTGGTAACAATATGGATGGTCTATAGTCAGATTTCAATGATGATGAAGATGATGCAAGTCAAGATGAGGATGATGATAATATTAAATAGTTGAAAGATCATATGAACATTGACAATCATAGACCACATGACATTATTGCAGATAATAATGTTAATTACCAAGACTTCTAAATTTTCAAAATTATTTGTAATCCATGTTTAAAAAATGATGATTCTTATAGCCTAAACTTTGAAATGATTCAGTATTATTTGTTTCAATACAAATTACCTATTGCGATATCATTGAAGTGTTCAAGATATGGTATGAATTGTTGGTAGAAAAAATTAGCATTACTTGAATGCTTCTTCCATTCATTTTGTATCAACATATGTTCGTGAGGACATAAAAGTTAATAAACTATTAATGCTCGTATCTAAAAATGATTTAAATAAGAAACATTCTTAACTTCATTATTTTTATATTTTTTTCATTTCAATGTTGGTCGACCTGCTCTTAGATTTAATTATCAATCCATGTAGGCTTTATTTTTTACAAGATTGCCACACAAAATCTATGCTAAGGCAGATGATGACTAGTATAAAATAATCTCAACTGAAAGTTGTTGCACACACACTCTCAGCAATCAACAAAGTTGTTACACACTCCACACAAATTCAATGCAAAGAAATATTGCATAATAAGCCACTCTATCATTCAACCACTCTCACAGCACTCCTGAAAACCATCACTCATTCAATTTGCACACATAAAATGAAGTGTAATCCAAATTGTAACAAAGAAGAAAATAATTCACTGCCACACTAAACTAAGGGACCAGTCTAGGACTTAAGATTTCACACTATCCAAAGCTTGCTGCAATTAATTAAATTACACACAAAATTAACTATAACAACAACAGTAACAATAATCACATAAATGATAAATATTTATGCAATTTTTCATTCAGCCACTCTCATAACACTTTTGAAAACCATCACTCATTCAATCTTCACACATTAAAGGAAGTGCAATCCAAACTGTAACATCAAAGTAAATAATTCACTGCCACACTAAACTAAAGGACCGATCCATGACTTAAGTTGTCACACCATTCAAAGCTTATTGCAATTAATTAAATTACACACAAAATTAAGTGTAACAACAGCGGTAATAGAAATTACATAACTGAGAAATATTCATGCAATTTTTCATTCAACCACTCTCACAACACTCTTGAAAACCATCACTCATTCAATTTGCACACATAAAAGGAACTGCAATCCAAACTGTAACAACAAGGAAAATAATTCAACGCCACACTAAACTGAGGGAATGATTTAGGACTTAAGTTGCCACACCATCCAAATCTTACTATAATTAAGCTTTGTTATTCATCATGATCCTCCACCAGGCTTGCATCGATAGTGGGGTCACTTCTGACCAATACTGGAGTAGTTGGGCTAACGTGTCTACCACAAGGTTACACCTACGTCACCCCACCCATTTCATCTTGGCGCTTTCCTTAGGTGCTCCTCTAGCACCCCTAGATGGGGACCACTTGGCGGACCTGACGACTAAGTTCTTCTCTCAGCCAATAGAATATTCATCAGGCTCATGTGGAAAATAATGTCATCCCACCTACCATTAGCATTTCCAAGCAAGGATTCCTAGGATGCACGGTTCAGTGGGCACCACCTCGGCTAATGGCATAACTATCACCATGATATGTCAACCCACTCATCCTAGCCAACATCATCCCATGAATCATTTTGTGATGCAAGCTAACACTTTTGGGCTAGAGGCTCAAAGCCACATCATCCTGCTTTGCCTAATCACATGAAGGGAAATCTAGGCATGCCAATCACAAGATTCCATGACTAGGGTTCCATCTGGATGAAAGATAAGGTTGATTGTTTTCATCTATAAGTAAAAACCTCTACCTCCATCACTACAACACTTTCCTCAATTTGATTTCTTCCATGGAAAAATAAAGGAGAGCTCTTCAAACCTTGCGCATTCTACTTGATCTCGGTCTCAATGGTCGCTAATTGAACTTGCATTCTCTCTGCATTTACATCCTTCCATGGATCCTATTGGTATTATGGTACATGTGTTGTCCTTGATGGCAACCCACATATAGGTCAGTTCAAAAATGATAAAGTGATGTATGATGGCAGCTCACATTATAACAGGTCTATTCAGAGGTAACAGATAAATGGCACAGAAGAATAGGATAATGAGACAAAGGATTACATATCAGAAACGAGAAATTGAGGAAGGATAATGTTTTAAGTTGTATACGCTCGTTCACCTAGTTCAAGTCGTGTATACACATGGTTACACGGAATAAAAGGAGCGCATACGTATGCAAGCAATTTCACAAAAGGAAAAGCACGTATGGAATGGAAAATTAAGATTAAAGAATACCAAGGGTCCATACCATGGTATTAGCCCATAATATTGAGCGAAACAACTGTTACTTGATCCCGTCTAAGAATACCATAGGTTCTAAGTGTTGTTTTGGTGCATGGTATTGACAAAGGCTCTAGTATATAGGGAGGAGAAGAACAAAGGGCTAAGAGTGCAAGTGAAAGGTTTTTTCATGAATACTTCTATCTGAAATATATTTTGTGTTGTAGGGGCTATGGTTACGATATAGATCTGAAATATCTTGTGCACCCTTGGATACAATGTTGGATCAGGATCAAGAAACCTGAAATGACTTGTCATTGTATGTTCTGATAATGGATTGTCTAGATCTAATTGCTAACGCATGTTTTATCTTTTATATGCTCTAATTTGGGTATATCTAAAGTCTTGAAAAGTTGCGAAGTTATAAGTCATTATTTGCTGATCTATACGCAGGTTCGCCTTGGTGAAGGTGTGTATACACGTAGGTTCAGGACTTCCAAGTAACGTATGCAGAGGAAGGGCTTGTTGTTCAGAAATGACTGATCTATCTTATCAGTGTTGTTGTCTTACTATTGTTTGTCAATAATGTCTTCATTAGATCTAAATTAAAACTGATTGTATATGGAGATTGAGTCTGGTTGACTGATTGATTAAGAAGAGTGATCTTTGCTGTTATATGTTTAGAACTCTATAATATGACAGTAGATCTTCAGAATGTCTCTGGTTAGTACATTTTTTGGTTTAGAAGTTTTATGTTTAAGTATATTTAGAGGTATATGCAGGTTGGGTTACAGAAAGTAGCATATACATACAGGTTGGCCTCATTGAAGTAGTATATACATTCTGACATATGATTTTTGAGGTTACAGTTGGTTCTGCTAGTTGATGCAGTGTTCTAGGATCAACTATGTGTTCTGGTGACAGTGATCTAACGGTTCATATTGATTGAGTGTGTATTGCTTCAGAGTTGATGGGTTTCAGTGATTGGTTGATACAGTTGTACTTGATAGTTGTGATGATTGATTTTGAGCTTCAATGTTACTGATGGGTCCAGTATGAAAATTGGATGAAACATGGCCTACATATTGCGTTGATGTGCACCAGGAGTATCCAATCTAAAAATTTATGAAACATGGTCCCTGGAGAAAGGGTGAAGGTGGAAGCCTTCAGTAAGCCGACGCCTATGTACTGGTAAACATATTAGCCAGTACAACAGCTAGGGGGTTGGAGCTCCCTTCCAATAGAAGATGGAAAATGAGTGAAGGTTCTAGCCTTGAGTAGGTAGATGCCTGTGTACTGGAAAAATTATGCACCAGTACAAAACTTGTAATCAATTTTATAATAAGTAGATTGAAGACTGAGATGACAGTAGCGATGGTTTTTTCCCACATTGGGTTTCCACCTAAAAAATCCTGGTGTTCATGTGTGTTGCTTATGTGTGTTGATTCATTTTGTTCTTACTACATCTGTCTACTGCTTAGTAAATGCATTACACTCTGATTTAAGTTCAATAGAAAATGAATTAGTTGTTTTACAAGTTCATTATCTATACGCTAGTTTAATTCATTATAGTCGCAGACTTACGTTCTTTGGTTTCCATAAAATCGTGTATACAGTTTGAAAAAGAAAATTTTTTATTATGAAAGTTTAAACATTGATTCACCCCCCCAGTATTTTTCACAATAATTGGTATCAGAGCAGGTCCTTCAGAAGAATCTTGATCGCTTGAAGGAAGATCTCTCAAGATGAGCAATCATGAAGGAATGGGATCTATCAGACCACCAATTTTCAATAGAAATAACTTAGCATATTGGAAGATAAGAACCAGAGCCTATCTTCAATCACTTGGAGCCGATGTTTGGGCAATTGTGGAAGGAGGTTACCAATATCCATCAGTTATACCCACAGATGCAGCAGAAAATAAATTATATGAAACCAATGCCAAAGTCGTCAATGAATTATTGGGAAGTCTATCAGAATCTGAATTCGTCAAAGTCATGCAGCTCAACACATCCAAAGAAATATGGGAAAAAATCATTCAGAGCTATGAAGGATACTCCCAGGTAAAACGTGCTAAACTCCAAACTCTCTAAATTCACTATGAAACTCTCAAGTTTCATAGTGATGAAAGTATTTCTAGTTACTTTTTACGAGTAGATGAGATTGTAAATCGTATGAAGAATCTGGGTGAAGAAATAAAGGAGGCTACTTTAGTAGAGAAAATTTTGAGATCTCTATCTTCTAAATTTGAGTCAAAAGTATCTGCCATTGAAGAGAAGTAGGATCTACAATTTGTTACTGTTGTTCAACTTCATGGAATTTTAACTGCCTTTGAAATGAGGAAAGGAGGTCCATAAAAAATCAGAGAAGTCGCTTTCAAAGCCTCTGCAAAGGGAAAAGAAAAGGAAGACCTCAAGTAATCAGGATATATATCATAAGAATATGAGGTAAACTTTGTGAAGAAACTTCAATGAGGTTCCAGAAGATTCAAAGGTAAGCTTCCCTTCAAATGTTTTGCTTGTGGTAGAGTTGGTCATTATGTTTCTAAATGTCCTCATAAAGATAATCATGACAACGGGAAGGATTCTGCAAAAGTTAATATGAATCAATTTGTTAATAGAATAAGTTATTATACTCATGAAGATAGTGATGGCATGTCTAACATTGATGAAGATGAATCTAAACAAGATATCAAACTACTCATGGCTTATGAAAATGATAAGTTTATGGATGCCTTAGAAGAAGAATATTTTCTTGAGGAAATCACTCAACTCAAAATCTGCTTGGAAGAAAAGAATATGGTCATAGACACTTTGACACATCAACTCACTGAAAGGGAGAAGCACAATGAAAAATTAGAGTGTGAAGTAGTGAGTCTAAGAAAATAACTTGAGAAGAAAAAAGTCTTTGAATCTTAGATTTGCTAAAGGATCTGAAACCTTAGATGAAATCATCAAGGTTCAACATTCTCCTCTTATAAATACTAGTCTTGGATATACTGGAGAAACATCCCAACCAGAAAAGTCTTCATCCATCACCAAAAGTTATCTTGATGTAGCAAAAACTAGTCAACAATGCGTCAATCCTCAACAAAAGACTAAAGGTACTCCCTAGGTAAATCATGCTTACTCCAAGGGTGAACATCAATAGAAGCACTCACAAAAACTTCTTCTTTAATGGACAATGTTTTTCAATCCATATCTTTGGTCAAAAGGCTACACAATGTGTTGCTTACAAAACTATCATGACAAGAGAAGAAAGAAAACAAAGGAGCGTGACCGAAATCAGGAAGAGCTCTTATAAAAACTTTTCTCCTCTTGAAGATGAAATTGAATGTTCATTTTGCAGTAACTTTGGTCATGAAGAATCTAAATGCGGGAGAAAATTTTGGCCAACATATCAAAAGGAGAAAACATCATCCAACTCCAAGGTATGGAAAAAGAAGGAACTACATTCAAAAAGATGTGGCATAGATTTGTTTGCAGAAGGACAAGAAAATCAGTGGTACATTGATAGCGGATGCACAAAACACATGACAGGTGATAAAGATAAACTCATTTCATACAATGCTTTAGAAAAGGAAAAGAATATCTCTTTTGGAAATGACACACCAATTGTCATTAAGGGTAAAGGTTCTGTTTATCTAAAAGAAAAAGTTAAAGCTGGAAACGTTATGTATGTTGATGGTTTAAAGCATAACTTATTGAGTGTTAGTCAACTATGTGATCAAGGAAACGATGTTGTGTTTTGATCAAAGGAATGTGTGGTTCATGAGCTTGACACAAGAAAGACCATAATCAAAGGTATAAGAAATTCAAGCAATCTATATATACAAAAAGGAGGTCAAGAACAAAGTTATATAGGAAAAACAGAAGAGAACTGTTTATGGCACAAAATCTTGGGGCATCTAAGCTTTTCTCAAAAAAGAAAATCATGCGGGCTCAAGGTTGTTAGTGATCTTCCATATATCATCATCCCAGAAAATACAATCTGCAAACCCTGTCAATTCAGTAAGAAAACTAGAGTTCAATTCAATGCCAAAGAAGGATCAACAAGTAAGCCTCTTGAACTCATTCATACTGATTTGTTTGTACCAACAAGGAAAAAGTCACCTCGTGGAGAAGAATACTACATTTTATTCATTGATGATTTTTCTAGAATGTGCTAGATTGGTTTACTAAAACATAAAGATGAAGCATTTGAAAAGTTTAACGTCTAAGCTTTAGTTGAAAATCAATTAGATCTAAAAATCAAATGTCTCAAATCTGATCAGGGAGGAAAATTCATATCAGATGAATTCTTTGAATTTTGTGAACAACATGGAATAAAGAGACAATTCTCTATTGCCATAACTCCTCAACAAAATGGCGTGGTGGAAAGAATGAATAGAACAGTTCAACAAATGGCTCGAGCTATGCTTGATGAGTCTAGAACTTCTAACACCTTCTGGGGTGAAGCTGCACATACTGCAGTAAATATTCTCAACAAAGCTCATGTACATGTAAATAGTGATCAAACTCCATATGAACTTTGTTATGGTAAGCCTCCTATTGTAAAACACTTCAGAGTTCTTGGAAGCAAATGTTTCATCAAAAAGATTGATGAAAAATTTGGTAAGCTTAAACCCAGAGCAGACGAAGGAATATTTCTTGGTTATTCATATAGAATTAAAGGATACAAATGTTATAATAAGAGACTTAAAAAAATTGTTGAATGCATTGATGTTGTAATCAATGAAGTATGCATAAATCTGAAATAGGTGACATCAACAAAATAATATGATAATAATAAAGACGTTGAATGATTTCCCATATCAAATTGAAATTATATAGAGGAAGAAACCAATGAGGCATCAGAAGAAGATACATCTGACAAGGAAAAGAATCCATCCAGGTATGTTCAAAAGAATCATCCATAATCTCAAATTCTAAGAGAAAAAGGGTCTGGAGTACAAACAAGAAGAACTCTTGTAGGATCTGCTAGTTATCTAGCCTTATTATCCTCCATAGAACCATAAAATGTAAATGAAGCTAGTTGAGATGAATTACGGGTTAAGGCCATGGATGAATAACTTGACCAAATTGAAAGGAATGATACTTGGGAATTAGTTCCTAGACCTCTTGATAAAAATGTTATAGGAACAAAATGGATATTCAAGAATAAGTTGAATGAAAGTGGAGAAGTAATTAGGAATAAAGCAAGGCTTGTTTGTAAAGGGTATGCACAATAAGAAGGTATAGACTTTGAAGAAAATTTTGCACCTATAGCTAGACTTGAAGCCGTAAGAATGTTTCTTTCTCTTTCAAGTTTTAGAAAATTCAAAATTTATCAAATGGATGTAAAATATGCATTTCTTAATGGAGATTTAGAAGAAGAAGTATACGTTGAACAACCAGAAGGACTCATTCTTGGAAATTATGTAAAGATTGTATGAAAAATAAAAAATTCTTTATATGGGCTGAAACAAGCTCTGAGGGCATTGTATTATTGTCTTGACAAATATCTTCAACAACAAGGCTTCACAAAAGGATCCGAAGACAACAACTTATATATAAAAATTGAGAATGATAAACTCTTAATTATTGTTGTTTATGATGATGGTATCATCTTTGGCAATAATGAAGAATCTACGAGTCAAAACTTTGCTTATGTTATGCAGCAAGAATTTGAAATGTCTTTACTTTGAGAACTAACCTATTTTCTCGGTCTACAAGTGCAACAAACAAAATATGGCATCTTTCTCTCACAAACTAAATATCTCAAGAAGATTTTGAAGAAGTATGTAATGGAAGATTCCAAACCAGTATGTACTCCAATGGTAACAGGATGTTGTCTCAGTTCTAATGATGAATCTCCTACAGTGAATCAACCAGAGTACAGATATATGATTGGAAGTCTACTTTATCTAACAGGAACCATACCAGATATCATGCATGCAGTAGGAATTGTTGGAAGATTCCAAGCCAATCCGAAGGAATCACATCTTCAGGCAATGAAAAGAATATTCAAATATCTCCAACAAACTCAAGGCTTTGGTCTATGGTATCCTAAAGATACAGATCTCACTCTTCATGCATATACAAATGCGGATTGGGCCAAAAATGTTGATGACCGAAAAAGAACTAGTGGAGGTGCATTTTATATGGGATCACGATTAGTATCTTGGTTTAACAAGAAACAAAGTTCGATTTCCTTATCTATAGTAGAAGCAGAATATGTGGTTGTTGCATCTTGCTGCACACAACTTCTCTGGATGATGCAAACATTACAAGATATTCAAATTAAATGTTCTCCACCCATATCCATCTTATGTGATAATACAAGTGCTATTAGTATTTCAAAAAATCCTGTTATGCACTCCAAGACCAAGCACATACCCATTAAGTATCACTTTCTACGAGAATAAGTGCTTGAACAAAAGGTTAAATTGGAGTATGTTCCCTCCAAAGAACAAGTAGATAATATATTTACCAAACCTCTTCCCAGAGAATCATTTGAATATCTCAGAAAAAATTGGGAGTTGTTTCTGCCTCATCTTGATGTTAAAACCAATTTATTATGATTCATAGGATTTTTTTTATACGCAGATTTTATGAAGCAGAGTCGCGTATATACCTGAGTTTCTGTGCCAACAATAGCATATGTGTTTTTCTCATAGAAAAATAGTGGGTCAGACTCAAAATCAGTTTCTAACATGCATGTTCAGGTTGATGTTGATGGATACATTCTACTAATATGCCTTTCTCATTAATGTTTATTTGATTGATGAAGATGCCTTGATGAATGAATTGTTCAGAATTCACAAGTAGCACAGGTTCAGAGGGAACATTAGCCTTCACAATATCATGCATTTTTGGCAGCATGGTTGTTGAATTCAGCTATGGTCTTTGTTATTAATGTCATTTGCTGAAAAGGTCATGTTACATGTAAATACCTATGGTGTAATAATATGTCTCCTTTTGTCATAGTCTATTATGAATGAGTCCTTTTGGACATATGATGTCATTTGTACACTCACTATGCATGGGAAGTATGATGTAATAATTGCAATTTCCAGTCATGTATGAACATTTGACGTATCCCCACTTGGTTGGGTGGTTGATGTCTGTATGAGTCATTGGTGATAAGAAGGTCATACTCACATAGTTGAGTTATAGAGTCATGTTATTCTTTTGAAAAATATTTATGCAGACTCTACATGTGCTCAATGGGAGCATGGATAGTATAGTGCATCTCAGCATGTACTAAGGGGGAGAATATATTGGTCACCCTTTGCACTTAATGTCAAAGGGGGAGAGTATCTTGGTGTTGCTTGGTATATCTAACAGGTTCTACAGCTTGAAGTGATCAACACCAATATCGTTTCCATCAAGTCCAAAGGGGGATATTGTTGGCATTATGGTACATGTGTTGTCCTTGATGGCAACCCACATACAGATCAATTCAAAAATGATAAAGTGATGTATGATGGCAACTCACATTGTAACAGGTCTATTCAGAGGTAACAGAGAAATGGCATAGAAGAACAAGATAATGGGACAAAGGATTACAGATCAGAAACAAGAAATTGAGGAAGGAGAATGTTTTAAGTTGTATACGTTGGTTCACCTTGTCCAAGTCGTGTATACATGCGAGTACACAGAATAAAATGAGCGTATACGTATGCAGACAATTTCAAATAAGAACAAACATGTATGGGATGGAAAATTAAGGTTAAATAATACCAAGGGTCCATACCATGGTATTAGCCCACAATATTGATCAGAATAATGGTTATTCGAACCCATCTAAGAATACCATAGGTTCTAAGTGTTGTTTTGGTGCATGGCATTGACAAAGGCTCTAGTATATAAGGAGGAGAATATCAAAGGGCTAAGAGTGAAAGTGAAAGGGTTTTTCATGAATACTTCTAGATGAAGTATATTTTGTGTTGTAGGGGCTATGGTTATGATATAGATCTGAAATATCTTGTGCACCCTTGGATACAATGTTGGATCAGGATCATGAGACCTGAAATGACTTATCATTGTATGATCTGATAATGGATAGTCTAGATCTGATTGCTAACGCATGTTTTATCCTTTATATGTTATGATCTAGGTATATTTGAAGTCTTGAAAAGTTGTGAAGTTATAAGTCATTATTTTCAGATCTATACGCAGGTTCACCTTGGTGAAGGCATGTATACATGCAGGTTTGACACTTCTAAGAAGTGTATGCAGAGGAAGGGCTTGTTGTTCATAAATGAATGATATATTTGATCAGTGATGTTGTCTTACTGTTGTTTGTCAATGATTTCTTCATTAGATCTGAAGTAAAACTGATTGTATAAGGAGAATGAGTTTGTTTGACTGATTGATTGAGTAAGAAGAGTGATCTTTGCTGCTACCTGTTTAGAACTCTGTAATATGACATTAGATCTTCAGAATGTCTCTGGTTAGTACAATTTTTGGTTCAAAATTTTTATGTTTCAGTATCTTTAGATGTATACACAGGTTGGGTTATAGAAAGTAGCATATACTTGAAGTAGTCTATATGATTTTTTGAGTTTGCAGTTGGTTCTGGTTGTTGATGTAGTGTTCTGGGATCAAATCTGTGTTCTGGTGATAGTGATCTAACTATTTAGATTGATTGATTGTGTATTGATTCAGAGTTGATGGGTTTCAGTGAATGCTTGATGCAGTTGTACTTGATGGTTGTGGTGATTGATTTTAAGCTTCAATGTTACTGATGGGTCCAGTATGAAAATTTGATGAAATGTGGCCTACATATTGTGTTGATGTGCACCAAGAGTATCCAATCTGAAAATTTATGAAACGTGGTCCCTGGAGAAAGAGTGAAGGTGCCAGCCTTCTACAGGCCGATGCATACGTACTAGTAAACATATTAGCCAGTACAACAACTAGGGGGTTGGAGCTTTGTTCCAGTAGAATCTGGAAAATGAGTGAAGGTTGTAGCCTTAAGTAGGTAGATGCCTGCATACTGGAAAATGTCTGCACTAGTACAAAACTTGTAATTAATTTTATAAAAAGAAGATTGAAGACTGAGACAACAACATTGGTGGTTTTTTTCCCACATTGGGTTTCCACCTAAAAAATCCTGGTGTTCATGTGGGTTTCTTATGTGTGTTGATTCATTCTATTCTTACTGCATCTGTCTACTGCCTAGTAAATGCATTACACTCTAATTTAAGTTCAACAGACAATGAATTAGTTGTTTTACAAGTTGATTATCTATACATTGGTTTAATTCATTATAGTCACAAACATACGTTGTTTGGTTTCTGTAAAATCGCGTATACAGTTTGAAAAAGAAAAATTATTATTGTGAAAGTTTAAATATTGATTCACCCCCCTTTCAGTATTTTTCCCAACATATCCCTTCCACCATATCTCAGTTGCGGTGGTTTTGTTGACGTATGGATTTGTGGAAACATTTTTCCTGGATTGCAAGGGTTTGCTAAGGAACAAATGGGTGTTATGCCTCCTGATCTTACACTAGAGTTAATTTTCCCAACTCTGTGTGATTCATGAGGCTCCAAAAGGACCACACAAATATTGGCATCCAAACAGGAAATTCCAGGCATGTATGCACTAGTGACCCTTCAATCACCCTCTGCTAAGAGTTTGTAGACTCCTGAATGTAATTCAACTCTCTTGCCACCCTCCAAGGTGCCTCTTATGGGTTACAGTGACTTGCAGTCGATGTTGCGATGATTATTATGGGTTTCAAGGGCATTCAACTATTAACAGGGATGTGCTCATCATCTATTATGGATGAGATACTAACACTTTGAATGCCTTGACTACTACCAGCCTTTCAAGAAAGGAGCTGCCACAACATCTCATAATTATGGTGCCACACCGAGGGTGGCTTCTAGCCTATGAAGGTTCAACCACCATAAAATCCAAATCAATTCCTCCCATGGGGACATTCCCTGCTCAAGAATGTATGCAGATATTTTAGAACAATCTAGTGAAGTGAATAATGTAGACCCAACACCAGGGCACATATTGCAACAATCTAAGAAGCCCCTTATGTAAACTTGCATATTCTTTGCGTTAAGATTGACTAGGGTTAAAACCCTCATCATCCACAATGAATTACTTGTAACCAACACTTCAGCACAATGATTCCATAAATATCAACATAGATTTCATTCCATATGACCATTAAAATTGTGGTAAAATAAGTTTGTAAGACAACTGTTGACATGAGGTAGCTTAAGTCCTTATGATCCTTTCAATGTTGAACTTGCACAGTGTGTTATTTATTTGTATTTTATCAATAACATAACCAACCATTTCAAGCCAGAAATGCAACACGCTTTTTGGCAGTAAGAAAATATGCCAATATGTATTCTAATACGTCTAATATATGTACGTACTTTTTCATGTGATGGTACTTTTCTATGAAGATATTCTGGACCCAAAATGGATATTTGTCATACATTATGATCCAAGATTAAGGCATGTATTTGATGATGCATTAGTGGATACTGAGCAAAAGAATGATATCCAACAAAATGATAGATATGGATTAGAGAACATCGAATAAATTGGAATCCATGATGATGTTGAAGATGGTTATGTTCAGTCACAAGAAGAAAGAAATATAGAGTTACATGATGTTACATAAGACAACAATATGAATGGTATAGAAAATGATGATTCAAATAAATATGGTAACAATATGGATAATCTACAGTTAGATTTCAATGATGATGAAGATGATGCAATTCAAGACGAGGATGATGATAATATTAACTACTTGAAATATCATATGAACATTGACAATGATACACTAAATGACATTGTTGAAGACAATGATGTTAATGACCAAGACTTCTAAATTTTCATAATTATTTGTAATGCATGTTTAAAAAATGATGATACTTACAGCCTAAACTTTGAAATGCTTCAATATCATTTATGTCAAAGCAATTACTTATTGCAATATCATTAAAGTGTTCAAGATATGGTATGAATTGTTGACAGAAAAAATTATGATTACTTGAATGCTTCTTCCACGTATGTTCATGAAGACATAAAAGTTTATAAAATATTATTTCCCATATCTCACAATGATTTCAATAGGAAACTTTTTTAACTTCATTATTTTTATATTGCTTGCATTTTAATTCTGGTAGACCCACTCTTACATTTAACTATCGATCCAGGTAGGCTTTAATTTTTACAAGACTGTCACATAAAATCTATGCTAAGGCAGATGATGACTATTATAAAATAATCTCAACCCAAATTCGTTGCACACACACTCTTAGCAATCAACAAAGTTGTTAAACACTCCACAAAAATTCAATGCGAAGAAATACTACAAAATAAGTTGCTCTATCATTCAACCACTCTCACAACACTCCTGAAAATGATCACTCATTCAATCTGTACAAATAAAATGAAGTGCAATCCAAACTGTAATAGCAAAGAAAATAACATATTGCCACACTAAATTGAGGGACAGATCCAAGACTTAAGCTATCACACCATCCGAAGCTTACTACAATTAATTAGATTACACATAATTAACTATAACAACAGCAGTAACAACAATCACATAAATGAGAATATTTATGCAATCTGTCATTCAACCACTCGCATCGCACTCCTAAAAACCATCACTCATTCAATCTGCACACATAAAATGAAGTGCAATCCAAATTGTAACAACAAAGCAAATAATTCACTATCACGCTAAACTGAGGGAACGGTCCAGGAATTAAGTTATCACACCATCCAAATCTTATTGCAATTAATTAAATTACACACAAAATTAATTGTAACAGCAACAATAACAACAATCGCATAACTGAGAAATATTTATGCAATTTGTCATTCAACCACTCTCACAACACTTATGAAAATCATTACTCATTTAATTTGCACACATAAAAGGAAGTGTAATCCAAACTGTAACAGCAAAGCAAACAATTCACATCCACACTAAACTGAGGGACTGATCTGTTATAGACATTTTTGTGCCTAACAGCATGAAGCATGAAATGTCCATAATCTAAGGGATCCAAAGTCCCTAAACATGTTGTTCCTGCCCCTAGAGGAACAAGGTCAGCAAACCACAGCACTGAATAGCAGTTCTCCACCTGAAAACACTCAAAAACAAGCTAATTCTGGATCATGTCAACTGCTCCACTGAGCATCTGCGCTGAATGTCAACTGCTCCACTGTCTACCTGCGCTGAATGTCAACTGCAAAGAAGGCTACCTGCGCTGGGCGAGTTGGGACATGTGGCACAGTCATTCCTCAAGGTGTCAATGCCCAGGAAGCTTCCAAAATGACACTTGGATCAAGGAATTCGACTGGTGATGAGTAAGAGGGTCTAGATCTCCAAGTGGAAGCAAGAACCTCCAAGTGGACTCAAGAACTGAAGAATAACTGAAGTGGGAGAGGACACTAGTCAGCTTCATGCCAGCTTCAAGCTGACTCATCCTTTCTCCAAAACTCCTATATATAGAGCTCTCTCATGAGGTCTAGGGAGGCTGGAATCTTTTGAATGTAAGGAAGTGCTGTTGGTTTGAGTTTAGAACTATTGGGTGATTTGCTTTGAAGGAGGTGAAGAGGAGATTTCTTTCTGCTGGGAGGTGATGCTGGATTGGGCCTTTTATGGTTGTATCACTTCCTGAACTTTACTTCTTCCATTAATAAAGCATTTGAGGTTCTTCTATATGCATGTGTCTTAATGGTGTATTGTTATGCTTGTGTATTTGATTTATTCTAATCCTTGAATCAATTATGAATGTATGCTTCTTGTAGTTTCCCTCTCTTGCCATTTTGCAGGATCTTGGTGTAGCTGGGCCAGTGAAAGAGCAAGGAGCTGGGAGCAAGCAGCAAGAAGAGAAGATTGGATCAACCATTAGCGAAAGACATCGGTTAGTGGATCTCTTTCTCCCCTATTTTACTTTCATAAAGAAGAAATCTTAGATAGCTTTGCTTCTATTGTTGCTGAGGTACTATCACCCTTAGAGTGGGATAGGGTCATTCCGTATTGTATACTTTTCCCAACAACAAATTGGCGACTCCGCTGGGGAGCGTATCTTGTTGGTTGTTTGTGTTTTTGCTATTCATTTCCTAAACACAGGGAGTACCGAATCAAACTGCATTTGAATCTTTCAAATGCAAAGTAGAGGGCAGCTACTCTAGCTCAGTTTCTGGGCATGTTTATGATTTGAAGAGCTGATCCACAAGGACTCTGAACAGCTCTTAGTGATAGCTTTTCATCCTCCTTTTCATCCTTTAGTGTGTACTTGATTGATAGCTTTTCATTTGGCCAAAAACTGTGAATTTTTGAGCAATCTGTAACCCGGAAACTGAGAAAAACGAAAGTTTATCTCTTCATTGCAGGCACTGTGAAGGCAGTCTGCATTTCATCGCAGGTCCCGAAGGGGCTACCTGCGCTGAATGTCAAACTGACAGTGTACTACCTGCGCTGAACCAGTTTTGCCTTGTGCAACTGGGGTTCCCTGCTGTTTGTTGCCCTGTTTTCATCCCTGTTTTTGCAGCCTGTTATCAGTCAATGTACCTATCTGAAACTACCTTTCCTTGCCACTATTCCGCCTCGGTTGTATAAAGAAACTGTATTTGTTCTTTGTGTATTTCTTATATCATTTGCAGTTTCCCATAACGAAAGTGAACTATTCTTGCTGTGGCCTCTTAGATCTAGACCTGTGATAAGTGTCGTTTTGATCTTAAGAGTTAGTTTGTTTGTTGTTCATAGCTGATTGAGCTTTTGCTTTCGTCATATGGTTTGAATTTATATATTTCTAGTGTCGAAACAAGTAAATCTTAAGGTGTCTTTTGATTTTGGACAAAGCTTGTTTGCTTTCACTTGAAATTGAATTCAAAATTATACAACAGCTTTCTTTTTGTAATACATCAACATTAAGAAAGAGAAAAGAAATACCTGCATTGTGCATGTGCATTTTGACAGCTTGTATGTTGATTTAGGGAAAAGTGCATTAGTGTGTGCTCTATGATCTGTGTGAAAAGATGATGTCTTTCTTTTCCCTCAGTAGTTAAGATTTTCAAAGTTGAAAGATTGAAAAGCTTGCTTATCATCTTAGACTGCATTTAGGAAGTTGTATTATACATCTCGTGGTGATCCATAAAGGCAAACTACTAAACAAGATCAACCTTAAAATAAATTGAATTTACATAACAACGCATTGAAACATAACGCAAACACATAGAGGTCTAAGCTAGAGACGTGTTCCGACGTCGTTAAACGTGATATCTTAGCGTTGAGTGGTTGGGTGATTCCTCCACGGTGAAGCGATAAGTATCAATACGGACTTGTGCTCCCACGTACCGTCGCGTATATATTGGGAGACCCCTATAGGAACAAAGCCTTTATCCATAGGAAGCCGTGTCGGCCGCCCTACTGATCGCAATGCAGTGAACACAGCATTCACGAAGATCGACCACCCGTACCGTAAAACGTATTCTGTGGTTTTGCGAAAAGTTTGGCACACCCTCTGCCTAGAACTCCAGAGCAGTTTCTTTTGGCCTTTTTCAAACTCTATAACTGAAAAAGTCCATCCGAGCATTTGTCACTTTGGGCTCGTTAAAACATCGAAGGAGACTAGAGTCATCTTTAGCTTTTTCTCGACTCTTAAAAAGTGAAAAAGCAAGTTGTGTCTAAAGCGTCGTTATAAAATTTATTTTAAACGGAACATAATCACCTCCTATTCCTGCGTTGATCTGTAGGTTGAGAACATGGAACGCCCCAACCAAGGAATTCCACATGATGGAAATCCTAGTCCTTTCTCCTCTTGGGGAGAAGTTGGTGCGCCCCACATGGCCACATTGTCGCTTCCAGGACTGACAATTGGCCTGCCAATTTGGCTATTCTCAACCAATGTAGTTCAGAACACCATGGTTCCTGAACAGTTGAGTCAACAGTTAGATCAGTCTAGAGCTGCCCACCAGCCTTCTACTTCCTATAACTATTCCTCCAATCCCTCGTCTTCACAAGGTAGAGCCGGCAAAAGCCAAGCTCCCATGGAGAAGAAGGAGAAGAAGAAGAGAGAGAAGAAGAAGAAGGAGCCTAAGGCGACTGGGGGCAAGCAAAAGACATCTGACAAAAATCCACACACAGCACAGACCGGGCCTAAATCGCCATGTGTCATATGTAAAGGAGACCACTTCCATAGAGATTGTCCCTGTATTCCCCGGATACTAAGGGACTAGTCCCCTCGTTTGCACAATTCGGGAGCATCAACCTCTGATAGCCATGTTGAATGCTTACCGTCAACCAGCGAAAGTGAAGGTTCAAGACAAAGAGGGGGAGCAAGATCCCCCTGCAGACTGTGTGAAGGCGATCACGCCATCCACCGTTGTCCCTTCTTAGATGAAGCGAAGAGAGTTTTGGAAGATCGTCCGGTTTCACCGTTGAGACTTCCTCCTGGATACAAAAAACTCGTGCCAAGTCCTTCGTTGGTTGAGAATACAGCTGGCCCGCTCAAGTGGTCGGCTGAAGCGTCAGTCATTGAAAATGAACCTACTGAATCCAGACCGGATGAAAGTCCAAAGGTCGAAACGGCAGTTGACCCGGTTCTTCCTTCAGAAGATTCATCTTCAAATGACACCGTCACTGAAGATTCATCTTCAAATGACACCCTCACTGAAGAGAATAAGGATGACACCATCCAGATTCTTTTCATCAACACAGACTCTGATGAGCATCAGGGCAATGCGCCCATTCCTTTATCGCAGGAAGGAACATCGTCAGGGTCATATCCGGCCGTGTATTCGGTCCCACCACCAAGCAACCTCGTTGTATCATTTGATTGGAATCAACTAGGTAGACCCCGGTTGCCAGCCAGTATACCATTCAGAATCATAGTCCAAATATACAGAATGGTAATGGCTGGCACTATCATTGATGAAGGGGCATCTGTGAGTATCCTTTCCTCTATTGCTTGGAAAGCACTGGGTTCCCCGGCGCTTTTGCCTGAGATAAGAAATCTCTCGGGTTTCGATAAAGGAACCAGTCGACCATTAGGGATCCTCCCCAATGTGCCTGTAACATTGAAAGGGAAGACCGTTCAAATGAACGTGATGGTGGTTCAAGGACCCTTGGATTATAACCTACTCCTTGGACGAGACTATATATATTGCATGGGAGCAATAGTCTCCTCACTCTTTAGAGTAATGTGTTTTCCACACGAAGGAAGAATGGTCAAGCTCGTAGACCAACTTTCATTTCCGGGATCACGCATCGCAAATAGTCACATACCAACCCTGAATGGTCTATTCAATCAAGAAATGTTTCCACCCCCAGTCCTCCTTCCCGATGAGTGCGAGTGATTCGGAAAGATGGGACTGGAACCCAGGGGGCATGCATCCTGGTCTGCTTCGGGCAGAGAAAACCTTGGGTGTAAGGTAGAATTTCCGCGGGGAATATGACTAGTCCGTACCCCGTCCGTGGATGGAAGAGGGGTTGTTCTGGAATAAGATTCTTTTGTCAAGGTTACGTGTTTGACAAAGGTCATTCACCCTTGTCTATTTCGGTAGACATTGCCGAGGAAATGTTTTGTTGAAAGAATAACAAGACAATCTTTGGGTAACCAGAAAGAGGTAAGCCTCTCTCGATTAAAACAAATGTTTTGGCGGAGGGTAAGTAGAGGTAACCTTGAAACTCTGTTTTATACCTGGGGGCATGCAACCTTTTGGAGTGCAAGCAAGGGGCGACTATTTATTTTTTAAATTTTTAGGTCCTCCCTTTAAACCTGTAGGTCTAACCCTTTAAACTCGTAGGATTAGCCGTTTCCGAACTTGCATAAAGAAAGGAGAGTGAGCATAGCTTTGGTAAGGCGCAAGCTCGATAAAAAATGGGATCTTTCAGGAGACATTATTATCTTATGACTGGTATAATCGAGCAGTTTTAGCATAAAGTTCGTGCTCGTTAAAAAATAAACGCAAGATCCGAGCAGTTTTAACGCGGTCTTCATGCTCGTTAAAAAATAAATATAAGCAGTGAGCAATGTTTCTTCCAGAGTTTAAGCTCATTTTTAAATAAAAAATGAACCTATTCCGGTAAATAACCTCTGTGATCGTAAATTTATCAGCCATAAAAAGCCTTGGTCGTGTTTGCACCTGCCACCTCCACCGTCATTTGGCCGATCGTTCACCTCCATATGATTGTTTACCCATTTTGAGGAACAGCTGCGAAGAGTGATTTCACCTAGCCATCCTTGTGACACTGCCGTGATTGGAAAATTCCAACCTGTACCTGGAATCAGTTGCTATCCCTGTTTATCACTCGTTCCTCAAAAGACGAGTCTTCTTTAAGCTCTTTTCATCTAACTCGTAAAATATGAAAAGTTTGCCGAGTTTTGGCCTTCCAACTCGTTAAAGTGACCGGAAGAGCTATCCCTCCTCTAGATTTTAATCTTTTTGGACCTGAGGGATTATTGCACAAAAAGGTCGAGCGCTTGTTTTATTCGGCTCGTTAAAGTTATCGAAAACTCATCCCTTCTGTATTGTTTTATACTTTTTCGGACTTAAGGGATTAGATGACGAAAAAGGAATTTTGGAGTTGACTTTATGTACCTTTTCAGACTCTCTAAAAATGAAAAGGACCGAGTTTTCCTTGTCGTTAGACTCGTTAAATTGATTAAATAGCGACAAACTTGTCTTTAGACGAGAACGAGTTTCCCTATCGCTAGGCTCGTTAAAACATAGCGATGGGCTTGCCCGAAGGGCAGGTTATAGAACAAGCATATGTTATCCTCCTCAAGCTTGACAAAAATAAAGAGGTACTGGTCAGAAATGACTGGGGAAAAATTGGGAGAACCTCAAAGCTTTAATGGTAGCAAGTCGCTCTTGAACATGACACTTTTCCTCCGTATCACATCGGGTTGGGTTGTTTCATTCACCGGTCTCATCACCATGGTCTCGCCAAACCATCCGCATTTAGGGTAATGCTACCGATCCATCGCATCAGTGTCGTTATATGTTCAAGAGATGTTGTTCAGAAAGAGTCAACCGTGTCCCATCCACTGCCATACATTATCCTTCATCCATCCATGATCGCCACCCTGAATCATATGTCACAGATTGTTTTCACCTCCGCTAAAATCATTAGCTCCGTTCCGTGTCACTGATGTGGGATTCATTAAGGCCCTCCTTTGACGGATCGCTTCTTGTCGACTTCAGCTCATTATCCAAGAAGTTGATCTAGGAACACCCCCCTCAGTACTTTGAAGCTTGCATGCCTCAATGGCAAGTTTCTCACTTCCGGCGACGGGTACACATCAATGACCTTCGACCAGAAGATTTTGCGTGGTGTTCGACGCCAAGTCCTTTATTCACACCACGTGAATTGTACTGTAGTACCTTGAGGGTCATTATCATTATCGGTGATTCCTCTCGCGTTTGTTAACGGTTTACATCATTGACCGGTAATCAAGCGATGTCTTTCCATGTTCGACTTCAGCGCAATTCTCACATGGATCGACTTGTACTTAGAGTGAAGATTGAACGAGTTTGAAGACCCCGGATCTAGTTTCATCCATCCGAGCTGCGATATATATTCAGGAAATATAAAGACATTTGATATGTACATCATTGCAGCAGATGATCATCCTACTCAAAGGATGATAATTTCAGCAGAGAATTATCAGTCTACTATCAGACGATCGTCTGTTCTATGTACCAAAATGAATTTATAAAGCTGAGCATGGGAATGCCCGCCTCAGTTAGATCATGAAAGAAGAATGAAAAATAATGTATTGTATTGTATTTTATTACAGGTCACCTCTTAGCGATTGAATGAACTTCGGATCCTCCTGATAAAGCATTTCACCCGATAAACGACCTCATACTTTAGGGGGCAACTGTTATAGACATTTTTGTGCCTAACAGCATGAAGCATGAAATGTCCATAATCTAAGGGATCCAAAGTCCCTAAACATGTTGTTCCTGCCCCTAGAGGAACAAGGTCAGCAAACCACAGCACTGAATAGCAGTTCTCCACCTGAAAACACTCAAAAACAAGCTAATTCTGGATCATGTCAACTGCTCCACTGAGCATCTGCACTGAATGTCAACTGCTCCACTGTCTACCTGCGCTGAATGTCAACTGCAAAGAAGGCTACCTGCGCTGGGCGAGTTGGGACATGTGGCACAGTCATTCCTCAAGGTGTCAATTCCCAGGAAGCTTCCAAAATGACACTTGGATCAAGGAATTCGACTGGTGATGAGTAAGAGGGTCTAGATCTCCAAGTGGAAGCAAGAACCTCCAAGTGGACTCAAGAACTAAAGAATAACTGAAGTGGGAGAGGACACTAGTCAGCTTCATGCCAGCTTCAAGCTGACTCATCCTTTCTCCAAAACTCCTATATATAGAGCTCTCTCATGAGGTCTAGGGAGGCTGGAATCTTGTGAATGTAAGGAAGTGCTGTTGGTTTGAGTTTAGAACTATTGGGTGATTTGCTTTGAAGGAGGTGAAGAGGAGATTTCTTTCTGCTAGGAGGTGATGCTGGATTGGGCCTTTTATGGTTGTATCACTTCCTGAACTTTACTTCTTCCATTAATAAAGCATTTGAGGTTCTTCTATATGCATGTGTCTCAATGGTGTATTGTTATGCTTGTGTATTTGATTTATTCTAATCCTTGAATCAATTATGAATGTATGCTTCTTGTAGTTTCCCTCTCTTGCCATTTTGCAAGATCTTGGTGTAGCTGGGCCAGTGAAAGAGCAAGGAGTTGGGAGCAAGCAGCAAGGAGAGAAGATTGGATCAACCATTAGCGAAAGACATCGGTTAGTGGATCTCTTTCTCCCCTATTTTACTTTCATAAAGAAGAAATATTAGATAGCTTTGCTTCGATTGTTGTTGAGGTACTATCACCCTTAGAGTGGGATAGGCTCATTCCGTATTGGATACTTTTCCCAACAACATAATCCAAGACTTAAGTTGTCACACCATCCAAATCTTACCACAATTAATTAAATTACACACAAAATTAATCGTAAAAGTAGCAGTAACAAAAATCACATAACTGAGAAATATTTGTGCAATTTGTCATTCAACCACTCTCACAGCACTCTTGAAAACCATCTCGCATTCAATATGCATACATAAAATGAAGTACAATCCAAATTGTAACAGCAAAGAAAATAGTTCACCACGTCACTAAACTGAGGTATTGGTCTAGGAATTAAGTTGCCACAACATCCAAAGCTTACTGCAATTAATTAAATTACACACAGAATTAAATGTAACAACAACAGTAACAACAATTACATAACTAAGAAATATTTATGCAATCTGTCATTCAACCACTCTCACAACACTCCTGAAAACCATCACTCATTCAATCTGCACACATAAAAGGAATTGCAATCCAACTTGTAACAACAAAGAAAATACTTCATTGCCACATTAAACTAAGGGATAGGTCTAGGACTTAAGTTGTCATAACAACCAAATCTTACTGCAATTAATTAAATTACAAAGAGAATTAATTGTAACAACAATCACATAATTAGTAAATATTTTTCCAATTTTTCATTCAACCACTATCACAACGCTCTTGAAAACTATCACTCATTCAATGCACACATAAAAGGAAGTGCAATCCAAACTATAAAAATAATGAACATAATTCGCTACCACACTAGACTGAGTGACTTGTCCAAAACTTAAGTTGTCACACCATCCAAAGCTTACTGCAATTAATTAAATTACACACAAAATTAATTGTAACAACAATAATAGCAACAATCACATAACTGAGAAATATTTATGCAATTATGTATTCCACTCTAACTAACCAGTGATCCCTGCTAAGAAGGAGGACCCTTCCTCCTCAGCAAGGGTTGGTGCACTAAAAAGAACACAAACTACTCAGAGGAAATTATTGAACCACAAAGTTGAGATTTGCATTAATAAAAATATCAGGATTACATAAATCTAATGTTTCCCCTTTCCAATCCAATTCTCCAATTCTTCACTCTAGCCCTCACAGGAAAACAATATTCTCTTTTATAGGTCTTAATTACAATGAGAATAACATCATGAGAATCTTTGGATTCTCATTTGATCTTAAAATAAAACAATATCTTAACAATTACAAAACAATTTCCGTAGAAGGGGTAAAACTACAATAGTTTCCTTTAACTACAAATAGAGTTACACAAGATCTCAACCAAATGATCTGAATTCTCCACAAATATATCCAAGTGATGAGTTGTTTCTTTTGACTTTGATGTGCTCCTAGATCCAGACTGATTGGGAAAGGCAACACATGCTTAAGAAATTGTCCGTGTAACAAAAATAACTCCCAGGACCTTAATTAATCCAAATCAATAAAGGAACTGAAATATAATCATGTAATAGCAAGCTTCGACATACCATCAAAACCTAAAAAAACCCATACATTACTTTTATGATAAAAATCAGCCTAAGAAAGTAGTTCTAATGTCAAATTATAAGTAGAGTTTGAGTAAGTAAGCGACAAGTGAAAAAGGACATATTTAGGTGAATAAGGGACATTACAGTAATAAGATATGGTCCTATTG
The DNA here is from genome assembly GCA_031772625.1 of Pinus tabuliformis. Classification (NCBI taxonomy): domain Eukaryota; kingdom Viridiplantae; phylum Streptophyta; class Pinopsida; order Pinales; family Pinaceae; genus Pinus; species Pinus tabuliformis. The sequence goes on along the minus strand of CM062819.1, from coordinate 633,658,234 downwards.
GTCAAAAAGGGATAAAAGAAATAGGAAAATAAGTAGAAAAGAGATGAAAATTATGTGACCCAAAATATCCCTCCAGCTTAAGCTTTTGCATGTCCTCATGAAAAATCATGCCACTGATGCCTAACATGATAAGAGTGAAGTTGTGTGAGGTTGTATTTTCCTGCCATATCTTCTCCTCTGACCCCGTATCCTCAAAAAATAACCAATTTTTCCTCCTAAAACTTATCAGTAATACTATATGTATGTTTCTATAGATAGGTGGGTAACCAAACAAGAGGGAAATTGAATCTAAGTCCTATCTAGCCTACACCACTCCTCCTAATATAGTCAACATAATGATGAACTCTAGAAATTTATTGCTCAAAATTCTGATAATAATATGGGTCTCCCTTCTTCAATTCTTGTCGGGAAAGATCCATTTTCAACTTGCTTCCTTCTAAGGCATAAATTCTCATTCCTTGTATATTTCTCTGGCATCTCCGTAGAACTAATTCTCAATGGACCATCAGCAATGCCTTAGTGGTTGGAAAGTGCCATATTTTATTATATTTGTGTGCAATAGCTTCATCTGATCCAGGTTCTCCTCTAATAAACAATTCTATCCGTTCTTCATTAGGTTTTACAGTATCATGGGAAGCTTTATAGCCTATATTATTTTGCATAAAATAAACAAAAGCCTTGAGTTGTACATCTACCAAATAGGGTTTCATATTAAATGATTCATCCCTAAATAAAATGAGATCATGCAGGTACAGCTCGCACAACAAATGTTGTTCATAGAAATTACCCTTTTGAAATGTTTCTAAGAAGTCGTGTATCTTCTTGCCTTATATGGTCGCTTTTCATTTAGGGTTATTAATTGGAAGAGATAATGTTTTTCTTGCAAATATAAAGGATAAGAAGGATAAGGAATCCTACCACACAATAAGCCATTAATGATCTCATAAATGAGATCCTTTTCTTACTGTAACAACTTAACCTCTCCTTGCAAGTTCCTTCACATGTGTCATTGCTTGATTCCCCTCTTGAATTTTCAAAAATTATGCAATTCTTAATTTTTCAGCCCACTCCTTCTTAAGCTTATTGATCATTTCCTCGTGCTACTTTAGGAAGATGACTTCAACTTTGGAAAAGAGCGCTTATTTCTCCCACTTCTCTAATACCCTCATCAAATCTTCACATCTAATGTGACTTGTTTCAAATTATGTTTTAGCATCCTCCTTCTGATCTTTTTCTCCTCCTGCTGCTCTATCTCAATTGTTGGTTTTTGTGTAATATTAGCATCATCGATAGGTTCTTGTGGTACAATAGTATTTTTATTTTCAGTCTAATCTTCTTCAATTGTTGGTTCTTGTGTAACAACAGCATCATAAATATGTTCTTATGGATTAGCAGATTGTTTTTCTTCTTCCTGCTCTGCTTCGAATGTTGGTTCTTGTGTAACAGAAATGTCATCAGTAGGATCTTGTGGAATAGCACATCAAAATTCTTTGTCTTTTTCCCCCACTTGTAACCCAAATGAAACAGTAATAGTCTCCATGATTTTAGCCTCCTCAAGGATCTGTTGGCATTCCTTACAAAAAAATTCTGAGACAATGGAAGATGCCATTTCTACAGCCTCTTCCAACATACCCAATCCAGTGTCATTCTTAAAATTAAGTTGTTATTTAACCAAGGAAATTTGTTTATTTAAATCCTCATTTTCCTTTATCAGGTTTTCAATTTGAACAAGAGGGTCAATTTTCATCTTACCTGGTGAAGTAACAACCTCTTTTTCTTTTGTTTGTTGTTTTATTACTAGTCCTTCTGTCTTCGATTATTTCTCTGGTTCTTGTTCAGGCTCTCGTGTAACAACCAGGATTTCAGATGTAGAGGGGCCTTCTCCTACAAAATTCTCTTGCCTTTCTTTGTCTTGTTTCTCCTCAAATCCATCAATTCCAGCTATATCAACACATTCCCCCTTAGTTGTAGCAATAGGTTTTTGAATCTCTTCTGGTATAACAGCTACTTGCACCATTTTCCTAGGGGTTCTTCCACCAATTAGCCTTTTCATTTTCATTTTATGCATGATTACCATTATTAATACTCCCCTGGTCCCTTCAGGGGTCTTAACTTCCTCAACTCTAGTTTTAGGCACATTTTTTGTTCCAAGAATTTATTCATCCACCACTTCCTGTACAATCGAGTACCCACATTGTCTTTCCTCTGATGACTCACTAGACACTGCCACAGGTTCTTCTATCCATGTCTCCTTTCCTTGTGAGGATGAACTAGGGGTTGTTCTAATGGAACTCCACCTCTTATGGTTCCGTTGACCATACATAGGAGGTGTATCAACCCTACTCCACTTAGAGCCTATGATTGTATTTCCCTTGGAAGATCTAACATTCTCAACAATAGGTGTTCTTTCAGTGCCAAGTGTTTCTTTAGTACTTGGTGTTGTTTCAGTGCTAGTGGTAGCTTTAGCACTGGGTTCTGCTTCAGCACTCTCTTCATGCTCCTCATTCACACTAGCACAAGGTATCATTATCAAAGCATGTCTTAAGATCCCTTGTCTCTATAATGAATGCATGATGGTTAATTTAATGAGCGCATAGTTAGTGACACAAGTTTTTGGATGTTTTTCCGCTCTAACAACCTCTACCATGTGTTGTAATGACTTTAGGAAGTAGTATGGTAAATTAATCAACCACCCTACCCTCAGGTGTGCCAGCAATCTAGAGCGATAATTGAAAATAATCCCAAAACGACTCTCATAGGTAATGAATTTTTGGATGAAGAGGACTACATCTTCCCAAGGGTGAGGAATAGATGTTCTATCAAAACCCTTTTTCTTTGGCGTCGATTCTTCTACCTCTTATAAGAGTATGGAATTACCTTCAAGATTGACTAATTTCCTTGAGAACCACCATTCTCCTATCCTAGGCAGCCCTGTCACTTTTGCAATAACTTCTTTTGTAACAACAATTCTGAAGCCCCTAACTACATGGTGTTTTTCAACTAAGGCTTGGGAAAATTCTAAAGTGACCAATTCAATGAAAACCTGTAATTTTTCAAGATAACTCATCCATCCAACCCTTCGAAAAAAATCCAATCCTTCCTGATGTTGTAATATCACATAAACAGATTCAGGTTGGTGTCTCGCCATTGCTCCACCCACAGCTACTCACAAGAACACTACTCAACAATGTTAGGAAACTGTTACAGAGTTGCTTCAACGAACAAATTCTTTTAAAGGGGAGAATGTCAAGGTGTTGAAATTATCAGCAGTTACTCCTCCTTATTACCAATTCATAACTTTTAAATCAAAAAGGGTTCCTGAATGATTTCACAATAATAACAATAAGGGCTACAATGACAATAGTAATGGTGGAATCACTAGTATTATAGGGACCTAACAAGATTCCTCTTTTGATATTTCTACTAAAGTGGATCTATCTTTATCAATGTGCTCCATCATTGAACCATTTTTTTTGAGATTTAACTATTGGCTAAAAAAAGTGTTGTTTTTTGTATCCTCATAATGTGCTATTATTTCTTCCGTAAAAATTTCTCAAGTGACAATTTGTTTATGAAAGCAAAGCCATCGATACCATACAAAATGATTTGGTTTTAAATATAAAGTTTCAATGTGTACCTTTTGTGTGTTTTTCACATTATGGAGATCGAAATATTGCTCCATTTGTAGTATCCATATTACAGGATCCTTGCCATCAAACTTCCTCATATCGATAATGGTGGGTCTTCAATCGAACATTAGAGTCTGTGAAATCATGATTAATGTTTATTTTGTTCTCATCATGAGTTTCCTTTACTACCATTTCACCATTAGTAAACATTTCTTGTGGCAACTTTATCAAATCTGTCTTCAAATCTTCCATTTTAGCTTCCACATCATTCATCTTAGCTTCCACACCTTTCTTCAAACCATCCATCTTAGCTTCCATGTCATTCATCTTAGCTTCCATGCCTTTCTTTGAACCATCCATCTTAACTTACATGCCATCCATCTTAGCTTCCACGCCTTTCTTTAAACCATCCATCTTAGCTTCTATTACTTTTTGTGAGAGTGAATTTTGTTGCACTTGGTCTCGTAATTTTGATATATCATGTTGCATTTCTTCATCTTCTTCATGAGTCATGCTAGAGCTTTCAGGTTGCTTACTAGGTGTTTCCATTTTCTTTCTTCGGGGCATCAATTAATGATAATTATGCTTCACAAGATTTGAAATTCAGACTCGAGGATCATCGAGATTTTGGCTCAAATGAGTTTTTTTAAGCTTCTAAAACGTCGCATAAAAAATTTTATAGCAAAAATGCCACGATGACCTATTTGGAGCAACGAAACCCTAAAATCCAAAGCTCTGATACCAAATGTTATGAAACCAACTCACAAAAAGATAGAAAATATAGATCAACGACTTCAAAATCAGCCTCTTTGAGGGGGCAACCTCCTTTACATTACACAAATGAACAATTCTTGGATGATACAAATGACTAAACCTCCTTTCTATATATAGAGGTTTAAAGGGTCTTAATATAATCAAATCCGACAACAATAATAATATAAGGTCACAACAATAACAATAGTGGGCTTCTATGGGGCACACTAATAACAATATGGGGACAATAGGCACACAATAATAACAATAAGGGCTACAATGACAATAGTAATGCGGGAATCACTAGTATTATAAGGACCTAATAGGATTCCTCTTTTTCTATTTCTACTAAAGTGGATCTATCTTCATCACAATTACTAAATGCATAGCTATCTCAATCTTCAAATGATACACATGTACATCTAGATATGAAGAACCTATCTCTTTTCACTTATCACACAACAATAGCGTACCTTATGAGTAGAAAGATCTCCCTTTTGAGACTTATTCCTTATCAATAGGAGTGTGATGAGCAACAAATTCTCCATGTTCTGGTTCATTTCTATAATAGCATGGCTCCTTAACCTCTTCTTGAGCCACATGGCTATCTCCACCATATAGACATTGTAGTTTTTCAACACTTATGTTGCTGACACACAATGCCTCACTTTATCAACATCTGGCTTAGCTAGCCCTTTCATGATGGCCTCCTTGGATTTTTCATTATATTCATTATTTTCTCTATACAGTACATAGATATACATATCAGCATCTAAGCACATCAAATAGTCTTCCATTCTAGCCTTCCATATTTCATACCAGAGCTCATGGCCTGATCTATATAAGAATGGAACTCCTTCTGCTATTAGCCAAGGTCGATTATCCATTATTTCCCTTTGATCTAACTTCTATAAATTAAGCTATTCCTGAAGGAATTTGGCTCTGGATCCAATTATTGGAAACAATGATAATACTAAGAGTGGGGTGAATTAGTATTAAGGCTAATTTTAACTTTCTATGCCAATTTGATTTTCTTATTCAAGCTTGGCAACCATCCATATAATCAACAACAACATGAAATCAACATACAAGCATACACACCATGAGCATCATACACATGAGACACAAGGTTTTACGTGGAAACCCTTTCGGCAAAAACCCACCAAAGCTTTTTGTTGTTATTGATGTAAAATAAGAGCACCTACTCTATTACATCAATATGTTTTGTGAGCACCCACTCACAGGAAGCACCGACTCCCTTTGTTTGTTTGTTAGCACCCACTAGAAGGAAGCACCAACTCCCTCTTTTTGTAGATACCTATCCAGCCTACCAGAAGCACCATGTGAAGCACCAAATTCACATATTTGTTGCAAGCACCAACTTGCATCTCCTTGGATTTATGCAAGCACCAACTTGCAGGAGGCACCAACCCCCAAGCCTTCTCAACCACCCACTAGAGATGGAAGAACCAACTTCCTATATGCAGTTTCCAACCCACACTCAAATAGGAACTGAATGTTCTCTGTAATTGGAAACCACTCTACCTGATCTAAGCTCTTTTCTCTGCTCGCTCTACTCACTCTGCAGCAACAAACTAATCTGCTCAACTAAAGTCACTCATTGTTGTCCATACATCTCTCTATTCTCTTCTCTTCATTAGCATACAGTCAACTATCGACCTTTTTCTCTCCACAACACACACTCATCTCTCGATCTTCATTCTCTGCACAGGCACCTTCAAACTTTCTCACAACAACATAGGAAACTTCAACCTTCCTCATAGTAGTGTAGCTCTTGGGGTCTCTTACCTCTACCTAGACACTCTTGGCCTTTCGCTGCATAACAGGCTCACTTAGCCTCATACAACAGTGCACACACAAAGCTTTCCACTTAGCTCTCTAACAACTATGTTTCTTCCCCTACCTTTGCTCATCTGAGCTCTTGGGTTTTGTTCCTCTACTACCACCCAATCAATGCTTCCACATTGTCCTATGTTCACACTATTCGAGTGCACCTTGACATGGCCCTTCCATTTTGATGTTGCGTCTGCCTTGGTCTCTTCCACTGCATTAACAATGAGAATGGGCACTTGACAATTTCTTCGTGCTAAGAATGAATTCTCAGTCCCCCTACACACTCCAACCAGGCATAGTCTTCTATGTGAACAACACTCTGTCACTGAGGCTATCCATGCTTATTCATGGTTTCACACGGCTTGGCTGTACTTCAGCATGGCTTCTTTGTGGACCATTTTCCTTGTCACCTTGTCTTAGAGTTTTCTATTGATCCATCTGACTCCATGAACCAACTCCATCGATTTGCATTTGTTCTATGATATCTGACCCATTGATCCACTTAACTCGCTGAGACATGCATCAAAGCATAGGAATAACTTGTCTCATCTCAAGGCAAACCCAACGCTCTTTCCTAAATATCGTGGTTGTTGTTGCCTTGAGCAAATTATCTTTGACAGTCGCCATTACTCCTAAGACCAACTCCTCTACTATTGTATTCAACTTCGCAGTTGTCGACCCATACACTCTTTAAAGCCCTGTAAGTCCTTATCAAAGTGATTCAATATCACAATATTCACATTGGTGCAGTATTCTAATCTTCCGATTCCTGACCTTCGATATGACGAGCACCTTCCACTTTTCCCTTTCCGCATTTCTCACCATAAGGCCAAGGTTCATGACTTACCTCTTAGCCTTGAGGTGCTAGAGAGTTTTTGGTCCTGTCAGGGGATAATCTTCCTTTAAGTGCTTAACACCCTTGGTTCTTTAAGTTCTTCTTGACCAAGCGCTAGCCAAATATCAGAGCCCCTCTCATTGGAAGTTTGAATCAAGGATTTAACTTTCGAGTTGCAATATTCCCACTTTTGATATAGGCCATAGCTCTCGGTTCTTGGCCCCAGATTTGTGCCTTTGGTTCTTTTATTCGTTATGACCATGTGCCATCCCATATTATAAGCCCTCTATATCAAAGATTTTCAACACTTGATCTGTTATAGAGTTCCACCATCTTCAATCCTCTAATTGCTGACTTCCAAAATGACATCATCACTTCCATGTGGCGACTCCTTAGAGGTGACATGTGTCACCCAATTACGGCCCATTAGACCACCAAAAATGGTTGAATATGCCTGCCACATGTCTTGTTGTACTCCCACATCATGATGATGTCAGCTTCCGCTTGTCCCTTATCATAGCCAATCAGATCCTTCCATGTGTCCTTATCAGAGCCAATCACATGCTGCCATGTGTCCTTATCGGAGCCAATCATATGCCACCACATGTCTTGCTAGAGGAGAGAGCAAAGGGCTCACCCACCTTTGGTTTTGAGATGAAATCCTTTGTTAATCCTTTATCGGCGTTCCTAGTGGCTTTTAAAACTCTCAACGCTTCACCCATGTCGCAACTTTTAAAAGGTTCTCATGTTCAGAATTTTTGATTCTCCAATCACCGATATGCCTAACTATGATGTTGCAATGTGCGTATATCTCTGGACCTCCAATATGCGAGCCTCGATATGTCTGATGCTCTGATGTTGTGATTGTTGATATGGATGATGTTCTGATGTTGCGATCACTGATATGGCTGACCTCTAATCGTCGATGCGTCTATATTCTATCCTCTAATATTCCAATCTCCAATAAGTTGGATCATCGATCTTTAATATGCCAATATTCCTTCCTGCCACTAATCTCCAAATGTAACAACATGAATAAAAAAGAAAAAAATTAATAATGATGAATAAATATTAGTACTAATGGTGGCAGTTTCATCGATTTAATTGTAAAAAGTAATGGAACTATCAAAACGGTCTAATCATGTAGTATTATGGCAGGGTGAGGGATGTACTAATTAGGAAAGGAAGCACGTACTTAAGCAATTGTATGTGTAACAACAAAAAATCCTAGAACCTTAATTAATCCAAACCAGTAAAGGAACTGAAATGTAATCTTGTAACAACAAGCTTTGATAGACCATTCAAACTTGAAGCAACCCAACCATTAACCATTAAACTACCTAACCTTTAAGCACCAAATCCATTAGCTCTTGACCCTTAATCCCTTAAACCCTAACTCCTAATCCATTAACCCTTAATCCATGTATCCCAAATCCCTAAATCTAATAATCCTCAAAGCCCTTATGCACATAACCCCCAACACCTCAATTAATTAACTATTTAGGCACATATGGTGATACATCTAGGGATAAAAAGGGAGCTAACAAAGGATGCAATTTAGGTACCAAAAAAGGATCTAAATCGGCGCTATGACTAGCACTATTTCTAGGGAAATTGATGGTGCTATTTTTGATGTTATTTACAACCATATTTTTTGGCGCTATTTCTGGGGAAATTGATGGTGCTATTTCTGATGTTATTTATGATGATATTTTTCGGCGCTATTTTCAACACTATTTGTTAGGTCCCTACACTAGTAGTATAGGGACCTAACATGAAGCCCAAAATTGTTATTGTTGTGCCCTTACAATATTATTGGTATGTAGTCTCTGGTTATATTGTGACCCCTTAGACTCATATATATAGAAAGGAGGTCTTCTCATTTGTATCATGGAATAATTGTTCATTTTTGTAATGTAAAGGAGGTTTCCCCCTCGAAGAGGCTTATTTTGAATTCGTTGATCTATCTCTTCTTATTTTTTGTGCACTGGTTTCATAACACTATTATTGCCTAATTTAGTCCCTAAATGTTTTGGTCAGTGAAATAAAAACCAAAAATAGCACCATTCTGATAAATAGCACTGACTTTTTCAAAAAACCGGTGAAAAATACACTAAAAAAATCCTTGGAAGCAAAAAAGGGAGCTAATCACAGGGATTTTGTTGTAGTGCCTCTTGGTTCATTACTGCAACTGACTTCCTATTCTAGGTCCCAATTCTTCTTTTAATATTAACTTGCCTATATGTTAACTGATAGGTACCGTCGACTCCTATCCCAACTGGGCTCTAACTCCAGTTGGAAGATATCTTTGGTTCATGGTATATGGAGTTCACCTAAAAGCTTTTCTAACCCATCTTGCGGTAACCACTTAGGGTTTTTAGATGTCAAAGTTATGACAGTTCTTGCTTTATTCTTATTTAAAGGAGGATTCAACCCCTTCAACCATCTATGTTTGCTTATTAAGCCTCCCAAGTCTGCTACTAAGGTTCTAGACTCAATGGAGGAACTTCTTTAAATCTTTACGTATATTTCTTTTTGGAACAGGATGTAGCCATTTCAGCCACACTGGTAGCGATCTGTAATTTATACCTATAATACAGAACTCAATGTAGTTCCTTTTTATCTTTTTTATACATGAAATTTGAGCATAATGAACAACTTATGGTTCCTGTTGATAATTTATATTGTCCTATTACAGTGTCGACCTTTCTGTAAATTGTACTCTTTTAGTTTGTACATGCATGTAAATTTCGTTTTTACAAAACTCAGTAGCAGGGTAGTTTTCTTTTACCTTTCATATATTGAAATTTTGTACTGTATAAAATATTTTACTCTAACTATAATGCAAAAGAAATAGAAAAATATTCACTTTAATTTCATTGTTAGTTATTTCTCCAGTGACCATTAATGGGTATACACAATAGTAAATCCTCTTTTTGCCTTGTACACAAAAACAAATTTTTTTATTTATTTTCTTCTCCAGTATAACCCTAGAAGAAACATTACTAAACTTTATTTTTATTTTTTAAAGATTCGGTTACTCAGTATTCCCAACCCCGGGGACTTTTCCAATAGTTGGTTGCAGGCCGACAGTATGGCACTAACCCTTCCCAAGGTGTCATAGTTTTTTTTAATATTAAATCAAGGGAATATTTGTTATGTCCATATTCTCACATGAACATCAGGCAACAAATTGTCACACACATATAATAGGTCCCTATGTAACTATTAAGTGTTTCTTTGACACTTCTCCTCTTTATGCATGTCTAGATTGAATTCTTACACAACAATTACAGTATATACCAAAAAATGTATATAGGCATATAAATTTTTAGAAAAAAGAAGTTCTTTGACAAAAGTTATCAAAGAAATACAAATTAATGCTACTGGAAGAATTTAGCTCTCTGTAAAGAATACGATACTTATCTCGGTATCACAAAAATGTGCCAAAATCCTCCTAACACCATCCGACCATAAGTTAGTCTTTTCACCCAACTTCCCTCGAGCTTCCGCCCTTTTCCAATCATGCAAAAACACCCATTATAGGTCAAGCAGTCTGTATTTCAATGCCAAGCATCACTTTTCTTTTTAAAATGGGTTTACACCAGTATTTATCTCCCACTGGTGGCCTTTGGTCAATGTCTTTCTCTCCCACAATGACCGAGAATGCAATTAGTGCTAGTTTAATGGTGTCCACCTCCAACCATTAACCTTTTAATACTGTCTGATCAGTTCCTATAGGTTTCAATGGTATTTTTCTCCATCCATCCCTTGGTGCTCATTATCCTCTCTCTTTTTCCCCCAAAAGATATGATCCGAATTGGATCATTATATTGTTTTTCATCCATCTTGATTCATTTGGAGTGGAAAAAGTGGAGGAATCAACTCATGGGACCGTTTTTACTGGTGGGACCCAGTTTGGCGAAATGGGGTCTGAAACCTTCTAGGAGTGTTTTGAAGAATCAAATGACATTTTTTTTGGTGGGGGGGGGGGGGGGGGGGGGGGGGGGGGGGGGGACTTTCCCACTGAAATGTAGCACCTTTTTATACTATTCTACACATAGAAATCTTTCCAACGACGTAAGAATCACGTCAATCAGAGACTGTATGAAAAATTTATGCCACTTAGAAGTTAATGTCACGTCAACCCCCATTATTCATGGAAAAGGGGCTAGCCACGTGTTTGTGATGTAAAATAACCTAGAAGAGTCTATTTTTTTTAACTCTAGTTAAGATTTAATGTAGTCAAACTTAACCACTAGTAGGCTATTGGTTTGTGTTATAACCGAGCCATTAGGAGGAAGAGGCATTCCATTCTTTCGAGAGCATTTTGTTCTATAGTTGAGCAAAGATAGCCAGGAGAGATAGGATGTGGAGAACGTAGAGAGGATCTGTGCATTGTAGCAACCCACGGGCCACAAACATTACTTCTTTATATCTGCAACCATATTTCTAGACAGAGATAAAGAGCGAAGCGACCTCACCTTCCTGTTGGGTTTTCTCCCAAAAGGGTTTCCCATAGAGCAAGTCTTGTGTATTATGTGTGTGAGAGATTATTTTGTTGTTTTCTACTTTTCTACTTGATTTACCTTTACATGCATGCACTAATGAAAATTAATTTTATAGATCTAGAAATTAAATAAAACTATAATAGTGTAGAATCTCATATTTTTAATATCATATTATCATATTCATTGTGATGAACTGTCCAGTGGAATATCCACGACAGTTTACAAATCAAGATATCCGGCCCAGTTTGGAACTATTCCCTTTTGTTATTTTTTCATTCTTGGAATGTAACTAACTTCTTTTTTCTTAACTATCCTCTATCTGGAAAAGGGATTTTCAACTCTCTGAGTGGCCTAGTCACATTCTTCTAGACTATACACTTTTTTCATTATACTTGAATTATGTGAACATATGTAGTTTTTTTAATCATAGACATATGATTGATTACATTTTAACTAATTATCCAAAGTACATAAACTCTATGCTTAAAGTATTCAAAGAAGTCAACTTAAGTCAAAGTTTTTGAGTCACTTCACCAGGGACACTACATAATTGGTGTAGTTTCTATGCAATAAGAAAGGCATATTACCTTTGAAAGTAGTGAATTTAAAGGAAATATCTTATTTAGACCCATACATGAAAAAGAAATGTTTTCCATACAGTATACAGTTAAGAAACAATGTCCATAATGAATAGGAAGGCACCTGAAAGTGAAATCATATCATGATAGTTTGAAGTTTCTCTTGGAATAATGACTATCTTTAGAATATAAACAAAATGGGTTATAAATTTGAAATTATATACAAAAATGGGAAAAAAATTATTGTGGTAGATGGACTCTCAAGGAAAGAAGAATACACAAAGAGTTTACTATGCACTATTTCCATCCACAATCAAAATGGGTATAAGAAGCAAGGATAGAATGGAAGCAAGATGTTAAGGTATGAAACATCATTCAAAAACTATAGGAGGACCCTGATGCAGTAGAAAAATTTATGTGGAAGAATGATTTGTTCTAATATCAAGGTCACTCATGTTTGAATTCTCAACTCAAACAAAATATACCTTTGGAATTACACACTTCTCATTAAAGACATACCATAGGATCAAGAAAGATTTCTTTTGGGAAGTTCTTAAAACAAATGTGAAAATTTTCATGGTTGAATGTGTGGTATGACAACAAAATAAGGGATAGAAAATAAAGACCCCAAGGCTCCTACAACCATTAACCATACCAAGGTAGCATTGGGAAGAAGTTTCAATATATATTACTATAGTTTTACCAAATTATGATGGAAAGAGTGTCATTATGGTAGTGGTAGATTGAATAACAAAGTATGATCAATTTTTCCCTCTTTCTCATCCTTATATAGCAAGTATAATGGCCGAAGAATTAATGGAAACAATCCAAAAGCCACACATAAAATTGAAGATTATTATAAGTGATAGAGATCCATTTTTAACTAGAAATTTTTGGATTGAGTTATTTTCTTGTTTTGGTGCTCAAATGGCTCACAACTCATCCTTTCATCCTAAATCTAATGAGAAAATTGAGATTTTGAATAAATTTTAGAAGGATATCTGTGTTACTTTGCATTTGATAAGACACAATAGGTTAAGTGGTTTCCTTTTTTAGAATGATGGTACAACACATCCTTCGATACTCCATCAAAAAATGTCACATTTATGGAAATTTATGGATATCATACTCCATCTATCACACCACCCTTCAAAGTGGCTATAAAGGCTCAAGTAGTAGAGGACCACATACGACACCAACAAGAAGTTCTCAGACTATAGCAGAACACCTTAGTTATAGTACAAAATAGGATGAAACAAGAAGAATATTAGCATTGCAATGAAAGGGAATTTGAAGGGATGAAGTTGGTATTTATGAGAATGCAGACATATAAATAGATGTCTGTCAAGTAAAAAAAAAGAACAATGAATTATCACTAAGGTATTATGGCCCTAAAAAGGTGTTGCAAATGATTGGAAGTATGAATTGTGAATTGGAGTTTCATACATCTTCACGCGTACATCTAGTATCCCATGTTTCTTGCTTGAAGAAGGTAATTGGTGATAAGATCTCAGTCTAAACTATTTTACTAGATATTAATGAAGAAAGGAAAATCATACTAGAACCAGAAACAATGTTGGAAACAAGGATTAAGCAACTGAGAAATCAAGCAATTATTGAGTACCTCATCAAATGGAAGAACCTGCTAGAATATGATGTGACATGGGAAGATTATTTGTTCATGCAAAAACACATAAATAGTCGAGTGTTGAGGGAAACATGTTTTGAAAAGGAAGGGCATATTAAGCCTTACAAAATCCCTATGATACCCCTAAAACCCCTTATTAAGCCCTATATATTGAGTAATTACACATACATACATACATACATGCATCCACACACACACACACACACACATATAACCCTCTTAAAGTGGATTGTAATATTGGTTTCTTATCTTTTTTAAGGTGTAAGGTTCATAATAGGGTTTTAATCTCATGGTGGTTTCAAGGAAACATACAAAGAAAAATAGTTCTATTATTCCAACTTCAAGGCTAGGACCAAGGATGAGTTGGAAAATATTCAGAATCTCACTCACTAGAGGAAATAAGACATGACTAAAGGCCAACTTGAGTTGAGATTAAAAGGATGGATAGAATAACTTGTATTATCAAATTACTTCTTATTTAAGCCATTGATCAAATAAGTATTGAACATCAACGACAGATAGTGTACAAGATGGATCAAATGTGAAAGATGATTAGAACTCTAGATAAGAAGTTTGAAGCATTGGGAAAATGTTTTTGGAGTCAGGTTTTAGGCCTTAGCAAATTAGGGGAAATGGGAATAGATAAGTAGGGACATGTAGGTCAACAAGACTTAAAAGGAAGCCCCTCAAATCCAATTGAGTTGTAAAAGAAGATAGAACAAATAGAAAATGACTAGCAACATGTAATTCAATTTTCCACTTCTCGAGCCCACTAAGTAATTTAACATTGAAATACGAATGATATTATAAGTATTTTTATTATTCACGATTCATAATATTTAGGCATTCTAGGTACATTAATCCTTTTTTATGGGGAATTTCATACCAATATAATAGTCATAAGAATAGCTACTAAACTAGTAAAACAATATGGTCATGTTTTTCCATGCCCTAATACCTAGTTTCCTTAATGGTAGGCTACAAGATGTGATGATTATAAAATTATATACATAATGGGAATGCAAAAACTAGCTTACAAAAAAAATAACATAGTGATCCTATTGGCTATATATCAAAGGCTTTCTTGTATCAATGGTTTGAAAAATGGAAAAGAGATCCATTGATTAGAGATAATTTAAAAAAAGAAAAGCTATATACTCTAGATATATCACCAATATCTCTTTATGTGGCCTTATTATTATCGAAGGTAAAGAAACCCACCTATATCTTTTCTTTATATATATCTACTTGCCCTTATATACCTCAATTAATATTTGATTTTAGATCAAATATACCTCCAAGGATGTAAATATCCTTCAATCTAGTAAATGAAAAAACTCTCTTTGGTAAAGTGGCATTGACTAGTCAATTTGGTTTAGCTTGGGTGGTTGGGAAAAGTGTTGTTATCCCCCACACCTAGATTCAGCTCCCACATGTTATATGTTTATCTCATAATGAGTATTTCTTATAATGGCTTGTAACCTTTTTGTCTAAACAGTCCCTTAAGTACCAAAACATGTATGTTCCTCATATAGAATATAAAGATATTTCTCATGGAGAAAAAAAAATAAAAAAATTGTTGGCTAGAATCCCAAAATGGCCATGCATTTTAGGTGGTAATAAGGCAATGTTCCCTGGTATACTATTGAGAACCTCAAAATATCCTAGATAAATGATGAACTTCTCTATAAAACCAACATGAAATTAAAAATATAAATCATCATAAAATTGAGATAAGATCAATCCAGACAATTTTGAATTAATCTCAAACAATGTGATAAGATAATATGCTAAATATGACTCAAAATTCTCTTAAATCTCATTGGGTATTACAAATCCTCATTCATATCTAACCAACAAAAATCTTTCCAAAAAAACTAACTACATGCTTGTCTCAATAATGACCTATAACATTAATTTAAATTATTTAACAATCAGACACTAACACCTACAAGATGAAGAAACTCAATAAAATACCATTCAAAATTCCATTCAATGAGTCACAAACTCACTATGAATAAAGTAAAAACTATAAATGACACAAATAAGAACCATGAGGAATGAAAAATTAATGAAATCAAGACGAACAAACAATAACTAATGTGTGAGATAGTCTGAACTTATTTAGGTATGTTGTTAATTTATCATAGCCTAAGAAAAATTGTCAAGCATAAGTGTAATAAAATATCTTTGCATCATTTTTATTATCATTTTTAATCTAGGTTAACACACCAAAGTAATATTGTGTATATTATAAATTTGTCATTAGTAGAAATTCATTGTAGATTCAAACTGCTAAATGTAATATGCTAAAACAATAGAATTGAATCTACTCTACTCATCAGCTAAAACAATTAAACGATCACAAAATCACGAAGAATACAAGAGAAAAAATTCAACCAACACATTACACAATGATTTCATGGGGAAATCCATAGCTAAAAACCCTTGTTATCTATATATTGCATTAGTTAGAAAATATGAGAAGATTACAATGCTTTGCTCAAGCTTGAGCAACCTCTGCACTATCTTTATCTGTCTCACTTCTTCCTAGACTAACTCTAGCCAACACTTAGCCAATTTAGCAACCTTCCAAGCTCCTACTTCCTTGTGTTTTTCAATGAGGAATTAGGCCCCTATTTAATAGAAATTTTCCTCCATTGGAGTGCGCATTTCCTTTAGGATCTCCCTCTGACTGCATTCACCATCTGTATAATTCGGATAATTATAAAACTATTGACGCATCCCCTGATGATGGACTCACTTAGTAGTCCGAAACGTTGGGTTCACAAAACTCTATAACAGGTCATTCCTCCTCTACTAAAAAATTATAAAACTTATAGTACACTATCCCTAAACTCCAATCTCAACTGGGCCTTTCTCTTATATGACATGCATGAGTTAATTATGAGTGAATCTTCAGTTTAATGGTTGATCACTACAAGAAACACCACACTTCACTTCAGGCAACACCACACTACTAGACCTCCCACTAGTTCCTTCAACAGTTGGAACTAGTTTAACTGACTTTAACTCAGTTAAACTAAATTAATTAATTACAACTAAAAATAAACTCAACTAGTGCTCCTATAAAGAAGGACACACTCTAAATGACTCAAGTTAGACCCTCAACTCGAATTAACTGATCCAACTAAGTCAAATTACCTTAGTTGACTAATACAAGTTGTCATGAGATGTGGAGTTACAATTTTATTCCCAATTTAATTCAAGGAAAAAATTAAATTAGGATTTTCTTGTTGCATTTTCAACACTCCCACTCAATAAGAAAGGGATTCACATCTATCCTAATCCAATACCTTTGGAATGTACTGGATGCAACACTTCTCATTGTTGTTGTTGCTACTGCAACATATGCAACTCAAAAGCATCCAAGAAATAAATAAAAATAATAATTGAATCAATCTGCAACTATCTACTGGGAAGACTATGTTGTTGCTGACTCTTCTACTAAGCCTCCTTCTCTGTTGTCAACACTACACTCCTCAGTATTTGACTGACATTGATCCTCCTACTATTGAATATTGTGGGCCCCTGTAGCAAGGTAATGATCCATGAGACAAACACACCTCAATGGTCCTTGCCCAATTTCTAAAACTCTTGGACTAAGATTTCATTTCGCCCCACCTCACACCTAGAGGTATGGATGCATGAAATCCCCCTGCCCACTTAGCTCCAAATTTCCCCCTACTGTAGGTCTCTACTTGATTGGATGTCTCCACATGACCTCCTCTCTTCTTCTCCAATTGTGGTTGCTCCACAACTTGTTGAGGCTACTTCTGAGGTTGCATATTGAGAGGTAATTTATGCTCCCTCTCAACCACCAATAATTTAACCTTTTCCTTGCTCCTCATGACTTTGCATGCATCTTAAACCTTAAGAGCATACATGTTCTTGACTCGCACATCGATCTGCTTTACCTATCTCATGGTGGTGTGTCTAAGGAAAACCTTTCCTTTGCTAAATATCACATCGTAGCCACCGTCTTCCAAGACTGCGACGGAAACAAGATTCTTCTTTAGTCCTAGAACAAACATCACATATGTGAGTCTGAGAGGGGAGCCCAACTCCCTCTTAAAAGTAATTGTATCGATACCGGTCACGCTATACTTCCCATCATCTCCAAACTCTATGTTTTGCTTGAGGTCTTTCTCCTCCAAGTCACTAAAGAGCTCTATTCCTCATCATATGAAACGAGGCACCACTGTCGAGGTACCACATGCCTCCCATTACATTGTTTTTCATGCATGTAAGGAGAGTAAAATTAAGTTCGAATTGTGAAGCTAGAGATTCACCTGCTACTACTACTGCAAGATCCTTCTTGCTTGCTTTCTTCTGTGGAAATTTCGTGGCATAATGCCCGAACTCGTGACAATGTAAACATTTGATGTTGGACAAGTCTTTCTTCTTGCCCTCCTCGCCTTGGGACTGCTTTCCCTCAGCTTTCTTTTCTTTGCTAACTAATGCAAAATCCTCTTCCACTTCTTTGGATGAGGTCCCATCTTTGGTGTTCCATCGAATCTCTTCTTGCACCAATTTGAACCACAAACTCTCCCACTCTATAGCTTCTCCCTCCCATTTATTGAGTCCTGGTAGTTGTGAAAGCTCTTGGGAAGGGCTAGAAGTGATAGTCTCACCAAATCGTCTTCAACAACTATAACACTGACACTTCCAAGCTCATCCTGACATTGGGTGAACTTGGTCAAGTACTTTGGTATTATGTTGCTTTTCTCCATCTTGATTTTTCTAAGCTTTTCCTTTAGTGCCAGCTTTCTGTGGTCACTATTGTTTTGAAACAGGTATGTCAAGGCCTTCCATATTGCATATGGAGTCTCCTTACTGTGGAGGTTCGAGACAATTTTATCTCGAACTCCTTCTAAGATAATCCTTTTCACCTTTGCAACACATTTTCTCCACTCTGCTAGATCTTGAGCATCAGATGTTGGAGGCTTAGGATTATCTTTGTCTATGAATTGCTTTAGCATGTTGTCTTCCAACACTGCCTCCATTATGTCCTTCCAAGAAATATAGTTCAAACTACCCTCAAGGGCATATTCGAGTCTCAATCTGTAGAACGACATCCTACTGGCTCTAAAGTCTGATACTGCAAATTTGATTTCACCTGCAAAAGAAAAACTCATATTCTCCTCTTTTATAGTAATTTCAGTTCTGATACCATGTAGTAATTCCTTGTAGAGTCAAACTTCTAATTCTAATATGCTAAAGCAATAGACTTGAATCTACTCTACTCATCAACGAAAACAATTAAACGATTACAAAATCACGAAGCATACAAGAGAAAGAATTCAATCAACACATTACACAATGATTTCCTAGGGAAATCCATAGCTAAAACCCCATGCTATCTATATATTGCATTAGTCAGAAAATATGATAATATTACAATGCTTTGCTCAAGCCCGAGCAACGTTTGCACTATCTCTATTTGTCTCACTGCTTCCTAGAATGACTCTAGCCAACACTTAGCCAATTTCCTATCCTTCCAAGTTCCTACGTCCTTGCATTGTTCAATGAGTAATTACGCCCTTATTTAATAGGAATTTTCCTCCAATGGATTGTGCAGTTCCTTTAGGATCTTCCTCTAACTACATGCACCATTTGTACAATTCAGATAATTATACAATTGATAGTACACTGTCCCTGAACTCCAATTTCAACTGGGTCTTTCTCTTATCTGACATGCATGAGTTAATTATGATTGAATCTTCAGTTTACTAGTTTATCACTGCAAGCAGCACCACACTCCACTTCAAGAAGCACCACACTACTAGACCTCCCACTAGTTCCTCCAATATTTGAATTAATTAATTACAACTCAAAATAAACTCAACCAGAGCTCCTATAAAATAGAAGATGCTCTACATGACTTAAGTTAGACCCTCAAATCAAATTAACTGAGCCAACTAAATCAAATTAACTTAGTTAACTTATACAAATTGTCATGAAATATAAAATTACAATTTAATTGAAATACAAAATTAAATTAAATTTTTGTTGTTACATTTTCAACATTATTTTTATTCTTCTATTATAAAATTAGTTAATATTACTTTTCTTGCCCATATTTACCAAACTATTTAAATAATAATTTTAAGAAAAAACAACTAAATAAAAATCATAACTATAACCTCTTAAATAGAATCATATAAAAAAAAGCTTCATCAAAAACAACAATAACCATAATTCAATACTATAATCTTATAAATAAACTCAAATGTTACTTAAAAAATTCAAATATAATTAATCATATTAAATAGTACATAAGAGATTATATATCATGTTGTATAATTATGTTTAGGAGATTATTTCTATTTGTGTGTATATTTTATTTAGATAATTACCCATCTTTATATCTATATATATATTATTTCATAATGTGTAATTAGTTAAAATATGTGCAAGTAAAATTTATCAAATAATTTTATTTATTTTTATTAAATCATATAAAATATAGATGATTATATTTTTTAATATACATATATTAAATATTTTGGAGAATTAAATTTTTCAAAATGTAAATTTCTTTTTAAGTCAAAAATTTGAGAAAATGTTTGCACCTCTAGAAATTTGATTCCTTTTTTTGTTTGGTAGATCCAGATTTAAAATCAACGTATGTTGATTCTATCACTTATATTAAATATAAATTTCATATTATATTTTGTTTTTTTAGTTTATTTTTATTTAATTATTTTTGCATTGGCAATGTAAACTTTAGATGGGTACACTGATAACCAAGGGATTTGAAAAATTTACACAACTAATTAAAATACACTTGTGGTTGTCTAATAATACATAGAGTTACATATGTTTTGGCTTGGCATTTTTCTTTTGCATTTTTAGAATTTTGTAGTTTCATTTTTTAATCTAATATGCATAGTGTGTATATAACTTGTCTATTGGATTTATATCTGGCTTGACATTTTTCTTTAACCTGTTTTATAATTTTCTAATTTAATTTTTGAATATATATATATATATATATATATATATATATATATATATATATATATATATATATATATAACTTGTTGACTAGACTTATTTTAGGTGGTTAGAAGGAATGATTGGGATTCTCCCCACTCAAGGTTCAATTCCCACAATTGACATAATGAGCTTTGATATAATGGCTTTGAGCTTTGTTGTTAAGAATGAATATTCCCTAGAAAATAATAACATGAATTCATCATATAGAATATAAATATATTTTCCACTTTACTTAAAAAAAGAGTTTGGTGTAAGTATTAAGTTTTATATATTTATTAATTAAATTTAAATATAAAACTTTGAAATATCATTCTCATATATCAATTTAATTATGAAATTATAAAATATTATAAATATAAATATGAATCATTATTATTATCCTTTCTTTAGGCAAAGGATATTGCATTGAGTTTATGGTCAAACTCATATTATTTTGGGGTTGACTTAAATTTTTTATCAAGTTTTCATAGTTTAACTTTGAATATTGACATTTATTATTTTTTGACATTATTTTAATTATTTTTATTTGATTGGCTATGAAAATAAACATGATATTGCTCAATGCATGGATTAATGAGCCAAAAGTACATATGTCCCATCATAAAATGTGGTCCATTAAACTTATTTGACCTCTTTTTTTTTTTAATTAACCATTTAAAAATCTATTGACATAAATCCCAATTACAGAGGGCAAAAATTTAATTATAAAATATCTAAATTTAAATAAAATTTAATTATTAAATACAAGTAAAACTTAATAACATCTTACAATAAATATTTAAAAAATTAAAAAATTATATAGTACCTTAGTTAAAGATTTCTTTGTGGTAAACCCATAAATTCATATACATGCATGGAACTATGCCAATAAACCACTATATTAAGTGTTCCTATCCTATTACAATTAATTATATGTTTTTACTAATTATATTTTCTTAAATTAAAAATTGTTTTCTTTAATTATAATATTTTCATAATTATTTAATTTTGTTTTTAAATTAAACATACATTTTTAATTTTTCAGTTTTTATTATATAATATTCAACTACAATTAATTAATGTTTCCATATGTTTCAACCAATTAAAATTTTATAATTTAATCTTTTTTAAATTTAAAAAAAAAAATGTTTTCTTTAACTAAAATATTTTCATAATTATTTAATTTTGCAAAATAATATGATAAGCTATAAAATATCTAATATATTTTAAAAAAACAGCTATAGTTATTGAAAATGTTCATGGAAATAGAATTTTATACTTCATGATAAGGACTAATAAAACATTATTATGGTTGTTGGGTAGGATTAGATTCTCCACTACACAATGTGAAATTACAAATAACAAAATATCTTAATTTACCAATCAATAAAATATAAATAGACCAGATTCCAAAATAAAGAAATATCTCAATTTACGAATCAGTAAAATCTAAATAGTTCAGATTACAAACCTTAACAATAATTTGAATTCAATATTTTTACTTTAATGTAACTATATTTAAACTAAACCTCAGGGAAAAGCTACTATATAACACTTGTTTAAATTTTGTTTCCTTTTAATTAGATAATCACATTATAAATTAAAAAAAAAAAAAAAAATAAACAAAAAATAACTTCATTAATAAAAACAAAATTACAATATAATAAATAGAATGAAATTAATTTATTATTATTATTATTTTGTGGATTTTGATATTAAGTGACAGGACATCAGGGTCAATCCCTTTCTACCACTATAACTTCCAGATACAACAACACCACCCCTAACCATAATTTGAAACTGCAACTATTTGGAATTCAAACCAAGTTATGTCTCCAGCTGAGATTCAATCATATATGTTTTCCCAATAAAACTTCTACGTTAAACTTCACACCCATATGGGTTCTGGTTCAAAGGTCATCCTTATTTAGGGTTTTTTATTAGACTTGGAGAAAGTACTCTGACACTGAGTGTTGTTCCTATTTCTCTCTGTTAAAATAGTAGTTTGTCTCGTTGGGATTGTCTCTGGTTGATATTCAACCTGATTAATTATAGCAAACTCCCAGACAACCAATAAAATTATTCCTGTTCATATAGGACAACATTTCAACAAATGCCAGGTAGTCTTTCCTCGATTTGCCACTGGAATCTGCTCTCGTCATTATGTATATAACAACAAAATGTGAGACTTCGACAAATATGCTTCAGTATCTGCCACCCCTGACATAAAATGAAATTAAAATTCCAAGAATCGGAACTGTCAAATTAACGACAAACTCGATCTAGGATCTTCTTACACAGCTGGCATTCGTACATTGGCGTTACATATACATATTTGATATAATTGAACAGACAATACAAACAAGTATTAATTCAATCAATTTAATCTGAACAAAAGTATCAGGACCTTATGGAGCAGACCACTGGTTTCAAGTGTCAAATGACAGAGGATGCTCCGCCTGGAATTTGACGCTCCACGAAAAGATTTTTGGATTTAGGGCACATTTTGGCTCCCAGAATAATAGAATTCCACGAAAAGATTTTTGGGTTTAGGGCACATTTTGGCTCCCAGAATAATAGAAATTCCAGCATGATTGTCAGGAGATTTGGTAATTTTTTTTAAACTTAAGTTCGGGTTGTTAAATTTAACTATTTTGGGTGCTTTAAAGATTTTTAAAAGTGTTGAATTCATTTTTGTCATAAAAAATTAATTTAAACCTTTCCACAAATAAATTTTTTCAAAATATATTCACCAGATTCCCGTAAAAAATTCAGGGTCCGGAAAAAATCGTGGCCTCAGTAGACAAAATGCATTTGACAGCGAATAAAAATTTTGAACCTTCATTGTTGAATAATGCCAGTCTAAGAAGAAATGCCCTTCATTGTTGAATAATGCCAGTCTAAGAAGAATTGGCAGATTCTTTGTGCACTCTTCACTTATGGCTCTGCTAGATCAAATCCAATCATCATCTTCATCTACCAACATATCTGACCATGATCTGATATGGATTGGTGTGGTACTAAGTCTGAAACCCATGCCTTTTAAGTTCAATCATGGATGGTTAACTAAGCCTGGTTTCGCTACACTAGTTCAGGAGTCTTGGGAATTGCCCCCAGTGATGACCATGGCCAATCACATGGATCTGATTAGCTATAAATTGAAGACACTGAAAATGGAGGTTCGACCCTGGATTTTCTCTCTGAAGGCTAGCATGCAAATGCAACTGCGATCAATCGAACAACAATTTGAGTTGCTTTCTGACCCACATGATCCCTCGTATTTCTTTGAACTATCAAAGCAGGCACTTATCTATTTGATTCAGCGGAGAGGCGTTATTCTCAAACAGCGGGAGGATGAATGGAGACTCAAAAGTCAGATGTGATGGATTAAAGAAGGGGATATGAACTCTCATTTTTTTTGAGCTGCTACTATTCGTAAGAGCTTTAATGCCATTTGGACCATCCATAATGATGACAACCAATCCCTTCATAATCAATTAGAGATCCACAAGGAAGTTGTCAAATACTTCAGGGGTCTATACGGGGTTACTATGAACATTGATTTTAATGCTCAATTAGAGATGGCTAATCTATTCCCTCAATTTGTCACTGAAGAAGACATACGAAGCATGGATTTCCTGATTTCTCTGGACGAATCACTAGGGACCCTTAAAATTATGGCAAAAGATAAGAGCTCTGGTCCAAAATTGGCTAGTAGAATTATTCTTATATTTTTTCAACTTTATGGGTTTTGACCTTTTGGCGATGCCAGAGGAGTCATGCACTTTGGAGGCCATCTCAGATGCCATAAACTCTACCTTTCTCACTCTCATTCCTTAAAAGTCTCTGATGTCCATTTTTCTAATTTCAGGCCTATTTCCTTATACAACTCGATATATAAAATGATTTCAAAAAGAATCATACCAAGTCATATTACTCCAAAACAATTTGGGTTCATTCCCGAATGAAGAATCCAGGATGTGCTGGCTATCATTCAAGAAAATATCCACTCCATCAAAGCACCTAATCCTAAGGCTTGTTTGATGAAAATTGATCTCCAGAAAGCATATGACCATGTCCACTGAGACTTCTTGCGCATGATACTACATAAGGTTGGATTTGCTCGCAGTCATATTAATTGGATTATGGCGTGTGTTTCCTCTACAAATATGGTTGTTCTCATCAATGGCCAACCTACACCATTTTTCAAGATGTCCAGGGGATTACGTCAAGGATGCACACTGTCCCCTTTGCTATTCATTTTGACCATCGATGCCCTCAACAGATCTATTAGACATAGTCAAGAGAGGGGGTTGTTTTTGGGATGTCGGGTTTCCAAAAACATATCCTTGACTCACTCCATCTTCGTTGATGACCTTATTTGTCCTGGTGTGACCAACTTAGTAGAATGTCAACATTTATATCTAGTTCTTCATAGATTCTACTTGGCATCTAGACTTCAAATGAACCTTGACAAGTCTAAATTAAATTCCTATCATGCAGATGATATTGGTTCAGTTCAAATTGTGGCGCTTTTTGGGGGTCGGATCTTGCCTTTAGAAAATGGATTTAAATATCTGTGGTTCATGTTGAAACCCAACCATTACTTGATAGGGGACTGGCAATGGTTGATCGAAAAGCTTTGACTGAGTATCTCGAGATGGGAGCACAAGTGGCTTACTTTGGGGGGCAAGTTGATCATGGTTAAAGTGGTACTATAGGGTATGCCCATCTACTGGATGCATTTATTTCTCCTTCCCATGGCAGTCATCAATAATATCAACAATATCCTCTCCAACTTCCTTTGGAATGGGGCTGCTGGTAAACACAATATTCACTTGGGCACATTATCTGCGTTATCCAAATTTGTGGCCAAGAGAGGTTGGGATATATGGGACACCAAATGTTTCAACTAGTTCTTTCTCATCAACAACCTTTAGAGGCTTTCAATGGATCTGGTGGTTGGAAGGACATTATTCAGGACAAATACTTAAATA
The DNA here is from genome assembly GCA_031772625.1 of Pinus tabuliformis. Lineage (NCBI taxonomy): Eukaryota > Viridiplantae > Streptophyta > Pinopsida > Pinales > Pinaceae > Pinus > Pinus tabuliformis. The sequence goes on along the minus strand of CM062819.1, from coordinate 633,632,427 downwards.
ATATGAAATTAGTAGATTGGATATTGGCAAGTGCTCTGTTGGCCCGATGCTCCTCATACATTTGACATAGCTTTATGAAAGTTTGCCAATGGTTTTGTGCCAACTTATGATGGGAAGTGGGTCATGGGGAGTGGTTCTATATCAGTCTTGATCCAATCAAAGGTATGTTTGTGGGCTCTCACCTTTTACCGTTCCATCTCATACAATGCCTTATATGTATCGGACTCTCATCACTAGCCCTCTTAGGGAGGATGGGTAGAGCCTCCCACAATTCTCTTCTTTGGCCAAATGTGAGAAAGTTGGAAATTCCATGAGTATTTGAGGCGAATTGGAACACATATCACTTGAACCTCATCAATGCGAGCATTGCACTTTCTGAAAGGCCTGATAAACTTGCATGGGTTGATTCCAATTCTAGAGGGAATGTCCATGTTAAGGGAGTATATACTTTTTTATCTTCTACGTCTCCGGCACAACCATTATCTGGTTGGTTGGTAAGGATGTGGAGGTTGAACGCCCCTTTAAAGATAAAATGTTCTATATGGTTGGTCTTATGCAGCCGGATTCTCACATGGGATGTGTTCATCAAACAAGGATTTTTTGGCCCTAATCGTTGTTTGCTTTGTGGACTGGCCCCTTAGGACGTCAAGCATTTGTTCCTGCATTGTCCCTTTGCTCTAGATGTTTGGCAGGAGCTCACTCACAGGCTTATGGTGGATCCATTGATGGACGGATCATCCATATTTGTTTGTTTGTTTGTTCTAGTTTATCAATATATAAACCAAAAAGAGTAGGGGATAAAGGGCAACCTTGCTTGACTCCAATGTCACTTCTAAAGCTTTATAAAATGCTTGTTGAAGTTCTAAATTTGACTTTCACCTCTTCATAGAGCCTATGGATAGCGACTCTATAATGCAAAGGAATTTCAAGTTCGTCAATTTTATGCCGCAACTTATCTCTAGGGAGCATGTCAAATTCCTTTCTGAAGTCAAAAAAGCAACAAAATACTTCTTCTTTCCCCCCAAACCTTTTCAATAATGTGTATCAATGTGATACCATGATCCACTTTAGAATGTTTCGGCCTAAACCCGCTTGCCATTTTTCCCTCTTTTCTTTTACTTCTACCCATTTACTGATTCTATTTTCTACCATGCTACCTAATGATACCCAGTATTGTAACAAGAATGTTGCAACTCTTGAGGCTATCGACTTAAATTATCAACTCGAGGTTCGTACAAACTTAAGAGGGGTCAACACTGTATGTGAAACAAACACATTCCTCTTCCTGGTTTGACTCCCTTTGATGCAAATCAAAGAATGAAACAAAACAACTTCAAATGAGCAAAGATATAGGTAAGCTGCCAGTTCTAAATTGTAGAAAGGTAAATAAGAATAAGCAATATATTCTACTTTTGTTGAAAAGTAATCTAGATTAATTGCATAAATTAACATTCAAGAAGCAAACAATATAAGAGCTAAATGGTGACCTGATCAAGCCTCGGTTTAACCCAAGTGGTCTTAGAGCATTCATAGATTATAAATATACTTCTACCATGAATTTGGAGTGAATCTGGGCAAGGAAGATCTCGAAAACAAATTGCTACACGATTGTTATTTCTCAAGTTAAATTGTTGATTGCCTAAGTAAATCAAATGCAAATGAGATGGGAAAAAAATTGTTATTAATTAGGATTTCCTATGACTCCAATCCAAGTGGAATCACTAAAAATAACCCTATTAAGATGTGCTAAAAAATAGCATAAAATTACTACTCTAAAAACCGAAAATTCAAGAATTAGTGAGCTATTTAACCTATCAAATGCCTAATCTGATAAAGGGAAAATGCTATGGGGATTTTTTTTTCTTAAGTATAATTTTCTTAGGAGTCAATCCAAGTGGAATCAACTCAAAAGAGACTCGTTAACATGTGCTAAAAAATAATAGAAAATTACGACTAGAAACCAAAAATCTCATAACAATGAATTAGTAAGCTTATTTAAGTGCACAAATGCCTAGGTTAATCAAGTGCAAATGTTGTGGGGTGATTTTTTTTATTATTTTGGATGTTTTTAAGCTCCAATACAAGTGGAATCAATTTGAAATAATCTCATTAAAACATTTTAAAAATTACTAAAAAATTACTACTATTTTGCTACTGGATACTTTGAGAAATTCCAAAATTGTGAACTAGTAAACCAATCCAAGTAGCTCAATGATGAATATGAATTTTCAAAGCTGATCTAAATATGCATCATAATTGTAACTTTATAAATGATCCACAAAGAAAACATATTTCAATCATTCAACCAATCTAACCTACAACAAATGAAGCATGAATACTAAAGGTAGAAACAGGAAAAACAAGAATAAGAGATGTATGTGAATAATAAGTGAAAAGAAGAAAAATAAATTGTATAGTAGGGCTTTGAGGCTACAATGATTGCTAAGCGCAAGGATACTCATATTCCTATGAAGGAAGCCAAGCTTTAGAAGCTAAAAATGGCACCAAACTTCATTATTAGAGTCAATCCAAGTACATTCCTACTAGAAATGAAAGTGGAGTTGCTAAATAAATAAATTCACAAGAAGACTAAGAGAAACATGCCGCTGGAGGAAAATTCGAATTGGTACTTATACAAATATATGGGGAAGCATCCTCCTTGAAAGGAGTTAACTTTCCTCTCCAAAATCCTCAAAAAGTGGATATGCTTCCCAACAGTAGGAATCTTCATTTAATGACAGGGAAAACATTCCTAGATTTTCTCTATCAATAGAGCTCTAGAATATGTCAATGATTTCATGATATTTATTCATTTGTTGGTCCATCCTGTAGCATCATGTTGTAGGGAACAAGCCCTTAAATTCTCTCCTTTAGAATTTATTCAATATTCTCTTAATATTCTGCAAAAATAAATAATATTAGGCACATAATATGCAATCATCTCTAAACCTTCCTAATGAACACATTATAGCTCAAAAAGATGTCATCAAATTCAAAAAGAGAGGTTAAATGTGTTGAAATATGGTCAGATGGGTCTTAAATTGTAGCTAATTTGGAGGCCCGTCACTGTCAGAAATATTTGAAAACAAAGGGTTGATCATAATGGTTCTATAGTTGGAAGGATTATTAATGTCTCCACATTTAAAAGGGGGTATTGCTAGGCTAGTTGTCTAGTCTCTTGGGAATTCTTGTTGAATGATGTTGTTGAATATTTCCATGATGTGAGGTGCAGGAATGTTCATTCCCCACTTTAGATATTCTACTTGAAGTTCAACCAATTCCTTTGCCTTTCCTGTTATCAACTTCTTAAGTCCAATCTCCACCTCCTACAACGTGAAAAGCTTTGTAGTTGTGTTAATCCTAGGGGGAGGTTCAACCTTTAATTATTTCTCATAGAGTTGACTTGCATAGTCAAACCATTGATTGGTTGTAATATTATTCTTAGTTTGCTTCATCCTTGTTGAAGTTCCTGCAAAAAAAAGCTTTGGGTTATTCTTGACTAGATATATTAACTCTTCTCACCTTATTTGCATGAACTCATGTTTTTCTTTTTTAAAATATGCTTATATAGCTATACATTCATATTCTCCTTGCCTTCCTTTTTAAAGGTTCTCCTTTCCATTTTTCATTCCTTGTCAAACTAATCATTTATGGGAAAACAATTTGATTTTGAATTCATATTTTTTGCTCTTTTGCACTTCTCAAGTGCACCTTGAATTATATTTGTTAACTCATGATTGTTGAGGCTTTCGAACTAGTTTTCCCCTTGATAGTGATTGTCGAGAACATTAGGTTTTCCTCCTATGCTACCTTTCTTCTAACCAAGATGGCTTTATATAAATTAGGTTATGGCCTGATTTAAGTCCCAAATATGCTCCCCAATGTTAACTTTGTCTATCTTTTCTATTAATCTTTGTGAACAAATCACACAGTCAATCCCAAATATGCTCTCCAATATTAGCTTTGTCTATCTTTTCTATTAATCTTTGTGAACAAATCACATAGTCAACAACAATTTCCCCCTTGTATGTATTGCAAGTGAAGTTGCCAGACCTTTTCCATCTATCTAGAGTATTGAAAATAATTAAGTTGAAACCACCACACAACGTAAGCAACTCCTCTCCAAAATTATTACTAACTTTTCATCTTCTAAATATCTTAGGCATTGGGGATTCTCCTCCTCAGTTAGCCAAAGAGGATCCTGATCTAAAATGGAAAATAAAATATTTATATTAATAACTTGCTTATTATTAGTCCTACCATGGCAGGACTCTAGCAATCATTTTTTCCTGTTGACTGCTATTAGTTTACATTGACTAAAGAAAATTACAATGTTTAACTTTGTAAAATAAATATTTTTTTTAGTATTATTAAAAAAAAACTATTTTTCAAACATGTGATTGGGGTATGACTTTTAAGGTATTATTGCAGCCTTTGTGCCATGTGGCTAACTATATCCTATATTCTTGCCATAATTTCTAGATATAATTTCATTATTCATGCTATTATTTTTATTCTTAAACTCAATGACTTAAAATATAATAACAAATTTAATGCACTTAGCCAATCACTGATCTAAAATCAACCAATTTATTGGATTTATTTTAAATATAATAGAAAAATAAATTGTGCAATTTAATTCTATGGCATGTTGTTGTGACCTGTTTGTGGATGGTAAGTGATTTGTTGAGGCATGTTGAGCGACTAGAGATATATACATTGGATCTATCAAAAACTAGATTATTGAACCCATTAGGTGTATACCATTTGGTTTACGTGAATTTTAGTCCCCTCTAGGTCATAGTTTCAAACCTCATGGGGAGGGGCTGACGAGTGGAAGCCACTATGGGGGAATTAAACTTCCCAAGGGGTGTCTAGGCTCAAGAAAGCCTCGTACAATCCTGGTGATAAGCATCCCATCATGGGTCGATCTGTCTCCTTCCAACCAATAAGTAGGTTGTCCCCAGCCTAATCTCAACCTATTTACAAAAAAACCTATATTAGTGAATCACTAATGTAAAACCAACCAATTTCTTGGATTTATTTGAAATACAATAGAAAATAAACTATGTGATTTTTCATCCGCTATCTGCAACTGACCTAACTACATGAGAATAATTGTAGATTACATTATTTAACTACATTCAACTCTGCAATAGTTGGTAACCATTTAATCCTTTTGTTTTCCCACAGAATGGACAAGAAGGGGGCCCTTTGAAACTGGCTGGATCAGGCCAATAAAGAAAAAACAACAAACCCCATAACTACTTGTCATTTTATAGCACAAATTTCTCTTGTGTAGTAGGTACTAAATAATGTCTTGTGGACAAAAAAAGAGGTATTGAATAACGTGTGAGGCTACCTTGTCTATGGAGATCCTTGAACTACTCTAAAGGGTGTTGAAGAGTTCATTAAGTATCCATATCATGCCTTGGCCATGAAAGGCTTGCCCCGATTTCAAAGTCTCCTGCAGAGCTAGTTATTCTGATCAAGTGATTCAAGTGTACATAATTCTACTCAATGTAAATGAAAACAACACATACTATATGTTAATGGTTGTCAATTCTTGGGCTCTGTGGTGGATTGTTTTTCATGTATGGGAAGAAATAAAGCATTGTTGATGAGGGTGGAGAACACACCACCTGATTATGCATCGCTTCCATGTGATTGAAATACCATTCCTTGCGTGATGGCTGTGAATTTGTGGGCTCCTCAGTGGATGAGACTTTTTGACTGAATATTAGATTATCGTGACTCTTTTTTGTGGTGGAAAAAGAATGTAGTTATGATATAATGAAATGATTTTCAAATTCTTTTCAACCAAATATTAAAAAATATTGAATTAATAATTATTTTTTATGGTGGAAAAAACATGTAGTTATAATATGATGTTTCCTTCCTACCCACCCAAGTTCAATTCGCAAATTATGATATGTATGCTCCTTGGAACCTCTTCATAATGATATTACCTCCTATAGTCTTTAGTAGCAGGAGCATGATGATGTTTATAAATTAAAATATAATATGATGAGATGAAAATTACTTATTTTACAAGCAAAGTAGAAACTGAAAACAATAATTATAGACATAAAATGGAAATTATGAAAAGTGTCAAGAGGGTTCACTACATTGTAAAATTACTTTATGACAATTTTGCTTTGGCAATTTACCTCTTCAGTTGTGTTGACAGATTCATCTTGGCATAAATAGTATTGAACTTTTAGCATTGTATTTCCAACTTGGTAAATTTCATGTATTTGTAATTAAATAAGTTTCTTATAATTGCTAACAAAGACATCTTTTCACTGGTGGTACTTTATTAGGTAAGAAACAATTTTTCCTTCTCTTTTATTGTTGATGCTTCGTTCAATGGTTTTAAGAACTTTATTACCCACTTGGAAAGCACAAAATACTAAGAGAGATCTCTACTAATTCAAAGTGGGAAATTGAGTTTTTTGTACAGCTTAATTGGTGATACTTCTAAAATTTGGTTTCCATAGTCAAGTTTTTGCAAGGATCCCAAATAAATGTATATGTTCTAGACATTTTTTGAACCACACGACAAAGGAGATGATTCATATTTCAAACTATTTTTAAATCTTAATGAGATGTGTATGGGAAGTTGACACAAACATGAAAATGGTAAAAAACATTGCCTTCGTCGATTTGTATGTTACTTTCATCAATGAACATTATATTTTTAGAGTACATGACCCATTTCCAAATATTTGTAATTTCCAATAGTTATCCAAAATATGGCTTCCATCTTTAATGAATCTTTTGCGAGACATGGATAGATGTATTTGTTACTTTTTGAATGACATGACAAAGAAGATAATTCATGTAGAGCCTCTAACTTGCACCTAATTACCTATCATTACCTACAGCTTTTCCTCACTTATCCCTCTCTTTTGCCCTATTTTCCTCATAAACCTACCCAGATCATTACATTTGATGTCTTTAAGCATGATTGGTTAACTTTGCTAATGTTTGACTGTTTGTCTAGATTTTTGACATATGCACAGAGATTCCGCAGCTGTTTGGCAATTCCGCAGCCATTCAGCAATTCCGCAGCTATCTAGTCATTTCGCAGCCTTTTCATTGATCTCTATGTTCCACGTGTCATTTTGAAAAACGAATCACATGGGCACGTGGGAATGAAGGTGTTAAAGGTTCCTATGCTATTGGTTCGGTCAACAATGCCACGCACACCTCCGGTCAACGTGGATCAAACTTCGGTCAACAAAGCCAGCTCAAACGGTGCTGCGTGAGCTGAAAGGTCACGTCACTCCAGATGGTGATTCCTCCACGCTACGCAGGTTATGGGAGACAGGATCCAACCTTGGATTCAACCTCCATGACGACCGTACCCTCCAGATAACACACGGACCTGTTTACGTGTTGTTGTACCTTTAATTAGCATGACTGTTAGTTAATTTCTCGTTTCATGTTTTACGCAATAGGCAGTTGTTCATACGCCTATAAATCCAACATCTGCGTACGCTTAAGAGTTAGTTTTTAGTTCTTGTGTTTATGTAATTGCTGCAATTTTAGTGTATACAGAAACTCTGTTTTAAAAGCTGTTGTTTCAGCACTTTTTACTGTAATTTCTGCATATGAGTTAATAGAAGACTGTGCTGTTTTGATTTCAAGTAGTTGATCTTTCCTTGGGTTTTGTGTATGGAGGGCCCCCATTCATAACAACCTTTGTACAGTAAATTTACCTTTATGTTCTTGCCATTTCCTTCTTTTGAATTCAGCAATTTTCCTTTTCTTTAAAACATGTACAGTTTTGATTTATTTTCACTGTCATTTCATTTCCAGCATTTACTTTAACTGATCAGGATTGTTTTCTGCAGGTGTTAGCCCGGGATTGTGTGTCTTTGTTGTATTTGCTTTATCTCTAATGGTATTTTCAGTTGTCATATTCATAGTTGCTGCCTTTACTCTGTTTTTCTAGCTTGATTTCTAGTTTAGTTTCTCAAGTTGTATGCTAACATATTGATGGTCTCCTTATCATAAGTTGTTCATCTTTAAGAGATCAGAATATTAATAAAGTACAACTTGTTTTGAGTATTTTTTGACTTATATCACTAACTCTTTCTTCACTTGTTACACATTACAATGTATGTTGGAAGCAGAATGTTGGAGAAAGGCACAGTGGTGTTATAATTTGTCATCTTAGAGCTCGATTACTTTTTAGACTTATATCTAACTACTTCTTAATCGTGTTTCACATAGTACTATATGTTGGAAGCAGAGTGTTAGGAAGAGATGAACATTATAATTGGTCTTTAAAGTGGTTTTTCTTAACTTTTTATTGCAGCATCATGAGTAGTGACTAGTGCCATTAGAAAGTGGTTCTTTGCTTTCTGTTTCATTTCAAGTTATTTCTTTCAAGCTCTTTCTTTGCAAGTTTAGAAGGTAGTTAGAAACCACCAGTAACACACACTCACTCATTTAGAAATCACCTTACACACACTATCACTCATCTGTTTATAAAACCTCCATTCCATCTTAGGAAGATAAATTGACCACAAACAACACCCCCAAACGACAAAAAGATCTAAGAGGTTGCTTAAGTACATATAGTACACCTTCACTTCATCAGCTTACGAGCCCCGGGTTGACATTTTATGATAGCAATTTAGACAACACTAAATTGACTAAACATTTTGGCGTCGTTGCCGGGGAAATGAAATTAAGTAGCCATATTCTTAGGAAAAAAAAAACATAAAATTTCAAGGAAAGAAGTTGATAACCTATCAAAGTATGCTCTCCTCTTGCACTTCAAAGTGATCTGGAGGATCAGAAAAGAGAAAGTTATTGATTTAGTAGTTTCTTGAGTATGCTCTCTTCTTGCACCTAGAGTGACCTGGAAGATCAAAAAAAGGACTATTAACTTGACTTGAAGAAAAATAATAAAAAAAAAAAATGACATGCATAGAGCTAGAGATTCTAGGGGAAGGTTTTTAGCTAGAGCTCGAAGTTCAATTTTTACAAGTCCATCTACTTCAAGGGATAGACAAGAGACACCTCCCTTATCTCCAACCGACACTCCTAGCCCTAAAATTCCTGGAATTCAAGAGCCAAGAATTGACTCTCCCACACCTTCTATTGAATTTGAACCAGGAAGAGACCCTTCTCTTTCTCCTACAGAAAGACCAATTGTAATTGAGGAAGTAGAATCATCTGAAGAAGAAGGAGAAATCTCTTCTCATTCACCCTTTGTAGAAGAACCAGAAGACCTTGAAATCCCTAGGGGAACCATCATGGCAGAGGAAGAAGGAGCTGGTAGAGGTAGAGGTAGAGGAGGAGGAGGAAATAACAACAACAATGGAGGAGGTAGAGGTCCCCTTGGAGGAGGAAATAGAGATGGGGATAACTCATTTGGGTTTCCCATTGTTAATGAGGATTCCCGAGCTACTATGAAAAACATATCGCCATCTGTCCTCCCAAATTTCCATGGGTTAAGGACTGAGGACCCTGAAACATTTTTATTTGAGTTTGAAGTTGTGTGTCGAACTTATGACTATCTGGATGACTCTCAGAAACTCAAATTGTTCCCTTCAACACTGAAAGATCAAGCTTTGAAATGGTTCATGGGGTTACTCACTCAATCCATTAGGTCTTGGGATGAGATGAAACAAACATTTTTGGACAGGTATCTGGATTATTGTATGCCTACTAATCACAAGGACGAGGTATTTAAAATGATACAAAGAGAAGATGAGAGCTTAGAAGATTTACTTGAAAGATTTCAATATAACTTGAAAAGAGCAAAAATGAGTAACTTGGATAAAGAGACCTTAAAAGCCCTCCTATTAAAAGCCATTAGGGATGAGTGGATAGATATCTTGAACATGATGGGGAAAGGGGATATATCTCAACTTTCACTCAATGATATAGCAGAACTATGTATCCATCTCTCAAGGGGCAAATCAAAAACTCAAAAAGGGCCTAGAGATCCTTCTCTCCTTAGAGCAAATAAATCTGCAACGGGATCAGTAAGTAGGGCTGAAATCGGCAATATGCTTGATGAATTTAAAACTGACATCTTAGGGAGTCTTAGTGAACAGTTAGATACCCTTAAGATTCACAATAAACAAAAAGCAGAAGCTGAGGCTTTGGCCATTTTTTGCCCGAAATGTAGAAAGGAACATGCTTTAAGGGAATGTCCCTTGGATGCACACGTTGTAGAAACATGCGTAATTTGCTCAGAAACTCATGAGACCAAGGATTTTCCTTCAATTCCTGGCCTCAAAGCAGTCTTTCAAGAGGATCCAAATACACTTGAATCTCTCTGTTTTGTTGCAAGGAGACCTTGGCAAGGGCAACAGAATCAAGGGTTTAACAACTCTATGAATTTTCCAAATTGGAATCCTTGGCAACAACCTTGGCCTCAACCTCAAAATCCTTTTCAAGCATGGATGCAAAGCATGCAAAATCCTTATGGGAGATTTGCTCAATTCTATCAATATCCTCCATCTTTTCAGAACCAGCAAGCTCCACAACTTCCAAATCAAGGTCAACAACTATCATTGCCATACCCTCAACAACAACAACCTCCTTCACAAAATCAAAATTCTCAACTCTTGCTTCAATCCCAATAGAAGTCAAATCAACTTCCCTCTCAGCCATTACCAAATCCCAATAATAGGAACCCTCAAAATGCTTACATGATGGAAGGTCAACCATTCCCTACCTATATGGTTGTTCCTCTCAATGAAGTACAACTCAGATCAGGTAGAATCCTAGATCAACCTTCTACAAGTGGTCAACAGCCAAGCATTTCTGAGGAAGAATCTCTTAAGGTCAATAAGGGTTCTGAAGTATCACTTCAAAACCAAAATATCCTAAAAGAAAAAGAAAAAGAATCAACCCCCACAACTCCCATAGTTGAGCAACCTACTTCTTTAGCTACACCTCCTTTTCCTGAAAGATTACAAATTGACAAAGGAGTGGAAAAGCAAATTTGGTTGCCTGACTACAGTTTTCTAGATGAATTGAAGAATGTCTGTATCAAGATCCCCTTGTTACAAGCCATTAAGGAAATTCCCATTCTAGCAAAGACAATAAAGGAGTTGAGTTTGAAGAAAACAGGAAAGAGAACCAGAGATACCAAAAGGATACATCTGGTTGGAAAAATTGCAGACATTATGATGGGTAAGACTACCATGCAAAAGTATGTGGATCCCGGTAGCCCTATTGTCAAAACTCATATTAATGGGGTTGAAATCCCAAATACTTTGATTGACTTAGGAGCCGCTATCAACATCATGAGTAGACAAACCATGGATCAATTAAAGCTTCCTAACCTTCTCTTTACACCTACTTTACTGCAACTTGCAGATCGATCAATCATTAAACCTGATGGTGTATTGGAAGACATTCCAGTCTCCCTAGACTCTTGGGAATATCCAGTTGATTTTATGATTTTAACTCCCAAGAACAATCTAGGAGGACATCCTCTTATCTTAGGAAGACCTTGGCTAGCAACAGCTGATGCTTTTATCAGTTGTAGGTCTAGAGACATGTATATATCAGATGGTAATTCCATCAAGAAATTCAACTTGTATCCTCCAACAAAGGCAATAACAGAAATAGGAGAAGATGAGTGGGTCGATGATGAGGATACTATACAACCTATTCTAACCATCTCTGAGATCAGTGAAGACAGTCAAATACTAAATACATTAGAAAATTTTGAAATACCTTTAGAATATGACTCTACACAGTTTCAGTTAGATGCGGACATTGAATATCTCTCCTCTAGACAAATGTCTCTCTTCTCAATGGAAGAGTTTGGTAGTTCTACAGTTGAAATCCTTCCAGGAAAAACATTGAACATTAACAGAAACTTGGAAAGACCACAACAAGAAGAATTAACTAAACTTTTGCAAAAACATTCCACTGCATTTGCATGGGAATACACTGACATGAAAGGAATCGATCCTAAGACTTGTATTCATCACATCTATATTGAAGAAAACAGCAGACCTATTAGGCAACCACAGAGAAGGATGAATCCAAACCTTAGGGAAATCGTGAAAGAAGAACTCCAGAAATTACTCAAGGTAAACTTCATTTACCCCATTTCAGATAGCCAATGGGTTTCTCCCTTGGTTATAGTACCCAAAAAGAATGGTAAATGGAGAGTTTGCATTGATTATCGAGAATTGAACAAGGCAACCTTAAAGGATCATTTCCCTCTACCTTTTATTGATCAGGTACTAGACACTTTAGCAGGTAAAAAGTATTTCTCATTCTTGGATGGTTTTAGCACCTGAAGATCAAGACAAAACCACATTTACTTGTCCTTGGGGAACTTTTGCTTACCGAGTACTTCCTTTTGGATTGTGCAATGCACCCGCTACATTTCAAAGGGCTGTACTAGGAATCTTTTCAGATCTAATTCATGATTGTGTAGAGGTCTATATGGATGATTTTACAGTTTACGGTAATACATTTGAAGAAGCTTTGGAAAATTTGGAAAAAGTACTGATAAGATGTAAGGAAACAAATCTTTCTTTAAGTCATGAAAAGTGTTTTATGATGTTTACTGAAGGGATTGTTTTAGGACATCATATTTCAGGAGATGGGATTAAGGTTGATAGATCCAAAGTTGAAGTCATCTCTAAGTTACCTGTTCCAAATTGCCAGAAAGATGTTAGAAGTTTTCTTGGGTTTACTGGATATTACAGAAGATTTATTGAAAACTTCACTAAGATAACATCTCCTCTTTTCAAATTGCTTACCAAAGACTGTGAGTTCAAATGGGATCCTGAGTGTCAGTCTGCCTTTGAAACTTTAAAGACTAGAATATCGGAAGCACCCATCTTAAGGGGACCAAATTGGAAACTCCCTTTCCACATTTCTACTGATGCTTCAGATACAGCTCTAGGAGTTGTTTTGGGACAAAAGGACTTGATCCCTTATGCCATTTATTACACCAGTAAAAATTTGACTCCCACTGAGTTAAATTATACTGTTACAGAAAAAGAGTTCTTAGCTGTGGTACATGCGATCAATAAGTTTAGACACTACATAACCGGCTATGAAACTTTTTTCCATACTGATCACTCTGCCATAAGATACCTCATGAACAAACCTGTTACTAATGGCAGAGTTACAAGATGGCTTTTACTTTTACAAGAATTCAACATCACTGTGTTAGATAGACCTGGAAAACAAAACACAGTAGCTGATTTCTTGTCTAGAATCCAAAACACTAATGAAGATTCTCCAGTAGAAGATAAGTTTCCAGATGAATACTTGTTTGCAGTAACTACCAAGACTCCTTGGTATGCAGATATTGCTAATTATCTAGTTACAGGGAAGCTACCTCTACACTTATTTCCTAATGAGAAAAGGAAAATCATTCAGGAGAGTTCACATTATTCTTGGATTTCTAATGAATTGTTCAAAACAGGGCCAGATTGTATAATCAGAAGATGTGTTCGGGAAGATGAAATGCCTGACATCCTTAAGGCATGTCATGATGAACCATGCGGCGGGCACTTTGCTGACAAGAGGACAACCTATAAAATCCTTTCTCTAGGATATTATTGGCCTTCTCTCTTTAAAGATGCAAAGAAGTATGTTAGAAGGTGTGACAGCTGCCAAAGAGTTGGGAGACCAACTCCTTCAAATGAAATGCCACTACAGCCACAGGTATGCATCGAACCCTTTGAGAAATGGGCTCTAGATTTCGTTGGACCTATTAATCCACCATCAAAGCAAAAGAAGTATATATTGGTTTGTACTGACTATGTTACTAAGTGGGTAGAAGCAAAAGCTTTGCCTTCTGCCACTGAAAATTCAGTTGTTCAATTTCTTTTTGAGGATATTTTAACTCGTTTTGGTGTCCCAAGAGAAATTGTAACAGATCAAGGAAGCCAATTTACATCTAAATTGATGGAGAAGCTGATGGAGGAATATAAGATCAAGCACAGAACATCTACTCCATACCATCCGCAATCAAATGGCCAAGTGGAATCTACCAATAAAGTTCTTGAAGGCATTATCACCAAGACTATTCATCTTCATAGAAGAGATTGGGCGGAAAGGCTTCCTGAAGCCTTATGGGCCTATAGAACTACATGGAGGAACACAACAGGACATTCTCCCTATGAACTTGTTTATGGGAAGGAAGTCCTGCTCCCCATTGAGTTCCAAATCAAGACCTTCAAGATGGCAGTCCAATTGGGGATGAGCCTCTCGGAAGCCCAAAAACACAGAATGGACCAGCTAAATGAGCTAGATGAAATAAGACAAGATGCAATTCTAAGGACCGATCTAGTTCAGCACCAAAGAACTAAATGGCATGATCGACACATCAAAGAAAGAAAGTTTCAGAAAGGAGATTGGGCTCTATTGTTTGATTCAAAGTTTAAAGACTTCAAAGGAAAATTTCAAACTCATTGGCTTGGGCCATATGAGATTGATGAAGTCTTTAGCAATGGAGCAGTTCGAGTGAAAACTATTGATGAATTTCATACTCCTCTTATTGTGAATGGCCATCGCTTGAAGATCTACCAGAAGCCACTCTCAAAAGAGGAATTTGTCAAGTTGTTTAAAGAAGATTCTGCAAACAGGTTGGTGGAAAAGGATTCTTCTCCTCCATCAGCCTAATCTTTGGTTTTTTTTTTTTTTTTTTTTTTTTTTTTTTTTTTAAGTATAGGCCTGAAAACCAGTCTCTGATTGGCAGTCCTATGCAGAAAATCTGAGGTGAAAATCAGGGTCACCTGACACCTCACATTTTCCAAAAAAAAAAAAATCTCTCTCTCCTCCTTGTTCCATCTCATTTCGTTATTTCATCCACTTCATTCACCATCTCATTCATTCATCCAATCACTCTCACTCCACCTCATTTCTTTCCATCCATCCATCCATTACATTCCATCTCACCAATAAATTCATTGTCAGCTTTATTTCACACAGCTAAAGTTGTTTTGTGCATACAGAGGGTATCACTGCAGTTTCCGCAACTGAGGAGCAATTCCGCAGCCAACATCCCAATTCCGCAGCCGATACACTTTCTGCACCTGCATAAAAAAACACAGTCTGTTTTAAGAAGGAATCTGCAGTCCAAAAATCATCAGCAAAAATTGAAAAAGGGTCATGTAGCAGCAATAAACAATGAAAGGTTAGTGTCTGATGAGCAAAAGGAATCAAAGCGCGGATACATAAGGTATGATCTAATTTCTAAACCTACAGTTATAACATTTTGCATGGTTTCCGGATTGTGTTTTTATCCATTTAATGTAATGATTGCCAATCCTCTCCATTACTCGACCAGAAATCCGCGTATCTCTCAGCCTTAACAGTCCCTATTCATCACGATTTTTAAAACTCAAACACGGCTGCTCTTCATTAAAACTTTTGTACCTGAGTGACGTAGACAATTGTACTACGACTCTCTGCGTTATGATTCCGCAGCCAAATGTACACTCATGACCGATATCTAAGGGACTTAACCATTTTCTCCCATTATTCATAACCCTCCTACGCATGTGTAATCTCATTCACGCTGTTGATTCACTTCCGCATTTCCCTTGTTTTCCACTGCTCTGCCTTATGCACTACTCTGCCACCGTAACCATACTCTGTTTCATTTTTTTCCCCTCTGCTAAACTTTGACCACTGTTATGAGTGTATTACGGCTGTTATGTTGAAGCCGTAAATCTGTTGTGTTGAAGCCACTGTTGAAGCCGTATAACCCTTTCTCCAAAGTATTAAAACAGAGCCGTAAGACAAGCCAGAGAGCTGATGAGTAAACTTTTGAGGGCAGAGCCAGAGGGCTCCAAATTTCTGGAAGGATATCCCCAAGTCAAAGACGCTTTGCAGAAGGCAAATTGGCTCCAGTGCATCCAAAAATTCAAGGGTTACCATAGAGAGGTCACAAAGGCTTTTTCACGTTCTTTCCAAGACAAAGACAACCAAGTGGAGATAGGAGATCTGAAATTTACAGTCACCGAAAGCAGTTTAGCACAGGCCACTTCACTACCACAAACTGGGGAGAGATGGTTCAAAAACCGATCAGTACAAGACCAGCAATGGAAGCAAATTCTGAAGAATCCAGGTATGGACACTAGCATTTTTACAAAGGGAATCCCTGTTAGTCTTGTCAAAGAAGAATGGACAACTTTGCTTCTGTTAGTACAGAAATTCTTTACATGTGAAGGAAGATTCGGAGTTTTGTATGTTTACCATGCCAAAATTATGATGCATTTCTTAGGAGAGCATGACATTAACCTTCCATATTTTTTACTCTCAAGCCTTAGAAAAATGTGCTCAATAGTCCAAAGAAACCCAAGAAACATTGAGCCACATTTGTATCATCATGGGCTTGTCAAGATACTAGTTGAAGAACAGTTGAAAACAAAAAGAGATACATGGGAAAGATTTCTTGTAAGGAATCATTTCCAAGAGATAGGGGAAGCCTCTGGTGGTTCACCTCAAGTGCCTAAAAAGAGTAGAAGGAAAAGAAGAGAGGAAATTACCCCAGAAATTGTTGTCCAATTAGAAACTGCTGTCCCTGAAATTGTTGTCCAAGAAGAAATTGCTGCACATCATTCTGAAGAAGAAAATGACCCTGAGCCTGCTGTAGATATTGACCAAACAGCCCAAGAAATAATTACAGAAACCCTGCAAGAAATTGTCCAAGAAGCTGCTCAAAAGAAAAAGGAGAGTAGGAAGAGACAAAAGAAAGATAAAGGAAAAGCTATAGCCCAAGAAACCTACCTTACTCCTGAAAATTCTAGTGAAGAGGACACTCAGCCATTGGCACATAGATTGGCCCAACTTCATGAGGCTGCCCTTTCCAAGAAGATGCAAAAACAAAAGCAAAAGCAACAAAAGGAAAAACAGAGCATCACCACCGTGAGGAGGAGCAGCAAGATACAAAACAAAGTGGGGGCCACAAAGGATAAAGAGTCACTCATTATTGACTTGAGCACACCTGAAAAGGTTGCTACAAGACTTGACTTTGAGAAAATTCCTCCACATGTTGAGCATGTTGAGACTAGTCCTCCACATGAAGAAAGTCCGTTTGAGCATGAGCCTAGTCCAAAGAGGTCACCAGAGATTGACCCAGATCAGCAAAAAGTTTATAACTACCTGGAGACGTTAGAACAAGCTGTTGCTGGTCCAAGCACTGTTCTACCTCTTGAGCAGCAAGTTCACTCACTCAAACAGGAAATTTTTGAGCTTGAAGTTTTAAATCGCCACATCATACAAGAGAATGAAAAATTGAAGGAGCAAGCTAAGGTGGACAAGATGGTCCACGATAATACCATGCTTCATCTGGGCCTTTGGCAAAGGGAAAACAGAAAGCTAAAGAAGAAATGCAGGAAGCTAAGCAGAGCCTTGGTCAATATAAAATTCAGATGCTTGGTGAGGAAACCAAGAGTCAATGTGGCTACACAGAGGAAGAGGAGAAGACTAGATGTCTTAGCAGAGGCATCTCAGCAGGTGGATTAAACAATGTTTTCATTGCATGAGGACATGCAACACCCTCGTAGTGGGGGTATGTAGAGCCTCTAACTTGCACCTAATTACCTATCATTACCTACAGCTTTTCCTCACTTATCCCTCTCTTTTGCCCTATTTTCCTAATAAACCTACCCAGATCATTACATTTGATGTCTTTAAGCATGATTGGTTAACTTTGCTAATGTTTGACTGTTTGTCTAGATTTTTGACATATGCACAGAGATTCCGCAGCTGTCTGGCAATTCCGCAGCCATTCAGAAATTCCGCAGCTATCTAGTCATTCCGCAGCCTTTTCATTGATCTCTATGTTCCACGTGTCATTTTGAAAAACGAATCACATGGGCACGTGGGAATGAAGGTGTTAAAGGTTCCTATGCTATTGGTTCGGTCAGCAATGCCACGCACACCTCCGGTCAACGTGGCTCAAACTTCGGTCAACAACGCCAGCTCAAACGGTGCTGCGTGAGCTGAAAGGTCACGTCACTCCAGATGGCGATTCCTCCACGCTACGCAGGTTATGGGAGACAGGATCCAACCTTGGATTCAACCTCCATGACGACCATACCCTCCAGATAACACACGGACATGTTTACGTGTTGCTGTACCTTTAATTAGCATGACTGTTAGTTAATTTCTCGTTTCATGTTTTACGCAATAGGCAGTTGTTCATACGCCTATAAATCCAGCGTATGCGTACGCTTAAGAGTTAGTTTTTAGTTGTTGTGTTTATGTAATTGCTGCAATTTTAGTGTATACAGAAACTCTGTTTTAAAAGCTGCTGTTTCAGCACTTTTTACTGTAATTTCTGCATATGAGTTAATAGAAGACTGTGCTGTTTTGATTTCAAGTAGCTGATATTTCCTTGGGTTTTTTGGATGGAGGGCCCCCATTCATAACAACCTTTGTACAGTAAATTTACCTTTATGTTCTTGCCATTTCCTTCTTTTGAATTCAGCAATTTTCCTTTTCTTTAAAACATGTACAGTTTTGATTTACTTTCACTGTCATTTCATTTCCAGCATTTACTTTAACTGATCAGGATTGTTTTCTGCAGGTGTTAGCCCGGGATTGTGTGTCTTTGTTGTATTTGCTTTATCTCTAATGGTATTTTCAGTTGTCATATTCATAGTTGCTGCCTTTACTCTGTTTTTCTAGCTTGATTTCTAGTTTAGTTTCTCAAGTTGTATGCTAACATATTGATGGTCTCCTTATCATAAGTTGTTCATCTTTAAGAGATCAGAATACTAATAAAGTACAGCTTGTTTTGAGTAGTTTTTGACTTATATCACTAACTCTTTCTTCACTTGTTACACATTACAATGTATGTTGGAAGCAGAATGTTGGAGAAAGGCACAGTGGTGTTATAATTTGTCATCTTAGAGCTCGATTACTTTTTAGACTTATATCTAACTACTTCTTAATCGTGTTTCACATAGTACTATATGTTGGAAGCAGAGTGTTAGGAAGAGATGAACATTATAATTGGTCTTTAAAGTGGTTTTTCTTAACTTTTTATTGCAGCAGCATGAGTAGTGACTAGTGCCATTAGAAAGTGGTTCTTTGCTTTCTGTTTCATTTCAAGTTATTTCTTTCAAGCTCTTTCTTTGCAAGTTTAGAAGGTAGTTAGAAACCACCAGTAACACACACTCACTCATTTAGAAATCACCTTACACACACTATCACTCATCTGTTTATAAAACCTCCATTCCATCTTAGGAAGATAAATTGACCACAAACAACACCCCCAAACGACAAAAAGATCTAAGAGGTTGCTTAAGTACATATAGTACACCTTCACTTCATCAGCTTACGAGCCCCGGGTTGACATTTTATGATAGCAATTTAGACAACACTAAATTGACTAAACAATTCATCTTTCAATCATTTGAAATTTTTTGAATTATTTGTAGAAAATTTGTCATAGGTTAACCCAATAATGCAATATAAATCAAAGCAGAATACTATAACCTACTTCTACTATCAATTTGTGGAAGCTTAAAGATCGATCTAAACAATATAACCAGAAGAAGAAGAATCAATGGCACAATACACATGAAAATACTTTGGGGAAAGTCTCAGATAAAAACCCCACACTATTTTATTATCATACATGGTGGAAATACATAGGAATTATACAAAGCCTTAGCTTTCACAGCTAGCCAGCTCTCAATACAATCCTCACAGATGCTCACAGGAAATCTTGGCTTCCCCCAGCCTTCCTCTCTGCCCTCCAAGCTCCTATTTCCTTGCGTTGTTCCTTGTGGATGATTAGCCTATTACCAAGTGGAAAACAACCTTCAAAATTGCGCAATCCTCAAGGATGAATCCTTTACTGCATGCATGAGTTTTCTCCATGAGAAAACACATGCAACTGATAGTACATTGTCCTTGAACATTAATCTCAACTGGGTATTTCTCAGAATAGACATGCATGAGCTTCTGATGAGGGAATCTTCAGTTAACTGGAGTAGCACTAGTTGAGTGCATTAATGCATCAACTGACTGTTAACTCACTATTAGTTCCTCAAACAGTTTGGAAATAATTTAACTGGATTTAACTCAGTAAACTGAGTTAACTAATTACAACTCAAATATAACTCAATCTTATCTCCTTAATTTAAGGGATAACTCTTGCATGACTTCAGAAAGACTTCTAACTTGAATTTCTCCAACTAATTAATTTAAAATAAATAAATTAATTATTTCCAAGTAGTTGTTAAGACTAAATTTGATTTTCATTCACAATTTAATTCAAGGACAAATTAAATTGGAATATTCTTGTTGCCATATTTCAACACTCCCTCTCAACAAGAAAGGGATTATCTGCCACCCCAATCTTGTCTCTATAGAACTCGAATTTACACTTTGACAATGCCTTTGTCAAAATGTCAACATCTTGCTCCTCTGTCGAAATATACTACAACAACATGATCCTCCTCGTCTGTTAAAAGCCACAGGCAACAAATATTGCCTTATGCTTCTCCACACTACCATCAACAGCTTGCTTTACCTTGTAAAGCCAATGGGAACTCACAACTGACTTGTTTTTTGGTCTTAGAACCACGTCCCAAACACTGTTACGAACTTTGGAGTCATACTCCTCCACCATAGCATCAACCCAAATCGGCTGCTGCACTGCTTCCTGAAAGGAATATGGCTCGGTCTCAAGACATTCCCCAACAAGGGCCATGTATCCAGTGTACCTCTCAGCTGACCTCCTCTGCCTGCGCTGAGAAGATGGTGCTCCCACATTCTCTCTCGCATCCTCCAACAATCTGTCAACTTCTCTTGTGCGCTTTCGTCCATCTCTGGAAGACTCTACTTGAGTGGATGTCTCCACTCCTGGAACCTTTGCATGTGGCTGCTTCGCATCAGTCTGAGGCTCCTCCTCCTTAGGAACCAACAGTTCCTCCACAGCCTATAGTTGGAGCTCCCTCTCAAGGGAAACTCGTATGACCTTCTGCTCATCAAACTCGAGATCTCTGTGAACCATTGTCCTCCAACTAGTAGGCAAGTACACCCGATAGTTGTGAGGTGTATCAGTGTACCCCCCAAATATCCGCAACTCTGCTGTCAGCTCAAGCTTCTTCCATGCATCCTTTGTCACATGGCAATATACTGATGAGCCAAAGATCCTGAAGTGACCCACATCTGGTCTCTTACTGGAGAAATCTTCCTCTGGTGTCTTCATCCCAAGTATGTGATGCGGGCTTCTATTATGCAAATAGATTGTTGTGTTGCATGCCTCAACCCACAAGTGAAGTGGTAGGCCTTGTTCATGCAACATTGTCCGTGTCGCCCCTACAATAGTTTTGTTCTTCCTCTCGGCCACCCCATTCTGCTGTGGGTTATGAGGTGCCGTCAACTCTCGTTTAATTCCTTCCACTACACAGAATTCCTTAAACTCTTGAGAGACATATTCTCCACCGTTGTCGCTTCTCAAGGCCTTGATCTTCTTCCCTGACTCTTTCTTGACCAAAGCTTTGAACTCACAAAACTTTGTGAAAGTTTGGTCCTTCTTCTGCATGAAATAAATCCAGCATTTACGAGAATAGTCATCAATGAAAATCACATAATACCTTTGCTTCACTATGGATGCCGTCGAGAATGGTCCACACAAATTAGTATGAACTCGCTATAAGATAGCCTCTGCTCGACTGTCTCGATCATGAAAGGAAGACTTGGTGTAATTTCCCAAGGTACAACCTTTTCATGTCTCAAATTTCTCAAGTTTACCTTTGGGAAGTCCAGTAGATATCTGTTGCATTATCTTCAAAGCCCCATGATGCAAATGGCCCAACTGCCTGTGCCACAACTAGCCAACGTCTTGGCTTTGCACCAATTCTACTTTTGTACCCAATGCTGCACAATCATCTACCTCTAGTTTATAGAGATTATTCACCTTAATCCCTATCCTCTTGGTCTGACCTGTGGCTATGTGTCTTAGGAATGCCTTTCCTTTACTGAAGACAACATCATAGCCTTTGTCCTCCAACATTGTGACCGATACCAAGTTCTTCTTCAGTCCAGGCACATACATCACATCTGTCAAGGTGAGAGGAGCTCCATGCTCCCTCTGAAAAGCAACCGTGCCCACTCTTGAAACACTATACCTTCCATTTTCACCCATATCTATACGCATCTTGAGGTCTTTCTCCTCTAAGGCACTGAATAAATTTTTGTCACCGGTCATGTGGAATGAGGCTCCACTGTCAAGATACCAGACACAACTCATCATCGATGACACCATGCATGCGATGAGGGTAAAGTCCATTTCGAACTGAGAGGCTAATGCCTCACCTTTCAATCCTTCTGAGGATCCCTTCTTGGACTTCTTCGATGGGAAATTAGTCCCATAATGTCCCCTCTTGTGACAATTAAAGCATCTTACTTTAGACATGTCACCCTTCTTCCCTCCATGAGAAGAATTGGATTTGAAATAGGAAGCCTTCCCCTTCCCTTTCCTTGCCTTACTTTTCTTCATCATCATTCTTGGATGAAGAACCATCTTGTGTGCTCCTCCTGATCTCCTCCTGCATAAGATCTGACCACAGTCGTTCCCAATCCGACAGTTTCTCCCTTCCATTCACAGAGTCCTGGTAGCTATTCCAACTCTTTGGAAGGCCAAGGAGAGTGAGGCTCACCATATCATCATCGGCAGTAGTTATTCCCACACTGCCAAGCTCATCTCTGCAGGTGGTGAGCTTGTTCAGATATGTCGAAATAGTATCTCCCTTCTCCATCTTGATTCTTCGAAGCTTATCCTTGAGCGCCAATTTCCTCTGGTCGCTACTGTTCTGGTAGAGGTCCTTCAATGTATTCCACATTGAAAATGGAGTATCCTTCCCATGGAGACTCGAGAAAATATGGTCTCAAACTCCCTCAAGGATGATGTGTCTCACCTACACCACACACGTCTTCCACTCAACCAACTCTTGTGCATTAGTTGAAGTTGGCTTTGGGATTTCTTGATCAATGAATTCCTTCAAGCTATTGTCTTCTAATCCAGCCTCCATTCTATCTTTCCATGCTATGTAATTCAAGCTACCTTCCAAGGCATACTCGAGTCTCAAGCCATAGAACACCATTGGCCAACCTTGAAGTATGATATGAATTCGATTTGCACCTACAACCCCGAACTTCAAACTTCAAATTCTCTTCTCAGTATATCGTTCACAGCTCCGATACCATGTAGAAAATCTGTCATAGGTTAACCCAATAATGCAATATAAATCAAAGCAGAATACTATAACCTACTTCTACTATCAATTTGCGGAAGCTTAAATATCGAGCTGAAAAATATAACTAGACAAAGAAGAATCAATGACACAATACACATGAAAATACTTTGGGGAAGGTCTCAGATAAAAACCCCACACTATTGTATTATCATACATGGTGGAAATACATAGGAATTATACAAAGCCTTAGCTTTCATAGCTAGCCAGCTCTCAGTACAATCCTCACAGATGCTCACAGGAAATCTTGGCTTCTCTCGAGCCTTCCTCTCTGCCCTCCAAGCTCCTATTTCCTTGCATTGTTCCTTGTGGGTGATTAGCGTATTACCAAGTGGAAAAAAACCTTCAAAACTGTGCAATCCTCAAGGATGAATCCTCTACTGCATGCATGAGTTTTCTCCATGAGAAAACACATTCAAATGATAGTACGTTGTCCTTGAACATTAATCTCAACTGGGTCTTTCTCAAAATAGACATGCATGAGTTTCTGATGAGGGAATCTTCAGTTAATTGGAGTAGCACTAGTTGAGTGCATTAATGCATCAATTGACTATTAACTCAGTATTAGTTCCTCAAACAGTTTGGAACTAATTTAACTGGACTTAACTCAGTAAACTGAGTTAACTAATTACAACTCAAATATAACTCAATCTTATCTCCTTAATTTAAGGGATAACTCTTGCATGACTTCAAAAAGACTTCTAACTTGAATTTCTCCAACTAATTAATTTAAAATAAATTAATTAATTATTTCCAATCATTGTGGGTTTTTATTTATTTGCATGTATATATAGAGAGAGAGAGGTTGTTAATAAAGGTTGCAATAAGACATTGAATTTATGTAATGTCATGCTTAATGAAGATCTTGATCTCCTACTTTTAGTTTGTTTGATGATTGATATCAAATCACATATTTTGTATTTTATTTTTTTATGTATAAATGCTAGGACCTTCTATATGCTCTTTTTCAGAAAGAAATTTCTAACTTAAGTGGTAGTGATGAAGTTGCCATGTAGCACTTGTTTAAATAAGTTTTTTTTTAAACTATTGAATAAAAACGTTTTTTAAACTATTGAATTAAAACGTTTTTTTAACTATTGAATAAAATTTCCATTATGAGTTGTTAATTTGGCAGCTCGGGGACAAATTCCCTCCTTTGGACAGTCTTCCTCATCAAGAAATACCCCTCCTCCTTTGGAAGAATTTAATTTGGTTAAGGAAAAATGTATTTTTTAAGGAGGAAACCCACATGTGCACAAAAGTACAGGTTAGCCTTAAGAGAAATTGGACACCCTTGGAAGCATATAAAAACAAGACAAGTTAACCTCATTTGGACATCATCATCAAGCACCGTCTTCTCTCTCAGCTTCTTTGGATTGATTCGTACAAGTCTGGAATTGGTTTGTGAAATTGGTTTGTACAAGTCCAAAATTACAGGGTCCAATCTCACTCATGTGAAAAGAAGATATTGTTATGGAGTCACAAGGTTTGTTCATGAAAATATCGGCTGTAATAGCTCGCTTGATAGTGTATTCCCTGCAGCTGGAGAGCTTCAGCCACACTCATTGCCACTGGGTCAATGCAGTTGTAATCTTGACCTAAATTTTATTGATCGTTGACCGTAGACTTTAAAGATTTTGACTTTGATCAGATTTGTTTACAAGGCTCGTCTATTGGATGTTGTTTGGTTGGATTTGGGACAGCGAAAATTTTAAGGATGGAAATTTATTTTAAAGTTTAGAAACTTTGGCGAATATCACTAGTACATAATATGGAATTTGTAAAATGTTTGGAAATGTTTTTGTAAAAGTATTCAAATTTCTAATAATTTTATATAGTCTTTATATAGAATTTTGACGATTTTTAAGGTAAAACAATTTTATACTATAAAATTTAGGCGAATAACTTTTAGAAAAAATGGATTTTAACAAATCTTTCTTTTGGAAAAAACATGGAAAGTTAGCCCTCTTATGAATATTAGCCCCTAAAATTTTTCCTAGTTTGGGATTTACTTTGACTCTTGGTGAATTAGAACATTGTACTATCTTTGTTGAACATTTTATGACAATCTAATAAGAAGAATAATTTGAAATGGTTTTCCCCATTGTGGGTTTTTTCTCGGTCTTTCACCAAATCCTTGTGTCTCTTATTGCTCTTTATTGTCTTATATTTCTAATTGCATTTACTATTCTATCTACAAATTCTATTGATCATTGAAATATTAAGTTTTGTTGAAAGATTTCTAATTAAAGAAAAGGATTGGGCTAAAGTGATTGTAACAACATAGAACAATGGAAAATTAACATGGTATCAAAGCTAAGGTGAAGACAAGCCCAAGGAGACAAGAGACAAGAGCAATCATTCTTGAAAGAAGTTGAAGGAGCCTATTTGATTTGGTCAAGATGTATACCTCTTACTTCAAGGATAATGAGAAGTTGGGTGACTTGTCTAACTTTGTTGCTTGGAAGATCAGGTTGAAAGTTATACTATATGACAACAAATTTTTGGAATATGTGCAAGGAAAGCTACCTAAGCCTCCATCAAATGCTTCTTCTGCTATCAAATCCAAATACAAGAAATGTGAGCTCAAAGCCAAGGAAATTATCATTTATGGTTTCCAAGATCATTTGCTTATTTATGTTGGTACCTTGAAGAAGCCTAAGGATATTTATGACAAGTTGGTCAGGGTGTATGAAGTCAACAACTTGAATCATATCCTATCTTTGAAAAATTAACTCAAAGAAATGAAGATGAACAAAGGGGAATATGTGCAATATTGTATCATTAGAGTATCTTGCCTAAGGGTCAATTTCAATCTGCTGGTGAAAAAATATATGGCAGAGAGCTAGTGGTGGTGACTCTTCAAGGTCTTCCTCCTATTTGGGAAAGCTTCAACACTACTTTAAGCAACAATAATGTTAGTTCGTTATTTGATGAGCTCATTGGTAAATGCACTCAAGAAGAGGTTAGGATGATTTCCAGAGGAAAAATTCAAAAGCATGAAGAAGGAGATCCCTTTGCATTTGTTGCTCAAGACAAGAAGAGAAAAAGAAGGGGAAGATCATCTGGTTCAAGAAGACCTCCTCCTGAATCAAAGAACTCTAATAAAATATCAAGGAATATTGAATGCTACAATTGTCACCCCTTATTAAGCCTTATATATTAAGTAATTACACATACATACATACAGACAGACATGCACACACACACACACATAACCCTCTCAAAATGGACTGTAATATTGGTTTCTTATCATTTTTAAGGTGTAAGGTTCATAATAGTGTTTTAATCTCATGGTGGTTTGAAAGAAGCATACAAAACAATATAGTTCTATTATTTCAACTTCAAACCTAGGACCAAGGATGAGTTGGAAAATATTCAGAATCTCACTCACTAGAGGAAACAAGACATGTAAAGGAAAACTTGAGTTGAGCTTAAAAGGATGGATAGAATAACTTGTATTATCAAATTACTTCGTGTTTAATCCATTGATCAAATAAGTATTGAAAATCAACAACAAATATTGTACAATATGGATCAAATGTGAAAGATGATTAGAACTCTAGATAAGAAGTTTGAAGCATTGGGAAAATGTTTTTGGAGTTAGGTTTTAGGCCTTAGCAAATAACGTGAAAATGGGAATAGATAAGTAGGTATATGTAGGTCAATAAGACTTAAAAGGAAGCCCCTCAAATCCAATTGAGTTGGAAAAAAGGATAGAACAAATAGAAAATGACTAGCAACATGCAATTCAAGTTTCCACTTCCCGAGCCCACTAAGTAATTTAACATTGAAATACGAATGATATTATAAGTATTTTTATTGTTCACAATTCATAATATTCAGGTAGTCTAGGTACGTTAATCCTTTTGTATGGGGTATTTGACACCAATATAACAGTCATAAGAATAGCTACTAAACTAGTAAAACAATATGGTCATGTTTTTCCATGCCCTAATACCTAGTTTCCTTAATGGTAGGATACAATATGTGATGATTATAAAATTATATACATAATAGGAATGCAAAAACTAGCTTACAAAAAAATAACATAGTGATCCCATTGGCTATATATCAAAGGCTTTCTTGTATCAATGGTTTGAAAAATGTGAAAGAGATTCATTGATTAGAGATAATGTAAAACAAGAAAAGCTATATGTTCTAGATATATCACCAATATCTCTTTAGGTGGGCTTATTATTATTTAAGGTAAAGAAACCCACCTATATCTTATCTTTATATATCTCTACTTGCCCTTATATACCTCAACGAATATTTGATTATAGATCAAATATACCTTCAAGGACATAAATATCCTTCAATCTAGTAAAAGAAAAAACTCTCCTTGGTAAAGTGACATTGACTAGGCAATTTGGTTTAGCTTGGTTGGTTGGGAAAAGTGTTGTTATCCTCCACACCTAGATTCAGTTCCCACATGTTATATCTTTAACCCATAATGAGTATTTCCTATAATGGCTTGGAACCTTTTTGTCTAAGGAGTCCCTTAAGTACAAAAACATGTATGTTCTTCATATGGAATATAAAGATATTTCTCATGGAGAAAATTAAAAAGAAATGTTGCCTAGAATCCCAAAATGGATATGCATTTTAGGTGGTGATAAAGGCAATGTTCCCTAGTAGATTATTGAGAGCCTAAAAAATATCCTAAATAAATGATGAACTTATATATAAAACCAACATGAAATTAAAAATATAAATCATCATAAAATTGAGATAAGATCAATACTGACAATTTTGAATTAATCTCAAACAATGTGATAAGGTAATATGCTAAATATGACTCAAAATTCTCTTAAATCTCATTGGGTATTACAAATCCTCATGAAAATCCAACCAAAAAAAATCTTGCCAAAAAAACTAACTACATTCTTGTCTCAATAATTACCTATAACATTAACTTAAATTATTTAACAATCAGACACTAACACCTTAACGATGAAGAAACTCAATAAAATACCATTCAAAATTCCATTCAATGAGTCACGAACTCACTATGAATAAAGTAAAAATTATAAATGGCACAAAGAAGAACTATGAGGAATGAAAAATTAATGAAATCAAGACTAAGAAACGATAACTAATGTGTGAGATACTCTAAACTTATTTAGGTATGTTATTAATTTATCATAACCTAAGAACACTTGTCAAGCATAGGTGTAATAAAATATCTTTGCATCATTTGATTATCATGTTTAATTTAGGTTAACACACCAACGTAATCTTGTGTATATTATGAATGTGTTATTTGTAGAAATTCCTTGTAGATTCAAACTGCTAAATGTAATATGTTAAACAATATAATTGAATCTACTCTACTCAACAGTGGAAACAATTAAAAGATTGTGAAATCATGAAGCATACAGAAGAAAGAATTAAATAAACACATTACGCAATGATTTCCTGGGGAAATCCACAGCTAAAAACCCCTGCTATCTGTATATTGCATTAGTTAAAACATATGAGAAGATTACAATGATTTTCTCAAGCCTGAGCAACCTCTGAATAATCTCTATCTATCCCATTGCTTCCTAGACTGACTCTAGCCAACACTTAGCCAATTTCCTAGCCTTCCAAGCTCCTACTTCCTTGGGTTGTTCAATGAGGAATTAGGCCCCTATTTAATAGGAATTTTCCTCCATTGGATTGTGTGGTTTCTTTAGGATCTTCCTCTGACTACATCCATCATCTGTACAATTTGAATAATTATACAAAGGATAGTACATTGTCCCTAAACTCCAATCTCAACTGGGTCTTTCCTTGATATGACATGCATACGTTAATTATGAGTGAATCTTCATTTTAATGGTTGATTACTGCAAGAAACACCACACTCCACTAGGCAACACCACACTACTAGACCTCCCACTAGTTCCTCCAACAGTTGGAACTAGTTTAACTGACTTTAACTCAGTTAAACTGAATTAATTAATTACAACTCAAAATAAACTCAACCAGGGCTCCTATAAAGTAGGAGACACTCTACATGACTCAATTAATTGAGCCAACTAAGTCAAATTAATTTAGTTAACTAATACAAGTTGTCATGAGATGTGGAATTACAATATTCCCAATTTAATTCAACGACAAAATTAAATTATGATTTTCTTGTTGCATTTTCAACACTCCCTCTCAAAAAGAAAAGGATTGGCATCTATCTTGATCCAGTACCTTTGGAATGTATTGCATGAAACACTTCTCACTATTGTTGTTGCTACTGCAACATCTACAACTGGAAAGCATCCAAAAAATAAATAAAAATAATCACTGAATCAATCTGCAACTGTCTACTGGGAAAAATATGTTGTTGCTGACTCTTCTACTGAGCCTCCTTCTCTGTTGTCTACACTTCTCTACACTCCTCATTATCTTACTAACATTGATCCTCCCACTATTGAATAATGTGGGCCCCTTTAGCAAGGTAATGATCCATGAGACAAACACGCCTCAATGGTCCCTACTCAATTTTTGAAACTCTTGGACTAAAATTTTATATCGCCCCACATCAAACCTGGAGGTATGGCTGCAAGAAATCCCTCTGCTCACTTAGCTCGAAATTTCCCCCTACTGGAGGTCTCTGCTTGATTGGATGTCTCCACATGGCCTCCTCTTTGCTTCTCCAATTGTGGTTGGTCCACAACTCGCTAAGGATGCTTCTAAGCCTGCATGTTGAGAGGTAATGTATGCTCCCTATCAACCACAAGTCTCTAACCTTTGCCTTGCTCCTCATGGATTTGCATGCATCTTGAACCTCAAGTGCATACAAGTTCTTGACTCGCACACTGATCTGGTTCACCTGTCTCATGTTGATATGTCTAAGGAAAACCTTTCCTTGGCTAAATATCACATCGTAGCCATGATCTTCCAATACCACAACGAAAACAAGATACTTCTTTAGTCCTAGTTCAAACATCACGTTTGTGAGTCTGATACGGGAGCCAGACTCCCTCTAAAAAGTAATTGTATCGATATCATTCATGTTATACCTCCCATCATCTCCAAACTCTATGTTATGCTTGAGGTCTTTCTCCTCCAAGTCACTGAAAAGATCTCTATTCCCCGTCATATGGAACGTGGCAACGTTGTCGAGATACCACATGCTTCCCATTACATTATGTTCCCTTCATGTAATGAGAGTAAAATCAAGTTTGAATTGTGAAGCTAGAGCTTCACCTATTGCTTCTACTGTGGGATCCTTCTTGCTTGCTTTCTTCTATGGACATTTCGTGGCATAGTGCCCGAACTCGTGACAGTGAAAAAATTTGACGTTGGACAAGTCTTTCTTCTTGCCCTCCTCACCTTGGGACTTCTTTCCCCTGGATTTCTTTTCTTTGCTGACTAATGCAAAGTCATCTTCCAATTCTTTGGATGAGATCCCATCTCTGGTGTTCTGTCGAATCTCTTCTTGCACCAATTGAGAGCACAAACGCTCCCACTCTATAGCTTCTCCCTCCCATTTACTGAGTCCTGGTAGTTGTGCTAGCTCTTGGGAAGGCCTAGAAGTGCTAGGCTCACCAGATCATCTTCAGTAGCTATAACACTGACACTTCCAAGGTCATCCTGACATTGGGTGAACTTGGTCAAGTACTTTGGTATTATGTCACCCTTCTCCATATTGATTTTTATGAGCTTGTCCTTCAGTGCCATATTTTTGTGGTCATTGTTGTTTTGAAACAGGTATGTCAAGGCCTTCCATATTTCATATGGAGTCTCCTTACCGTGGAGGTTCAAGACAATATGATCTCTAACTCTTTCTAGGATAATCCTTTTCGCCTTTGCAACACATTTTCTCTAGTCTGCCAGATCTTGAGCATCAGGTGCTGGAGGCTTAGGAATATCTTTGTCTAAGAATTCCTTTAGCATGTTGTCTTCCAACACTGTCTCTATCATGTCCTACCAAGAAATATAGTTTGAACTGCCCTCAAGGGCATATTTGAGTCTCAATCCGTAGAATGACATCCTACTAACTCTAAAGTATGATACTACAAATTCGATTTCACCTGCAAAAGACAAACTTGTATTCTCCTCTTCTATAGTAATTTCAGCTCTGATACCATGTAGAAATTCCTTGTAGAGTCAAACTGCTAATTCTAATATGTTAAAACAATAGACTTGAATCTACTCTACTCATCAATGGAAACAATTAAACGATTACGAAATCATGAAGCACACAAGAGAAAGAATTCAATCAACACATTACACAATGATTACGTAGGGAAAGCCACAGCTAAAAAACCCTGCTACCTGTATATTGCATTAGTCAGAAAATATGAGAATATTACAATGCTTTGCTCAAGCCTGAGCAACCTCTGCAGTATCACTATCTGTCTCACTGCTTCCTAGAATGACTATGGCCAACACTTAGTCAATTTCCTAGTCTTCCAAGCTCCTACTTCCTTATGTTGTTCAATGAGGAATTAGGCCCTTTTTAAATAGGAATTTTCCTCCATTGGATTTTGCAGTTCCTTTGGGATCTTCCTATGACTGCATGCACCATTTTTACAATTCGGATAATTATACAATTGATAGTACATTATGCCTGAACTCCAATTTCAATTGGGTATTTCTTTGATCTGGCATGGATGAGTTAATTATGAGTGAATCTTTAGTTTACTGGTTTATCACTGCAGGGAGCACCACATTCCACTTTAGGGAGCACCACACTATTAGACCTCCCACTAGTTCCTCCAATAGTTGGAACTAGTTTAATTTACTTTAACTCAGTTAAACTAAATTAATTACAACTCAAAATAAACTCAACTGGAGATGCTATAAAGTAGGAGACACTGTACATGACTTAAGTTAGACCCTCAACTCAAATTAACTGAGTGAACTAAGTCAAATTAACTATGTTAACTAATACAAATTATCATGAGATGTGAAATTACAATTTTATTCCAAATTTAATTTAAGAATAAAATTAAATTAAAATTTTATTATTACATTTTCAACATTATTTTTATTCCTCTATTATAAAATTGGTTAATATTACTTTTCTTACACATATTTACCCAACTATTTAAATAATAATTTTAAAACAACTAAATAACATCTTAAATAGAATCATACAAAACTATAACATCTTAAATAGAACCATATAAAAGAAGCTCCATAAAAACAACAATAACTATAATTCAATAGTATAATCTTACCAATAAAATAAATTGTTACTTAAAAAAATGAAATATAAATAATCATATTAAAAATTATATAAGATATCATGTTGTATAATCTTACTAATCAAATCAATTGTTACAAGATATCAATTGTATAATCTTATATATCATGTTGAATAATTATGTTTAGGAGATCATTTCTATTTGTGTGTATAATTTAATTAGATAATTACCCATCATTATATATGTTTATTTATATAGATTGTATTTCATAATGTGTGATTATTTAATAGCTAAAATGTATACATATAAGTAAAATTTATCAGTTAATTTTAAATTCTCTTATTAAAACCTATAAAATATGTGGAGATCATATTTTGTAATATAGATTTACTAAATATTTAAAAGAATGAAATTTCTCAAAATAGGAAATGTTTGGATTTCTAGAAATTGGATTTTTCTCTTTGTTTGGTAGATTAAGATTTTTTTAATATAGATTTACTAAATATCTCAAAGAATGAAATTTTTCAAAATGTAAATTTCTTCTTGAGTTTAAAATTTGAAGAAATGTTTGGATTTTTAGAAATTGGATTTTTCTCTTTGTTTGGTAAATCAAGATTTAAAACAAATTTATGTTGGTTTTTGATAATATCACTTATATTATATATAAATTTCACATATCTATATAAAATTATTTTTAATTTTAATTTTATTAAAACTTTAACAATACATAAAGCGTTTTTTTGTTTTTGTTGTTTTGTTTTGTTTATTTGTTTTTGTGTTTTTGTGTGTTTTTTTGCATTGGCAATGTAAACTCTAGGTGGTAACTCCTTGATAACCAAGGGATTTGAACCTTGAAGCTCAAATTTGTACTACTAATTGAAATACACCAGTAGATGTCTAATAATACATAGAGTTACATATATTTTGACTTGGCATTTTTCTTTTAGATGTTTAGAATTTTATAATTTCATTTTTCAATCTGATATGCATAGTATGCATATAGCTTGTCTATTGCAATTATCTCTAGCTTGACATTTTTCTCAAATATGTTATATAATTTTATAATTTATTTTTTTGAATGTTATATATATAAAACTTGTTAACTAGGCTTATCTAAGGTGGTTAGAAGGAATGATTGGGATTCTCTCCACTCAAAGTTCTATTCCCACAGGTGACATAATGAGCTTTGATATAATGGCTTTGAGCTTTGTTGTTAAGAATGAATAGTCCCTAGAAAATGATAACATGTATTCATCATATAGAATATAAAGATATTTTCTACTTTACTTAAAAAAAGAGTTTAGTGTAAGTACTAAGTTTTATATATTTATTAATTAAATTTAAACATAAAACTTTGAAATATCATTCATGTATATAAATTTAATTATAAAATTATAAAATATTATAAATATAAATATGAATCATTATTATTTAAATTTTGTTATTTTTTAATTAGATAAACACATTATAAATTAAAAATAAAAATAAAAATAAAATAAATAAAAATTAACTTCATTAATAAAAACAAAATTACAATACAATAAATTGAATAAAATTAATTTATTATTTTTATTATTATTATTTATAACTCGCAGTAACTCCTCAGTTTATACTCCCCTGACTTAAAAATTGCTACCACTATAACTTTAAGCTATAACTTTAAGGTACAACCCTACCGCCCCCCAACCACCCCCAGCACAGCTCAGGAATAAATCAAAATTTGAATCAGTGAGCCTTAACAGTGTGTTCACTAATGAACCAACTGCACCCTTAAAGACTAATTTATTACTTTTATTATTAATTATTATCTTATATTTTTTTCAATTAAATTAATACTATATTTTATTATTAATAAATTTAACACTTTATTACACATTTTTTTAAACTGGTTGTGAAATTTTGATTTATGCTAACCAGCCATATATTGAGTCTTAAATGCTGGGCCAGCTATGTATGTGGTGCACGTCAGTGGGATAACATACATAACCATGGATTCAGATCTCCGGCGGCCAGCATGTGTTTCCGGTGGAGTGTGCTGGACCCACCAACCGCGGGCCCGCCCCGTCTCGAAACTTAAATTTGCTGCCTCCGCGGTTCGAGTTGAATCTACTGCAAGTACAAGCTCCAAACGCATTAATGATTATTCATTTGAATTTTGAAAACTCGCCCCGCCTAAACACTGAAATTTGGATTTCAAATTTGGGGATGGCTAAATCAGTTTCATTCCTGCAAAGCATAAGGAGCCGCGTTCCCTTATCAAGATGTGCTCAAGCGGAGATTGAAGAATATAGTTCCCATCCCTGGTGCGTCTTGATCCTTCATGTGACTTACTCTTAAAATCACAGTGACATATGTTACCGTAATGACAAAATGTAAGTTGGATTTTGTTAATGGATGCAGGAATTACAATTATGGACCGGCGGGGCAGGACATTGGCTTCGACGGGCTGAACAACCCAGAGAAGGTGGGGCAAGACGCCACCATCTCGTTCAAGACGGCTGTGTGGTTCTGGATGAAGAACAGCGACTGCCATTCTGCCATAACCTCCGGGCAGGGTTTCGGTGGAACAATCAGAGCCATAAACGGCGTGGAGCGTAACGGTGGAGGCGGTGGGCAGGAGAAGATTAGAGTGAATTACTACCAGACATTTTGTAGCCAGTTGGGGGTGGATCCCGGAACTAACATCTCCTGCTAAAAATCTATTTTCATGGCCACGAGTAGAAAATGTGAGTAAGTCTATGCCGAACTGGTGAATATAAGTTGCGCTGCAGCACCTCGTGCCCCTCGGGGCATGCTGGTACATGCCGTTACATTGTTATCTTCATCTTGGTCATCATGTTTAAATTTATCGTTCAATCTTCGACTCTTTCCGTTTCTATGTATTTTTTGTCTCGTAAATATACGACAATAAGTTGTCACATAGTTTTGAGATCTTACTTCAAATAAATTCACATGTAAAGTTAAAGCATAAAACCGAGTAATGTTTAATATATATTTTCACATATAAAATTAAATATCAATTTATAATGTATAATTTAATTTTTATATTAAAAATAATAATTTTAAATTATATTTTATATTAATATTAAAAATAGTTATTTGTTATCTATTTTAATAAAAAAAATGATAGGATGATTTGATCAATTTCATATAAACAATTACTATTATTTTACTAAGTACAACAACAATTTTATAAATGTTGCCAAGGGTAGTTTAATAACACCTTTTCAAAAATTAATCTAAATAGCTACTAGGCCAAGAATCTTTACGACTTTTGTAAGTTCCTTCAACATGTTATTTTAAAGAAATTAAAACTGAGACATAATTATATAATATTTAATCTAATATATTTTTATCATTCTAATACATCAATATGAATTATAACCAAGGCAACATAGTTTATCTATTGAACTTTGAAAGGTATGAACTAGCTAGGACATAGTCATACAATATTGCTAATAACCTCATAATTATAATATCTACACTTTTAAATCAAAATCCTAGAATCATACTATATTTCACTTTCCAATTGTATTAAAAACTTCCAATTTTATTGAACCATATTAAAAATAAAATATATTTGAAAATTTAAAGATTGCAAATTTAAAAATGACAACAAAAATATATATATATGTAAATAGTAAATGTCACTTTGATATAACCTCCCATATATATTTTCTACACTTATTTACTTTGAATAATTAAATAATTAGAAAACATTTTTATATTTATAAAATAATATCAAATTCAATGTTTTGAAATATTCTCCAATAGAATATACTTGGCTTCTACCCTAAGCAATTGTAATGAATGCGATGAGAAAAAACACTAAAAATCCTTCAAATTAAAAAAAGTATATCTCACTCGGTTTTTTAATATTATATATGTTAATATTATTTAAAATATGTAAATTTTTATTTTTAATATATATATGTGTAAATTTTTATTTTTAATATATATATAGTTATAGTTATAGTGGTATTAATAATAAATCTACTAAAAAAAACCAAAAAAAAACATGAAATGCTAGTTTTTATATAAATATTATTGCCAAAATAAAAGTCTTCATAAGACATTTATAGGGAATTGGTTTTACAATAAGAAAAGTTTTTCAATAAAACTTACTTTATTTACAAAAGTGTGTTTCAATAAAGTTGACTTTATTTACAAAAGTTCTTTTATAATTATGCAGAATCAAAAAAGGTGCTTTATAGAATTGAGCAAAATAGTCCTATACAAAATAGTTTTTCCTGATTAATATAGTGTTTCATATAGGTAAGAAGTCAAAAATTTTAAAATAAAGTATTGAGTAGAGTTGTGGAATTCGCGTTGAGATAAATGTTGAGAGACACTTCACTTCGGTGTAAAGACAAAAACAAGTTCATATATTGATTGCCATTTATTTTTTTTGAATTATAAGTTATAATTTTAAGCATGTTGTGATCAGTTGCTCCATAGCTCCATAGCAACTGAGCTCCATAGCTTTCAAGGTCTTGCCAACG
Source organism: Pinus tabuliformis (assembly GCA_031772625.1). Lineage (NCBI taxonomy): Eukaryota > Viridiplantae > Streptophyta > Pinopsida > Pinales > Pinaceae > Pinus > Pinus tabuliformis. The sequence goes on along the minus strand of CM062819.1, from coordinate 633,595,554 downwards.
TCTACCACAGGTTCATGTTTGGGTTCTCTCATATACCTTGGCCTTTGAATCAAGTCAACAAGGTAGGAGCGAAAGAAAATTTATTTTGGTCTGAATCCCAACAAAAGGCGTTTGTCGAATTGAAGCATCGCCTCTGCTCTGCACTAGTGCTCACATTACCAGAACTGTAACAACCTTATGAGATCGAGACAAATGCCTCTGACTATGCTATTGGTGCAGTTCTTACCCAGCAGGGGCATCTAGTGGCATATCACAGTGAGACACTTTCATACACATTTCGAAAGTATCCCACCTATGACAAAGAGATTTATTCCATTGTGTAGGCCTGCCGACAATGTAAGAATTACATTCTAGGGAAGGAAACAATCATCCACACAGACCACCGACCCTTGCAATTCATACAGACACTGATCACCGGTCATGGCATTGACCACTATGCTTGACTCTTGTGGGAACGAAGCTGTGAGGTGGCCACATCTTTACAAGAGCAATCCAGAATTCAGAAATGCATACCAGATGCTCCTGGAAGGAAAGCAAGTTCCAAATTTTCACCTCCAGGATGCGCAGTTATGCCACCTGGGACACCTCTATGTTCCTTCAACATAGTGTGCTAAGATGATTTGGGAGGTGCACTATAGTCGGTTCGTTGGACATTTCGGGGTAGAGAAAATAGTGGCAGTGTTACAAAAGTATTTTTGTTGGCCGAACCTTCGACAGGATGTTGGGAAGTACATCAAATCCTGCACTGCCTGCGCCATTGCTAAACCGACCATCAAGAAGCAAGGCCTATATACTCCTCTGCCTACTCCTAGTCAACCTTGGGAATCCATCTCCATGGATTACATGTCAAGCCTTCCTTTTACTAAGCATGGCAATGACTGCGTTTTCATGGTCGTCGACAAATTCTCTAAGATGGTCATTCTGGCAGCCTGCAAGAAGAGTATCACTGCAGAATCCACTGCGAAGCTCTTCTTTGAATGAGTGTGGGTACATTTTGGATCACACAGTGCATTATCTTAGACCGGGACAACATTTTCCTAAGTACATTTTGGTCAAGTCTATGGTTGATGTTGTATACCAAGCTCACTAAGTCCACGAATTTCCACCACCAAACTGATCGCCAAACAAAAGTTGTCAATAGGATGATTGCAGACATTCTGCGTATTTACAATTCAAAGAATCCACGCACATGGGATGAAAGGCTCCCCTTTGTCCAACACTGCTACAACAGAGCTCTCCATAGTTCAACTGGCCACACCCCCTTTCAGGTGGGGTTGGGATTCCGGTCACTATGTCCCATTGATGTGGCCATACCATTTGCGGCTACTCAAGCAGATTTGACTCATGTCCAGTTCGAAGCTGATAGGGCTAACGACTTCATTGGGTGCATTCAGCACATCCTCCAGCAAGTCCATGACATATTGGACAAAGCCAATGATAAATACAAGCAATTTCATGATCAACATCGGGTGCCACACAAGTTCCATATGGGCGAAAAATTTTAGTTACATTTGCAGAAGGAGTGCCTTGTTGAGCCCCACCGAAGGCTTCACACACTCTGATATGGGCCTTACCCCATCAGTAAGGTTTTAGGGGACAATGATTTCGAGCCCAACATTCCAACATTCCTTGGCCTACACCTAGTGTTCAATGTGAACTGCCTTTGACCATACTTTCCACCATTACTGGACAAATCAAACATTGCAGAGCAATTCACACCAACAGAGTTAAAACCAGACTACATGGAACAGGCCACAAATGATCGGATCATGGACACATAGATCAAGAACACCCACCAGCAGAAGATCCAACTATATCATGTTATCAAAGCTTACCAATTCCTGCACCAAGGCAAGTGGTTTAGTAAAAGTTTCCCCATCTCATTGAGGCACTGAAAACAACAGGGACAATTTCTTCCTAAGGGGGGAGGACTAGTCCAGGTGGATATTGGTGGCCACCTGCCTGTTCCATTTGGACCCCCATTGTTGTCTCCTTTCAATTTCCTTAATTGTAACACACTTACTATTTCTGGAAGTTTTTCGGGTCCTAAACTTCCGAAGCTGTTTTGAGGGACTAAAAGACGCCAAGGCAAGTGGCTCACTAGGGACCAAGTTTAGCAGAAGTTTCCCCATCTCATTGAGGCACTGAAAACAATGGGGACCATTTCTTCCTAAGGGGGGAGGACTAGTCCAGGTGGATATTGGTGGCCACCTGCCTATTCCATTTGGACCCCCATCGTTGTCTCCTTTCAATTTCCTTAATTGTAACACACTTACTATTTCTGGAAGTTTTTCGGGTCCTAAACTTCCGAAGCCGTTTTGAGGTACTAAAAGATGTTTTTAGGGAAACCGAAGAGACGGAAGAAGTCTCAAACCATTTTTTTCAGCCTCCTCTTCAACATCTTCGAAACGAGATATTATGATAGTCAAATGGAGTTAGTATGCCAAAGTTACGACCTTGGGAAGTTGATGTACTGATTTACCCCAATGGGCCCACAATTTTAACGCTTCATCTCCTAGAGTTAGGTTTCTGGATGTTTAGGGGTTTCCATTGTTTCTCAATAATAAATAGGCATTTGAGCCTCATTGTAACATAGTTCGAAGGCATGTACCCGCCACATCTCTTCTCAGAGATAAGCTACCATCATTCGAGCTAGTTTATTTCCATTTCTGTATGTAAGCATATTTCGTTTCTTTGATATTAATGAAATGAAGTTTTTTTTTTTTGTTGCTGCATGTATACGTTTATGTGTATATCTGTATTTTATTGCGCTCCTGCATAATTCTGGATCACACATCCACAAAAAGATTCCAAGATTTGTTGAAAAATGGTATTCATTGAAAAGGTAAACATGTGGATTGGTTGAAAGTAGTGGTTGTGTCACACCTTTCTTCCCACACGCGAGACCTTCTTTTTCTCGTGCAATTTTTTTCTTCAGGTTTTTATATTTTTTGTTGCGCATCAGTTTTTATCTATTTTAACTGTTCATATCTTTGTGGTTGCAGGTCGAGAATGACTATGGTGGCTTCACTAGAAATTTCATTATACGTGACCCCGACCTTCTAGATGTTAGGTCAGGAGTAGGATTAGCTGCATCTTAGTTTCCCTTTCTTGCACTCATTATGCACTCATTCCTTGTTGTCTATCCTTGTTTTCTTATTTTGATTCTATATCATGTTTGCTTTAGCCATTGTTTTCTCTTGTCTTCTGGTTATGTTTCCTTGTTGTGTGTTTTCTTTCTTTTCATGTTGTTTTTCTTTCTTGTTGAGTTCTTCCTTTTTTTTCATCATGTGAATAAGTGTTGTTATTGGACCTATTTTGGCTTCTTAATATGTGTGTGGCCGAACTATAAAGAGTCTTGTGACACTTCAACATTTGGCTAGCCTTATGTCCGTCTTCCTTGTGTTGGTTACATCTTTTGGCCAATGAAGTTCCGACGGAAAATACGATCAATATGTAAGGAGAGTTTTGGTCCAACCATGAATCCACTTCTAGTTTGGAAACCTCATTCCTATACTCGGTTTTTTCGGCTTTAGTTTTCTCAAGCTTATCCAACTAGTAGAAACAGTGAAGGGGAAAATCTAAATGAGGAAACTTAAATCAGAGGTCTATATATGCTTCTCTGAAGGAATAACGCCTTCTCCTCTCAATAGGTTGGGATCCCTCTTTCACCCCAAAATAAATAAGTGCCAATGCACAATTATCTCTAAATAAATTAATAAAGGTGAAAGAAGAGAAAGGCTTCTTGCGTAGAGAGGTGAAGCAAACAACTCCACCAGGGTAGTTTGTATGCTCGTTGATAGTGGAGAAATGTTTGTGTTCTTGCATGATTCCACCGGGGTATTGTTCAAGGCTATTGGCAGTGGAGCAACACTAGAGATGAAAATTATACTTTGAAAATGTTAAGCTCACAAGCTGCACTACCCTTCCTAACTTGAAACATTGTGATTATGCCAAATCTTATGTTGTGTTCAACTAAGAAGGTATAGAGGGGACCATGTTTTTTTGTGGGGTAAGTGGGAAGGCCAAGGTAATCGCATAATGAATCAATACTCCCTAAGGAACCAAGGCCCTACACAGAAGGAGTTAACCAAAATAGAGAAGCTGGATTCTACTAGTGTGTCGCCAAGTGTTGTAGCGACTACAACACACTCCAAAATTTTGGCCTACATTCAAATTTTGGAGCCTAATGTGGATCCTGTGATCGGTCGTTCCTTAGTCACTTATTAGTTAGTTGATGATTTCAAGCTCCCTTCTTGGATCTCAAGCAGTCGTTCACACTTTTATCTTTATATAGCAAGTGCCGTCTTTGGGCATGGGAATTATCGCATATCATGCAAAGGAGAGTTCTGATTTACTTCAAGGGGAAACCTTTGTGAAAATGAGTTGTTCTCATCATATAGACATGTTTAACACTCATTTCCGAATTTTCACACACTATTACACAAGTGTCATCATCTCACAAAATTTATTGTCGGACTCGCACTTATCGTAAGTTGCCACAAAGGTTTTTGCATTAAGAAAAATATGTTTTCATATGTTCTAGATGATCTATGTTGTATCACTAAGTGCCCAAGTGTGTGGTCATAGTCAAGTTCTATCAATGTTCACGTTGATTCCATTGATCCCACACTTAGCCAAATTCCGAGGATTCCTAGCAACCTAGCCGCATCTAGCCTTCCTAAATTGTGCACTTCGCATATGCAACCCTTAATCTTCTTGCTGCAACTATATAATATATGGAATTTTATTTCTTCTAGATACACAAATTCAATGGGTAATTTTGATACAATTGTAGTACTTTTTTGTGCCTTGGATGAAGATTTATGCTAATGCAAACTTCCTAACTATAGTTTAAAAAAGAAAGAAAAAGAATCTAATTCTGTATACATAAATTAAATAAAATAGATAACAAATTGAAAATGAAGATAAAAAAAATAATTTATATAGATAAACTATTCAATAAAACCTTATCATATTCATTTTAAGATGCAAACTTTATAATAGATCATTAAATTTAACACTGTGGTGTTGTTGTCATTATAATTTATTTTTTATAAGAATATAATTATTAATCTTAGAAGTTCTAGAATTTTAATTTAATGATTAATGATTATTAGTAAATGATGGGATTTAATTTCCACAAAATATTCATCAACAAAGAGTTATAATTTATTTCAAATGTAGATATACTTTTTTTTTTCAATTTAATTTAAAAAAAAATATTATTATTATATTTAAGAATTTGAATGTGAAAAAGCCAATTTTCATTTCATTTTAATTTATAACATTGTTCACTTCTAATTACTTACGGTTGTTTTTATTATATTTTCTTGTTTCATGTTTTTAAATGTATATATATGTTTAGTTCATATATTATTTTTTAATAATTAATAATAATAATAATTTGAAATAAAATTCTAATTTAATTAATTTTTATGATTTTTGTTTTTGGCAATGTAAACTATGCATCAATGTCTATCAAAATTTATTAACCATTTAATTCATATCACTGAACTAAAAAATCTTTTTCATTAAACATTATCTTTAAAAAATATTCTTTTTTTAATAATGTGAATTTGGCTTTTAATAATATTTACCATGAAAATTGTTCAACTGACCATCCCTTCATTATGAATATTGTGTAAACTCTAAGATTCAAAGTTTATATCCGTGTGAAACTAACAAAACATATATATACATATAAAAATTAAATATTTAATTTACTTTTCAAGAGTGTTATTGATTGGAATAATGGTTAATGTGTTTGATATGTCCCAATAAAATAATTACGACTTACATCGATTTCTTAATACCTACACCAACACCCTACACCGAATTACAAACGGCCCTACTCCCTCTTGGCCGACTATTGACAATGCCGAATCCAACTCACAGATCTGCATTATCAGAAGTAGAAAGACAAAATTCATAATCACAACATGCTTAAAATTATAACTTATAATTCAAAAAAAATAAATGGCAATCAATATATGAACTTGTTTTTGTCTTTACACCGAAGTGAAGTGTCTCTCAACATTTATCTCAACGCGAATTCCACAACTCTACTCAATAATTTATTTTAAAATTTTTGACTTCTTACCTATATGAAACACTATATTAATCAGGAAAAACTATTTTGTATAAGACTATTTTGCTCAATTCTATAAAACACCTTTTTTAATTCTGCATAATTATAAAAGAACTTTTGTAAATAAAGTCAACTTCATTGAAACACACTTTTGTAAATAAAGTAAGTTTTATTGAAAAACTTTTCTTATTGTAAAACCAATTCCCTATAAATGTCTTATGAAGACTTTTATTTTGGCAATAATATTTATATAAAAACTAGCATTTCATGTTTTTTTTGGTTTTTTAGTAGATTTATTATTAATACCACTATAACTATAACTATATATATTAAAAATAAAAATTTACAAATATATATATTAAAAATAAAAATTTACATATTTTAAATAATATTAACATATATAATATTAAAATAACCGAGTGAGATATACTTTTTTTTAATTTGAAGGATTTTTAGTGTTTTTTCTCATCGCATTCATTACAATTGCTTAGGGTAGAAGCCAAGTATATTCTATTGGAGAATATTTCAAAACATTGAATTTGATATTATTTTATAAATATAAAAATGTTTTCTAATTATTTAATTATTCAAAGTAAATAAGTGTAGAAAATATATATGGGAGGTTATATCAAAGTGACATTTACTATTTACATATATATATATATTTGTTGTCATTTTTAAATTTGCAATCTTTAAATTTTCAAATATATTTTATTTTTAATATGGTTCAATAAAATTGGAAGTTTTTAATACAATTGGAAAGTGAAATATAGTATGATTCTAGGATTTTGATTTAAAAGTGTAGATATTATAATTATGAGGTTATTAGCAATATTGTATGACTATGTCCTAGCTAGTTCATACCTTTCAAAGTTCAATAGATAAACTATGTTGCCTTGGTTATAATTCATATTGATGTATTAGAATGATAAAAATATATTAGATTAAATATTATATAATTATGTCTCAGTTTTAATTTCTTTAAAATAACATGTTGAAGGAACTTACAAAAGTAGTAAAGATTCTTGGCCTAGTAGCTATTTAGATTAATTTTTGAAAAGGTGTTATTAAACTAGCCTTGGCAACATTTATAAAATTGTTGTTGTACTTAGTAAAATAATAGTAATTGTTTATATGAAATTGATCAAATCATCCTATCATTTTTTTTTATTAAAATAGAGAACAAATAACTATTTTTAATATTAATATAAAATATAATTTAAAATTATTATTTTTGAATATAAAAATTAAATTATACATTATAAATTGATATTTAATTTTATATGTGAAAATATATATTAAACATTACTCGGTTTTATGCTTTAACTTTACATGTGAATTTATTTGAAGTAAGATCTCAAAACTATGTGACAACTTATTGTCGTATATTTACGAGACAAAAATTACATAGAAACGAAAAGAGTCGAAGATTGAACGATAAATTTAAACATGATGACCAAGATGAAGATAACAATGTAACGGCATGTACCAGCATGCCCCGAGGGGCACGAGGTGCTGCAGCGCAACTTTTATTCACCAGTTCGGCATAGACTTACTCACATTTTCTACTCGCGATTATTTAGTTATATATTTGGCGGCCATGAAAATAGATTTTTAGCAGGAGATGTTAGTTCCGGGATCCACCCCCAACTGGCTACAGAATGTTTGGTAGTAATTCACTCTAATCTTCTCCTGCCCACCGCCTCCACCGTTACACTCCACGGCGTTTATGGCTCTGATTGTTCCACCGAAACCCTGCCCGGAGGTTATGGCAGAATGGCAGTCGCTGTTCTTCATCCAGAACCACACAGCCGTCTTGAACGAGATGGTGGCGTCTTGCCCCACCTTCTCTGGGTTGTTCAGCCCGTCGAAGCCAATGTCCTGCCCCGCCGGTCCATAATTGTAATTCCTGCATCCATTAACAAAATCCAACTTACATTTTGTCATTACGGTAACATATGTCACTGTGATTTTAAGAGTAAGTCACATGAAGGATCAAGACGCACCAGGGATGGGAGCTATATTCTTCAATCTCCGCTTGAGCACATCTTGATAAGGGAACGCGGCTCCTTATGCTTTGCAGGAATGAAACTGATTTAGCCATCCCCAAATTTGAAATCCAAATTTCAGTGTTTAGGCGGGGCGAGTTTTCAAAATTCAAATGAATAATCATTAATGCGTTTGGAGCTTGTACTTGCAGTGGATTCAACTCGAAGCGCGGAGGCAGCAAATTTAAGTTTCGAGACGGGGCGGGCCCGCGGTTGGTGGGTCCCGCACACTCCACCGGAAACACATGCTGGCCGCCGGAGATCTGAATCCATGGTTATGTATGCTATCCCACTGACGTGCACCACATACATAGCTGGCTCAGCATTTAAGACTCAATATATGGCTGGTTAGCCCTTGCCCCTTCTCATCAGTAACTTTTGGAGGCTTTCAATGGATCTAGTGGTTGGAAGAACATTATTCAGGACAAATACTTAAATAATATGAAATTAGCAGATTGGATCTCAGCGGGTTCTTTGGTGGCCCGATGCTCCTCATACATTTGGTGCAGCTTTATGAAAGTTCGCCAATGGTTTTGTGCAAACTTATGCTCGGAAGTGGATCTTGGGGAACGGGTCTGTATCGATCTTGATCCAATCAAAAGCATGTATGTGGGCTCCCACCTTTTACCATTCCATCCCATACAATGCCTTATACGTATTGGGCTCCCGTCACTAGCCCTCTTAGGGAGGATGGGGAGAGCCTCCCACAATTCTCTTCGCTGGCCAAATGCAAGAGAGTTGAGCATTATGGGAGTATTTCAGGCAGATTGGAACACATATCACTTGAGCCTCATCAATGCAGGAATTGCATTTTTTTGACAAGCCTAATAAACTTGCATGGGTTGATTCCAATTCTGGAGGGAATGTCCCTGTTAAGGGAGTACATACTTTTTTATCTTCTACGTCTTCGGTACAACCACTATCTGGTTGGTTAGCAAGGACATGGAGGTGGAATGACCCTTTAAAGATCAAATGTTTTGTATGGTTGGTCTTACACAATCGGATTCTCACATGGGATGTGCTCATCAAACGGGGAATTTTTGGCTCTAGTTGTTGTTCACTTTGTGGACTAGTCCCTGAGGACGTTGAGCATGTTCCTCCATTGTCCCTTTGCTCTATATGTTTGGAAGGAGCTCACTCATAGGCTTATAGTGGATCCATTGATGGACAAATCCTCGATATTTTTTTGGTTGATCGATTGGGAAGGTGCCCAAAAACCCCTTCGATCCCTCCCATTATTTTTCCTATGGGGTATCTGGAACAGAAGGAATAAATACATTTTTGAAAATCAACTTCCAAACATTCACTCAACTTGTCTGGGCATCTTGGACTATTTTCTCGAGGTGGGACCTTGGATGCCATGTGTCTGCCACAAAGTCGCATATATCACACAATTGGACTTTTCTAGCCTAGTTGGCTTATTTGATGGTGTGTTCTTTCATGACAACTATGGTTGTAGTGTTATCATCATGATGGACCAAATTACTGATATCGGGTTTTGTTGGTTTGGTAGCTCTGGTACCTCTTGCTGAGCATAAATTCTGGCACTTTAGGGCGCCCTGCGGTTTGTGAGTTAGATCACCATTGAGATGCTAACAGTGGTTGGAGACTCCAAATTTGTTATTGATTGGGTGCGGGGTATTTCCTCTCTGGATATCCTCTCACTGCACCATTGGAATCAAAATATATTAGGTCTTCTTCCCTCATTTAGCAAAATTTGATCACTATGGTTTGTCTAAGCGTAGGGTTTCGATGCCCCTTGGCTATGTTTGTTATAGCGTCTGGCATCTCGGGGTTTAACAAGAGACAGGGAATTTTACTTTTTTGGAATGATCAGTGTTTTGATACTCCCGATGACTTAGCAATGTTTTTCATCTCTTTCTGTTGTATATTTTCCATGATTTCTATGTCGCTTTGCTCTGTGAACTGATATATCGCTACTGATTAAAGACTGTTGGTTTTCCTAGCACTATATTTCTAACTGAATTATAGTATACAATACCTATGAACTATGTAACAAATTTTATTAATAAAAAGTTGTTAATTTTTTTCTTTCTAGTAAAAAAAAAGGAGGAGACAATGAAAATTCTGGCAAGATTTAGACAAAAATTAGTGGGAATTTTTGGAAATTGGGTTGTAGCTTTCAATATCAGGGTTTTGGGTGCCGCTGGCTTTTTGATGGTGCTCAATCCATTTCCACCATAAAAAAATGATTCAAACACTCTCACATCAGATTTTTTGAAAAAAATAAAATAAAGCTCAGATTCCATTGAGAAACTATCCCAATGAAAATGTTGCCTCAATAAACAACACTATTGAAAAATGATAGAGAAGGATAAAGTGATATCCAATTGACAAAATGTAAAAAATAAATTTAGATTTTTAAATGTATTTGACAACGAATTAAAATGTCCAAACTTTATTGTTAAATGTATGAATAGCACAACCACATTAATAAATGTGGTCGATACACTTTAATTATAAATTTAATATTATAAACTCTAATATTAAATCCAATATTAGAATCCCTAATTATAAACCCTAGTTAAAATTTGTTAATTTATAATTAAAACTTTATAAATGTGTGAATTAATATATTATTAATGTGTCATTAATATTATATTAAACCTTTATTAATGTTATTTATATATTTTAGTATTTTTATAATAATGTGTTAATAATATTGTATAAATATTTTAATAAGATATTAATATCATAATTAAATATATTATATATTATATATTAATATATGTATTAAGTAAGTTCTATTATTTTGATAAATTAATTTTTAATAAATTAATGTCTCAATTAAAATATTCATATATTAATGTTTTGATTAATATATGTATTTATTAATTAATATTTTAATTTATCCAAATATTATATATAACATAAAATTATACTAGCAATTGCACCATATGTTGCAAAGGAAACATCGTAAGGCCATAGCATAGAAAATAATAGCTTAGAAGAAATAAGTAAAATTTTTATGTAATTTTGTTTATTTACTAGCATTTCTTTTCTTTTCGATCATATGTTATGTTTCAGGGAGCTTCCAACCAAACCAATATCCCAGAATATTTTGAAAATGAAGGTAATGCACAACATCTTAACTCCAAAAGATTTATGAAAATGTTCTTCATTAATATTCCAGCACTGTTATAAGTAAATGATTTAAATGAAATATTTCATCGCACAAGTTCTCTCATATCGCCTTTAATTCACAATGCAATGGATAATAGTTTTTGTTAGAAGGGATTCAAGATAATATGTGTACATTTGGAGTCGTTTTTATGTCAATTCTAGCATGTTGTCACAATTTTGTTTTTGTGATGAAGAGTATATAATTTTAGGATGGTGTTCTATGTGCACTAAAATACCTGCACTATGTATGGAGTTTCATTTTCAATATAAGTGTTTCTAGAGTAAAGAAGATTTCAAAGGTTTTCTACATTAGGCAGAAGACTAGGTTGTTCCACTTTCCATTAGCCATATAGGTGTTGCTGTTGTTGTTTTTTTAAATATATTCTAAACTCTACATTAATAGAAAATAAAATAAATCATACAATTGGATTGAACTTGTGTCATGGTCTTTATATGTGTTGTTGTTGTTTTTTTTTTAAATATATTTTAAACTCTACATTAATATAAAATAAAATAAATCATACAACTGGATTGAACTTGTGTCATGATCTTTAAATTGGAACATCTATTAGGCATACCTTTTCAACCATCTTTTACACATTTTGGACTTAAAAATCATTTTTTTGCACGTATTTAATAAGCATCATGTATTTAATAAACTTATTTAACACATCATATCCACATTAGTTGGTTAGCAAATTTGGAAATTATATTGAACATATGATTTAAATTTACCATTCACCATTTCAAAATATTGATAGTTTATAAGTTTTTTTTTGTAAGTGTTTGAGATTTTCAAACTTCTTTTACACATTTTGAACTTAAAAATCATTCTTTTTGCACGTTTTTTAATAAGCATCACGTATTTAATAAACTTATTTAGCACATCATATCCAAATTAGTTCGTTAGGCAAGATTTTCAACCTTCTTTTACTTACAAGTTTTTTTTGTAAGTGTTTGAGATTTTCAACCTTCTTTTACACATTTTGAACTTAAAAATCATTCTTTTTTGTAGGACATCACGTATTTAATAAACTTATTTAACGCATCATATCCACATTAGTTGGTTATGCAAATTTTGGAAATTAATAAACTTATTCAAAGCATCATATCCACATTAGTTGGTTATGCAAATTTTGGAAATTATATTGAACGCATGATCTAATATTTACCATTCACCATTTCAAAATATTGATAGCTTATAAGTTTTTTTTTTGTAAGTGTTTGAGATGATCTACGTGATCTATATTGAACGTATGATATAATACTTAACATTTACCATTTCAAAATATTGATAGTTTATAAAAAAAAAATTTCTTTTGTTTGTAAGTGTTTGAGATGATCTACCTGATCTCTTTCCATCAGATCTAATATTGATAGTTTATAAGTTTTTTTTTCTTTTGTTTGTAAGTGTTTGAGATGATCTACTTAATCTCTTTCAATCAAGTATATTGTATAATAACAAAACATTTTTTATTTAAAGGTCTCTCCGTTGATAAGCAAATTTAAGTGATCTAAACACACTATAAGTTCACATTAACATATTTTCTTATTACAGAGGGAGTGTTTTTGTTGGCCTTCACATTTAATTGAAAGAATTAGTTTTGGTATCACTTATATTTATTGGATGATATTGATTTTGGCACATATTAACAATTAGATGAGGTGATTAAAGTTGAGAATTATTGAGCCACTCACTTGAAGTTTTAGTCCACAAATCCTTTAGGAGTTTGGGATCCTCCATGAGCAAATTCTTCGAACCTCACTTCACTCTATCATTTTTTTTTTGTACAGTGGAATCGGCAACAGGGGCAGCCTCGCGACTCGCGTTACATGGGGTCGATTCTGACCGCTACCTCTATAACCACTAGGAGCATGCGCCCACTCCTCTCCACAGGCTCCGGGTTAGTCCGGGGGATTTGAACTCGTGACCTTCAGTGCGGAGCCCGCATTTCTAACAAACTTCACTGCGTTGTGATTACCAACTCGCCTACCCACGTGGGGCTCTCACTTCACTCTATCATTAACATAAAAATGAATTTGATTTCTTTCATAGAAAATAATGTTTTAGTATAAGTGGGATGTAAAAATGAATCTCATTCATTTCAGGAAAACAAATGGTCAAGTTATCATTAGTATAAAAATGAATTTGATTTCTTTCATAGAAAATATTGTTTTAGTATAAGTGGGATGTAAAAATGAATCTCATTCATTTCAGGAAAACAAATGGTCAAATATCCGATGTCAATGATGGTGATTCTTTACTTAATATCCAAGCTTAAAGCGTCATTGTTTTCTAGTTATGATAGTTGTTTTCTTGATGTGTTGATTCCATCTTGGGTCTACTATGGAATTTGGAGCTTAAACTGTAATGAAGTTTGATATTTTATTAGGTGTTTACATAAATTTCACAGTCAAGGAAATGTGAATTTTATTCAAATTTGACGATAAGAAGTATGAAGTTTGTTATTTGTAGACTATGGCTAGTTTAGTTATGGTTTCATTTTGAGTTCATTGGTTCTGAGCCCTTGCTACCATTAATATAGTTGACTCTGGAATGTATGTGCTTTTGGTACATATTAAATTGTTTCCTTGGTCGTCAATCTTCCAAACTTAATTAAAATTGCAACAAAATAAACTGTAAAGCCTTTATGACATCATCATAATAGAATCATAACAAAATCTGATACAAAATATATGGATAAATCACTAAAATTGAAAGAAATGACGCATCTAAAAACACATGGATGACGTATTTATAGTAATAAGCATGATAAGAAATTATTCACCAGTTATTCACCCAGATGTTCACATTGTTCAAATTACTGGATAAATCACTAAAATTGAAAGAAATGACTCATCTAAAAACACATGGATGACGTACTGATAGTAATAAGCATGATAAGAAATTACTACCATTGCAATGATCAAAATGAATAGAACCACTAACATCAAAAACAATAACAACAAATATTATAACAACAACCCTTCATGTCCAAAATGAAAATCCACTTGGTACTAAATTCAATACCATTCGCAAAACGTGTATGAGTAACAAGTATAATTGAACTCAGTAGCATTCTCAAAGCCCAATGAAATATTTTTCAGATAAATCTCTTTATACATTTAGTATATTTTAAGTAAAAAATTTATAAAAAATATTTTGATTCATAGTTAGAATTTGAGGTTTTTTGTGAATTTTATTATCATAAATGTAATTATTATGTGAATTGGTTAATTGTTACTTAGTCAGATTTGAGAGATTTAGCTCAATTAAAATAAATTTTACTTTAATGTTTGGTTGAGATATTTTCTCAACTAATTGATTGTATAACTAAGATAAAACTTAAGTGGTTGTATTTATAATATTTATATGTGATGTTCAATAAAATACAATGTAAATTTTGATGTACAATTAGTTTTCTTAAATTAATTTTCTTTGGAAAATTTCATAGGTTGTTCAGTTTGGAAAGATAGAAAACCGTACAACCAGGTTTAGTTTTTACTGGACCTTCATGTCATATTGACAAAGATTTTAATAGCGATGTAGAACAAAACCAAACCAGTTCCTTAACTAACCATACAACCAAGTTTAGTTTTTATTGGCAAAGTGGAACAAAACCAAACCAGTTCCTTAACTAATATAGAAACTTTTAAAATTCTCTTAATGTCAAGAACTTCCTGTCATATTGACAAAGCTTTTACTGGCTTAACTAATGGGAGCTTTTAAAAATCTCTTAATGTCAAGATCTTCCTATCATATTGACAATATATATGAGATGATTGTCAATATGCCAAGAAGATCCAGCCATTAACATATTTTTAAAAGATCCCAGACTAGTTAACAAGCTAGTCTTCCTCCACTTAGAAAGTGAAAGCAAAATCTAGTTTGTACTCTTTTAATTAGGAACCACAGGAAATCGACTAAAAAAAGGCGGAAAAGAATGTGGGTTGGCACGCAAATTATTTAAAGAGCCCAATTAAGATTTTATGGGTATGTATCTAGAGATTTAATCTTTAATGGAGATTTGTCTTGTGAACATGGAATGAATTTTATTATCATAAATGTAATTATTTATGTGAATTGGTTAATTGTTAATTAGTTAGATTTGAGAGATTTAGCTTAATTAAAATAATTTTTACTTTAGTGTTTGGTAGAGATATTTTCTCAACTAATTGATTGTATAATTGAAATAACACTTATATGGTTGTATTTATAATATTTATATGTGATGTTCAATAAAATACAATGTAAATTTTGATGTACAATTAGTTTTCTTAAATTAGTTCTCTTTGGAAAATTTCGTAGGTTGTTCAGTTTAGAAAGATAGAAAACCTGAATATGTTTCTCTTTTCTTGAAAACCTAAATATGTTTCTCTTTTCTTGGCTTCCTCCTTGTTGTCTTGTGCTGGGGTGTTCATGCTCAATACCCACAACACATTTGGTACTCAACAACGAAGTATTCTATCAAAGTGTAGGTTGGAGATATCCGATGTTTCATGATTGGATTTAAATTTCTAGTGTTCATGCTCAATACCCACAACACATTTGGTACTCAACAACGAAGTATTCTATCAAAATGCAGGTTGGAGATATCTAATATTTCATGATTGGATTCTAATTTCTGGTGTACAGTGGTCTTTATAAGCTTTACCCAGCTAGATTGAGCATAGGTGGAAGGCTTAAATCTTCTTGGAATTAAGAGGTTAGGTGAAAATTTGTGAAAATTTTTCATGGTTAAATTGGTTTTCAAAAATATATATAACAAATAATCAAATATTTAAATATAAATTTATTATAATTTTGAAATAGATAATAATTTATAAGTTTTGAATTAGTAGAATAATTTTCTTATAAGCTTTACCCAGCTAGATAACCCAACATTGAGATTGAGCATAGGTGGAAGGCTTAAATCTTCTTGGAATTAAGAGGTCATGTGAAAATTTGTAAAAAAAATTCATGGTTAAATTGGTTTTCAAAAGTATATAACAAATAATCAAATATTTTAATATAAATTTATTATAATTTTGAAATAGATAATAATTTATAAATTTTAAATTAGTAGAATAATTTTCTATTAAGATAATTATTTGGCAATAAGTTATGTTCTCTAAAAGATAATCATTTGGCAATAGGTTATATTCTCTAAAAAATAATAAAATAAAAAAAATCAAAGCAAATACAATGTTAACTAAAATTTAAATATTTTTTTTCAATCTAAAATTGAAATACATTTATCTATAAATTTATTATAATTTTGAAATAGATCATAATTTATAAGTTTTGAATTAGTAGAATAATTTTCTTATAAGCTTTTACCCAGCTAGATAAACCAACATTGAGATTGAGCATAGGTGAAAGGCTTAAATCTTATTGGAATTAAGAGGTTATGTGAATTATTGTATCTTAAAAACGAGCTCTGCAACCCTAATGGTCAGGCGGCCATGAGTTAGGTGGCGCCTTGGAGAACTACACACTGTAGCAAGCGACAGACCCAGACACTAAGAATCAGAGGAGAATGGCAGAGGAGGAGAGGGGGGGGGAGATCCCCTCCTATCGAGATGCGGCGATAGGGGAATGTCAGAACACCAGTAACCAGGTGGGAGAAACAAGAAAACCAGGACCATTCCTTGGAGCAAGATGGCAGCCTGGCAGCACAGGCAAATGTTTACCATGTGCGACGGAGAAAGCAAGATTCATAATCCCGATGAACAAACTGGAGAAATACAGAAGTTATATGAAAGACCATGCACTTATCAGCAAGTTCATCGGAGTATGGCTGATTGAAAAGGACCTCACCAAATGGATTTAGCAAAAATGGCAACACCGAGGCCACATCGAGCTAAATCTGGGAGCAAGAGGCTTCTTCATGGTAATACTCTCGAACCTGCAAGATAAAGAAAAAGTTTTTGAGAATGGCCCTCACTTTCATTATAATGCTAGATTGTTCATGAGATACTAGGAAGAATTCTATGACCTAGACAAGGAAAAAATTTTGGCAGCCCTGGTGTGGGTTAGGTTATTTGGCCTCCTAATGGATTTCTAGGACCCGGAGATTCTAAAGGGCATGGGAAACACGATAGGCAGATTTGTCAAAATAGTAGAAACGAAAAAAAAGGAAGATACACCTCATACGCTAGAATTTGTGTTTACATGAATATAGTTGACCCCATCCTAGATACAGTAGAACTAGAATATCACGAAGAGGTCTAGCAACAAACCCTCGACTATGAACATATTCCATTCAGATGTAGAAGATGTCATGAGTATGGACATCTCTTTAAAGAATGCCCACTAAACATAGAAGAAGAGGAGTACAGGTATAAACAACAAAGGAAAAACCAAGAAGACAAGGAAGGGTTTCAAGAAGTAAAAAGCAAAAGAAGACAAACAAGAGAGAACACCCATGAGGGAAAGAAAGAACAACAAACCCAACCCAGTAGAACAAACAACTTTGAAGTACTACAACAAGAATAAGAAGATAACAATGAGACTCAAACAATGGACTATCAGGGGGAAAAGGAAAGGAAAGCAGCACAAACCAAGGCAAAACAAAACCTAAGAGGAAATCCCAAGGCAAGCTAACAGAGAAGGAGGAAAAGGAAGAGAGGGAGAACATGGATAACACTATAATGGAAATAGATGCAAGTAGAGGGGAAGAATTAAGCATGGAAGAAGAGGTGTTGAGGAAACTATTAAATGAATGGAGACACCTAAACGAACGATTCATTCTGTTAGCGCTTGAATTTGGCCTCAGGCTGAAAAAGACAAAATCCAAGGCAACATCAAACCACTTAGCCTCGTAGCTAGCCCTACGGGGCAGGAGAGGGCTCTCTCCGGGTCTATCTCGGCAAAAGGTCTTCAAAGGGCGGAGATGACCAATAAAGAACACTGATTTTAGGCTAGTAAACTGATTGAGAAGGTTTGATTTCAGATTTTTAGGGTTTTGGTGGAAAACAAGGGGAGAGCAATTTTGGGTGCGGGGATGGGACACAGCTTTTGCAGAGGTCTTTTTGGGGCAAGGTAGGAGATTGTCTTGATGCCTTTGATTTAAATGAATGGATAGGAATGACCGGTGAGGAGCTAAAGAGAGCAAGAAACCATCGAGAGTTCTCTTTAGACAGAGGAAAACATAGATATTAAGCAAACTTAAAGGCAGAGCATACAAATTATGAATTCTACCTTAACACTTCATTTACTTAATGTGCAGAAAAGAAAAGTGGGAAAATGATACACATAAAACACTTACAAGTACATGAGAGAAGCACACCATCAACACAAATAACCACAGGAATCCCAAAAAAGTGCTGCAAAACCCTGGTCTTTCCTTTGCCAAAATTGCAGAGATACAAAGTGTAATACAATAGAAGCTTATCCCTCAAGAGTCCAACCATGAAAATGACTAAGAAAATACATAATATAGGCAAGATAACACCTTTCCTTGCCTCTATGGGTCGAGCTCATCATCCTAGGAGCTGTTTCAACCAATTCTAAACTGAGCACTACAATCTAGGCAATCAAAACAACTTGCCTCTATAAGCTAGGAAACCAATTCATTCATTAAATTTTTGACTTTTTATGAATGAATCTTCTAGAAGAGATAAATAAGTGCCATGACATCATAAAATTACATCAAGGAGGATGAAAAATCACTCCAAAAAGTCAAAACTAGACAAATCTGCGTTTTGTTGAGCTGTAGGTGAAAATCTGGCAAACTTCCCTGATGCGTAGCGCCCCAATCCTGAACGCGTAGCGTGCCTTTGAGCCAACTTTTGAGGCACTTCCCGGCATCCAAATGAGGCAAAAGTAGTCTTGTTGGAAAGGTCTAGATGTCTACTTTCCAACCCAAGTGGAATTGCTCAATTTGGTGGTCATTTGCCCCTCCAAAATTGCAATCTCCCAAGACTGCTCCCTGTGTGTCCAAAAAGTGGCAGAAAGTCATTTTTTGCATGCTTTTTGACCTTCTGAGGGCTCAAAACCTGATGAAATGTCTTGGTAATTGCTGAGCAAGTGTAATTTGTCATGAAAAATCCAAAAATGCTGAGTTTTTGAGGAATGGACTTGCCCATCTTCAGGGTAGCGCGCGGCGCGCTACGCGTTGAGAGCAAAAACCTGTGTGTGGCACAAAAAAGTCAAAATTGACCAAAATTGCTCAAAATTTCCTGAAATTTGAGCTGGAAGTGCATCATTGAGCACCATGCTCCTCCAAGGAAGCCTCAGCCAAAATATGAAGGGGATCGGGCCTTTTCCTCCGTTTTAGTGCCTTGGCCAACCGTCCTTTGAGCACCTTCATTCTTGCCTTACACACATGCATTCGAGCCCAATAGTGATTCTTCATGTGTCGGAGCATGTCCTTTTCCGTGTTTGCCTTGGCCAACAACTTCTCCAAATGAGTATTGACCCGGATGAGCATAGCCTCTCACTCAATGGGTGTCAAATCACCGGGGCTCTTGCGAGCCAAGTTGCGGTCTTCATGGATCCTCCGCAACTCATCAAGAGAGTGTTCATCCTCTAATTGCTTGTTGCGCTGCTCTAAATAAGTAATTGTCAAGTTTGCCATCTCCAATTTTTGCTGCAACAAGTCATTTTCAGCCCTTAGTTGCTGGATGATCGCCTTTGACTCTAGGCTAGGAGAAATAATATCAAGGTCAACAACATCTATGCCTGGAACACCTAATGACCCCTCATCAATCTTGGGCTGCTTGCCTCGCTCTGGTACCTGTGCTGTTGTCGAAAGCGAGGCCCCTTCCACCTGATGTGGAGATAACACTCACTGTGCTGATGAAGAAGGCGAGACCCCTTCCACCTGATGTGGAGATAATACTCGCCGTGCAGATGCAAATAAGACCCTGTGGCCTCTCTGATATGTAACATAAGGAGGAGTGCTGACATGCTCGGGCTCTGGAATATCAAACTGATGTGAAGGCCCTCCCTCATCACGGACAACCTCAGGAGGTGGCTGTGGCACTGTGAACAAGTCACGAGAAATGAAATCCTCCCATGGAATACCCTGTTGTGCCAACTGATGCATGACCACAATCTTGATCAGTGCATAATGATAAATGCTCTTGTGTTGCTGTGCTGGGCTCTTTCTTTGCACCAAGGGAACCATCCTCTCTATATTTCGGCACATGAAAAATGGAATGTTCATCATTCGTACCCGTGTGAAATGCATCAACAAACGGATATGGTACGAATACAAACGTGAAAATCTGCCCTCACAAGTGAAATAGCGAATGATGATCTTCATCATAGGTGCATACTCGTCTCTTAAGAATCTGAAGGGAAAAACACCAGTTAGGTACCTCATATATGCAGGTTTGATATATGGATCATAGTGAAATCTTTCCAATGGCTGGCGCTTGCTCCATTCTTCTCCAATATTGGGTATCCCTGTTGCTTGAGCAACAATCTCAGGTGACAATGTAAAGTCCACTCCTGCAAGATTCACATGCCCATTGTGCAAATGTAGTACAAACAAGCGGGCCAATTCCTTGTGGTGTTGAATTTGGGAGATTCTCTCACAATATTCATAACATGATAGATATCGGAAACATGACACTGCAAGTGGACAAGCTTGTAGATAAGCCAAAGAGGTGGGTTCCTCCCTGACATGCTGACCACCCTTACCACCCCTGTGATGCCTCCTTGGCACCTCTACCTCTGGTGTTGATTCACGGTCATCACTTTGCTCATAATCTGTTTCGGTTTCTGACATGGTTTTGGAGGCAAGTGACTGAAAAATAATGCTGACTGTGCACCCAATGAACTGCTGTTTTGACTTGTTTGAATGCTGTTAAGATTTGGAGAGAAAAGCAGTTTTGATGGCTTGCTGGCGATTTCCTGAGCAAGAAACCCAACGCGTAGCGTGCCCAGCCTGATGCGTAGCGCGCCTCCCAATGCGTAGCGCGCCTATCCTGATGCGTAGCGCACCTCCCAATGCGTAGCGCCTGAGTTAAATTGAACTGGAAACTGCGCGCTGATGCGTAGCGCGCCCCCCAACGCGTAGCGCGCCTCTTCTGATGCGTAGCGCGCTGCTGCAACTGCTCAATTCGCCCAATGAACTTTGAACCCGTCTTGACAAGTATTCTCTTGGAGTGTTGAGAGGCAAATGAATTACCAATGAGGGATGGCATGCTTTTATAAGCTTCCCTTTAATTTTTTACTTGCCCAAAACCCACTTTGTAATGTTTTGAATGTTGACACTTTTTGCTTTAATTGGCTCTGACCTTTAATTTCATTTCTTTGAAAAATTGGTTGAAATGATGATTTCTTCTGAAAATTTTTGCAGGGATAGCTTCTAGGATGCTTTGGCAAAGGAGACCAAAGTTGCACTTCGGCATTTGAAGAATTTGAAATTTTGAGAAATTTTACAAAAATGAGATAATGACCTTGTTTTCAAAAACAGAGTTTTTGAGAACAAGGCAAAAATTTAGTTGTACAATGATAAGAAATGTTTAATGAAGGACATCCCTCTGGCCTACTGGTCCTTGATGACCTCTCAAGACAAAATTAGACTCAACCCTAGACCTAAGACCTTAAAACTTAAAGCAAAATGAATGACCCTTTGAGGACTTTATTTATTTGAACAAACCTGAACCAGCAGTGCCAAACAAGAGGGGAATAACGACATAAACTCCTTCCACCGAGATTATGGCATGCCTAACGGAATGCAACATGATCACACTGATGAGACACCTAACTATGAAATGCAAAGAGCTTTGATCTCTGGTGGAGGGCTACTAGACCGACTCTAACATTGGCTCCAATGGGGATGGTAGCTCCTTGGAGGTGCCAAGAACTGCAGACCTCTGGGAGAGCAGACCAGTGCTTTCAACCATTGGGCGATGGAGTCATTATTTACATATTTGACCTAAGCTTGGACAGCTTTATTGACTGGACATTTGACTACAAATTGGACACAACTTTGACCCAAACTAACTCAACTTTAGACAGAAAATGGACTGATAAAAACACATGACAAACCTCACACCAACTAATCTTCATCTTCAGAATTATAGCCTTCACCACGGGCCCCAGACTGAGGATGAAAGATCAGCACACACATGCGATAAAACAGAAGTAAAATGGTATATACAATGATGGTGAGAAGAACAAAAATGCTCAGACATGGTACCTCTTCAGCAGTCGACCATTGATCGACCCTCCGGGATAATCATCTTCGTTCATCTCCTTGAGAAGAAAAGCATTTTGGCCGCGATATGCTGCGATCTTATAGGGACCCTTCCATAAATTATCAAATTTGCCATGCTTCCCTTTGTCTTCATTCTGAGCATCCCACTTCAACACCACATCATCTATTCGAAAGTCATCTGATTTTGCTTTCTTGTCATAAATCTTTTTTATGTGCTCTTGCAACTTGAGAGTATTGTGAAGAACCTCCTCCTGTGTCTGCTGTAAATGAATCATTTGATTAATATGTTAGCGCTCGAATTTGCCTCAGGCTGAAAAAGGCGAAACTCAAGGTAACATCAAAACACTTAGCCTCGTAGCTAGCCCTACGGGGCAGGAGAGGGCTCTCTCCGGGTCTATCTCGGAAAAAGGTCTTCAAAGGGCGGAGATGACCAATAAAGAACACTGATTTTAGGCTAGTAAATTGATAAAAAGGGGTTTTTAGTAAAATGATGGGGTTTTCTGGGCTGCATGGGGCAAAGGAACAGCTTGAACAGAGAAATGTAATAAAAAACACAGATTATCTCCTAAGGCAAGGTAGGCAAGAAATTTAACATCAAATTGAGATTAAATGGAATGGCAAGACTGCTGAGGAGCTGACAAGGGCATAGAGGATGAATCCTTGTCAAACAGAAGAAAACATTAAATATGAACAAACTTATAGGCAGAGCATAAAATATTATGAATTCTACCTAAACACTTCATTTGTTCAATTGGAAATGATCATGAAGTGAAATGAAAACATAACAGGTTACATATGAAACAGAAGGAAAACTTATGCTAAATTGTCATACCACAGGAATCTCAGGGGTCAGAGCTGTATTTTTCATTAAACTCTCTGTCAAAAATTGTACAAGTAAGCTCTCTGTTCTCCTCCACCAGCACTCAGAATTCTCCCTCTTCCCCACTAACTTTTTCAAATGATTTTTTAATACATTAAATAAAAATCTGCTAAGGAAAAACAAATCGACCCCAAGACAAGGAATTTGTTTTATCATTATTAAACAAACAAAATTAAGAGCCAATCAACGTTTCTGAAGATAGAAAAGCGCTCCATTTTCTACTCGAATCTATTGATCACTAATGAAGAGGTGGCATTTACAGGTGTCAATCCCATTACTGAAGGCAATCGGATCTTGTTCTCTGCCACTTCGCACATTCTGGATATTACAACTGCCCCCAAATTTCTGGAAATGCATTGGCCATTTTACCGAAATTAGGAAAAGATCTTGATAATCTGGAGTAAATCCACTGCATATATTTTGAAGACGGATCGAATGCCGGCGTATTTGCAATTGACTGCCACATCACAGAATACAGATCCTCCATTTCTCTGATAATCTTTCCATTGCATCTCAACTTGCTGTCACCACATCTAGTGCATTACTTACAGCAGGAATGTCTAGTTCTTCAGGGTCAGATTTGGCTCTCTCTGACATTACTTTAAAGAATAGTCTCGATTCAGCTGCAAATATGTCAGCAAGTGCCCTGACCAAGGAGCTACTTCACGGGAATATGAGCACTGGTGTGCTTCACTCTGATGGTGGTTCAAATGTTACTAAATCTGGGGGATCTGTGGACGTATTGACAGAAGCCTTGCTTGCTTCGTTGCGGGTTTCTGATGCTGCAACTCTTTCTATCGGTTACATGGTTATTTTGCTTTTTGTTTTATGTTATCTTGGCTTAATAGCCTTGATACGCTACAGCAGAGGTGAGCCTTTGACAGTGGGTAGGATCTATGGTATAGTTTTGGTGGCAGAGGCTGCTCCTTCTTGTCTTCTGCTTTGATTCTACTCACACTTTTCATCTTGATACAGTAATTTTGTGTCACTGTCAAAGATGGTTCCTTGGAAAGGACACAAGTAGAGCCCTCAAATGCCTTCTATGGTTGCACTGATCGGGTCAAGATACCGGTTTGCGCTTCCAGGCCTTTCCTCCTTCTCCTCCTTCTCTGTTTCTGCTGACAAGATGAACAATACCACTTACTTTATGGTATTTCAGCGAGAGGAGGTTTTAGACAATATATATGATAACCTTCATCACAACCATCACAAAGGATAACACTGTTGTCGTTCTCATCTTTAAGACAAGCTCTACAAAGGCACGAGGGACAATACCATCCAGGTGGAGGACAAGCTTCCAATGGTGGTTTCAAACAGCTCAAGTGGTAAAACTTAGAAAAACAATCGATGTTACTGCATTCCACTAGAAGATCGTTGTCTTTGTTACCTACAGAACAGATTTTGCGTAATTTGCAATCAGCCACTTCATCATTAGACAGTTCCAACTCTTGCTCCCTACCATGCATTGCCGTCACGTCTACCTCTTCCCTTTGAGAATTTGGTCCCTCCAGTTTCCTACCAATTCCAGATTCTGCTTGTTTGTAAAGTTCACCATTTTGCATCTTGCTTAGCCGCTCACAAACAACACAGTGATAGACAATGTTTTCTGTGCCTTGCACATTTTTCTCTCTTCGATGGGATGAGTCAACCGTTGGCGATTCCTTTCCAGTTGCAAAACAAGGAGCACAGTACCAGCTTCCACTTGGAATTTCTTCAATTGGAGGTGAAAGGAAATATGTATGATATGCTCCATCACAGGCATCACATATTAGAAGACAATCAGCGCACTCATCAATACCACAGGTTTTGCAAAGACTATCATCTGTACCTGATGAAGGAAGGTCACACTGCTTACTTTGTAGACATGAGCTTACAATATTATCCCCTTCCAATGATAATTAATATCTCCAAAACATTGCCATTTTACTCTATGCTTTTATCTTATTAAAGGTTCTATTTTAACCCAAGAACCAACTGATAAACTCAAAGGAATCCATGTCTCATCATCATCCTTTGTGTTGTATATAACCATCAAACTCCTACAACAACTGAGCGTGTTGTATATTTGGCATTTCTGGCATTTGGATGCAAAACTATGTTTTGTTTGATTTCGCTTTGTCTCTGATTGCTGATGATATTCTGAATTGTGCTTGTGCAGGGATAGGAGCTTGAAGTCGCTGCCATTTGAAGAGCTGGAGAATTTTGAAACATTTTGACAAATTACATATTCTAAAAAACACATTTAATGATTTCTTCTTCAAAACAGGGTTTTGAAGAAGAATCAATCTCACACTGACATACAAGACGGAGTCTAACATCGGCTCCACTTGGGATGGCAGCTGCCGCTTTTTGGAGGTGCCAAGAACCGCAGAACTTTGGGAGAGCAGACAGTGCCTCCATCCATTGGGCAATGGAGTCATCATTTTAACAAATCAACACAACTGAAGACTCGACTTATTAACTGGAAACTGACTGAATTGATTGAAAGACTAATTCGGCAAACTTCAAACTAAACTGTAAATGAAACTCAGAATGAAATGCTGCCCTTTGGCTGCTTATTTATTTACAACATCTACCCTAATCTGCTGTACAAACAATAGATCAGGTAATACTGAAATGCCAAATTAACCATTCAAGTAAACCTGAAAATGATGCCGCTCGAGAATGCTTCCACCAGGACACAAATGTAATTGCTGGCAACCCTTCATGCACGTAATGAGCCTGGTCACGTACAAGATAGCCTGATCTATCAATCAAACCGAAAAACGTGTCCATGTAAGTTTCCATTGGATCGCGGAAGCCGGACTCTATTGGCTGCCCCAATTCTGCAATACATACTTCCAGCTGCACACTGTCAATGTAAACATCTGTAGGCAATTCTATGATTTCTTGTTTCAATGGAGGAAGGATTTCCAAGAACTTTTTAGGGTCTTGGAAATCATATGACTGGATCTGCTCATCTAAGTCTTGAATCTCCTTTTCGATTCTTTCAACAATTAACTCGCAAAATCTAGTTTTGAACCAAGGGAACTTTGGAGATTTCAACCAATGAAGCAAGGCACTGAAAACATCTTCATCAAATTCAGTATTTGCTAACTCATTTCTTATTTCTTCTACAGCTTCACACAGGGCAGGGTTTGCCACATACCCCACAATTGCATGAATGGATCAGCAAGCACTGGAATGTCTGGATCGAACTGGAGTCGCCAGGTGAATGGTTCAGCCTGCATATGTATCTGACTGTTGTCCACCATCAGCATCAGATCTGCAATTTGATTTCATGTACTGGGATAAGACAATCAACAAGTCAAATGTTCTCCCCAGTATGGTCACCAATATGTTAGCGCTTGAATTTGGCCTCAGGCTGAAAAAGACAAAATCCAAGGCAACATCAAACCACTTAGCCTCGTAGCTAGCCCTACGGGGCAGGAGAGGGCTCTCTCCGGGTCTATCTCGGCAAAAGGTCTTCAAAGGGCGGAGATGACCAATAAAGAACACTGATTTTAGGCTAGTAAACTGATTGAGAAGGTTTGATTTCAGATTTTTAGGGTTTTGGTGGAAAACAAGGGGAGAGCAATTTTGGGTGCGGGGATGGGACACAGCTTTTGCAGAGGTCTTTTTGGGGCAAGGTAGGAAATTGTCTTGATGCCTTTGATTTAAATGAATGGATAGGAATGACCGGTGAGGAGCTAAAGAGAGCAAGAAACCATTGAGAGTTCTCTTTAGATAGAGGAAAACATAGATATTAAGCAAACTTAAAGGCAGAGCATACAAATTATGAATTCTACCTTAACACTTCATTTACTTAATGTGCAGAAAAGAAAAGTGGGAAAATGATACATATAACACACTTACAAGTACATGAGAGAAGCACACCATCAACACAAATAACCACAGGAATCCCAAAAAAGTGCTGCAAAACCCTGGTCTTTCCTTTGCCAAAATTGCAAAGATACAAAGTGTAATACAATAGAAGCTTATCCCTCAAGAGTCCAACCATCAAAATGACTAAGAAAATACATAATATAGGCAAGATAAGACCTTTCCTTGCCTCTAGGGGTCGAGCTCATCATCCTAGGAGCTGTTTCAACCAATTCTAAACTGAGCACTACAATCTGGGCAATCAAAACAACTTGCCTCTATAAGCTAGGAAACCAATTCATTCATTAAATTTTTGACTTTTTATGAATGAATCTTCTAGAAGAGATAAATAAGTACCATGACATCATAAAATTACATCAAGGAGGATGAAAAATCACTCCAAAAAGTCAAAACTAGTCAAATCTGCGTTTTGCTGAGCTGTAGGTGAAAATCTGGCAAACTTCCCTGATGCGTAGCGCCCCAATCCTGAACGCGTAGCGCGCCTTTGAGCCAACTGTTGAGGCACTTCCCGGCATCCAAATGAGGCAAAAGTAGGCTTTTTGGAAAGGTCTGGATGTCTACTTTCCAACCCAAGTAAAATTTCTCAATTTGGTAGTCATTTGCCCCTCCAAAATTGCAATCTCCCAAGACTGCTCCCTGTGTGTCCAAAAAGTGGCAGAAAGTCATTTTTTGCATGCTTTTTGACCTTCTGAGGGCTCAAAACCTGATGAAATGTCTTGGTAATTGCTGAGAAAGTGTAATTTGTCATGAAAAATCCAAAAATGCTGAGTTTTTGAGGAATGGACTTGCCCATCTTCAGGGTAGCGCACGGCGCGCTACGCGTTGAGAGCAAAAACCTGTGTGTGGTACAAAAAAGTCAAAATTGACCAAAATTGCTCAAAATTTCCTGAAATTTGAGCTGGAAGTGCATCATTGAGCACCATGCTCCTCCAAGGAAGCCTCAGCCAAAATATGAAGGGGATCGGGCCTTTTCCTCCATTTTAGTGCCTTGGCCAACCGTCCTTTGAGCACCTTCATTCTTGCCTTACACACATTCATTCGAGCCCAATAGTGATTCTTCATGTGTCGGAGCATGTCCTTTTCCGTGTTTGCCTTGGCCATCAACTTCTCCAAATGAGTATTGACCAGGATGAGCATAGCCTCTCGCTCAATGGGTGTCAAATCACCGGGTCTCTTGCGAGCCAAGTTGCGGTCTTCATGGATCCTCCGCAACTCATCAAGAGAGTGTTCATCCTCTAATTTCTTGTTGCGCTGCTCTAAATAAGTAATTGTCTAGTTTTCCATCTCCAATTTTTGCTGCAACAAGTCATTTTCAGCCCTTAGTTGCTGGATGATCTCCTTTGACTCTAGGCTAGGAGAAATAATATCAAGGTCAACAACATCTATGCCTGGAACACCTGATGGCCCCTCGTCAATCTTGGGCTGCTTGTCTCTCTCTGGTACCTGTGCTGCTGTCGAAAGCGAGGCCCCTTCCACCTGATGTGGAGATAACACTCGTTGTGCTGATGAAGAAGGCGAGACCCCTTCCACCTGATGTGGAGATAATACTCGCCGTGCATATGCAAATAAGACCCTGTGGCCTCTCTGATATGTAACATAAGGAGGAGTGCTGACATGCTCGGGCTCTGGAATATCAAACTGATGTGAAGGCCCTCCCTCATCACGGACAACCTCAGGAGGTGGCTGTGGCACTGTGAACAAGTCACGAGAAATGAAATCCTCCCATGGAATACCCTGTTGTGCTAACTGATGCATGACAACAATCTTGATCAGTGCATAATGATAAATGATCTTGTGTTGCTGTCTTGGGCTCTTTCTTTGCACCAAGGGCACCATCCTCTCTATATTTTGGCACATGAAAAATGGAATGTTCATCATTCGTACCCGTGTGAAATGCATCAACAAACGGATATGGTACGAATACAAACATGAAAATCTGCCCTCACAAGTGAAATAGCGAATGATGATCTTCATCATAGGTGCATACTCGTCTCTTAAGAATCTGAAGGGAAAAACACCAGTTAGGTACCTCATATATGCAGGTTTGATATATGGATCGTAGTGAAATCTGTCCAACGGCTGGTGCTTGCTCCATTCTTCTCCAATATTGGGTATCCCTGTTGCTTGAGCAACAATCTCAGGTGAAAATGTGAAGTCCACTCCTGCAAGATTCACATGCCCATTGTGCAAATGTAGGACAAACAAGCGGGCCAATTCCTTATGGTGTTGAATTTGGGAGATTTTCTCACAATATTCATAACATGATAGATATCGGAAACATGACACTGCAAGTGGACAAGCTTGTAGATAAGCCAAAGAGGTGGGTTCCTCCCTGACATGCTGACCACCCTTACCACCCCTGTGATGCCTCCTTGGCACCTCTACCTCTGGTGTTGATTCACGGTCATCACTTTGCTCATAATCTGTTTCGGTTTTCGACATGGTTTTGGAGGCAAGTGACTGAAAAATAATGCTGACTGTGAACCCAATGAACTGTTGTTTTGACTTGTTTGAATGTTGTTAAGATTTGGAGAGAAAAGCAGTTTTGATGGCTTGCTGGCGATTTCCTGAGCAAGAAACCCAACGCGTAGCGTGCCCAGCCTGATGCGTAGCGCGCCTCCCAACGCGTAGCGCCTGAGTTAAATTGAACTGGAAACTGCGCGCTGATGCATAGCACACCCCCCAACGCGTAGCGCGCCTCTTCTAATGCGTAGGGCGCTGCTGCAACTGCTCAATTCGCCCAATGAACTTTGAACCCGTCTTGACAAGTATTCTCTTGGAGTGTTGAGAGGCAAATGAATTACCAATGAGGGATGGCATGCTTTTATAAGCTTCCCTTTAATTTTTTACTTGCCCAAAACCCACTTTGTAATGTTTTGAATGTTGACACTTTTTTCTTTAATTGGCTCTGACCTTTAATTTCATTTCTTTGAAAAATTGGTTGAAATGATGATTTCTTCTGAAAATTTTTGCAGGGATAGCTTCTGGGATGCTTTGGCAAAGGAGACCAAGGCTGCACTTCGGCATTTGAAGAATTTGAAATTTTGAGAAACTTTACAAAAATGAGATAATGACCTTGTTTTAAAAAACAGAGTTTTTGAGAACAAGGCAAAAATTTAGCTGTACAATGATAAGAAATGTTTAATGAAGGACATCCCTCTGGCCTACTGGTCCTTGATGACCTCTCAAGACAAAATTAGACTCAACCCTAGACCTAAGACCTTAAAACTTAAAGCAAAATGAATGACCCTTTGAGGACTTTATTTATTTGAACAAACCTGAACCAGCAGTGCCAAACAAGAGGGGAATAACGACATAAACTCCTTCCATCGAGATTATGGCATGCCTAACGGAATGCAACATGATCACACTGATGAGACACATAACTATGAAATGCAAAGAGCTTTGATCTCTGGTGGAGGGCTACTAGACCGACTCTAACACATTCCAGAAGAGAAAAAACCACTATACAGAGAAACGTTCCAGCAGTATCAAGCAAAACAAGGACAAGGGAAAATGGAGATGGCAGAACAACTAGTCCTTCAACAGGACAGCACCCAAGCCTACCCTCACAAAGCGAAAGGCAGAAAGAAAAGAGGTTGAAGAAACCTACAGGAATCTATACAGATCATGGGAGAAATGCTAGTAAATACTGGGAGGGTAGTACCGCTATCAGCGGTATTCCACCAAATCATTCAAGCAACCCAATGATAATCACATCTTGGAATATAAGAGGCCTTAATAGTAAAGGCAAACAGAGAAACTTAGCGGAAAGGCTAAGAAAAGAGAAACCCCAACTCATGCTGATACAAGAAACAAAAATCTCAGGAGGGAAAATGGAGGAAATCTTAAATAAAATAAAAGTGAAATATGAATGCATGATGATAGATGCGAAAGGCAGTGTGGGAGGCATAGCAATACTATGGAACCCTGCAGAGATTACTGTAGATTACTGGATAGGCATGAAAAGAATCCTCACGGGGCGATTCCGGCTAATCGGAAACAGAGAATGGTTTCTAGTCTCTGCAGTATATGGTCCTCATATTCCAGCAGAAAGAGGAAGTTTCCTCCTTCAATTACAACAACTTGGAAAACTCCATGAGGAGAAACTGTGGATGATAGTAGGGGACTTTAACTTGACAACATCAATAGAGGAGAAAAAAGGAGGTCTGCAAAGAGAAGATCCAAAGATGGAGAGGTTCAGGGATCTTCAAGCAGAACTAAATTTGGTATATATCCCAACCATAAATTGAAAATACACATGGAACAATCGAAGGGGAGGAAGTAGATAGATAACATCTAGGCTAGACAGATTCCTAGCAATAGAACACTTCATTGGGAAAGATATTTTCTATGAAGCAAAAATCCTCCCGTGTTTAGGGTTGAACCATTGGCCTATTAAACTAGAAATAGTTATGAACCAACAGAACCAAAATAGACCCTTTAGGTTTGAGGCTTTTTGGCTAAAAGAAACCACCTTTATTGAAGGGACTGAGAATGTGATGGAAGGAAGAAGCCAAATGCACACCTTTCAACTCAAACTAAAATACCTAAAAGGGAGGATAAAGAAATGGAACAAAGAAAAATTTGGGAACATACAGAAGGAACAAGAAATACTCCAGATAAAGATGAAACAAATACAACAAAAAATCATAAAGGAAGGAAGAAGCGAAGAGCTGGCAGAAGAGGAGGGACTTGTGATAAATAAATTGGAAGAAAGGAGAAAACAAGAGGAAATCCTTTGGAAACAAAAGTCAAGAATTCAATGGCTAAAAGAAGGAGAAAGAAACACGAAATTCTTCCATAAAGCAATGGTATAGCATAGGTAGCAGAACAAAATTTTCTCCCTAATGGACCAGCAAGGCAATAGGTTAACACAGAAGGACGAAATGGAGAACTTGCTTGTTCAGCATTTCAAAGGGCTCCTGATAGAACCAAATATCAAAAGGGAGGATAATATTCACAAAATTAGTCAACATATCCACAATCTAGTAAGTAGAGATCAGAATTCGGCTCTACTAAGAGTAATAACGAAAGCGGAGGTGGAGGAAGTAATAAAAAATATGGCGAAGAATAAAGCACCTGGGCCTAATGGCTTCACTACAGAATTCTTCCAAGCAACATGGACCTTCATGAGTAAAGACATAGTGAATGTAGTAGAGGATTCTAGATGTACCAAAAGAATGCATCCGGCCCTGAACGCCACATTTCAACCCTAGTACCAAAGACAGAGAACTTGGAAGAACCACAAGGATTTTGACCTATAACTATTTGCAATATTACATATAAAATCTTAGCTACAATAATGGTGAACCGACCTAAACCCATACTACCTAGGTTGATATCCCAAGAGCAGACAAGGTTTGTCAAAGGAAAACAAACAAAAGACGGCATAGTGGTGGCACAAGAAGCAATACACTCATTGAAAAATTCAAAAACCAAAGGGATGCTGATAAAGTTAGATTTGGCCAAAGCTTATGACAGACTAAACTGGGGATACCTCCAAAAAATCCTAAAGACATTTGGCTTTGATGAAAGATGGATAAGCTGGGTAATGTCAATTGTAACCACTCTAGTTGTCAATCGTGCGCAATGGATCACCTACAGAAGCTTTCAATGCGACTAGAGGGCTCAAGCAAGGCGACCCATTATCACCTTTATTGTTTATCCTCACAACCGAAGGTCTAGGAAGATACATTAAAGCTAAAGTATACAGTGAACAATATAAGGGCCTAAGACTCTGGGGGAATGATCTCCCTCTAACCCACCAGCAATTTGTTGATGACGTAATGCTATATGGACAGGAAACGCTCAAAGAAGCCAGAAAAATAATGGAAATTCTCACAGACTTCACAAGTGCCTCTGGGACAGAGATAAATAAAGAGAAATCAGATATATATTTCTTCAACACCCCAGCACCCTCCCAAGCTTTCCTGGCAAGATCCATGGGATTCAGAATTGGGAATTTCCCCACAAAGTATCTAGGTATACTAGAAATGACCAGCAAAACAGAGTGGCCAACTGGAATACCCTGATGGGAAAGATTCAACAGAAAATGCCAAACTAGACATTCAGAACGCTGAACATTCCGAGCCACATCATTCTGCTAAAATCAGTGCTTCAATCCATTCCGATATACCAACTAACCATCCAAGCCACCCCTAAAATAGTCTGCCAAAAAATGGTAGACATGCTCAAAAAATTCTTATGGCAAGGGCCTAGCACGACAAAGAAATGGGCACTTCTATCCTAGAGCTAGCTAAGAAAATCCCTAAAATATGGAGGCCTTGGACTCCGAGATCCTTACATCCTGAATCAAGTAATGGGGGCAAAGTTGTGGTGGAGATGGATTCAAGGAGGGGTAGACCTTTGGAAAAAACTATGGGAGAGAAAATATGATATGCCTAGGTCCCTAGAAGGAAAGCTGAGAAGCCAAAACGAGAAGAAAGGCTCTGCAATCTAGAATCTCGCCAGTGCCAACAGGGACTTGATCAGAGAGCACAACTTCTAGGAAGTCAAAGGAGGGGATAAAGCCAACATTTGGGAAGAAGCGTGGCAACAGAGAGAAAAACTCAACAATCAGTCGTAGCTCACAGAGATCCACCAATTTACCAACTTACATGAGGGCGACATAGTACAAAATTATTGGTGCCCAGAACCATAAGGATGCTGGAGAAAGTGGAAACAATAGCAAAATTGGCCAGAAGCACCAGAAACACCCTAATGGGAACTTTATGACAAGGAAAATAGAGATAAAATAAGGTTCAGACACCCTAAGATGGGGCCACAAAATCAAAGGCATGTTTACAATAGGATAAGGCTACCAAATAAAAGCATAACACAATAGACATCTAGAAACAAAAAAATGGGAAAGTATATGGAAAACAAAAACATGGCCGAAGATAGTCTTCTTCATCTAGATCCTGAGCCATGGGAGAGCACTAACATGGGACCAACTGCAAAAAAAATGAATGCAAGGCCCATCGAGATGTGCCCTCTGCAGAGAACATGAAGAGACAATGGAGCACCTAACCAATGCTTGCAACGTTAGCAAAAACCTGTGGAAACAACATCAGCAAATTTTTGAAATTAGCAACAGGAATCCAAACAACATGCAAACAACAATAGAGAACTGGAGGAAAAAACCATACCAGAATACGATCCTGAATAGGGCATGGAGACTCTCGCTAGGATTTGTTCTATGGAATATATGGAAAGAATGAAACAAATTGATCTTCAAGGAGGAAGGTAGAGCAAAAATAGAAATATGGAACTAGATCATCCAAAACATCAGAGAGACCATTCTAACAGAGAACTAGTTCGAGGAGGATTGGAAAACTAACACGAAGGAAACAAAGATAATGACATGCCTAAACCTAAAACCAAGCATGATGCATAAGCCAACCAGGAAACACCAAACCAATGAGGCGGAGGAGGTCAACCAATTCAGAAGACCCCAGAAGGAGTTCATCAAATTAAACTTCGATGGTGCTGTGAAAGGGAATCTCGGTGAGGCAGGGATCGGCGGAGTATTCAGAGATGATAGGGGGAGGACCCTCAAAATCTATACGATAGACTGTGGCAACGCGACAAACAATGAAGTAGAACTTCACGCCCTGAAAAAGGGCTGGAAATTGCAATAAGAGAGAAATACAAAATACTTCAAGTTGAAGGAGACTCGAAAATGGCAATCAAAATAGTCAAACAGCTACAACAAGCAACCCAGTGGGAGAAGATCAGCCGAAGCTGGAGAACTGCTTGATTGGTGCAGGAGATTGGTAAACTTACCAAACAGATAGACTACAACCTCCCCACCAATGTAAGAAGGAAAGGCAATGCACTAGCTGACAACCTAGAAAATCGGGGGAGAAATCATCTAGGAAGAAATGTAGACGCAAACGAGGAAGAGTTATACCAAATTGAGGAGATGGAAAACTTAGTAAAAATCCTGGAACATGACAAAGGAGGATAGGGGAACCCCTGATCACGGTGTAACACAAGAAATCAAGAGGGACCGGGGCGATGGGACCGGGAAGGGAGAGGAAGAGGACAAGTGGGTGAATGGACAGATGAGGGAAATGAAGTGAGCGGACAGGGAAGAAGGCAAGTGGATGGGTAGAGTAGAGAAGGTACAACCCCCGAGAGAATGAGGGTGGAGACGGATGAGCATGACAACGAAGAGGGCAGGGAAGTAAGAAGGGGGGCGAGAAAAACGATGTCAACAAGTGGCAAGACGAGGATAGCACGCATACGGCAAGAGTAGTTGAGAGCAAGTGAGGGTTAATGCGAGGAGGTGGTAGCTAGGATGGGGGGTTATCATTCCGAGGTGACGGCGTACGAATTAGCGCAGGAAATAATGACAGACATGTGGCAGAAAAGGTAAACGACAAGAAGGGGAGGGGCATAAACCATAAGGGAGATCGGGGCATAGTTAGATGCATGCAAAAGACAAAGACGAGAGCTGGAGAGAGGAAAGGTGGTCGAAGATCGAAGCTCCAGCCTGAGGACAGAAGCGGAATCAGACCTATAAGCTGGTATGTTGTTCCTCTAACCCCTAACTTTGTAAGGCTCAGGATGAATATTTGTAGGAATATAGGAAGTTTGATAAGGAAAAGGAATGAGTCAGGAAAGGAGGTACCTAGACACTCCTGCGACCCTGGTCCGGAAAAAAATAGTAGAAAATCTTACGAAAACCCGGGGTAGGAAACTAAGGTGAGAGGGACTAGATCTCGCGATGGGAGAGATCTACACCATGGAAAATGCTCAAAATAAAATCAGACAGAGCGAGACTTTAGTTACCCTTGTAGGAAACTATGGGAGGAAACCAGAAGGTAACAAGGAAGCACCTCGGGGAAGAAAAAGAACAGAGAAAAAAGAGAATCAGGGAAACAAGAAACCTCTAGGGGAGGAATATAGGGCCAACACCCTGAGGGAAGACATAGCCAAACCAAAGAGACCCTGGGAAGTGAGGAACAGAAAACCAACCTTACCTGGGGATGAAACCATGAGGACACCCAGGATAGGCAGGTCGTGTGCCGATTGTTGCCATTAGGGAAAAATAACAAGAGAATCAAGAAAAGAAAGAACTCATAACATTGAGAGGACTGATGACATTACGAAAGAAATTTCGAAGGAAACAAATTCTGGCATTGGAAGGGATAACAAAAAGGACATAGGTAAAATGGAATTGTTTTTTTTTTACTATTATAAAGCTGATAACTATAATGACTATGTGATAGGTCTCACCTCACACTATACCCAACACAGTGAGGAAGATAGAGAACAACGAGAAGAAGAGAGTAATAGGCAGGCAGGGAGTAACATGGCGCCCAGGAGATGCAACCAAGATAAAAAGATGGCAGAAGGAACGAGCGGCTCGACCAAAGAACAAAGGAAAAGAGGGAGAAAGTCAGGAAATGAACATATGAAAACCCTTATTGACGCCTACATTGCAAGGAACCTGCCGAACATCAAATCCCAAATTTTTGGTTGGGAGAGAGAACTTAACGATTGTATCAAGAACCAAGACATCCCCATGGAGGAGTGGGAAAGTATGGTTCCCGATCCAGGGAATTCTCGAGGCTGCCACTCCCTCTTCAGACAAACAATACAACAGTATTGGGTAATGAAGAATGTGGTGGCATGGGCCATGACCCTTAATCGAGAACAAGCAACGTGTGGCAGAATAGAGGCAAAGGAGAATACCAAGGAAAGGGATCCAGTTAGGGTTGAACTACTTAGGGAAATAGCAACAGTTTAGATACAGACATACAAAAACAACTTGGCCTTGGGAAGAATTGAGCAGACACTACAAGATATGAAGAGGAGCGAGATGGTTGGCTCCAGTGCTAAAGCACCGGCCTCAGTAATATCCTCGGACGAGGATTGAAGCAGCGGTCCAGTACAAATCTGATAAAATTTTTATGAAATGCTTTTACTTGCTTAATTTGTTTAATTCGAACAATAGTATAGACAGTAAAGATAATGTCCCTAGATGGATAGAAAAAAAAAATTTCAAATTTTGGACAGGTTTTAATGTAGACAGGTGGCTATCTGGTTTCCTTTAGGCAGGTAAGCCACCTGGAGCAAATGGAAGTCTCTGATTTTGGAAAATTAATATAAATAGAGGAAGCACCACCAAGTTCAAAAAAAAAAGAGGTTATGTGAAAATTTGTGAAAAAAATTCATGGTTAAATCAACTCTACAATGTTAACTAAAATTTAAATATTTTTTTCCAATCTAAAATTGAAATACATTTATCTATAAATTTATTATAATTTTGAAATAGATAATAATTTATAAGTTTTGAATTAGTTGAATAATTTTCTTATAAGGTTTACCTAGCTAGATAACCCAACATTGAGATTGAGCATAGGTGAAAGGCTTAAATCTTCTGGGAATTAAGAGGTTATGTGAAAATTTGTGAAAACATTTCATGGTTAAATCAATTCATTGTTTCTCTTTTCAACCAAGATATGAAAATAAAATGTTAAAGAACAATAACATGCAAAA
This sequence comes from Pinus tabuliformis, assembly GCA_031772625.1. NCBI lineage: Eukaryota > Viridiplantae > Streptophyta > Pinopsida > Pinales > Pinaceae > Pinus > Pinus tabuliformis. Next base: position 633,557,841 of record CM062819.1, on the reverse strand, counting down.
TTTCATATCAAAACAATGAATGTTTCTCTTTTCAATCCAGGTATGAAAATAAAATGTCATATTTATACAACATTGGTTTTTGACAAAACCAAATAAAATGTTACAACAAATAACAGGTCGGAAACATTATTGTCATAAATATCAAGGTAAATTTAAGATCGTGTAAATTTAGTCAGTTTTTTATTAAAGCATTATAATTGCAATTCTTCAACGTAAAATTTAAACTGAAAAAAACTCACACAAACAAAGTCTATTATTTAAAATTATAGCATAAACATATATCCACACTGTAAAGTTAAAACAATGGATAACAAAACCTAGAGGCAAATTAGGTACATCCACAATTTTTGCCCATAGAACATGACGAAATAGAGCATGAGCCCAGCTGTTTAAAAAAAAGGCGAGGCCTCTAATAAGTTTCCAAAAAATCCAACCATCGATAGAGGTGGTGGATTCATGTGCATTCCAGCTGGATCCCCAAATAAAATATCTAAAAATTCCCCAAAACGCATAAATATCTCTTTTCCAAATAGATAAATATGAAAAGTAGAGTAAAAAACCGGTTTACCTCTTTCCTGTAGATATATCCACTACCCTCCTTTAATATCTCTTTTACAAATAGATAAATATGAAAAGTAGAATAAAAAACCAGTTTACCTCCTTCATATAGATATATCCCCTGCCATCCTTTCATCGATTTCAATTCTTCCGTGCCTGTTCTCTTTGTTTCCAAAACTGCGAATACATTTGCTGAAATCTGCAGTTTGTTTTTGTGAAGCCCTGCCATTGGAGCAGTTCACCTCATTCATGGCTCCCACGGTGTCAATGTTGTCTGTGTTGTATTTTCGTTGAAAGAAACCTAAAGGATTTGCCACAAGTTCAATCTTGTCCTCCATTACTACAGAAGCAGGAAATTAAGTCCCCAAAATTGAAGCAATGGGCTAATCTTCACGGTAGTGTCTGCAGACAGTGTACAATTTTCATCTCAAAACAATTGCTGCGATGAAAATGAAACGAGTGAAGCAGAGAACTCTTGCCAGGTGTCATACTGTGCAGATGCCCAATGTGAAAAATCAAATATATACTACACCAAAAACTAAACAAAATAAAAGAGAAAGTAGTACCTGCCATAACATAGGACTAAAAAAAAATTCAATTTCGAACGGTATATAAATACCCTCACTATGCTTTGTGGAGTACAAAAATGGAGTTGGGACTACAACTAGCCAATGCAAAGCTTGCATAATTGTAATATGCAATGAATATGAAGACATATATAGCAACGTCACACTAGCATGCCTCTGCCATTCTATTAAACTGCCCTACATATTGTGTTGTCCTAGACTCTTTCTGTCTTCCTGCAACGCGTTGAATATCACTATACCATATTATAACTGACAATACTAGATTTTAATCTGATCACTGTACCAAATTATAATAGAAAATACCCGATTTTAATCCGATGGTAGACGTTATTTCAATCGTCTAACATCGAAATCAACGTCTCACCATTGTACACGTGGCATGATAGGAACTTCATTTCACAAGGGAACACGTTACGACGTAATTATATTAAATTATTAAGTTATAAAATTTATTAAATTAAATTATTATATATAACATTTACTTAATAATTATTAAATTTAAATTTAAAACCCTAATAACATATCATGGTAATTATAAAATTATGATTGTGTTGTACAGTCCAATATGATGTGTAAGTCTGTCCATCCTCAAAGTTGAAATTTTGCTTATGTGAGCGAAAATAAAAATTCAAAAAAATCTAAAAAAAATAATTAATTAAATGTTTTATAGAGTTATTCAAATAAAATAATTATTAAACGCATAAGATAATAGTTATTTTATCATATACGTTGAATTTGAATTGATCATAATTTTACCTTAAACAATAAATTTTGCCACATTAAAATTCCAAATCAAATAAAATTTTAAACATCTTTACTCTTTACTAAAGTCAATATCATTTCTTAAAATAAAGTAAAAAGTTTATTTCAACACAGAATTGAAAATCTTGCTCCAAAATCTTTTAATATTTCTTTTAATTAAATATTTATAAAATGAATCAAGCACAACCATATCTCATGGATACATTAAAATCTCTACAGACATAAATATTTCCAAATTAAAGTTATAATATTTGAAATTTTTGTTATCATGATATGTAAAAACTATCATTAAATCTAATATTAATATTATAATTTTAATAACTTGGGATTAATACAATATTAAATTCAATATAATATTAACTTTGTTATATTATAATATATATTAATATATCATGATATATATTAACTCTAGATATATATATGGAATGGAAGAACAAAGACAAAGTGATAGAGATGGAGAGATAGAGGGAGTGAGAGGAAGGATGAGAGAGGACTTGAGAGACAAGGAGAATAGAGGGAGGGATAGAGAAATGGAATTCGAAGGAAAGAGAGGGAGGGAAGAAGAATCACATAGAGAGAGAGATAGAGAGAGGGAGTGACAAGGTAGAGATGGAGAGGGAGTGCATGTGTTTGGGGGTGAGATAGAGAGAAGAGGGGGAGAGAATGAGAAATAGTGACAGAGTTGGAGGCTGGAGAGAGAGAGAGAAATACAAAGAGACAAGGGGGAGAGACACAGGGAGGCAAGAGAGGAAGGAAGAGAGCTTGGATGTGAGAGAGAGAAGGAGAGAGGAAGAGGGAGGTAAGAAGAAAGACACAGAGAGAGAAAGGTGGAGAAAGAGAGAGTGAGTGATAGGTGAGATGGAGAGAGAGGAAGAGAGGAGAGCAAGATGAGAGATAGAAGGGGGGAGAGAGGGAGAGAATGGGAACAAAAAGAGAGGGAGAGGAAGAGGGTGGGAGAGATATGTAAATATGGAGAAAGAGTGTCTATGTTTTGGGGGTGATATAGAGAGACATAGAGAGATAAATATATAGATGGAAAGTGAAGAGAGGGAAGCAAAGAGAGATAGAGAGAGCGAGAGATAGATAGATATGGAGGGAGAAAGAATGTGTGTTTGAGGGGCGGTGGGGGGTGAGTTAGAGAGACAAAGAAGGAGATACGAAGGGAGATATAGATATAGATGGAGGGGGAAGAGAGGGACGAGGAATTATTGCACTAGATGCATTGATTTCAATGTAGATGGTGATTTCTAATCCTATTTGATGGCTTGAATTGAAGGATATAAAATGATGGACATGTTAGGATATTCCGACACATAGGAAATAGTTAAGTATAACTTGGTCTAGTGTAGAGTTAGGTAAAGTGTGTTTCTTTACTATGTACTTTTATAACTTACAATCCGACGGTCACGATATGTTCTAGACATGAAGTGATCCGACAATTCATTATCTCCTCGGTATTACCGACACTTGATCTGCGGCTTAACACCCAATTGGTCCATGATCTCTATTTAAAGAGCATGTAGGGTCATTTGTAGGGTAATTGTTCATGAGAGAAGCTTATGTAAATTTTCATTATTTTATTAATAAATTGCCTAAAGTGGTCGCGTTGGCTCAGACCGTGGACTATTTCCCTCCTTGAGGGTTTTAACCACGTCAAGAATACTAGTGTATTGATCTGTGATCTGTTTTTGAGTGGTGTCCTTTGGTGTTCTGTCTAAGGAACTTACCCCATAAATTCCTACATGGTATCTGAGCTATTTGAAGGCCGCATCCGTTGGTGATCCAAATCTGAAGCCAGTGCAACTGCATCCGGTTGTCGTTTTCTAGATTTATTATTTCTGACTACTTTCGGGCCGAGAGGACTGCTCTATTGTGTTAAGAGCATCTGTTCTAGTGAGGAACCCCTTTCGTTTCATGCAAAAAGGTTTCTGATAGCCCTAACTACATCATTTTTAAGATCTGGAGGTATACAGTCTTTATTTTCAGTTCTAGCTATTCATCTCTCTATTTATTTCGGTTTATTTAGCTCTCTACTTTTATTACCGAATCTATATCTTTCATTTCTATGTATGCTATTTGCCCCACGACTCTATGCGATCTGGGAAAATCAGAAATAGAAAGGAAGGATTTTTCTCATGTGTATGCTCTTTTTCGCCGCACCTTAGTGTGATCTCAGAAAATTTAGAAACATTGAGGAAAATATTTAGTTTTCGACTAAAGCTAACTTCAAGCGGTAAGGTTTGTTTTTTTTGTATGTCCGTGTTGGGTTTTGTGGTTTTTGTTTTGTAGGCAAAAAAAAAAACTTTTTCAAGTAAGCACGCACCCCAGAGCTTCAGTAACTTATTAAAAAAAAAATACAACTACCTTCCTCTTTGTTGGGACTCAGAAATGTCATATTTTCATCTACCCTTTTCTTCACTATTCGTTACATTTCATCATCCCATTAACCTTTTATCATATCATTTTCATACATACATTTGGGTTTCACCTTCTTATTTTCCATTTTATTCATTTTTGTATTACAAGTGAATTTATGATTAAATATTAGAAAATATACATATTTTTATATATATCTCAAGAATATGTGAGTTTTGTGATGTGTAGGAAATATGTGAAGAATTAATATCTCCTCCACCATATTAAGGAGATAATTATGCAAGCCTATTCCTAAGGAGAAAAGCATGGAGGATTTGGTTGGCATATCTTATCCAATTCCTAAGGGGAAAATCATGGAGGATTTGGTTGGCATATCATACCCAATTCCTAAGGAGAAAATCATGGAGGATTTGGTTGGCATATCTTATCCAAGATATGTGAGAGATTTATGGAGGATTCAAAGGGATCATATTTTGTAATAATGGGAAAGTAGTTAAAAATGCTTGAGAGATTTGTGGGATCATATCTTGTAATAATGGGAAATTAGTTGAGAGTGCTTGAGAGAATATTGGATATGTAATTATGAGAAGGTTATCTTCCTCATGTATATAAGAGAGTGCTCTCTCTTCATAATGAATAATGGAAAGAATGGAGATTAGCTTTAAGAGATAGTTTTGTAATCATGATTTGTAATTTGACTCTTGTAATATAATTTGAGATAGTTTTATTGTTGTGAGCTCACATATGTTGTTTGTCATTCAATTCTTCACATGTTGTATTGCCTTTCCTTTATGCAATTTCCTGCTTTCATAGTTAATGTTTCAATGCCTTCTTATATTAATTTGATTCCAGTAATTTAGAATAGATTAGATTAGTTCCACTTCAGTCCTGCATATATAGTGCATGTGTCTCGTAAGTCTACGAACCTCGGATTGACAAATTAAATAGTTGGGTAAGTACTACAACAGAATTAAATGAACATAGTTTCACCCAACACTCTTTTCCAAAAATGCCTAGCCTTTTAAACTAGCTCACTTGGTCCAAAGTTACTTTATGAGAATAGAGGTCTTGAGTTCAAGTCTTCCTTTTTGTTGAGTTACTTTTTCAAAAAGCACATGTAACTTATGTTTTAAAGTTACTTTATGTAAAAGTGATCTCACCCATTGTAAAAGGTGAGTCACTTATAATTCTAAAGTCTCTTTATCTTTTATTTAAGTTACAATTTAGTGGGTAGTTCATAAAGTACCATTGTAAAAGTGACTTTCACTTATTTATAAAAGTGAATCACATAATTTTTTTTATTTTTTTTTAAATGAGCTAATAATATTAAGTTTGGAAAGGGTTTTTTTTTTTTTTAAATATAACATTATCATTCATTTCCGCACATTCACGCACTTCGTTGGCATCTTCAACAACTTTTCTTCAAAAAGCCATAACTTCTTCATCCGGAAGTTGTTTTCAGGGCCTTTTTTTTTCATCAACCTAATTTTTTGAAATCTTTCCATTGGAACACTTAGTTTTAGCATCTACAGCTTCAGTTTCTGTTAAAGTGGAAAGTCCATGCCAAGTTATTCTTGACAGCACCAACTACTTCCAATGGTGGTCCTACATTGTGGATTTACTTAGAAGTAAAGGTCTTTACAGAATAGCCATAGGCCAAGAAACCAAACCTCAAGATGAAGATAAAGCAGCCAAATGGGAAAATAGACAAGATCAAGCATATGGGTTGATAGCGATGTCTATTTCTACAGACGTTATATTCCATATCGTAGAACTTGATACTCCTAATGAAGCAATGAAACAACTCACTAAAGTTTTTGGAATTAAAAATGAAATTAGAGCCCATCAACTCGAAAATGAGTTGCTTACATTAGACCCCAATAATTTTTCTTCCATTGAAGATTTTTTATCCAAGTTCAAGACCCTTAGACTTCTTTTGGAAGGTTTTAAGACTAGAAAAGAAGATGGTAGCCTTATATATTCCATTCTTACTAAGTTGGGACCAACCTACTCTATGTTTGTTTCCACCTTCCATTCTACTAGAGAAGCCTTTATTTCTCAAGGACAAGACTACAAGTCCTCCTCTTTTGATGCCTTTTGTGATTCTTTAATAAGAGAACAAGAAAAGCTCTTATATCCTGGTCTTCTTAATCTTGGAAACTATTCTAAGAAAGCCTTAGCCGCCCAACAGCAACCAAATTCAAAGAATCCTAAGAAGAAGTACCCTAAAAAGAATGGTCCTAAACCAAACAAGGGTCCTAAGCAATTTCAGTCTCAAAATGAAAAATCATTTCAACAAAATGATAAGGAAAATAAAAACAAAGGGAAGAAGATTGATAGACATTGCCACTTTTGTAATCAAGATGGCCACTTAGAATCCAAATGCTTTAAGAAAACGGAAGCCTTGGAAGCAACAATGAAGAAGCATAACATCTATTTGGAGCACTCTTCAACTTCAACTTCATCTTCAGGAATAACACTTTCTGCATGTGGTTGTGTTGAAGCCTCGAAAATCGTTGCCTCAACATGGGGGAAAACCACCCGGTCTGGACCTTGGTTGGTAGCTTCTTTTCCGTTTGGAGTAGTGGCTCCGACTAGGGATAATGGGACCAGTTTCCCAATCTATTAAATGCTTGTGCTAATGGGGTGATATGTGAGGTTTTAAAGTAATGTCTAAGCTAAAAGTAATCTAATATAAATTAACAATCACATGCATTTCATCCTAATTTAAGCACTATCTAACTATAAATATACCCGGGATTTGAATCGATATATGCGATCTACAATAATATCTGAAAGCAATTGGTGATAAAGATCATTCAATTACGATGAGAAGTGAATCTGTTTTAACAATAATCATTTCGTATAAAAAGTTAGCTGAAACGATTGTGTAAGACATATCCCATAAAGAATTATTCATATATTCAACATAAAATAAAGATCATCATCATACAGAAGTGCAATAATGGTAATCAAGATTCAGACTTTCATACATAAATAATTCGAGAAGAAATCACTGTTTAATACATAATTAAAAAGGATTACGAGATAAAAGTACCATTTATAATACGTTCTACTCATGTGTTTCAGAAATATTGATTTAACTTCAGCCCATTCAACACCATCTAAGAGTACAAAAGTGCAATTTCAGTAGAAGATGCTAAATCAGATAGAAAATAAATCATGTTCCATTAATTTCACCAGAACTTCCTCAAAGGGACAAAAGTGCATGTTTCGAAGACTGTTTCTGATAAAATTCTAGACCCCTCTCTAAATGCATGAGAAGGGTTTAAATAATAAAACTATAAGACTAAAAATAGATTATTACAAAATAGTTGAGGAGATTTAAATGACCTGCCTCAATTTGTGCAAAAATAAAATCAAAATGGAAATAAACAAGGTGACTAACTATCCTGCATTTGATCCTTCACATCGAAAATATCCATCACAGGCTTGAGTTGTGTTGGTTGGCCGACTTCAGCTTTCAACTGTCCAGCGAATACGACATCGGTCAGTGCTGGTGCCATTTTCTCCGTAGAAGTGGTTAGGCATCGCAGGGTCATCCATTGGCTGTGAGGCTTTACCAAATGTTGCCAATATGCCTCCCAGTTTAACCTGGTTGTTTGCCTTATCACTTCTAGTTTTTCTGTCGCTGCCTATTTCCATTGATGTTCAAGCTATTTCAAATTAGGAAGGAAACCTAGAATGGATTCTGCCACAAGGTTGGCACTATGTAAATTTTCATTAATGTTTTCTGACATTGTTCGCTGCCGCCATCGCATCTGTTGTTGCCTTTTCTGCTTCTTTAAGCCGAGAATCCCAGCTCGCAAATAGGATTTCCTTATGTGATTCTTCTAGCTTGGGCAGGTCGGCCTTTCTCCCATCTTCTGTATTCTGCCAGGCAATAAAATTAGAGACCTTTTTAAAGATCTCATCGTATTCAAGTCTCATTTCCATGACTTGACTTGTCAGTTTATCGCTTGTTTCGCAATAAGATTTCCACTGTGAAATCTTCTGGCAGAATAATTCTTTTTGGTGCATCAGCTGGGAGTTAAGACCAAGTGCTTCGGTAACAAACTGATCAATTTTTGGATCGTCTTTGTGTAGATAAGTTATTTCCTACATCTATGCTTCCTTCTCAGCTAAGCTGGTTCGATGTTCTATTTACATCTGTTCAAGTACCTGTTGAAGCTTGTCCAACTGTATCTCTGCCTACTGGTCGGATTTTACTTGCTATAATTGTTGTTCAAGAAATGTTATTTTATATTCCTTTTCTATCAGCAACATTTGTATTTCTATTGATTTATCCATGGCCGTTGTTACATAAGCACCTGCAAAATGCGAGAGTCTAGTAAGGTTGGCGGACGGGTTAGCGGGTGAGTCTTTCCATAGAACATCGATTAGTTCATTTTCAGGGGTAGTAACAGCTGTAGAGACCAATTTCATTTTATTTTTTTGTCTTTTCACCACGGCTTTATGCTGTGGGCTATAGAACACATCTAGAGGGGGAATTTCTTCAATTCTCAAAATTATTTTGGAAGTGGGGTGGCAGGGATGTGCTCTACATCTTGTATATTTGCAGTCTCTTCCACTGTAATTTCCAGAGTTGTTTTCTGTTGTGGAGTTTGCAACTCTAGCACTTGTTCCTCTATGTTGAGACTCTTATCCCACTCTTTCTCTATATCGATTATCAGGGGTTTTATTGGATGTGCGGAGGTAGTAGGGATTTCAGTCTGTTTGCTAGCTAAAGCTTCTTCAAATATCTTCTGTGTAGATTGGCTTGTATCCTTTACTGTCTCCATGCTTCTAATTTTCCCATTTTGCGATGACTGTTGCGATTCCCTGGTAGATTTCTCTAGAGATTCTGCTCTAAAATTGGTATTAGAATTTTCTTTGGAGTCACCTTCTATAGTCACACTAGGAGTAAGATCCCTTATTGATTCAATCAATAATTGATCCAATGGGACCTTTACTAACCTCATTTCTCTATAACTGTAAAAATATTCCAGATCTTCACGGTCAAAAAGTTGTTGCGCCATATGCTTCATCTCTGTGAAGGTGTTTTTTTGCAAAAATATATCATCAAAGGCATCCACCTCATTGTTGAATACTTTTATTTTCATCGGAGTGGTGAAATTTTCGACAGTGCCAAACGGGTCGTATTGCCTTCCAGGGAATTTAGGTAATCGCAGAGATAGCATGTTCTCTATTTCTTTGAATGCATGCCCTAGGTCGTATAATGCAAATTCTCCACACTATAAAGGGAATGTAGGCCAAATGGCCTTCTTTGAATACTTCAATGTCTTACTCATTCCTCCCTCACTAGCTGTTTGATAGGCTATTTCTCTAGCCATTAATTTATCTGGAACATAGTAGGAGAGGACATGGGGGGATGTGATGCTGCCAAAAACCCGATATATGTAAATGTTTCCTCCCCAAACCATCTGGCCACCAGGAGGATTTCAACTTCAGCTTCTTTGGAAAACATGGGGGTGTCTCAATTATAAAGCCACTTGTGAATAGAGAGCATAACTCCATGACAAATCTTGAAAAAATGTGGTTGAAAATTGGATTCCCACATGTCCTTGTGGTATATGTGAATGGGAAGTGGATTTCGAACAGCCCATTTCCATCCCATGATAGCAAATTTCGAACTAAAACAAATTGCATCCATGACATAGGCACTCATAAAGAATGGAGGGTAAAACCTCGAAGCAACACTTCTTTTCCTTCTATACTCAATAATTGTTTTTGCTAAATTGTCAGACAAAATTTGTGCCCTATTCATTACAGTTGCATTAACAACTGCATCTATTAACGACAACCATTCTGGGGATAACTTAGTACTATCAGGTCTGCCAAATAGTTTATATAACATAGCCGCTGCAAAACTATGAGGGGGACAAACAGATGAAGTAGTGTAGATACCGTTTTTATCTTTTTTGATTTTTTCATCGTTATTGGACCAGGTCTAAGTGCAGTCTCCTGGGTCATTGTTCTCTTTGGCAAACTTCTCCACAAATTGCTTGTTGTAGATGACCTGTGGCTCTGGTAGGTGGTACATAAGTCGTAGGTGGTCTAGGGTAAAAGATCCCATAACCCCTTGGTTTCTTGTCCTGAATTCTCTTTCTAAGATGTTAGCTCCATCAATAACCCATTTAACCATGTTGGTATAAGGGATTATCTTTGGTCGCACATCTATGCGGTGCAAAAATGAGCATGTCATCTCTAGCATGGAAGCATCTGAGGAATCATGTCCATCAACTGTCATTTTTGTTTCTATAATCCTCGGCTACTCCTCCTCCAGTATGTTATACATAGCCTCCCATGTAGAGGTTCCTCCCTCTCTGTTGCATGTAGTATCCGTAAACAGAGGAGTCATTTTTGACTTCTTATAAGCGACTACCTTGCCTTTCTTCACCATTGTTCTCAATTCTTCGCTCTGCGGATTTTTCCTGAAAGTGAAGAACAAAAACTATCAGATACACAAAGATGAATGTAAAATGAAATAATGCAGATAACTTGTAAAGGTGATAAAAGGAGTTTTATTTGAATGCACATAAGAAGATATCATATCACGTTAAATGGCTTTTCACGCATAAATGTAGTTATTTCTTATTAAATTCCCACTAATGATTCGTTATCCCTTAACTTTAATGCTCATAAGTGTTTGCATCGTAAAACGGGAAGAAAGCTTATAGGGTGACAAGCATTTGAACTGCAATGATAATGATTGTGCGATTTTCGAATCAATATCGTAGATCGCAATATTGCAATATGTCTTTTTGCATTTCTTACCTCCTGCTGTGTTTCTATGAGATATGAGATATGATCCACTCGTTAGTTGTTTTCAAAACGTAGCTAATTTCCAAGTTTATCCTATGTAAAAGACCCTTTTTACTGATTGGCGGACCTAAAACATTTTCTTATGATTTTTTAAGGAGTGGGTCCAGGTCTTGATCTCATATCACAATATCGGCTAGTGGTAAGTACAAGGTGTTCGTTTAAACGCCTGAAATGTGATGCGATAAGAGTTGTAAATGCCATCACATGTTTGGCATCTCGCATGTTTCGCAATGAACTTTTTAAAGCGGGCCCTTTATGAATGGTATTATGCAATGCAAGAGAAAAGCTTAAGGACTTAGTTCATGTCAAATTTTATGATAGTTTCGCATAGAGTCCTTACTTAATCACTTTTCTCGATTTTGGAGGGTTAGAAAGGTCTTTTGGTGGGTTTAAATCATGCTATATGTGTGAAGGTAAGTTTCTAGTAGTTTTTTCTAAAAAGAGGGTTTTGATTGTTATCTTTGCTTTATTCCAAAAAATAAAAGAAATGCCTAAATGCTAAGTTTTGTTTTTTGGACATATTTTTTGAAGGGTCCCCATTTATTAATGTAATATTAAATACTATCATTAATAAATGGGGGGTTGTTGAATACCACAACAATTGGAAATTCACTTGGAAGAACCAATTATCTCTGAGAGTTTTTTGAAATTTCTATAACTTCCAAAATAAAGATAGTTTTGAAAATAAGATTGTTACATGGAATATAAGATAAAAAATATTGCTCCTTATTAATAAAACAACATCTACTTAACTACCGTTCTTTTGATTATTCTTTTCTCATAAAAAGTCCCTTTGTCTACATCAATATTTACTTGGTCTTTAAAGATAAAAGCAAGAAGTCTCTCCCCCAGATCAGTTTTTGGTATACTCAGTTGTCGTAGGTAGAGCCTCTGCTGCCAGCAGGCGTTCATAGCCTCAACAGGGTTATCTTTTAACTAGCAATGATCCAGTATCCCACTTAAATCAGAATGTAATTTTAAAGGTAAGCTCTTAATTGTACTTATTGCTTTCTTTCTTTTCTAAAGTAACTCATTGTTGTTTCAGCTCTTCATCTTTTGTTTCTTAAAGGACAATGTCTTGATTTGGTGACCAATATTGACAATTTCATTCACTTGATTTGTAACTTAACTGAACAAGTTGGCTTGTGATGGGACCCCTTGTCTTTTGATTAATATAATCTTAAGTCATTACCCTATTTTGATATGCAGTATTGGTAATGTCAGTTGGTTATAATCTTATGGTCATGGTAATCCGACTCTTGATGAGACCTCTTATTCTTTAAGTTTAAGTATATTTTATAATTACACTGTAAAAATGAAAGCTGATTAAGTGGGGAGGATCATTGGTTCCCTAAGAGCTCCTGGACGACAATTGTAGATTTTTGAAGATGCCTTTCTAGAGAGGGACTTTGCTTTGTTATAGATACTTTTCTGGACTGATGTAAAGGAGAAGTTTCTTTCTTAAAGCTAAGTTTCATCAAAATCAGATAATTAATGCAAAAAACAAGAAATTTAAGAGCAATCAAACTTAACCATATATTTCACATGTGAATATTACTTTCATAACAATCTTTACTTATACAAGAGAAAAGTCAAAATTAAAAAGAGACTATCCTTTGTAAAACCAAAAGTAAATGCTTTTGAATTGGTATTATTATTTTTAAAGGAAATTTTATCTAAAGGTAATAATATACAGTGGACAGAAGAGATCATCTTCTATGGAAAGTATTTCTTTAGATATTTTCCATTAACAGGTAGAGATTCTTTCTTACTTGATAAATATTGTAGTAGAAAAGTTGATGGGCCTAATTGTTCCATAATCTGAAATGGGCCAAGCCATATTTGTTGGAACTTGGTATGCTTACCTTTATCTTCATGGGCTTTGTCCCATTGTAATACTAGGTCTCCAAGTTGCCCTGGCTTTTTCCTTTGACTAATTGCAATGTGCTTAAAGCTTAAGAATTTGTAATTGTCTAACTTGCATAGATCAGGAAGGAGTTTCTTCAATGAATTGAACTAAGGCTAAGGAGGGAATATCTATGTTTGTTGGTAAGACTGTTTCTTTCCTATATATCAAATTAAAAGGAGAAGTGCCAATGGAGGCTTTCTGAGTTATTCGATCTGCCCACAGACCAAACACTAAATACTTATGCCAGTTCTTTTGCCCTTGGTCAACAGTTCGTTTAATAATATTGAAGATATTTTTATTTGTAGATTCGGCTAATCCATTTCCTTGTGGATAGTAATTGGCCGAATACTTAAGCTTAAAACCTCTTTTAAGAGCCAATTCTATCATAGCATTGCCTGAAAAATAAGATGCATTATCAAACATCAAAGCAGATGGTAAGCCAAACCTGGTGATGATAAATTGATCTATAAATTCAATAATATTTTCTGAATTGTCTACCTTGAGTGGAATTGCTTCTACCCATTTGGTGAAACAATCAGTGGCTGTAAGGATGTATCTATGCTGCTTAGAAGAATGAGGAACGATCTCATCTATTACATCCAATCCCCATTGTTCAAATCATTGGTTAATGTTGACAGGTTGTAATGGTAGTGCGGGTTTTCTCTATCTTACAGCAACTGTTTGACAAATATTGCATCTCCTTACATAATTGTGTGCGTCTTTGAACAATATTGGCCAGTAATATCCGACATGCATGATTTTATATGTTGTAGTATCACCTCCAAATTGACCACTAGCTAATTTATCGTGAAGTTCCTACAACACCTTCTCTGCCTCAGATTTTTCAAGACATCTAAGTAAAACAGAATCATAATTTATTCTGAAAAGCACATCATCGACAATTTGATATTGCTTAGCTTTTAATCTCAAGGCTCTTTTCTTTGTGTAATTTAATTGGGTTGGTGCATGTCTGTTTTTTAAGTAAAATATGATATCAGCATACCTTGATTATGTGTCGTTGAGGCTTACCTCACATATTTGTACATCGTCACCTGCATGTTGTAATTCTGATAGATTCGATGCGCCTGCCAACGTCTTGAAAAACCTTGACCTTTAACAATTTTAGATGGTTTAATTTCTATGTCATATTCTTGCAGGGCTGTCACCCAATTTGCTCTCTTTTCTCCTACGTCCCTTTGTATTAAAAGATTTCTCACTGCTGAGAATGGTACTATGACTTTAGTGTGGGTTTTGAGGAGAAAAGGTCTGAAGTGTTTTATAGATTTGAAAACAACAAAAGCTTGTTTTTCAACATCTGAGTAATTTAATTCAGCTCCTTGCAAATTGGAGCTAAAGAAAGAGATTGGGGCTTCAGATTTATCCTAATTCACTTGTGTCAATATGGCTGCATATGATTTCTCGGAAGCGAAAGTATATAGAATGAAATGATTGGAAAATTGGGGGTTGCTAAAGATGGGGCGCTTATAATTGCTTGTTTTATCAAGCTAAAAACTTCATGGTCCGAATGTCCCCATTTAAATAGATAATTTTTCTTTATCATGGATTGAAGCGATAAAATAATCCTCGAGAACTCATGGACAAATCTTTTAACAAAATTTATTTGACCTAGGAAAGATTGCATTGATTTTTGGTTATGGGGTAAAGGTATTTCAGAGATTTCTCTAATTCTGTCAGGGTCGATATGAATTCCTGTTTTGGAAACAATGAATCCAAGGAGATTTCCTTCACTTAACGCGAAAAAAGACTTCTTGGGGTTCAGAGAAATTCCATACCTTTGGCAATGTTCAAAGATTTGTTTTAAATCTCTTAGATGATTACTACATTTTTTGGAGTATACTGTTATATCATCCAAGTAGATCACTACTGATTTGTTTACTAAACCCTTGAAGGCTATATCCATAGCTCTTTGGAAAGTGGCACCGACATTGATTAGTCCAAATGGCATCTTCTGATAAGCATAAGTGCCCCACTTTGTCCTGCGTGTAGCTTTCAGCTGGTCATATGGGTATACCAAGATTTGATTATAACCTGAGAATCCATCCAAGAAAGACATTAACTCTAAGCCTGCTACTGATTGCAAAATCTGTTCCATAGGGGGTAATGGGAAATTTTCCTTTTGGCAAGCTTTATTGAGGTTGTGGAAATCTATACATATCCAAATATCTCTGTTCTTTTTCCTGACTGGGACAAGATTGGAAACCCACCGTGAGTGTCTGACAAGGAAAATAATTTTGGCTTTCAACAGTTTATTCAACTCAGATTTAATTTGGCTTTCTAAATTAGGATGGATCTTTCTCAATTTCTGTTGAATAGGTCTTTCGTCAAATATCATGGGAATAATATGTTGAATAATAGAGGTGTTGTATGTCTTGAGATCTTCATAGTTCCATGCGAAGACATTCTTGTATCTTTTCAACAAACCTATAAAAGTTGTTTTTTCATCTAATGAAAGACTGAGACCTAAGTTAATATTTTGAGGTTTTAAATCAGTCCCAAGATTGATCAATTCAAACCTCAGAGTTGAACTCTGAAGTTTTGAATTGGTGGGTCATTTAAATCTGTCTTTAAGGTCATATAAATCTTCCAACTTAACTACAGATTTTGGTATAGCATTAATGACTGTTTCTTGTTTAAGTTGGTTATCATGCTGGTCCTCATCAACTATCTGGTCATCGTAAGATCCTTCTGAGGTCAGAAAGCTTATGATATCCAGATTGTTATTAAAGACTCTCTAGTTTGTGATATTTTCAAGAATAGAAGGCCTAAAAATTATTTCAATGGAAAATCGATCTGGGCTGTAATCTTCTAGTGGGTTAAGCTTGGAAGCGACATTGGCTAGAAGATCAGCACTAGCATTCTGGAGTCTTGGAATAGGGGAAATATTAAACACTGTAAAGTGGAGAGTCAGGTCTTGGACTAATGACTGATAATGTCTCAAATGTCCTGACAAACAGTGTATATTATTTCTCACTTGTTTTATGACAATCTCTGAATATCCAAATACTTGAAGGTATTTAACATTAAGGCAAACTTCCTTATACAAACCTTGAACTAGTGCCTCATATTCAACGGTGTTGTTTGTGCAATCGAATTCAAGTCTACATGCTAGCATAGTTTTTCCCCCTCTGGGCTGACTAAGATGCAACCCGCTTCTGCTCCATCATTGGATTTAGATCCATCAAAAAATAATTTCCAAAATAAAGATTTAACTACAGGTTTATCTACAAAATTTACACATTTAGAAGTGTCTGTTTGAGAAAAAATTTCAACTTGAGAGACAACAGAGTTTTCTAAGAAAGGAGAAGTATGAGCATTGAAATTTCCTAGAAATTGTTCTGCAGAATAATTTCCGATGATATTGTTGCTATACGCGACTGGTTCGTTTTTTCCTTCTAATTCTATCACTATGAACTTTTGATGTTTCTTGCGATCAACCCTTATTTGATTTGGTTTGCCGTTATTGGGAAGCCATAGGTGAGACCAGTCAGTTGCGAAATAACCATGAAGTTTTTCTGACCAGTCTCTACTAAAGATTAAGCCATAGAATTCAGGAATGTCAGCTACAAGTATGTCAATGACTTGGAAAACTTTATGGTTTGATGAAATTTTGATGGTTACTTGATTAAGTTCTCCAACAACTTCGACTTGAGATCGATCTAACTGAACTATTCGTACAATATATTTTTGAGGCTGAACATTCAACTTTGCACAAACCGTTCTGGGTAAGATGTTAGATGAAGCTCCAGAATCAATTAAACATTTGTGTAAGCTTTTGTTAAAGACTTCAAAAGTAAGGAGAAATGGCAGAGTGTGGGATTTTGATCTTCCCCCAATTAAAGTTGTATTAGTTGGATCAATTTTATTCAAAGAAGCGCCAGGGGGTCTTCCCATTTCTTGGGTAGCTTGTGAGATCACGATGGCAGGAAGTGGCACAGTAGGTACTGCTTTAAGTTCTTTGAGGAGTAACTTATGTTGATTTTTCAATTTACTAGGCTCATGAAATGTGATGTTTTCCCTAGTCTTCTTCATATCATCAATAATATTATATTCCATTTCATCAGAAACTATCAAAGTTTTAGATGAGGGGGAAGGATCCAATTGAGTAGGTGTAGTTTGAGTGGATTCTGTCACAAATTTCTTACTTGTTGCTTTATCCCTATAGGTTGGCATTGAAGCCTTCTGTTTTGGATTTGTTTGTGACAATTCAACATGAATTTTATTTCGGGTAGCGACAGGTAATGCTTTTTGAGTTTCTTCATTGGGAAGTATAAAATCCCACATCCCTTGTAACTCTGCTACTTCCTCATCGTCTGTTCATTCTTCGTTTGTTGAAACTTCATCCTCCTCTCCATCTAATTCAGCATTTGATATGACATTTGGGGGTTTAGGATCAGCAGGGGAATTCCTTTTAAATGGTCAAAAAGGTTTCTTAGAGGAAGTCTCTGCTGCCTGTTTTTTGATATTAACCATTTCGTTAGACATGGTCTTGAGGACTTTCTGTAACCCTTCAAGATCAAAAGGATCTTTTGGTGGTTTCTTCTTAGAGTCATCTCTGAAGGTTACTTTCTTAGATCTCTGTTCTTCTAATGCATTTTTCTTTTCCACAGCTAGAATGTGTTTTTCCATAGCTATTGCCTCTTTCATATTTTCTGCCAAAGTTGGTTTGGCAGCTTTACCAATGAAGATAGTTGTGTTTGATGGCAGAGCAGAGATGTACCATTCATTTTGGACCTCATCTCTAGGCTTAGATTCCATTGGTATCTTATTCAATAATTTATTGAAGCGAGAGTTGAAGTCCTTAATGGGTTCCTTCCGTTCATCTTTCAAATTAGAGAGATCATTGATTAGGGTAGTCATAGATCTATCATCTCCAGATTTAGTTAAAAAATGCTCTTGAAAAGCATCCCAACTGTTAATAGAACCTGATGGTAACAGAAAGTACCATGATCTTGTTGCTTCCTGTAAAGTATATGGAAATAATCTTACAATTGCATCTTCTTCCCCTACTTCATTCAAGTTAATGGACAACATAAAATTATTTATATGTTCCTCATCTAATAGGCCATTATCAAGATTGAAATTGGGAAAACATTTCTCTGGATGTGCTGGTAACTGATGTAAAAGTCCAACCATCCTAACAGCCCCGTGATTTTTCCATGGCCTTGGAGGATTCTGTGCCATTGCTGGTATGTGGGTAGGGGAAGGTGTAGCAGTAGTGTTTGAAGGTGATTGGGTAGAGGAAGATGTAGCTCTTGTACCTGTGTGAATCACGATCTAGAGTGGTGAGGTGGATGATTGATCTTGTGAGGGTATAGATGGAATGAATGAAGATGATGATAGAACCTCACTATGAGATTCAGATGGTGTTTTCTTAGCTTTCTTTCGGCTTGGCAGAGGAAATTTGAACAAAGGAATTCCAAACTTTTCGCTCTGTGCTCTAGTTAACCGTTGAGATGGAGTGAACTGAGAGGTAACACTATCCTGGGATAACTCAGATTCTTCTTGAGATAGTGAAATCCCCTGTAATTTATGAATCAAAGCTTGAACTTCAAGGGCTTCGGTAAAAGAAGAATGATCTAGCTGGTTTGGGATTTCAGCAACGGGTTGTATAATATTTTGTGCAACTTCTTGCTTAGGATCAGGGGATTTGGAAGACTATTGAAAAGTTGAAGGTGAGGGTGAGGGAGTGTTACTCTTAGAATGAACTGTTAATTTAGATTTACCTTCCATTCACAGTCAGGCCCTCCTTCTAGTGCAAAAATGTTGAAGCTTCAAAAATCGTTGCCTCAACATGGGGGAAAACCACCCGGTCCGGACCTTGGTTGGTAGCTCCTTTTCCGTGTGGAGTAGTGGCACCGACTAGAGATAATGGGACCAGTTTCCCAATATATTAAATTCTTGTGTTAATGGGGTGATATGTGAGGTTTTAAAGTAATGCCTAAGCTAAAAGTAATCTAATCTAAACTAACAATCACATGCATTTCATCCTAATTTAAGCACTATCTAACTATAAATATACCCAGGATTTGAATCGATATATGCGATCTACAATAATATCTGAAGGCAATTGGTAATAAAGATCATTCAATTGCGATGAGAAGTGAATCCGTTTTAACAATAATATTTTCATATAAAAAGTTAGCCGAAATGATTGTGTAAGACATATCGCATAAAGAATTATTCATATATTCAACATAAAATAAAGATCATCATACAGAGGTGCAATAATGGTAATCAAGATTCAGACTTTCATACATAAACAATTCGAGAAGAAATCATTGCTTAATAAATAAGTAAAAAGGATTACGAGATAAAAGTACCATTTATAATATGTCATACTCATGTGTTTCAGCAATATTGATCTATCTTCAGCCCATCCAACACCATCTAAGAGTACAAAAGTGCAATTTCAGTAGAAGATGTTAAATCAAATAGAAAATAAATACTGTTCCATTAATTTCACTAGAACTTCCTCAAAGGGACAAAAGTGCATGTTTCAAAGACTTTTTTTGATAAAATTCTGGACCCCTCTCTAAATGCATCAGAGGGGTTTAAATACTAAAACTATAAAACTAAAAATAGATTATTACAAAAATAGTTGAGGAGATTTAAATGACCTGCCTCAATTTGTGCAAAAATAAAATCAAAATAGAAATAAACAAGGTGACTAACTATCTTGCATTTGATCCTTTAGATCGCAAATATCTATCATGGGCTTGAGCTGTGTTGGTTGGCCGACTTCTACTTTCAACTGTCTGGGGAATATGACATTGATCAGTGTTGGCATCATTTTCTCTGTAGAAGTGGTTAGGCATCGCAGGATCATCCATTGGCTGTGAGGCTTTACCAAATGTTGCCAATATGCCTCCCAATTTAACTTGTTCGTTTGCCTTATCACTTCTGCTTTTTCTTCCGCTACCTGTTTCCATTGTTGTTCAAGTTGTTTCGAATTAGGAAGGAAACCCGGAATGGATTCTGCCACAAGGTTGGCACTATGTAAATTTTCATTAATGTTTTCTATGACAATGTCTGTTGCCACCGCCGCGTCTGTTGTTGCCTTTTTTTATTCTTTAAGCCGAGAATCCCAGTTCGCAAATAGGATTTCCTTATGCAATTCTTCTAGCTTGGGTAGGTCAGCCTTTCTCCCATCTTCTGTATTCTTCTAGGCGATAAAATCATAGACCTTTTTAAATATCTCATCGTATTCAAGTCTCATTTCCATAGCTTGACTTGTTAGTTTATCGCTTGTTTCATAATAAGATTTCCACTATGAAATCTTTTGGCAGAATAATTCTTTCAGGTCCATCAGCTATGAGTTAAGACCAAGTGCTTCGGTAACAAACTAATCAATTTTTGGATCGTCTTTGTGTAGATCAATTATTTCATGCATCTGTGCTTCCTTCTCAGCTAAGCTGGTTCGATGTTCTATTTGCATCTGTTCAAATACCTATTGAAGCTTGGCCAACTGTATCTCTGCCTGTTGGTCAGATTTTACTTGTTGTAATTGTTGCTCAAGCGATGCTATTTTATCCTCCTTTTCTCTAAGCAACATTTGTATTTATGTTGCTTTGTCCATGGTCGTTGTTGCATAAGAACCTACAAACTACGAGAGTCTAGTAAGGTTGGCGAATGGGTTAGCGGGTGAATCTTTCCATAGAACATCCATTGGTTCGTTTTCAGGGGTAGTAGCAACTATAGAGTCCAATTTCCTTTTATTTCTTTGTCTTTTAACCACACCTTATGTTTTGGGCTATAGAACACATCTAGAGGGGGAATTTCTTCAATTCTCAAAATTATTTCGGAAGTGGGGGTGGCAGGGATGTGCTCTACCTCTTGTGTATTTGCAGTCTCTTCCACTGTAATTTCTAGATTTGTTTTCTATTGTGGAGTTTGCAACTCTGGCACATGTTCCTCTGTGTTGAGACTCTTATTAAAATTATCCCACTCTTCCTCTAGATTGATTACCAAGGGTTTTATTGGATGTGCGGAGGTAGTAGGGATTTCAGTCTGTTTGCTAGCTAAAGCTTCTTCAGCTATCTTCTATGTAGATTGGTTGTATCCTTTATTGACTCCATGCTTCTGGTTTTCCCATTTTGCGATGACTATTGCTATTCCCTGGTAGATTTCTCTTGAGATTCTGCTCCAGAATCGGTCTTAGAATTTTCTTTGGAGTCACCTTCTATAGTCACACTGGGAGTAGGCTCCCTTATTGGTTCAACCAATAATTGGTCCAATGGGAACTTTGCTAACCTCCTTTCTCTGTAACTGTAAAAAAATTCTAGATCTTCACGGTCAAAAAGTAATTGTGCCATATGCTTCACCTTTGTGAAGATGTTTTTATGGAAAAAGATATCATCAAAGGCATCGGCCTCATTGTTGAATACTTTTATTTTCACTAGAGTGGTGAAATTTTTGACAATGCCAAACGGGTCGTATTGCCTTCCAGGGAATTTAGGTAATCGCAGAGATAGCATGTTCTCTGCTTCTTTGAATGCATGCCCTAGGTCATGTAATGCAAATGCTCCACACTGTACAGGGAATGTAGGCCAGATGACCTTCTTTGAATCCTTCAATGTCTTGCTCATTCCTCCCTCACTAGCTGTTTGATAGGCTATTTCTCTAGCCATCAATTTATCTGGATCATAGTATGGGAGGACATGGGGGAAGGTGATGCTGCCAAAAACCTTGATATATGTAAATGTTTCCTCCCCGAACCATCTGGCCACTGAGAGGATGTCAACTTCATCTTCTTGGGAAAACCTGGGGGCATCTCGATTATAAAGCCGCTTGTGAATAGAGAGCATAACTCCATGACAAATCTTGAAAAAATGTGGTTGAAAATTGGATTCCCACATGTCCTTGTGGTATATGTGAATGGGAAGTGGATTTCAAACAGTCCATTTCCATCCCATGATAGGGAATTTCGAACTAAAACAAATTGTGTCCATGACATAGGTGCTCATAAAGAATGGAGGGTAAACCCTCGAAGCAACACTTATTTTCCTTCTATACTCAATAATTTTTTTTGCTAAATTGTCAGACAGAATTTGTGTCCAATTCATTACAGTTGCGTTAACAGTTGCATCTATTAATGACAACCATTCTGGGGAGAACTTAGTACTAACGGGTCTGCCAGATAGTCTACATAACATAGCCGCTACAAAACTATGAGGGGGACAAATAGACGAAGTAGTGTATATACTGTTTTTATCTTTTTTTATTTTTTCCTCATTATTGGACCAGGTCTGGGTGCAGTATGCTGGGTCATTGTTCTCTTTGGCAAACTTCTCCACGAACTGCCTGTTGTAGATGACCTGTGGCTCTGGTAGGTGGTACATAAGCCATAGGTTGTCTGTGGTAAAAGATCCCATAACCCCTTGGCTTCTTGTCCTGAATTCTCTGTCTAAGATGTCGGCTTCATCAATAAACCATTTAACCATGTCGGTATAAGGGATTATCTTTGGGCACGACTATGCAATGAAAAAATGATCATGTCGTCTCTAGCATGGAAGCGTCTGAGGAATCACGTCCGTCAACTGTAGATTTTGTTTCCATAATTCTCGGTTGCTCCTCCTCTAGTATTTTATACATAGTCTCCCATGTAGAGGTTCATCCCTCTCTATTGCATGTAGTATCCATAAACAGAGGAGTCATTTCTGACTTCTCAAAAGCGACTGCCTTACCTTTCTTCACCATTGTTCTCAACGCTTCGCTCTGCAGATTTTTCCTGAAAGTGAAGAACAATAGCTATCGGATACACAAAGATGAACGTAAAACAAAATAATGTAGATAGCTTGTAAATGTGATAAAAGGAGTTTTATTTGAATGCACGTAAGAAGATATCATATCACGCTAAAAGGCTTTTCACACATAAATTTTGTTATTTCTTATTAAATTCCCACTAATGATTCGTTATCCCTTAACTTTAATGCTCATAAGTGTTTGCATCGTAAAACGGGAAGAAAGCTTCTAGGGTGACGAGCCTTTGAATTGCAATGATAGCGATTGTGCGATTTGCGAAGCAATATCGTAGATCGCAATATCGCAATATGCCTTTCTTCCTTTCTTACCTCCCACTGTGTTTCTATGAGATGCAAGATGCGAGCCACTCGTTAGTTGTTTTCAAAACATAGCTAATTTCCAGGTTTATCCTATGTAAAAGACCCTTTTTACTGAGCGGCGGACCTAAAACATTTGCTTATGATTTTTTAAGGAGTGGGTCCAGGTCTTGATTGCATATCGCAATATTGGTTGGTGGTAAGTACAAGGTGTTCGTTTAAACACCCGAAATGCGATGCAATAAGAGTTGTGAATGTCATCGCAGTTTCACATCTCGCATGTTTCGCAATGAACTTTTTAAAACGGGCCCTTTATGAATGGTGTTATGCAATGCGAGAAAAAAACTTAAGGACTTAGTTCATGTTGGATTTTATGATAGTTTAGCATAGAGTCCTTACTTAATCACTTTTCTCGGTTTTGGAGGGTTAGAAAGGTCTTTTGGTTGGTTTAAATCATGTTATATGTGTGAAGGTAAGTTTCTAGTAGTTCTTTCTAGAAAGAGGGTTTTGATTGTTATCTTTGCTTTATTCCAAAAAATAAAAGAAATGACTAAATGCTAAGTTTTGTTTTTCGGAAAGATTTTTTGAAGGGTCCCCATTTATTAACGTAATATTAACTACTATTATTAATAAATGGGGGGTTGTTGAATACCACAACAAGTTTTCAAGCATCTTGGTATGGTTATGCACTAAATGTATCTTCTTCTTCTAATTCTCATTAGTGGCTCATTGATTCTAAAGCTTCTTATCACATGGTCAAAAACAAAGCCATGTTTTCTTCTTTAAATTATTGTAACACCAACAACATATATGTTGGTGATGATAGATCTCTTAGTGTTGTAGGGACTGAAACTATTCATCTAGACAATGGTCAATTTAATGATGTATTAAGTGTTCCAACCTTATCCTACAATCTTCTATCTGTATATTATATAACTCATTTAGGTGAAGGTAGAATCGTTGAATTTTCACCTCACGATGTTGTAATTAAGGACCTAAAAGATCCTACACAGATTTTAGCTACTGACATTGCTAATGATTCTACAAGGTTGTATAAGTTTTGTTATCACTCAGATTTTCCTTGAAGTTGTTGGAAAGAGGAAAGGGGTCTGAGGTAACCACAAACCAACTTTTAGATACATAATCTAGCCAATCTATATCCAGAGAGGGCTCTCTCTTTAAGTTTTAGCTTTGTTTTGAAAGATATTAGGCTAGTTATAAAGTTTACGTTTTTTGGTTGAGTTTGGGTGGTGAGATTCAGTAGCAGAGGGGTAGGACTGACTAGTTTAGGCCATTGGGCTAATGGAGTCAAAGAATATGGCTTAACTGGATTTGGTTTCTTAACAAAATATGGTTTCACAGGGCAAGATGGTCAAATAGGGAACGAATTACAACTTGGAATCGATGGAATGGGCTCAAAATGGTTGAAGGGAAATTAAGAATCCTTCAACCTATTTGAAAAAGGGAACTTGAATGATTAATAATAAAGAGCAGTTAAGTATTCTTTAATAAATAATCAAAATGAATGAACTAGAAAACAGGAGCAATTAAGATTTCACTGTTTATCCTAATTCAGAAGAAAACATAGAGAATAATAATGATTGAAAACAGAGTGCAATCAAGCATATTCTGAATTACTCTTTTTCGTTTATCATTCAGATATGAAACATAGATGATATAAGAAACAAGGAAAACTTTAAAACACAAGGTATAGAGGACTTATTGATCCGGTGTTTGATTCAAGAAATCTGTGGAAAGTCCTTTGCATCAATTCTTTATCCAGCAAGCCATACAAAAGTTGGTCCAACAACACTTTATTCCAAATAATCAATATTACAACAATGTCTAAGAATCCACCCTCAATACTCCAATTGAAGAAGTATTTATACAAAAAATATCTCATAACAGAGAGATATATTTTAGGATGACTATGAATAAGTTACAAGAAAATAGAGACAACTAGTCTCGAAGATAGGAGAAAAGGTAAACTGATGTTGTTGTGTTCCTATTCTCTCTAAGTGTGCTGGAAGCAGGCCCTATGATTTGGCTTGTTGTTGTCTTTCTTAGTAACTTTGTGCTGGCTGCCCTGTTTTGACTGATACTCTTTACCTGTTCTGATACACTTCGACCTGTTTGATCTCTGTTCATCTTTGTTCATTACTTACTATAGTAAATAACCAAAATTTACATTTTACCAAGGATAAATTTACAAAATTTCCAACATGTCTTCCCACCATTTTGGCTCTGGCAATCTGTGTTTCTGAAGTTTCCTCAGGGTCTCATCAGTTTCTGTATATCTGAAAAAGGTAGGCTGGATTGGGAACAAGTGCTTTATCTCATGCTCAACATAGAACAAGTTCTCCAGACTGTCATAGAGAACTCTACATGTAGGTAATGCTTTTGTTGCTGCTGCACTTGTTGATGAACCTACTTGGTTGCCTGCATACTGATCCAATTTCTCCACATAATCTTTATGAGTCATTAGTTTATCATTAATAACTAGAAGACTTGGCAAATATTTACTCTGCAAAACATTAAATCTCTTCATGAAGGCATTGATTTCTTCATGCATGTCATGGCACCTTCTCTCTAAGTTCTGCATCAGAGTTCTTTTAGTAAAAACCCTTTTAATCTCCAAAATTGTCCCTATTCTATCTTGAATTCCCAGCTCTTCAAGCTGGTACTTATTCCTGGTATTTAAAAATTGTATGAGATTATTGGCTTCTTCAGGCATATTTCCTAGTTTTTGCCTTTGTCTCATGAATTTCTTCCTGAGCTAGTTTCACTAAATCAATTTGTTCAAAAATTATTTGAATTGATGGCCAAGAATCAGTTATGGATCGAGTGATGTTGGCCCAAAGAATTTTCTTAATTTCTGCTAGGGCTTGTCAAAAGTAAGATCCTTTTCCAATGATTTCACTTTATTTTCTAATCCTTTAATCTCTCTTGTCTTTTATGCAACATTTATTTTTGAGAGATCATAGCTTCGTTCTATTTTGGCATATTGCTCTTTTACCTTATTTAGTTCTGAAACTTGTAGTTTCAGGTCCTCCATTGATTTGATTAGCTCCTCTGTGCTCAAATTAGCAACGTTGCCCTATTCTACTCCTGCTGTTGTTGTACCTGTAACTGCATCTGTTGTGACTGCTGGAATATTTGGTGCTAGGGTTGCTCCAAGAGTTGATGAGACTACTATTGATACTACCGATATCTCATTGGGAGGCTAGGAGGTCGACTCTCCTTGCTTGTCCTTCAATGATTTTTCAAGTGCTTGTTCAGTATCATTCAGTATTTCATTAATTTTTAAGAGCAAATCCATCATTTCTTCTTTAGATTTTTGCTTTATAACCTCATCAGTTTGTGGATGTCTTGAAGGTGGCAGTTTTAGTTGTTTTCCTAGGGCAACAATATCTTCATATTTCTTTTTGATTAGTTCTTCTACACCTTTCACATCTTTGGGATTATGTCCCAATCCAATAATTATTTCTTCCAAAGACTTTATTCTGTTATCTTTGGCCTAAGAGGAGGCCTTTTCCAAGTGTAGTTGAGCAGTAGTGTTATCTAAAGAATTTTGCAACCTTTGGGCCATCATTGCCTTGCCAGTCAAGGTTGAGTAAATCATTTCTCCCGTTTGCTTATGCAACTCAATTTGATCCAAAGGATGAATATCCTTTGCCATGACTTCAAAATTTGTTCTGAGGTAATCTGCTATTGATTTAGGCTACTGCACCTTTGGCTTGAAATAGCTCATTATCATCTTTCCTTCTTTGATGTCATAAGCTGACATCAATCTTTGTTGATTTGTCTGAGACATTTTTAAATATTGGTTATAAACCTGAAGTCTCAATGGATCATTCCTGGCCTTTATTTTTGTAAATTGTTTCTTAATATCTGAAGCATCAGTCCCTGGTGGCTTGAAAGAAGATATTTCTGCACTTCGCTGCCTTTCAAGCTCTTATCTCTATGAGCTAGTGGATGTTCCTCCTGTTGGGAAATTTTGTTGGCTTTCCACACTTTCTTCTCTCTGTCTATCTGTATTTTCTTCAGCAAATTCCTCCTCTGATAGGGGATTTAGTCTTTGTCTTTTTATTCCAGGTTGTCCTGAAGGTTCACTGGTAGGGGTAGTTGTTTCCCTGTCCCTTTTTTTGTTTCTTTCCTCATTTAGAGGAGTTTGCAGAACTGGAGGCTCTCCCATATTGATTTGAGTGGAAGAAGTATGAATTTAAGCCTGTTCTTTGGAAGTTTCAGGCTGCTTGGACATTGTAGGTTGTTCAATGTTTTGAAAATTGGTCTCTAATTCCTTGCCCTTTAATGTTCCTGTGGCTGGTGTGCTTGTGTCCTGTGAAGGTTGTTGAGAGGTTCCAGCACTAGAGGCACCAACTCCTGATTTTTGAGATAACTTAAATGGTACCTGCCCAAAAGAATCCACGTTAAGTGTTTTCTCAAGATTTCTCATAACCTTCTCAAAATTGACATGTTCACTATCATTTTCTACTAGGGTCCCCTCCCTCCATTCATCCATATTTGCATATTGTTCAATTTCAAGAATCCTATGGTGAATATATGGGGGACAACCTATTCTTCATTCTTCTATAACATATAAAGTTGTTAGGGTCATATGGTTTCCACCCAAAACTCTTTTGTAATTTAAGATGGTCTTCTAAAATTATTTCTGCTTCTTTCCAAGCTTCCCTAGTGTTGCAGACAAAAGGGTCTAGCTGTTTCTTGATTCTAAGCTGAGCTTTCTTCTTGGCATTACAAAAATGGATTAGGTCTGCATTTATCATTTGCTTGAAATATTCCAATGCAAAAAGTCTCATTGGAACATAATTTGGTAGCTTAAAAGGGCATAGTTCACATCCATAAATCCTGATTTCTGTATGATTCTTATATAGGTACCAGTCACCTATCCTGTACTGCTTGGAGAGCTGGAGGATTTTCTTCATATAACCATTGATCCTAAGAGAGGAAACTCCTGTCAATAAAGTGGTTGTTGGATGGACAAATAGGTCAATGAACTCATTGTAGGTGTAAGGGGACTCAATGGTATTATAGAAGATGGGACTCCAAAAGATGACAGACCTTGGATTGCCTCTGGTGTCAAGTTTCTTGACATGGAAAGGAAAGTTGTCTGACTGATAATACAACATAAGATGATAGATGAAAGTAGTGTATTTGAAGACTCCTTCATTGTCCAGTCTTAGGAATTGGTCATGAATTTTGTTGGCAATATAGGAGGCATAATCATATTTGACAGCAGGGGGCTGTCCAAGAGTAAAAATTGACAACAAAACTAAGGTTACATCATTAACATACTCTCCGGAGTTGAATCCCATGATTGAGGCCATCATATCAACAATGAGTTTTCCTGTATCTGTAAAGAAAGTCTGCAGATAAGGAGGTGGACCTTTAGGTTGATGTTTGGGGTCCATGAACATCTGACAAATGCGATTCAGTTCTGATTGAGACAATTGGAAAGATTTTTCAAGTAAGTATCCCATAGAAATGGGAGTGAGAGCTTGACTGGAGTGGAATTGCAACATTTCATTAATGGATTGAGCAGTTATGGGAAAAAGGACTGCTTGACTTGGGGACATGACTGCTCTTTGGTTAGGGTCATAATTGGCACAGTAGTGATGAATTATATCTGGGAAAACATGGACTAAAGGGAGGAAGTACATGGGAAGGTTGGATTCCCACAGTCCTAAGATGTCAGAGCCATTCAGATAACTATCTCTGGCCTGGCAAAAGATCTTAAGGTGGTTTTCATTACCGGATAAGTCTTTTATCTAAAAATATTTATCGGCGAGAGGCAGATAATATAAATCTTTGTGAGGAGCGTTCATGGGTACGAAATTTAGATCTTTAGGGGTTCCATCTCTGGTTCTTGTGGATTTAGAAAGGAATTTGGGTTTTCTAGAAAAATAGCGAAAACAGCAGGTTTGGGAACCTATATAATGAAACAAAGACTGAATTTATAGTGAAATTGGTCTTTCTCGATGGAATATTCAGTGTGAAACCAAAACTTATAGGGTTTCGGTGGAAATGGATAAATACCTGTATTAGGGAAGTGAACAGTGCAATGGCAGGATGGATAACAGGTTTCGGATAGCGTTGCTGCAAATTTTCTGACTAGGTGGCGATTGAAAAGCTTCAGCGGTTGACTTGGACGTTGTTTTTCATGGGAATAGAGTTTGTCGTATGAAACAATGAAAACGAAATTTCATCAATTTTGTTAACAAAATCAAGGTTGGCTTATTGTTATTCGGGGGATGACGTCAACACGACATGACACTTTGTTGTATGTGGAGGGTGGTAAGTGGTAAGTGATTGCACTGCTTTTGGGATTGGGCGGTATTAGACCGGAGGACAGTGATTCCACTGATTGCACAATGCGTGGCGGAGGTACGGGAGGAAAACTGCCTGGTGATCGCACGTTAACGCGCGGTCACCAAGGGGTTCGCGATATTGATACCGACCATCGGATAATGGGAACGAGATCTATCGGTGGACAGGAGCGGGGTACTGCAGAACTTTAACTGCGGCGGACCCGATTTAATTAATAAGTTAATAAATCATATTGGGGAGTTTGTGAATGGTGGGGAGGTTCTTAATTAACCTTAGGGGTTAATCAATTCCTTTTTATGGAGTGAGGAGATTAGGTTATTAATGAATCTCAGGTTAATCCATTAATCCCTTTTTAACTGCGTTTATGGTTATAATTAACCGAGGCGGAGTATATAATAATTTGGGGTTTTTAATATATAATTAAATAATATGGGAAAGGGCAGAACTTTATTCGGGAGTTATATAATATATGTTAAAAGTTAATATGATATAAAATGAGAATAAGCGCTAAGTAAAACTTTAGAGAGTATATTTAACTTAGGCTTAAGTGAAAAGGGGATTTATGTAATAGTGTGTAATTTTCCTAAGTAAAATACTTAGGAAAAGATTTATGAGAATGAATAAATGATGGTTTTTAAGTAGTTTAGGCTTTTAGATTATTGGGCCAAGGGTCCGGTCCTTGACCTTGTTTTGCTTGTACTGCTTCAAGTGTAATTTCTGCCTTGCACTTGTGATAAAAGTGAAATTTAACACATTTAGAGACATTATCCATCACAGGTAATTCTGCAACACCATCTACCTACCCTACCTACTTTAGCCTGACATTTTTTCTTCTTTATTATGGTGCACTTAAACTGGCAAACCCTTATCACACTTTCTTTTCTTTACATATATATATTTATCTAAGTCTAACCTTATTTCATCCAAGGGCTCAGATTAAACTGTTGAGCTCCTTTTATTCACTCTACCTAACTACTTATCTGCCAAGATTACACTGTTTGGTCAGATATTATTCTCTACTTCTACAACATGAAATTAAAACTATGAACTAGTCAAGCTTAAATTATTTGACTATTCGTGAATTGTGGCATAAGTGACAAGCTGCACACAATTGTTTATTACAGAAAATGAAAAAGTAGTGGCATTTAGACTTGCACACTTTCCTGGTCTATTTTTGTTTGGGGTTCATTTCTTCTCATTTTTTGACCATTTTATTCTTTTCACCCTTTGATTTTTCTTTTAGGGTACACCCTCTTTACATTTTTTAATTTTTTTGATTTTTTGACAATATGGAAAACCTTTGCAACAAAGAAAGGTAAGAACATATTCATAGCCCATCAAGTCAATCATGAATAATGACACCTATTGGTATAGGAGCATAGCACTAGCTCCACTTGCGGATGGCATTTGCTGGTGGAAAGTCAAGAACAGCAGGTCATATGGCCTCTGAATGATTTTGACTGAACTTTGAAATCTTCTTCAGCTTGTTGCTTTTTTGTATGTATGATAGTGACACTTCTGAAGCTTAGGGCCTTCTCTCCGGGCTTCAACTCCAGCAAGTTACTATCCAATCCAAACTGTGACATTACCAAGGATATAGTATGTACATGTTAAAATCAGAATACATTAAAAAGTTGGATCAAATTAATGTTTCAACATCCGACCATTAACTGACCCTTCTTCTGTTTTTATGCCATTCAAGTTCTTCAGATAATAAGTATTGTTTCCTTGTAAGGCATGGATAATAAAAGGTCCTTTCCATAGGAAGTCAAACTTCCCATGTTTTCCCTTATCCTCTCTCCTGGAATCCCATCTTAAAACTTTGTCTCCAAGGTAGAAATCTTCTGCCTTGGTTCTTTTATCAAATATTTTCTTGAGCTTCTCCTGCAACACTTGGGATCTTTGATATACTTCCTCTCTGGTCTACTGCAAATGGATGGTCTGGTTAATCCTCCTTTGAATATCATTAGGTTCCACCTGAGCTTCTTGAAGTAATTTCATTACAGGAACTCCTAAAGATGAAGGAAATACAACCTCCATGCCATAGACTAACTCATAAGGACTAGTTCCAATAGATTTCTTGGTGGTGAGTCTGTCTGCCCATAGTGCATTTGTAAGTTTCTTGTGCCAATTTTTCTTATTCTCCTCCAATAATTTTTTAATAAAAATTAATTAGGATTTTGTTGGAAGACTCAGCCAGACCGTTACCTTGAGGGTAATAGGCTGTGGAATGACCTAAAGTGATATGGTATTTGTTACAGAAACTTATCATTTTCTTGGATTTGAAGGCAGGATCATTGTCAGTTATGATTTTATCAGGACAGCCAAATCTAGACAATATGTTGGTTTCTAAGAATCCTATAATCATTGTGTCATTGGCTTGTCTAGAAGGAATGGCTTCTATCCATTTGGTGAAATAGTCTGTGGCAGTGAGAATCCATTTGTGTTGACCAGAAAAGGGAGGATGGATTTCTCCAATGAAGTCCAAGCCCCATTGTTGGAAGGGTTTTTCAGTGGAAATTAGTCTCAATGGTAAAGGTAATAGTTTTCTCTTGCCTTAAAAAATTTGACATTTATGGCAAGCAGTGACAAATTTCTTTACATCAGTGAACAAGGTTGGCCAATAAAATTCAGCCCGTAGGATTTTGTCTACAGTTGATTTCCAATAAAGGTGTCCATCACAGTCTCCTACATGAAATTCTTGGAGAACCTTGTCGGCTTCTTCTTTTAATAAACAATTCAATAGAATACCTTCATGATTTTTCCAAAAAAGAGCATTATCTAAAATACAAAACTTTGAAGCTTTCATCTTTAAAAACCTTTTCTTTGTCCTAGATAACCCTAGAGGAGCCTGTAGGTTTAACAATATGTAAATTATATCAGCATACCAAGGTGAATCTAAGAAGGCCTGGCTGATTTGTGGAGCCGCCATCTCCTGTTCATTATCAAGTTCATTAATATCTAGGGCTTCACAATTTGTTTTAGTCATGAGCTTGGCCAATACCTATCCTTTTATAAGTTTTGTAGGTTTTATTTCAATATCATACTCTAATATAGTAGCAATCCATTTACCTCTTTTGCCCTCAATTCCATCTTGGGTTAAAATGTCTTTGACAACAGCATTTGGTACATAGACTATTACATGGGAGTACAATATGTAGGCTCTAAAGTCTTTAATAGCTTTTACAAGTGCAAAAGCTTGTTTTTCCATGATTTTGTATTTTAATGGTGCATCCCTAAGTGCTTTACTAAAAAAGGCTATGGGTTTCTCACATCCTTGATCATCCTTTTGTAGTAAAATAGCTGCTATGGTGTGTTCTGATGAAAATGAAAATATTATTAAGTGTCCATCAAAATTTGGACTTGTAAGGACCGGTGTTCTGGTCAAAGCCATTTTAATTTGTTCAAATGCTTGTTTGGCTTCCACTGTCCATTTAATACTTGAATCCTTTTTCAACATATTACTAAGCAATCTAATTAATTTAGCTAAATTAGATATGAATATTCTCAAAAAATTAATCTTTCCTAGGAAAGCTTGAAGTTCTTTGACATTTCTAGGGTGGGGTATTTGCAGAATAACTTCTATTCTAGCAGGATCAATTCTGATGCCATCTTTGGAAATGATATGGCCCAAAATTTTGCCTTCCTCTAGACCAAACAAGGACTTCTTAGGATTTAAAGAAATACCATATTTTCTGCATTTTAAGAATACTTGTTTCAGATGATCCAAATGTTGTTGATCTGATTTAGATAAAATAGTCAAGTCATCTAGATATATAACTACAAAATCATGAATCTCTTTTGCAAATGCTATGTCCATTGCTCTTTGGAAGGTTGCCCCTGAATTTTTAAGTCCAAATGGCATTTTGACATACTTGAATATACCCCATGGTGTTGTAAAAGTAGTTTTTTCCTGGTCATCAAGATGAACCAGAATTTGATTATAACCTGAGAACCCATCTAAAAGTGAAATCCTAGAAGCACCTACTACCATTTGTAAAATGTGATCCATCTTGGGTAAAGGGTAATTTTCCTTGAAAGAGACCTTGTTAACATTTCTTAAATCAACACATAATATGATTTCTCCAATTTTCTTCCTAGTAGGTACTAAATTAGACACCCACTCTGAAAACCTAATAGGAGCGATTATCCCTGCTTCATACATTCGTTTGATTTCTTTTTCAATTAAGGGAAGCAGTACAGGGTTAATTCTTCCGAGTTTTTGTTTGAATGGTTTCTGATTTTCCTTCAGAGGTATTGTATGTTGAATTATAGAGGTGTCATATGATTTTAGGTCTTCATAGCTCCAAGCAAAGACATCCTTGAATTCTCTCATTAGTTCAACATATTTGAGTTTTTGGTCAGGGGGAAAAGATTTAGATAACTTTACTATTTTCGGATTTTCTTAAGTCCCCAATTTATAGCTCTCAATATCTGTTTTTAATGGTTCCATCTTAGGTTTCTTTGAAATATCATTAAAATCAAAGAGATCTCCCAAAGGAGTTAATCCTTTAGGCAAATGATTGTCTTTTAAATTGATAACTTCAAATTCTCTTTCAATAATCTCATCAATATCCATTTCTTTAAGGTCCTGCATTTCTTTGTTGGTAAAATTTTTTGGATGTAGCATTTGAATTGCACTTTTTGCTGAAATGTTTGTTTCTATCTTATTTATCTGATCAAACTCATTAATTGTATCTACATCTATGTTAATGCTAGAAAATTCTTCATTTCAGGTTAAGAAATTGTTAATCTGCTTATCACTATTAAACACTTGCCAGTTCTTCAAATTATCAGGTATGGCTGGTCTGTGTCTAATCTCAGTTGTGAATTGATGATTAGGTTCGAATGGTAATTTGTAGGTGCTGGCAAACATCGCCAGACTATGAGCTTGCAAGTTATGTTTTCTTGGGATTTTGGCAAGCTGAGTCTCCAAAAATGTATTGAGAATCTTTATCACTATATCTCTGTAATACTTTAGTCTGGGATCATTTGTTGAATACTTCTCTTTGATCTGTTGAATTATTAACTCAGAATCTCCAAGGACAGATACCCTAATTGCTCCTAATCATTTGACAAGTTTAAGACCTAACAACAGAGCTTCATATTCTGCCATATTATTGGTGCACCTAAAGTAAGTGCCAAAGAATCTCATGTTCATAATTAGTATCAGGAGTCTCAGGAATCTGCTTAATACAGAGATTTGGTTTTTTTCTTCCTTTTGTTTTGTCTTGGATATCTGATGTTTCATTATTCTCAGAAATTTCTTGGATTTGAACATTAGACTTTTCACTTGTAATTTCTTTTGGTTCTGCTGCTAAAACTTCTAATTCATTTGAGGAATCACTTTCAACATTGTAAAGAATGAAAGAATCCATATCAGAGTGTACTGAGTAGATAAGGAAATTTTGGGGTTTTTCCTGACTACTTACCACATATTTCATCAAGGTTTCTCTGTATAGTTTCTTGGGTTGACCGAACACTGAAATAGTAGCATAAGACATGTCCAATTACAGAGATCCTTGAAGCTTTGCACCCTAAGATCTGGATAATAACATGCCATATTTTGGTGGAATATATGCTACTACTATGTCCATTAAGATTGTTTTGGCAGGATATTGAAGTAGTGATACACACAAGTCTTTGATTAATCCTAAACATCTGACCTGACTTGAATCAAAATAAAAGAGGTGTTTGTATGGCCTGGTGATGTCTAGGTCTAATTTCTCCATTACAGATTTAAGCATTAAGTTATGAGATGCACCAGAATAAGACATAGCATTATGAAGTATTTTATCATGTATGTTCAAACTTACATAGAAAGGAGGATTTCCTCCATCTACTGGTTTTCCATTCACTTCAGGGCCAAAGATTAATTCAGGCTGGTCATCAAAAACATTTACTGAATCTTCATTAACAGAAATTTTGAGTGATCTATTAATTTGGCTTCGGTAGACATCATGTTTAACTAATTCAGACAATGGAACAACTATTTTTAATTTGCCTACTTCAGCCTCCAGATTAAAAGGTTTTTCAGTCTGAGTTCTTGTATTTCGGACAACTGGATTCTCTTTATCTTCTATATTTTCTGTGTTTTTCTCCTTTTCAGGAGTGGGGTTATGAGCTAAAGTTGTTTCCAAATCAACTTCTGGAGGTTCTTCCACGTTTCCTTTGGAAGGAATAGAAGTGGAGAGTTGTCTATTATTGGGTTGATTATCGGATACATCTTCAATAATTGGATTAGCAGGGTTAGGGTCAGTTCTAGAAAGAATATGTACAGGGGTGGTATTGGTCTTACCTTTGTTGGGCTGTTTTGTATCTTTCTGTCTGTTGGTTTCAGGGACATCAATTCTTCTACTCCTCAGATTATATTGCTTGTGGACTTCATAAATGGCTATATCATATCCCTCCCTAAAGTCAAATGATTCACCTGACTGAGTTTGGAATTGTTTAAAAATGTGAGCTTCTTGATCCTCTTGGGTCAAGAAAACTTGTTGTTCATTGTTGAGTCCCATAAAATTAATTTGGGTATATTTTGTCGGTTCATCAGAAGTTGAGGCTTCAGCATAATTTTCCTAGAATGGGGGCCTAATGTTTTGATCAGGACCCGTTTTTCCAGTATTCTGGTTTTGGTTCTTCCTGAAATTTGGGTTTCTCCCAGTATTGCTTGGTTGACCATCCCAAGGGGATTTCCTTTCAATTGTTTCTACTCTATCTCCTAGCCTATCCATTCCTTTAATAATAGCATTCAGTTTCTATTCAAAGGCTGAGGGTTCTTCTCTCAAAGGTATCCTCCTTTCACTTCTAGCTTTAGCTCGTTTAGATATCAGGTTGGCTTCAACATTGACAGCTATACTTTGCATATCTTCTAAAGTTCGAGGAGCTCTTTCCCTAAGCTGGTATGCCATATCAGAATCAAATCCATCAGGGAATTTGATCAATGCCAAATCTGGAGGAGGTCTGAGGTTTTGAGGAATAACATTGTAAACATTATTGAACCTAGTGCAGTAATCTTGCATAGTTTCTTGTGTTCCTCTCTTCAAGTTTTCATATTCTGATAAGATTTGGAGAGGATCTTTCTTATTTTCCCATCTGTTCAAGAATGTTGTATAAAGAGCTTGTAGGTCATTGATATTGTTTACAGGAAGGGCTCTAAACCAAGTTCTAACATCTCCAGTCAGACTTTGAACAAATATTCTCATTCTGACATCATCTGTATCAATTTCATATATCTCAAAGTAGTCTGTCATCTTTTTAGTATGTTGTTGTGTAGTGTAAGTACCAGAGCCATCGAAAGGAGTGATTTTACTTTGATAGTCTTGGGGCATAGCCCCTGGATTGGTAGGTAATACCAAAGGAGTATATATGTTTTCCATTGCAGTAGATTGGGTTGAAACAACAACTGGGGTTGGTCTTGGAGTGGTGGATGGAGGGGTGGAAGGGGTGGCTTGAGGTTGGGATGTCCTAGGTGCTGATGATGAACTTGGAGAGGCTGAAGTGATCACAGAAAGGTTTGGTGTTCCTTCATAGGTAAGTTCAGATTGAATGGAATTATGCAAATGTCTGTCAAGATGTGGAGTGACAACCTCAATTTGTAAACCTTAAATAAATAATGGGTCATGAACTATGTAGGCTACACCAGAACCAGAAAAGGTTACAAATAAAAAGGTATCAAAAAACTCATCAAAGGGTTCCTCCTCAAGGTATATCCACTTCACAGGACAGGATCTTGATCTGTATAGAGGTCGAGAACTAGCAGAACTTTCTTGGCTTTCTTGTCTCCTAAGAATCCTAGGAATCAGATTAGGATTTTCAAACACAGGTGGCGGATTTGGATCAGGATTAGCTCTGGTGTAATGAGTCCTTTCTGAAGCCAGGTTTCTAGGTGTATTTGTTATTTTTCTCTAAATGGGTTTGACAATACAACTTCAACAGTGTCTTTAAAAATCTTTATATATAGGATTTGAATTTTCTTAAAGACTTATTTGAAAAGAGGAATTGATCAAGTATTTGAAACCAGATGTTCAATCCATAAACTAGACCGGAGATATACTGATGCAACATTCATTTACTTATGCACTTGCAAAGCAAGAGCAGTTCAAAGGCTACCTGGCTAACTTCAGGCTCCGTCTGTAGCTTATAAAATAAACAATAGTAACAAACAAATTATTCAGTTCCCCAGTGGAGTCACCCCTATGTTATCACTCAGATTTTCCTTGAAGTTGTTGGGAAGAGGAAATGGGTCCGAGGTAACCACAAACCAACTTTTAGATACAGAATCTAGCCAATCTGTATCCAGAGAGGGCTCTCTCGTTAAGTTTTAGCTTTGTTGTGAAAGATATTAGGCTAGTTATAAAGTTTAGGATTTTTGGTTGAGTTTGGGTGGTGAGATTCAATAGCAGAGGGGTAGGACTGACTAGTTTAGGCCATTGGGCTAATGGAGTCAAAGAAGATGGCTTAAATGGATTTGGTTTCTTAACAAAAGATGGTTCCATAGGGAAAGATGGTCAAAAAAGGAACGAATTACAACTTGGAATCGATGGAACGGGTTCAAAATGGTTGAAGGGCAGTTAAGAATGCTTCAATCTATTTGAAAAAGGGAACTTGAATGATTACTAATAAAGAGCAGTTAAGTATTCTTTAATAAATAATCAAAATGAACGAATTAGAAAACAAGAGCAATTAAGATTTCATGGTTTATCCTAATTCAGAAGAAAACATAGAGAATAATAACGATTGAAAACAGAGTGCAATCAAGCATATTCCAAATTACTCTTTTTCATTTATCATTCAGATAGGAAACATAGATGATATAAGAAACAAGGAAAACTTTAAAACACAAGGTATAGATGACTTATTGATCCGGTATTTGATTCAAGAAATCTGTGGAAAGTCCTTTGCATCAATTCTTTATCCAGCAAGCCATACAAAAGTTGGTCCAACAACGCTTTATTCCAAATAATCAATAATACAGCAATGTCTAAGAATCCACCCTCAATAGTCCAATGGAGGGAGTATTTATACAAAAAAAATTACAAAAAATATCTTATAACAGAGTGAGATATATTCTAGGATGACTATGAATAAGTTATAAGAAAATAGAGACAACTAGTCTCAAAGATAGGAGAAAAGGTAAACTGATGTTGTGCTATTCCTATTCTCACTGAGTGTGTTGGAGGCAGGCCCTATGATTTGGCTTGTTGTTGTCTTCCTTAGTAACTTTGTGTTGGCTGCCCTGTTTTGTCAGATACTCTTTACCTGTTCTGATACACTTCGGCCTGTTTGATCTCTGTTCATCTTTGTTCATTACTTACTACAGTGAATAACCAAAATTTACATTTTACCAAGGATAAATTTACAAAATTTCAAACATGTCTTCCCACCATTTTGGCTCTGGAAATCTGTGTTTCTGAAGTTTCCTCAGGGTCTCATCAGGTCTATATATCTGAAAAAGGTAGGCTGGATTGGGAACAAGTGCTTTATCTCATGCTCAAAATAAAACAAGTTCTCTAGACTGTCATAGAGAACTCTGCCTATAGGTAATGCTTTTGTTCCTGATGCACTTATTGATGAGCCTGCTTGGTTGCCTGCATACTGATCCAATTTCTCCACATAGTCTTTATGAGTCATTAGTTTATCATGAATAACTAGAAGACTTGGTGTTAGCGTTCAAATCTGCCTCAGGCTGAGAAAGGCAAAACTCAAGGCCACATCAAACCACGCTCAACCTCGTAGCTAGCCCTACGAGGACAGGAGAGGGCTCTCTCCGGGTCTATCTCGGCAAAAGGTCTCCAAAAGGGCTGAGATGACTTAAAATTAATATTTATTTTAGGCTAGTAAAGATATAGGAAAGTTTGATTTAGATTTTTTTGGGTTTTTTGTTGGAGAAACGGGAAAATCAATTTTGGGTCTGGGGATAAGGCCAGATCTTTGCAGAATTCGAGTTGGGGCGAGGTAGGCAGTAGTCTTGATGCCTTTGATCATGTGTATGGATGGATCAGAACGGCAAGGAGCTGAAGAGGGAAAGGGAGAACATGGATCCTCTCCCAACTGGCGAAAACATGTAAAAACTAAACAAATTTAAAGGCAGAGCACTGTAAACAATGGATTCAACCTCATTTACTCATTCATTTAGTTTCAGAAGCATAAGAAGGGAATGGCATACATTAAACATGAATAAACTTACAATAAACTGATAGATAACACCATCAAGAACTGAAAGCCACAAGAATCCCAACAGGTGCTGCAAAACCTCTGATCTTTCCTTAGCCAAAATATGAAAAATATGTACAATAGTGTGCAAAAATCTTCCCAAGAGTCCAACCCTTGCTACTGACTGAAAATCTACATAATATAGACCATGCCAACCTATCTCCTAGCCTATAGGGGTCGAGCTCCTCCTTCTAGGAGCATTTTGAACTAATTCCAAACGTACAGCTGAAAACTAGGCATCCAAACAACCTGCCTCTAAAAGAAGGGAAACTGATTCATTACATTAAATTTTTGCTATTTTTTGAATGAATCATATGGAATAGGTAAATAAGTGCCAAAGTTACATCATATACATAAAATTACATCAAAATAAGCCACATATTACATCAAAAGGTGAAACTGGTGAAAACTGGCTGAATTCCTGAGCTGGAGGATGAAAATTTGACCAAAAACCTCTATGCGTAGCGCGCCTGAGCTCTATGCATAGCGCGTCTTTCAGCCTATTTTTGGGGCACTTCCTGACATTGAAATCAAGCTCACAATAGCTGGTTGGAAATCCCTGGATGTTTGCTATCCAGCCCAAGTGGAATTTCCCAATTTGGAGCTCATTTGCCCTTTCAAAATTTCATTCTCCCACAAGTACTTCCTGCTGATGCAAAAGGTGGCAGAAAGGTGATTTTCATGGTGTTTTTGACCCTTTTGATCATCCAGAACTTGATGAAATGCCTCGGAAATACTAGAGCATGCATAACTTACCATGAAAAATCCAAAACTATAAAGTTTTCCTCCAACAAGTGCCCCAATCATAAGAGAGCGCGTCGACGCACTACGAGTTGGGCTGAAAAACCTGTTTTGCAAGCCAAAAATTTCAAAATGACAAAAATTTCTCCGAATTTGCTCAAATTCGGAGCGAAGACCCTCCATCATGTATCATGCTCAGCCACCAAAGCCTCGGTCAATACTTGGAGCCGATCATGTGTTTTGTGCCTCTTCAGTACCCTCCTGGTGTATGCATTTTCAGTTCTAGAGTCATTGCCTTGGTCATATGATGTATCGATGCCCACCTCCATGATGTTGAAAGTCTATGAAAAGTGTATGTTTTACTCCTCAAATGTGTCACATGTGTATCAAAGTATCATAGGAAAGCCATAATGAGAATAGTTTTGTCAAATGAGTTTGCATGAAAAAACAGTCATTGCTTTGATTATGAAGAGATTTGACAAGTGTGTAGAAAAGAGGTGGAAATGACAATGGCCATAACAATGACAGCAGGGATGTAATG
This sequence comes from Pinus tabuliformis, assembly GCA_031772625.1. Taxonomy (NCBI): domain Eukaryota; kingdom Viridiplantae; phylum Streptophyta; class Pinopsida; order Pinales; family Pinaceae; genus Pinus; species Pinus tabuliformis. The sequence goes on along the minus strand of CM062819.1, from coordinate 633,516,882 downwards.
GAAAAAAGAGAGTGTGAGGCTAAGGTTAATAATGAGCATGGACACCACTGAAAATAGATGACATAGGCATATATTAACCCACACAGTCCCTAATATTTTTTTTCAAACCCTAAGAAGTGAATTTGGAAATAAACATAGGGTTTTACATTTCACACTTGTTTCTCCACTTTCAAAACACCATAATCATGTCTAAAATTCACTAAGAAAACATAAATAACCTACTTGTAAGAAGTTGGAGGCAATTTTGCATGAATCTGGACGAAGGAGCAAAAAATTTTGGCTCTGAGTTTGTATGCGTAGCGCGCTCGCAATGCGTAGCGCGCCTTCTCTGTGCGTAGTGCCTTTTTGCAGGAGACTTTTGGAAGCCTTCCCGGTGTCAAAATCAGGCACAGGATAGCTCGTTGGAAAGGTATTTGAGTCTAAGTTCCAAACCAATTGGAATTTTTCAATTTGGAGTTCAGTTTCCCTGTCAAAAATCAAATCTCCCAAGACTGGTCAAAATGTGCAAAATGAGGCTACCCAAAGGCAGAGTGTTGTTACAGTCAACTTTTGGATGCCTTCCTCAACTCCAAATTGAGCTCATGATAGCTCATTGGAAATATATTTGTGTCTAGTTATCCTTTGACTCATCAAAAAATTTATTTTTCCAACCAAGCTAGGAGAAAACTTGATTTTCCCAAGGTCACTTCAGAGGTGCATCAATTCTCCTGAGGCAACGGTAGTTTTGACATTTCTCTAAAACCATGACACCTGTGTAAAAAGTGAAGGATTTTTTTCTTCCTTGACCTGTTGTAGACAAAAACCTCTCTCATTTTTCCCAATATTTTATTGCTCAGAAACATCATTTGAGTAAAACCTACCCCGATGTGCGAAACAAGAGATTTGTCGAAATGAAGGGGATAGGGAGCTTCTAAATTCTTGAGGAAATTTTGGGAAGTAGGGAGGGATGTTAGGAAGCAAGGGAAAGTGGAATCTCAGAGATTGAGTGAGGGAAGGGGTCCAAAAGGGCAAAACACAGACCCAGCCTAAAAAATTGCCAAGTTCTAGCAAGAAACTAGGGTTTGTGCGAAAATGAGGAATTTGGGGGATCTCAGTGATGGGAAGTGTTTGATAAGGTACTTTAAGGATAGGGGAAGGTGTATGAACATCCGGACCATCCAAGAGAAATTAGCTTCAAAACCCTAGGAGAGGGAAATGAACCTTCCTAGGCGCAACTGAAGCATTAACAAGGTGTAAAATGACCCAATGGAACCTGACATGATGATAAAAACCCTTTGAATGATGATAGACTCAGCTGAATGATGACATGGACTGCCATTTGGACAACTTTGAAAAGAGTGAAAACAAACCTTAGACCTAATGCCTAGTGACCAAATTTTTCTTGAAGACTCTTTGAAATGACAAAATTGACCTTGGCACCTTAAAATCACTTTGTAAGAGCATATTTGATCACTGGAGGAAGGCTGGAAAGACTGACACTAACATTGGCTCCAATGGGGATGGTAGCTCCTTGGAGGTGCCAAGAACAACAAATCTCTGGAAGAGCTAGACAGTGCCTTCATCCATTGGGCAATGGAGTCAAAACTCAAGCTAAAATTCATGACTGAAAATCGAGACAAACTAACTTAATCAACAAGACTGAAAATTGATTCACAAATGACTCATGACTCAACTAAAAACTGACGCGATACTTAAACACAACCGACAAACTGAAAATGATGCTCAAAGTGGAGCTTATTCATCACAACCTACTCTAACAGTTTCATTCATCACCTGATCAAGTGAAATGAAACAACCAGTGCAACCAAGTAAGTATTCCATTAGCTGTTCGAATTTTCCGCAAGTGCTCACTTATGAACAACAAGAGAGAACTACTGAAAGGCGACTCCCATGATAACTTAGAAACAGATCCGTTGAATGATATGGATTCTCTATCCGCCTCCAAAAACACTACTTAAGGATCTTGAAATTCAAGCACACTGTAACTTAGCTCATCCAATGGATTACTTATCTTTTCCTCATACCATGAATGCAAACTTTGATCTGAACCTTGTGACGAGACCTCTGCTGAAAATGACAAAGAAACCGACTGTCGAATCAAATTCATATCAGCACATGTTTCAAGCTCACATGTAGTCAATGGAGAAAGACTTTGACTGCAAACCTCATCCAAAACATCAGCTATTGGATCATGAAAAACTTGAAAAGACTGTTGCAACCCATTTTCTATTGGTTCCAATGTGATTACATGATTGCCTACACACTGATCATTCTTCACTGAAGATGTACTATGCAAATTTCCCTTCAAAAGTTGAAATGATTCAAAACAGAAAGGTAGGGAACCTTCTTGTATCATTTGATCATATGTGCCAGCTTCCATGTCTTCATCTGCAACTTGACAATCAATGGCATTCGGGGGTTGCAAAGCTGAATATGTGAAGTCTTGAACAAGGTTTTTATTGCCCTCAAGATGGTCCAAATCAAGACTTGTTGACAGCTGATTTCTGATTGCATGGAAATTGGCTCTGATGAACTGACATGAATCAAAACAAAAAGGCAAAGATCCTTCACTTACTTCAAAATTTGTTGCACTTTCCTCGTCACTGTCATAGCTGATATGTGATGGCTGAACATTGTATTCGAGCTGCTGTAAGTGAACTTCCTCCTCCCACAAACTAGCTGCTTGTTTGATTGCAAGATTAGCTTCTGTTTGGAGAACATAATCATCATCATACTGATCAAACTGAGGCAAATCATATGTATAAAAGACATCATCAAGCATACATGTCATATAGACAAATCTCTCTTCTCCAAGATGATTAATAAGACAATCATCATCAGATCTATGACAACTAGGATAAGAAACAAAATGTTTTGGAGCAGCCATTTGTTCTTCTTCAATCAACAAGCCATCGGCTTGAACATCATAATCATTCCTTGCGTTGATCTTGTCCATCATCTTTTCCACTGCACTTACCAAAATTTCAAGCTTCACCTCTAAAGATGTTGATTTAGCCGGATCTATGTTTTTCATCTCTTCTTCTTTCAACCTTGCCTTTCGGATTAGCAGATGAGCCTCTACATTTACTGCACTGTTTTGCATTTCGTGAAGTGTTTCAATATCCCTTTCTCTCAGCTGAAACTCCATCTCCGGATCAAAGGCACCCGGATAGTGCAAGAGAGAAAATCTAGGAGTAGGTCTTATCTCAACTGGCATTGAATAATAAACTTGATTAAATCTGGCCGAAAACTGTTGTACTGTCTCCCCTGGCAATCTTTTCAGCTGGTTATACTCTTCTACAATCAAGAAAAGGTTCTGCCTGATCATCCACCTATCGAGAAAAACTTTGACGAACTGTCGGAAATCTGAGATGCTCGTATCAGGCAGGGCTTTGAACCAACTCTTCACTTTAGCTTGCAAAGAAAGAGAAAAAAGCCTTATACTAACATCTTCGCTATCAACTTCAAAAAGGTCTAGAAAAGACTCAAAATTCTGCACATGTTGCTCAGTGTTGACATTCTTACTTTCACCATCAAACCTCGGCAAGTATAGATCATAGTTTTTGGGGAAAGCATGGAGAACAGAAGGTAAAACAAGAGGTTTATACCGATCTGGAATTTTACAAGGTGTAGGGGTATGTACAGCAGGTATAGAATCAGTCTTGGTCTCTTGGGGCTCATCAATTTGAAGATGGTCATTACAAAATTTGGAAAAAGGATCCTAATCAAGCTCAAAGGCATGCAAATATTTGGTATTCACAATCTTCAAAGGGAAAGAATCAACTGCAGGCCGAGGATCTCTTCTCAAATACAACATACTTTGCAAAGCCTTCTTGACATTCTTGGGAAAAGAGAAGAAATAATTTATGACAAAGAACAAAATGTCTTGGATAAAATTCCAACTTGAATACCTGATCTGTCCATGTTGTCCTTTCATGTTTCTGCTGGTTAGGATCATCCTCCAGTGTAGTCTTTGGATATGATCTCGAAAATGATTTAGAGTCGCTAGGTGAATGATTTTAGCCTTGCCAGTTTCTGATCGTTGTCCACCATCAACAATCAGATCTGAACTTGATACATGTACTCGGGCAATTAACAAGTGAGATGTCACGATTACAAGCTAGACCAGAGATTGACTGAAGCAGCGTTTATCTACTTCAGCTAATGCAAAGCAAAAGCGTTTCGAAGGCTACCTGGCATAACTTCAGGCTCCATTTGTATCTTATAAAACAAATGACATCAACAATCAAACCATTTTCTTCCCCAGTATGGTCACCACTATGTTAGAGTTCAAATCTGCCTCAGGCTGAGAAAGGCAAAACTCGAGGCCACATCAAACCACGCTCAGCCTCGTAGCTAGCCCTACGAGGACAGGAGAGGGCTCTCTCCGGGTCTATCTCGGCAAAAGGTCTCCAAAAGGGCTGAGATGACTTAAAATTAATACTGATTTTAGGCTAGTAAAGAGATAGGAAAGTTTGATTTAGATTTTTTTGGGTTTTTTGTTGGAGAAACGGGAAAAACAATTTTGGGTCTGGGGATAAGGCCAGATCTTTGCAGAATTCGAGTTGGGGCGAGGTAGGCAGTAGTCTTGATGCCTTTGATCATGTGTATGGATGGATCAGAATGACAAGGAGCTGAAGAGGGCAAGGGAGAACATGGATCCTCTCCAAACTGGCGAAAACATGTAAAAACTAAACAAATTTAAAGGCAAAGCACTGTAAATAATGGATTCAACCTCATTTACTCATTCATTTAGTTTCAGAAGCATAAGAAGGGAATGGCATACATTAAACATGAATAAAATTACAATAAACTGATAGATAACACCATCAAGAACTGAAAGCCACAAGAATCCCAACAGGTGCTGCAAAACCTCTGATCTTTCCTTAGCCAAAATATGAAAAATATGTACAATAGTGTGCAAAAATCTTCCCAAGAGTCCAACCCTTGCTACTGACTGGAAATCTACATAATATAGACCATGCCAACCTATCTCCTAGCCTCTAGGGTTCGAGCTCCTCCTTCTAGGAGCAGTTTGAACTAATTCCAAACATAGAGCTGAAAACTAGGCATCCAAACAACCTGCCTCTAAAAGAAGGGAAATTGATTCATTACATTAAATTTTTGCTATTTTTTGAATGAATCATCTAGAATAGGTAAATAAGTGCCAAAGTTACATAATATACATAAAATTACATCAAAATAAGTCATATTACATCAAAAGGTGAAACTGGTGAAAACTGGCCGAATTCCTGAGCTGGAGGATGAAAATTTGACCAAAAACCACTATGCGTAGCGCGCCTGAGCTCTATGCGTAGCACGCCTTTCAGCCTATTTTTTGGGGCATCCCGACATCAAAATCAAGCTCACAATAGCTGGTTGGAAAGCCCTGGATGTCTGCTATCCAGCCCAAGTGGAATTTCCCAATTTGGAGCTCATTTGCCCTTTCAAAATTTCATTCTCCCACAAGTACTTCCTGCTGATGCAAAAGGTGGCAGAAAGGTGATTTTCATGGTGTTTTTGACCCTTTTGATCATCCAGAACTTGATGAAATGATTCAGCCATACTAGAGAATGCATAAATTACCATGAAAAATCCAAAACTATAAATTTTTCCTCCAACAAGTGCCCCAATCATAAGCGAGCGCGTCGACGCGCTACGCGTTGGGCTGAAAAACCTGATTTGCAAGCCAAAAATTTCAAAATAACAAAAATTTCTACGAATTTGCTCAAATTCGGAGCGAAGACCCTCCATCATGTATCATGCTCAGCGACCGAAGCCTCGGTCAAGACTTGGAGCCGATCATGTGTTTTGTGCCTCTTCAGTACCCTCCTGGTGTATGCATTTTCAGTTGTAGAGTCATTGCCTTGGTCATATGATGTATCGGTGCCCGCCTCCCTGATGTTGAAAGTCTATGAAAAGTGTATGTTTTACTCCTCAAATGTGTCACATGTGTATCAAAGTATCATAGGAAATCCATAATGAGAATAGTTTTGTCAAATGAGTTTGCATGAAAAAATAGGCATTGCTTTGATTATGAAGGGATTTGACAAGTGTGTAGAAAAGAGGTGGAAATGACAATGGCCATAACAATGACAACAGGGATGTAATGGAAAAAAGAGAGTGTGAGGCTAAGGTTAATAATGAGCATGGACACCACTGAAAATAGATGACATAGGCATATATTAACCCACACAGTCCCTAATATTTTTTTTCAAACCCTAAGAAGTGAATTTGGAAATAAACATAGGGTTTTACATTTCACACTTGTTTCTCCACTTTCAAAACACCATAATCATGTCTAAAATTCACTGAGCAAACATAAAGAACCTACTTGCAAGCAGTTGGAGGCAATTTGGCATGAATCTGGACGAAGGAGCAAAAAACTTTGGCTCTGATTTTGTATGCGTAGCGCGCTCCCAATGCGTAGCGTGCATGTCATTTTACACACGCTGATGAAGCCCAATGCGTAGCGCGCCTTCTCTGTGTGTATCGCCTTTTTGCAGGACACTTTTGGAAGCCTTCCCAGTGTCAAAATCAGGCGCAGGATAGCTCGCTGGAAAGGTATTTGAGCTTACTTTCCAAACCAATTGGAAGTTTTTAATTTGGAGTTCATTTTCCCTGTCAAAAATCAAATCTCCCAAGACTGGTCAAAATGTGCCAAATGAGGCTGCCCAAAGGCAGAGTGCTGTTACAGTCAACTTTTGGATGCCTTTCTCAACTCCAAATTGAGCTCATGATAGCTCATTGGAAATATATTTGTGTCTAGTTATCCTTTGACTTATCAAGAAAGTTATTTTGCCAACCAAGCTAGGAGAAAACTTGATTTTCCCAAGGTCACTTCAGAGGTGCATCAATTCTCCTGAGGCAATGGTATTTTTGACATTTCTCTAAAACAATGACACCTGTGTAAAACGTGAAGGAGGTTTTTCTTCCTTGACTTGTTGTAGACAAAATCCTCTCTCATTTTTCCCAAATTCATCTTTTATTGCTCAGAAACATCATTTGAGTAAAACCTACCCCGATGTGCGGAACAAGAGATTTGTCGAAATGAAGCGAAATGAAGGGGATAGGGAGCTTCTAAATTCTTGAGGAAATTTTGGAAAGTAGGGAGGGATGTTAGGAAGCAAGGGAAAGTGGAATCTCAGAGATTGAGTGAGGGGAAGGGGTCCAAAAGGGCAAAACACAGGCCCAACCTAGAAAATTTCCAGGTTGTAGCAAGAAACTAGGGTTTGTGTGAAAATGAGTAATTTGGGAGATCTCAATGATGGGAAGTGTTTGATAAGGTACTTTAAGGATAGGGAAAGGTGTATGAACATCCGGATACAAGTTTTGCTAATGATTTGACCATCCAAGAGAAATTAGCTTCAAAACCCTAGGAGAGGGAAATGAACCTTGCCTAGGCACAACTGAAGCATGAACAAGGTGTAAAATGACCCAATGGAACCTGACATGATGATAAAAACCCTCTGAATGATGATAGACTCATCTGAATGATGACATGGACTGCCATTTGGACAACTTTGAAAAGAGTGAAAACAAACCCTAGACCTAATGCCTAGTGACCAAATTTTGCTTGAAGACTCTTTGAAATGAAAAAATTGACCTTAACACCTTAAAATCACTTTGTAAGAGCATATTTGATCACTGGAGGAAGGCTGGAAAGACTGACACTAACACTTAGCAAACCTTTACTCTGCAAAACACTAAATCTCTTCATGAAGGCATTGATTTCTTCCTGCATGTCATGGCACCTTCTCTCTAAGTTCTGCACCAGAGTTCTTTTAGTAAAAACCCTTTTAATCTCCAAAATCGTCCCTATTCTATCTTGAATGCCCAGCTCTTCAAGCTGGTACTTATTCCTGGTATTTAAAAACTGTATGAGATTATTGGCTTCTTCAGGCATATTTCCTAGTTCTGCCTTTGTCTTATGAATTTCTTCCTGAGCTAGTTTCACTAAATCAATTTATTCAAAAATTATCTGAATTGATGGCAAAGCATCAGTTATGGATTGAGTGATGTTGGCCCAAATAATTTTCTTAATTTCTGCCAGGGGCTTGTCAAAAGTAAGATCCTTTTCTAATGATTTCACTTTATTTTCAAATCCTTTAATCTCTCTTGTCTTCTCTGCAACATTTATTTTTGAGAGATCATAGCTTCGTTCTATTTTGGAATATTGCTCTTTTACCTTTTTTAGTTCTGAAACTTGTAGTTTTAGGTCCTCCTTTGATTTTATTAGCTCCTCTGTGCTCAAATTAGCAACGCTTCCCTGTGATACTCCTATTGTTGTTGTACCTGTAACTGCCTCTGCTGTGACTGCTAGAATATTTGGTGCTAGGGCTACTCCAAGAGTTGATGAGACTGCTGATGATACTACTGGTATCTCATTGGTAGGTTAAGAGGTCGACTCTCCCTACTTGTCCTTCAATGCTTTTTCAAGTGCTTGTTTAGTATCATTCAGTGTTTCATTAAGCTTTAAGAGCAAATCCATCATTTCTTCTTCATATTTTTGCTTTATAACCTCATCAGTTTGTGGATGTCTTGAAGGTGGCAATTTTAGTTGTTTCCTTAGGGCAGCAATATCTTCATCTTTCTTTCTGATTAGTGCTTCCACACCTTTCACATCTTTGGGATTATGTCCCAATCCAATAATTATTTCTTCCAAAGACTTTATTCTGTTATCTTTGGCTTGAGAGGAGACCTTTTCCAAGTGTAGTTGAGCAGTAGTGTTATCTAAAGAATTTTGCAACCTTTGGGCCATCATTTCCTTGCCAATCAAGGTTGAGTAAATCATTTCTCCCGTTTGCTTATGCAACTCAATTTGATCCAAAGGATGAATATCCTTTGCCATGACTTCAAAATTTGTTCTGAGGTAATCTGCTGCTGATTTAGGCTACTGCACATTTGGCTTGAAATATATCATTATCATCTTGCCTTCTTTGATGTCATAAGCTGACATCAATCTCCGTTGATTTGTGGGAGCCATTTTTAAATATTGGTTATAAACCTAAAGTCTCAATGGATCATTCCTGGCCTTTATTTCTATAAATGTTTTCTTAATATCTGAAGCATCAGTCCCTGGTGGCCTGAAAGAAGATATTTCTGCACTTCGCTGCCTTTCTAGCTCTTGTCTCTGTGAGCTAGTGGATGTTCCTCCTGTTGGGAAAGTTTGTTGGCTTTCCACCCTTTCTTCTCTCTGACTATCTGTATTTTCTTCACCAAATTCCTCCTTTGACAGGGGATTTAGTCTTTGTCTTTTTGTTCCAGGCTGTCCTGAAGGTTCACTGGCAAGGGTAGTTGTTTCCCTGTCCCTTTTTTTGTTTCTTTCCTCATTTAGAGGAGTTTGCAGAACTGGAGGCTCTCCCATATTGATTTGAGTGGAAGAAGTATGAATTTGAGCCTGTTCTTTGGAAGTTTTAGGCTGCTTGGACATTGTAGGTTGTTTAGTGTTTTGAAAATTGGTCTCTAATTCCTTGCCCTTTAATGTTCTTGTGGCTGGTGTGCTTGTGTCTTGTGAAGGTTGCTGAGAGGTTCCAACACTGGAGGCACCAACTCCTGATTTTTGAGATAAATTAAATGGTACCTGCCCAAAAGAATCTAGGTCAAGTGTTTTCTCAAGATTTCTCATAACCTTCTCAAAATTGACCTGTTCACTATCATTTTCTACTAGGGTCCCCTCCCTCCATTCATCCATATTTGCATATTGTTCAATTTCATGAATCCTATGGTGAATATACGGGGACAAACTGTTATTCATTCTTCTATCACATATAAAGCTATTAGGGTCATATGGTTTCCACCCAAAACTCTTTTGTAATTTAAGATGGTCTTCTAAAATTATTTCTGCTTCTTTCCAAGCTTCCCTAGTGTTGCAGACAAAAGGGCTTAGTTAGTTCTTGATTCTAAGCTGAGCTTTCTTCTTGGCATTACAAAAATGGATTAGGTCTGCATTTATCATTTGCTTGAAATATTCCAATGCAAAACATCTCATTGGAACATACTTTGGTAGCCTAAAAGGGCAGAGTTCACACCCATAAATCCTGATTTCTGTATGATTCTTATATAGGTACCAATCACCTATCCTGTACTACTTGGAGAGCTAGAGGATTTTATTCATATCACCATTGATCCTAGGAGGGGAAACTCCTATCAATAAAGTGGTTGTTGGATGGACAAATAGGTCAATGAACTCACTGTAGGTGTAAGGGGACTCAATGGTATTATGGAAGATGGGACTCCAAAAGATGAGAGACCTTGGCTTGCCTCTGGTGTCAAGTTTCTTGACATGGAAAGGAAAGTTATCTCACTGATAATACAACATAATATGATAGATGAAAGTGGTGTATTAGAAGACTCTTTCATTGTCCAGTCTTAGGAATTGGTCATGAATTTTGTTGACAATATAGGAGGCATAATCATATTTGACAGCAAGGGGCTATTCAGGAGTAAAAATTGACAAAAAAACTAAGGTTACATCATCAACATACTCTTCGGAGTTGAATCCCATGATTGAGGCTATCATATCAACAATGAGTTTTCCTGTATCTGTAAAGAAAGCCTGCAGATAAGGAGGTGGACCTTTAGGCTGATGTTTAGGGTCCATGAACATCTGACAGATGCGAGTCAGTTCTGATTGAGACAATTGGGAAGAATTTTCAAGTAAGTATCCCATAGAAATGGGAGAGAGATCTTGACTGGAGCGGAATTGCAGCATTTCATTAATGGACTGAGCAGTTATGAGAAAAATGACTACTTGACTTGGGGACATGACTGCTCTTTGGTTAGGGTCATAATTGGCACAACAGTGATGAATTATATCTGGGAAAACATGGACTGAAGGTAGGAAGTATATGGGAATATTGGATTCCCGTAGTCCTAAGATGTCAAAGCCATTCAGATAACTATCTCTGGCCTGGCAAAAGATCTTAAGGTGGTTTTCATTGCCGGATAAGTCTTCTATCTGGAAATCTTTATCGGACAGAGGCAGATAATCTAAATCTTTGTGAGGAGCATTCATGGGTACGACATTTAGAGCTATAGGGGTTTCCATCTTTGGTTCTTGTGGATTCAGAAAGGAATTTGGGTTTTCTATGAAAAATAGTGAAAACAGCAGGTTTGGGAACCTATATAATGAAACAAAGACTGAATTTATAGTGAAATTGGTCTTTTTCGATGGAATATTCAGTGTGAAACCAAAACTTACAGGGTTTCGGTGGAAATGGGTAAATACTTGTGTTGGGGAAGTGAACAGTGCAATGGAAGGATGGATAACAGGTTCCGGATGGCATCACTGCAAATTTTCTGACCAGGTGGCGGTTGACTTGGATGTTGTTTTTCATGGGAATAGAGTTTATCGTATGAAACAATGAAAATGACATTTCGCCGGTTTTATTAACAAAATCAAGGTTGGTGGGGGTTTATTGTTATTCGGGGGATGATGTCAACACGACATGACACTTTGTCGTATGTGAAGGGCGGTAAGCGATAAGTGATCGCACCACTTTTGGGACCGGGCGGTATTAGACCAGAGGACAACGATTCCACTGATTGCATGACGCCTGGCAGAGGTAAGGGAGGAAAACCGCCTGGTGATCGCGCGTTAACGTGCGGTCACCAAGGGGGTCGCGATATTGAAACTGACTGTCGGATGATGGGAACGAGATCTAACAGTGGACGGGAGCGGGGTATGGCGGAACTTTAACTGCGGCGGGCCTGATTTAATTAATAAGTTAATAAATCATATCGAGGAGTTTGTGAATGGTGGGGAGGTTCTTAATTAACCTTAGGGGTTAATTAATTCCTTTCTGCGGAGTGGGGAGATTAGGTTATTAATGAATCTCAGGTTAATCCATTAATCCCTTTTTAACTGCGTTTATGGTTATAATTAACCGGGGTGGAGTGTATAATAATTTGGGGTTTTTAATATATAACTAAATAATACGGGAAATGGCAGAACTTTATTCGGGAGTTATATAATATATGCTAAAAGTTAATATGACATAAAATGAGAATAAGCACTAAGTAAAACTTTAGAGAGTATATTTAACTTAGGCTTAAGTGAAAAGGGGATTTATATAATAGTGTGTAATTTTCTTAAGTAAAATGCGATTTTACTTAAGAAAAGATTTATGAGAATGAATGAATGATGGTTTTTAAGTACTTTAGGCTTTTAGATTATTGGGCCGAGGGTATGGTCCCTCTAGAAGTCAAAGAAATACTCTGAGCCCCTTTAATTTTCGAAGACCTTAATACTTTAGGGGGGAATTAGTGAAATCTTTGGGGAAAAATGTGAAGGGAAGTTAATTATTTGACCTTGTTTTGCTTGTACTGCTTCAAGTGTAATGTCTGCCTTGCACTTGTGATAAAAGTGAAATTTAACACATTTAGAGACATTATCCATCACAAGTAATTCTGCAACACCATCTACCTACCCTACCTACTTTAGCCTGACATTTTTTCTTCTTTATTAGGGTGCACTTAAACTGGCAAACCCTTATCACACTTTCTTTTCTTTACATATAGATATCTATCTAAGTCTAACCTTATTTCATCCAAGGCTCATATTAAACTGTTGAGCTCCTTTTATTCACTCTACCTAACTACTTATTTGTCAAGACTACACTGTTTGGTCAAATATTATTCTCTACTTCTACAACATGAAATTGAAAGTATGAAGTAGTCAAGCTTAAACTATTTGACTATTCATGAATTGTGGCATAAGTGACAAGCTGCACACAATTGTTTATTATAGAAAATGAAAAAGTAGTGGCATTTATACTTGCACACTTTCTTGGTCTATTTTTGTTTGGGGTTCATTTCTTCTCATTTTTTGACCATTTTATTCTTTTCACCCTTTGATTTTTCTTTTAGGGTATACCCTCTTTACATTTTTTAAAAACAAGTTTAACAAATACCGAGGGAATATTTGATGACCCTCGGTATTTGTTGCTCATAATGATAAAGTGAGCAAACTTTGGCATGATCGATTTGGTCACTTAAACTATCTCTCCCTTCAGAATTTATGTAAAGAAAATATGGTGACAGGTCTTCCAATGGTATCTTGCAGAGATGGTGTTTGTTCTGGATGTGTACTCGGAAAACATCATCAGGGTAGTTTTGAAAAATGTGCCTCTTGGCATGCCTCAGCCCCTTTACAGCTTGTGTATAGTGATTTATGTGGTCCACTCCCAGTTGTTTCATTCTCTGGCTAAAAGTATTTCTTAACATTCATTGATGATTTCTCCAGACGCACTTGGGTATACTTCTTAAAACTCAAGAGTGAAGTATTTAACATGTTCTTGGCCTTTAAGGCCTTTGTTGAAAAACAATCTGGACATCAAATTCTTAAGCTAAGATCTGATAATGGCGGAGAATATGTTAACAACAAATTCATCAACTTTTCACTGAAAATGGAATTAAAAATGCAACATACTATTCCATATACTCCACAACAAAATGGTGTAGCTGAAAGGAAGAATCACACCTTAAAGGAAATGGATAATTGTATGCTTCAATCTAAAGGACTTAGTCTTAATTTTTGGGCAGAAGCAATTAACTGTGCAAATTACATAGTAAATCGCACTCCTACTAAGGTTTTAAAGAATATCACTCGAAAATAAGCATGGAGCTCAATTAAACCAAATGTAAGTCACTTTCATGTTTTTGGAAGTGAAGCATGGGCCCATATTCCAGATGAGAAACATAAAGCTTTAGATTCATGATCCGGATTAGCCACAGTCTTCAGTTCATTCTGCCCACGTTTCAAACCCCAAAGGGGGTCCATCATCAGGACAAATTAGAAAGAATAAGAATGAGCGATAAAGCTTTAGAACCTAAGAGTGAAAAATGTATTTTTTGTTGGATATTCTGAAGATGTCAAAGGATATAGACTTATTCCACTTATGTCCAAAAATTTTATCATTAGAAGAGATGTAAAGTTTGTTGAAAATATATTGGCCTACAAGCCTAGTTCGGTGGATGTGCCACCTCTTTCTATCCCTTCTACTTCTGAAAATATTTCTTCTTCAAATGATGACAACGAGGATGAAAATCCTCCTCCACCTTCTCAAGATCCTCCTTCAACTCCTCAGCATCCAAAATGGGTCTGTGCTACTTGAGATGCCACAGGTGCTCTTGCCGGTGATCCTACAGATCAGTAATGTACATGTTCTCAGTTCGATAGAGCCTCTTCTTTACTGGCTCAAGCTTCAGCGAATTATGATCCTGACAACTTTTGCAAAAGCTTCAGGCCATCCAGAATGGGACACAGCTATGAATGAAGAATATCGTTCATTATTGGAAAATGATACATGGACGAAAACTTGTTAGATGCAAATGGGTTTACAGAACCAAGTATGGACTAGATGGAAAAGTTGATAAACACAAAGCTCGTCTTGTTGCTAAGGGTTTTTCACAAGTTGAAGGCATTGAATATACTGAAACATTCTCCCCTGTTGCCAAAATGAACTTTATCCGCCTTGTTCTTTCCCTTGCTACCTCTTTCAAATGCGAAGTCCATCAGATGGATGTTAAATCTGCTTTCTTGCATGGGGACTTGCATGAAGAAATCTATTTGGAACAACCTACTAGCTTTATACAAACAGACTCCAGCCTTGTATGTCAGCTTAAGAAATCGCTTTATGGTCTCAAGCAAGCCCCTCGAGCTTGGTATGCCAAAATGGATAGCTTTCTTTTAGAAACTGGCTTTTCTAGGTGTCATTCTCACAATATTGTCTACACCGAGAAAGTGGGCAAGTCTCTTATCATTCTTGTTCTTTATGTTGATGATCTTCCTTACTGGTAGTGATCCCAACCTTATAAACCATGTGAAGTCCAGCCTTAAAAAGAAGTTTGAAATGACAGACTTAGGACACTTGCATTATTTTCTTAGTCTTTAAGTCTTGCAATCCAAGGAAGGTATTTCCCTTTCCCAGTCTAAGTATGCCTGTGATATTCTATGCCATTTTCACATGGAAGATTGTAAGCCAGTCGCTTCTCCCTTTCATTCTGGAGCCAAACTTTCAGTCACTTGTACTTCCCTTGAAGTTGATGCTACTTTATACCGTCAACTTGTAGGAAAACTTTTTTATCTGACCCATACTCGTCCTCACATTTCCTTTGTTGTTGGCCTTATTGCTCAGTTTATGAAAAACCAACATGAAAGTCATTGGAAAACAACTAAAAGAATATTTTGTTATATTTTAGGTACAATTCAGTGTGGGATTCATTATAGTGCAGAAGCATCTCCTCTATTGGTTGGTTTCACTGATTCCAATTGGGTTGGTGACCCTGATGACCGGAAGTCTACGACAGGTTATGTGTTCACTCTTGGTTCAGGACCTATTACATGGGCTTGCAAGAAAAGAAGTGTCATTTCTCTTTCTTCAGCAAAAGTAGAGTATCGTGGTGTCATAGAAGCTAGTAAGGAAGCCCTGTGGCTTCGTCAGATCCTGTCAAAGTTTGGCTTTCAGCAGCAGCATCCGACTACACTTTGGTGTGATAATCAAAGTGAGATTCAACTATGCAAAGATCCAGTCCAACATCATCGTAGCAAACACATTGAACTGCACATGCACTTCGTCAGAAAACTCATTCATGACCATGTTCTTGAAGTGCAATATTGTTCAATAGATGATCAAGTTGCAGACATCTTTACAAAGGCTCTCACAAAGGCGAAGTTTACTAAACTTCGATTTATGGTTGGAGTTCAAGAAGTTGTCACTAAGGGGGGATAGGCTCTAGGTCCTCCTTCCTTCTCCTATTGTGTCGTATTTTTACATCCTTCAATCATATCCCAAGTTGTACTTAAGGGGGGATGTTATGATATTCTGACACATAGGAAATAGTTAAGTATAACTTAGTCTAGTGTAGAGTTAGGTAAAGTGTGTTTCTTTACTATGTACTTTTGGAACTTACAATCTGACGGTCACGATATGTTCTAGACATGAAGTGATCTAACGGTTCATCATTTCCTCAGTATTACCGACACTTGATCCGTGGCTTAACACTTGATTGGTCCATGATCTCTATTTAAAGAGCATGGAGGGTCATTTATCGGGTAACCATTCATTAGAGAATCTTATGTAAATTTTCATTATTTTATTAATAAATTGCCTAAAGTGGCCGCATTGGCTTAGGCCGTGGATTTTTTCCCTCGTTGAGGGTTTTAACCACGTCAAGAATACTAGTGTATTGATCTGTGATCTGTTTGTGAGCGGTGTCCTTTGGTGTTCTGTCTGAGGAACTTACCCTGTAAATTCCTACAAGACATGGGAGAAGATGAATGAAGAGAGAGAGAAGGAGAATACTAAGAGAGGGATAGAAGGGTAAAGAGAGAGTGTGAGACAAAAAGATGGAGACGGGGGGAGGGGGAGAGATAGAAGGAGAGAGGGAGGGAGACAAAAGTATGGAGAGGGGAGAGAGGGGGAGAGATAGAAGGAGAGAGGGAGGGAGATAGTGACAGGGTTGGAGGGAAGAGAGAGAGAGAGAGAGAGAGAGATGGGAGTGAAAGGGAGAGAGACGACTTGAGAGAGAGGAGGGAGGGAGAGGAGGAGAGAGGGAGGGAAGAAAAAATAAATACACAGAGAAAAGTGGAGCGAGAGAGATAGGGGGAGTGAAAATGAATAGATGGAGAGAGAGTGTGTACGTTTGGGGGTGAGATAGAGAGACAAAGAAGGAGAGATGGAGGGAGGTATAGACAAAGATGGAGGTGGGAGAGAGGGAAGGATATTTCTTACACTAAATGCATTAAATTCATGGTAGATGGTGATTTCTAATCCTATTTGATTTCTTGCACTATATTCATTAATTTCAGTGTAGATGTTGATTTCCAATGATATTTGATTTTTTGCACTAGATGCATTGATTTTAGTGTAGATGTTTTCCAATTATATTCGATTGCTTGCACTAAATACATTGATTTCAGTGTATATGTTGATTCTAATTTTATTTGATTGCTTGCAATATATCCATTGATTTTGGTGTAGATGGTGATTTCTAATTCTATCTGATTGTTTGCACTAGATGCATTGATTTCAATGTAGATTTTGATTTCTAATCCTATTTGATTGCTTTCACTAGTGCATTGATTTCAATGTACATGTTGATTTCTAATCCTATTTGATTGCTTGCACTAGATGCATTGATTTTAGTGTAGATGTTGGTTTATAATCGTATTTGATTGCTTGCATTAGATGCATTGATTTCAATGTATATTTTGATTTCTAGTCTTATTTGATTGCTTGCACTAGGTGCATTGATTTTAGTGTAGATGTTGATTTCTAATCTTATTTGATTTCATGCATTAGATTCATTGATTTCAGTGTAGATGCTTTCTAATCATATTTAATTGTGTGCAATAGATACATTGATTTCAGTGTACGCACAAAAAAATGATTGACAATTTGCATTGATTTTTATGTTGTAGTAATTCCTCCTATTAATATTGGAGAGCAAGAGAGACAAGATATGATCTTTACTACAATAGTCTGAGTTAAAGAATTGAATGGTTTACAATCTCAAGTATCATTTTCATATAATCGATATGAAAATATGGAAAGGCTAACAAATAATTTAAATATTTTGTAAATTTGACTACTCATCAAAATTACAATATTTCTTAACTTTTGCAAGTAAACTATAGATAAAAAAAAACCATCAAAATATTTTGAAGGAAAAAAATTATTTCAAACATTAGCAATGAAACAAATGATTTTAGGAGTAATCTTGATGCAGTAAATTATTAAAACTACTCTTCAAAATATATTTAGTAATACCTAGAGGGACACTATTAAGAATTATTAATTGCCAAAAGTTGTGATACCTAACATTAAATGAAATATATGTGCAGTATCAATCCTCTTGCAAACTATCGACAAGATTGTGATTTTCTCCCTTCTTCATCACCAATTAATTACTAACAAGCAACTACATACACATATAAAAATATATCACAACAATTATAATGTTCACAAACATTACCATCCAAATCCAAATGCATAAACACACAAACCAATCAAAGCATCCAAGCACAGACGTACAAACCATTCAAGGTAAGCAACAAAAACAGAACTAAAGAAGAGAATGATATAGTCATGTCAAACAAAGAAAACATAATGTAATTTTCAAAGTATGAAATTTATCTCAAACATATACATAATAATGATAATCTAAAAATGTGGCATTGTTGTCTTCAACTGGAACCAACCTAGATCCATCTAACTCTGGATCTATCATGCACCGAGAGAGATCAAATCCCTCAAGGTGCAAACCTTTCCTCAAATTCCACAATCCAAAAAGAAAGTTTACACCTCGGGGGATTCCCTCTCGGGGCATGATATATAAAGACTTAAATGGATCTAAACTGGTACTAATTCCTTCCATGGTAATTGCAAATTATGATAGTAATTCCTTCTAAAGTCCATAACTATTTTTGTTTGAAAAAGAGTTCTATTCCATTACGATCGTTGGCGTGGATGGTAACTTGCAAAATTAAAATGATTGTAATTTATTTAGTTATTGTGTTACATTGACCAACTCATTAGCAACACTACCTAAACATGGATTAGCACCATATGTATGACGCATATGTGTAGTAATATTAACATTTCTGTTGTATTAGTGCATATATGGTAAAGTTAATTATGACATTACTCAGCACCATAAATGTCAAAGATAGTAGACACATCTTCCCAAGGAGGTTACAATGGAGTTGGTTTATATAGTTTGTCGGGTAACACAAGGTTGAGAGCCGAGCAGGTGCACTATTGTAAGCACTATTCCAACCTAATCTAATTGATGCAACAAAAACGAAATACGTTAAATGTAGTGAATTGATACCAAATGAACGACCAAACATAAATAATTTTTAATAAATAATAACTCTAATCTGGTTTTATAAATGAATTTTTAATAAATTAAAGATAAGACAAAACTGAAACTTCATAAATATATTTTTATTTTTTATACTATCAATTGAATCAATATCTGTATATTACACGCAAAATATTTTCATACTTTCCATACTATTTATGGAATAGATTATCAAATTTTGATGATTCATAATTTAAAAATCCTTGAACCAAATCCAAATTCCAATATAAGCCAGTTATAATAATTAAAAATGATATTAATGAATAATTTTCCCATTTAAACTAGTTGTAGCAAATAACAATGACTACTTGCAGTGACAGTGCAAAGCATAAGAAATTGATAAAAAAGTTTTCACTAACAAATCATCCATCCAAACTAGTTATACGTAATCCATAAAAACCATGTAATTTAGGAATGTGAAAAGTTCTGCTAAATAATTTTAGCAATATTCTTGGCACTTGGCAAAGAGCAAGTTACCAAATTTTTTTATCAGTGTCAGAAAAGACCTTCTTCCCCTTTCCTTGGAAAGAAAAAAGAGTTAATCAAAATGAAATGAGACTCCAGTTTAGTTTTAAGAAGTCTTGATGTGTTTTGTTATAATGATTGTCATGTTTTATTTAGAATAATGTTCATAATAGTATATAGATAGGATTGAGTTGGTTGGTTGTTAAGTTTTTTTTGAGATATTTTATTAACAAGCAATTTTTTATTTGGAATATATTAGATTTCATGGGTATTATTTATGTGATTTGTATTTTGGTTTTGGGTGAGCAATATATAAATTGTTTTGAGTGAATCTACTCACCATATTTACTCCTCAAATTTCTTACATGGTATTAGAGTTGATTCAGCCATGACTCTCTCATGAGAGGCGCTGAGATCATGCCATTTTTTGCAATGTTGATCCTTTGTAAATATATTAGATAGAGTAGGCATAGGGTATAATTGTGTTGTCTTTTCTTCCTGATTGGCGCAATTTCATGAAAATATATCACCTTTTTGTCCCTTTGTTTTCATGGAGACTGGATCTGGTCATCACATTATCATAAGGCAGGATTGCATATGGGGACTAGAGGACATCAATACCCTCCCAGACTCTCTTGTTTCCTGTTTAAATGCTTTAGGCATTTTCTTTTGGCAACAAGTCATTTTGACTTGGCAACAAAACTGCCCCATCTGGAAGCGCTCAACAGCATTGGGTCTATAGGGACAGGCTGCTTCGGATTGGGATTCTATTTGTTCACAACTCCAACGAATTGGCATCCACAGAGACGTGGCTCGAGACACCATCAATTGGAACAGCAAGATGAAGGCTGACAATATTCAAGGGGCGGACACATACAATCGGCTTTGCTATTTAGAATCCAACCAGACCACGGTTTGTTGGTTTACTAAATTATGGAGCCCTCATATTCTTACCAAAAAATATCTCTTCCTCTGGCTAGTTTGGAGGAATAAAAACCCGACCTAGGCAAATCTACAAAAAAGGGATTGGTCTGGACTAGGCTTTTATGTCTTATGTAGAAAAGCGGAAGAGGACAATACACACATGTTCCTAACCTACCCTGAGGTTACAAAAGTCTGGAATTCCTTGGATGTCACATTCCGGTTACAACTCCCACTGTTCAGTGATATTCCTGCCTACTTTAAATGGTGGGACTCACAACATGGTACTAGGCGCAACATTCCTCCCACTGTTCTTTGGGAGATTTGGCGGTGGAGAAACAATATCATATTCAATGAGTACCGTGTTTGTTGGGTAGTAGTGATGGAAAACATTCGTGTTAAAATAAGATAATTACTCTTGCGTGAGGAGTTAGCAAAACATAGAGAGTCAGTTAACTGAGTGATTGAGTGATTGAGTGTTAGTCGAGTCAAGTGATAGACGTGTGGTTGCATGTCAAGGCGAGTAGCTAGTTGAAAAAGGATAAATACCTTTCACCAGGTTCATTGTAAGCATCATGTTTTGTGTGATCAATAAAAGAGCAACAACGCATATTTTGTGTGAATTCATGCTTTGTCTCCTCCACCTTTCCAACAAATAGATATCAAAGCGAGGTTACATAGAGCGAAAAAGAATAGATTTGCAATAATCCATGTGAGAGAAAAAAACTTTTTTTTTTCCCTCTCTCTTGTGGTTTGAGCGTTAACGCATCTTATAATGCCATACAGGGCGCTATAACGCACTCAAGCTCAGGGGAGAGCCACGTTAACATTCAAAAACTTGCACCGTTTTGCATACACGCGGGTTCCGTTGGGATTTGTCGTGTTAAACATGCATGCGGGAGTTCTTTTTCATAAAGGGCGTTAATCGCAAGCCATCCTCCCGAGAAACGCGTTAGAGATTCGCAGTCACAGTTTCAAAGTTCGCAGTCAAACGTTCCAAAGATTCATATACGTGGGAAGTCTTTGAAATCTTTTATTAAAGAGTGCAAATTAAAAGAAAAAAGGTATTTTTTTTTTTATTAAAAGATTTTATAAAGGATTTGGAGCCACGTAAATTTGTTTTTAATTCTTTGGTGATTATATAAAGGCTGGAGTGATTAATTAGTTTTAATTCGTTTTGTTTTTATATATAAAGATTTTTTAAAAGATTTATTTTATGTATAAAAATAATATCAAGAGTTTTTCAAAAGGGTTTTTGAAAATGATTTTTTTAAAGGTTTTTTCAAAATAAAAAATTTCGGGATTTTATTGAAAGGGTATTTTTTTTTAAAAGAGTTTTACAAAAGAGTAATTTAAGGTTTTTTCAAAAAGGTATTTTTAGAGAAATATGGCTCTTTCAAATTTCCAGCGCCAGTTCCCACTGTTTAGAGGGAAAGATTATGATGTGTGGGTCATTAAGATGGCAACCACGTTGCAGGCACATGATGTTTGGGATTATGTCAAGTTTGGGTTTTCAGAACCTAAGAACGAAGAAGAAGAACAAGCTCTCAGTAATACAGAGAGGGAACAATGGAAGAAAAACAAGAAGAAGAATACACATGCGTTGTAGCGTATTCAGCAGGGAGTGGACCAAGCAGTGTTCCAGAAGATTATGATCACATCTTCAGCAAAAGTAGCATGGGATACTTTGGCGACAAACTATACAGGTATGGCCAAAGTCAATATTGTTAAGTTGCAAAATACTAGGAGATATTTTGAAAGTCTGTAGATGAAGGAGACAAAGGACATCGATTCTTTTATGAATCGGGTCATAACTGTCGTAAATCAGTGAAAGATTTATGGTGAAGATATAAAAGAGTAAAGAGTGGTTGAGAAGGTCCTTCGATCTTTGTCTACCAAATTTGATGTTGTGGTAGCAACGATAGAAGAAGCCAAGGATTTGGCATCATTGACAGTTGATGAGCTGATGGGATCACTTTATCGCATGAGGGAAGGATAGACAAAAATAAGGATTCTACTTTAGAGACCGCTTCCAAAATTCAGGTTTCTATTTCAAGAGACAGAGGTCGAGACAAAAGTAGATCGAGAGGCAGGGGATGAAGTGGAAGATATGGTGGTCAGAAAGTTGGCTGAGAAGAGCATGAACATGCAAGTGGAAGCAACTACAGAAGCTTCAACAATAATCAAAGAGTTGACAAATCAAAGGTGAGAGTTATTATTGCAATAGATTTGGTCATTATGCTCGTGATTGCAAGAAGAATATAGCTCATCAAGGGAACCAAAGAGCCAATGTCACTACAAAGAGTTCTAACTCCATGTTCTTAGCTTTCCATACCATGCATGAACCTTCTCGTAGTGTGTGGCTATTAGACAGTGGTTGCAGTAACCACATGACAGGCAACAAGGATTTGGTTGTAAATTTCGATCAATCTGTGAAAACAGAGGTAAAGTTGGGGACTGACAAGATTGTGAAAGTAGAAGGCAAAGGAGTGGTCAACATTTTGACCAAGCAGGGGGAGCCAGAGACAATCTCAGAGGTATATTATGTTCCTAGTCTCATCATAATTTGTTAAGCATTGGTCGATTGACACAGAAATGATACAAAGTTATCTTTCAAGGTCAAAAATGTGTTATATATGACAAGCCCCTAAGCAAGCAGCTAATAGCAAAGGTGCAGATGACAAGGAACAAACTCTTTCCTCTAATTTTGAATTACAATGGTCAGGTGAGTTCTTTTACAGCTGCATGTTGTGATGATTATTGGTTATGGCACTTTCAATTTGGACACTTGCACTTTTTTGGTTTAAGATTGTTGCAGCAGAAACAGATGGTCAGAGGGTTACCTCCCATTAAAGAACCTGCTAGTACTTGTGAGTGTTACATCTTGGGAAAGCAACACCGTGAAAGTTTTCCAAAGGGAGTTGCATACAGAGCAAAACAACCTCTTGAGCTGGTGCATACAGACTTGTGTGGACCTATGAGGACACAGTCGATTGGTGGAAGTTGTTACTTCCTCACTTTCATTGATGACTACAACAGAAATACTTGGGTTTACTTCTTGAAGCAGAAGTCTGAAACTTTTGCGAAGTTCAAAGAATTCAAAGCCTTAGTAGAAAAAAAAAGTGATCGACAGATCAAGGTATTGAGGTCAGATTGTGGTGGAGAATATAACCTAAAGGCATTCCATGATTACTGCAAACAACATGGGATCAGAAGACATTTTACAACCAGGTACACACCGCAGCAGAATGGTGTAGCAGAGCGAAAGAACAGAACAATTATGAACATGGTAAGAAGCACGTTGAAATGAAGAAACTTGTCTAATGAGTATTGGGCAGAAGCAGTTGCATGTGCTATTTATGTGATCAACAGAACTCCTACAAAGAGTGTAATGAACATAGTACCAAAACAAGCATGGTCAGATATGTATTGCAGGGTATCTCATCTTAGAGTAGTTGGATGTGTAGCTTATGCACACGTGCCTAAAGAGCGAAGAGGTAAATTGGATGATAAAAGTGAAAAATGCATATTCACTGGCTATAGTGAGCAATCAAAAGCTTACAAATTGTATAACCCCGTCACAAAAAAAACCATAATTACCAAATATGTTGTGTTCAAGGAACAAGAGTCATGGAATGAAACTGTAGACAAAACAGTTGATGCACAAGTGCCACTGACGGAAGAAGATGATGTAGCAAAAAAGGAGAAACAAGAATCATAGGTAAAAACACCAAACAGAGCCACACCAACAAGGACTCCAAGATTTTCAGAACAACATGAATCCTCAAGCATATCAACAGATCAAGATTATCCCAGCAATCAATCAGGTGATGAATCAAGCAATGGTAAGAGAAAGATGAGAAGTTTGAAAAATATTTTTGATGATTTGGATGTTAGTTCAAATTTTGCATTATTTTCATTCCAACTTTCTTCATTTGAAGAAGCAATCAAAGATGAAAATTGGGTGCAAGCCATGGATGAAGAAATTGAAGCTATTGAAAAGAATGATACATGGGATTTGGTTGATTTGCCAAAGGACAAAAATCTCATTGGTGTGAAATGGGTGTACAAGACAAAGTTGAATGAAAAAGGTGAAATTGACAGATTTAAAGCAAGACTTGTAGCAAAAGGATTCTCGTAGCAACCAGGAATAGACTTTGGAGAAACATTTGCTTCGGTAGCCAGATTGGATACTGTAAGAGCAGTTCTAGCCACAACAACTCAGAACAAGTGGAAAGTATATCAGATGGATGTGAAATCAACCTTCTTGAATGGAATTCTAGAAGAAGAAATTTATGTGCAACAGCCTCCAGGATATGAAGTTGAAAGTAATGAAGATAAAGTTTACAGGTTGAAGAAAGCGCTCTATGGACTGAAGCAAATGCCTAAAGCTTGGTATAGCAGAATCGACAGCTACATGATTAAAAATGGATTTTGCAGAAGCAACATTGAGCCTACCTTGTACACAAAGGTAAATGAGCATGGACAAATTTTGATTGTTTGCTTATATGTTGATGACATGATTTTTACAGGTGATTTTGAGATAGATGAATTTAAAGCAGCCATGATGAAAGAATTTGAGATGACAGATCTTGGTCTCATGAAATATTTTCTTGGCATAGAAGTTGAGAAACTTGAAAATAGAATTTTTATTTGTCAAAATAAATATGCCAAAGATTTGTTGAAAAGATTCAAGATGGAAAATTGCAAACTTGTCCCTACATCAGTTGCAACAAGGACAAAGTTAAGCAAGGATGATGAAGGATCATATGTCAATCCAACTCTATTCAAAAGATTGGTTGACAGCTTCATGTATCTCATAGCTACAAGACTGGATATCATGCAAGTAGTGAGTTTGATTTCCAAATTTATGGAGACTCCAAAAGACAAGCATTGGAGTGCAGGAAAAATAATTCTGAAATACATTGCAAGAACTAGAGATTGTGGCATAATGTATGCAAGCACAAAAAATAAAGATTTGATTGGATACACAGATAGCAATTTTGCAGGAAGTTTGGATGATAGGAAGAGCAATTCTGGTTATGTGTTACATCTTGGTTCAGATGTGATTTCATGGGCATCTAAGAAGCAACCCATTGTGACACTTTCGTCAGCAGAAGCAGAATATGTAGCAGCAACATCAACAACATGTCAAGCAGTGTGGTTAAGAAGAGTATTTGATGGACTCAAGCAGAAACAATAAGGATCAACATCAATATATTGTGACAACACCTCAGCAATTGCACTATCACTAGATATGCAAGCATATTGATACTAGATATCACTTTATTAGAGAACTTGTGAGCAATGGAGAAGTTCACTTGAAGCCTTGTAAATCTAGTGATCAATTGGTTGATATATTTACTAAGTCATTAGCACAAGATGTGTTTGAGTTTCATAGAAGAAACTTGGGTGTTGTAAGCCTAGCTGAGACATAGACCAGCAGGCATGTTTGAGTTGTCATGAGTCATGTTTTAGTTTAACAGTCGTAATTAAGGGGGAGTGTTAAAATAAGATAATTACTCCTGCGTGAGGAGTTAGCTAAACATAGAGAGTCAGTTAACTGAGTGATTGATTGATTGAGTATTTGAGTGTTAGTCAAGTCGAGTTAAGTGATAGATGTGTGGTTGCATGTGGATGCATGTCAAGGCGAGTAGCTAGTTGGAAAAGGATAAATACCCTTCACCGGGTTCATTGTAATCATCATGTTTTGTGTGATCAATAGAAGAGCAACAACTCGTGTTTTTGTGTGAATTCATGCTTTGTCTCCTCCACCTTTCCAACAATTTGCAGCATAATTTCGGTTGATATACAAGTTGACACATTCAATAAAATGCCCAAAATCCCCAAATATGGCCCGTTGATCTCCATCACAAGACAATAGGTGTGGATGCGGATTCACTATCCGATTCTTGCCAGAGTTGACATATATGGTTCACTGGGAGCAGGAAAGGGCACCAACACGAAGGCTGAGGCCATGGCACTATGGGACTCCTCTGGTTCACACAATATCTAGATATTCCTACTATCCATATTTATGGGGACTCTCAGGTTACCATTGATTATGTCTGTGGGAAAGCCAATATCAACAAATCTTCACTGCAAGGTTGGCTACCTCAGAGCTCTACACTCTAGCACCCTCACCTACACTCCTCCATTCAGCATATCAACAAGAACTTTAATGAGGAAGCGGACTGCCTCTCCAAAAGGGGCATCATGGAACATCTAGATGGTTTCCACATAGAACTTAAGATGGATAAGACCAGGCTGAGACTGAGATAATGCCTATACCAGGATAATTTTAACAGGGCAAACTCTTTTTTGACAGCGGTTTGAATATTCTACTTTTCTTCTTGCTTTATTTGATTGTCTAAACATACAAATGTATGTCGATACGAGCTAGTATATGCTGGCTGAACATCGAAGAACAAACAAAACATTACCAGAATTAGCACAAAATTTATATGACGTATCCTGGTCTGGTTTAAAGAGTCATTTTGAAATATGTAGGCTGAATTGCTCGGATTTAAAACTTTGATCTGCACCTTGTGCTGCAGACTCTGCATCATATGTAAATTCTATTCTGATGAATATATCGCTTTTTTCATCTGAAAATAAAAAGGTTATAATTGTGTTATGTGTGTGAGTATTAGTTTTATGTTGAGTGTGATTTGCGCACTCCTATACCGATTCGAAGAGCAACATCTATACAGATCCTGACTCATTTTTTTGATTCCTTTCGACATCAGCGATAGTGTTTTGAGGTTTTTTTTCAAAATGCGAGGCACGACAAAGGAGCTGAATCTGACAGCACCAACTTACCTAAGATGCCCAATCTCTTTGGAGCTGATGAGGGATCTTGTAACTCTTTGCAGAGTAATCACTTATGATCGGGAGAGCCTCGAAACCTGGTTGGATGCAGGAAATGGATATTTGCCACCCTCTTTAGCCCAGATTGTGAAATTGTTATCAGAGATTGAGTCGTGGAAAGCGATCGGTTTGTGTTATGGCATCCGTTTTTGTTGCACAAGCATCCAGGCGTTGAACATATTGTAGCATGCAATGGATCATGTCTATTGTTTGTGATGGCATGTCTACTTGTGACAATTCGATCAGAAGACGTGACGGATCCGTTCAGACGATTGTGTGCTTAAACCGGGTGTAGCTGCAGGTTGTCAACAGGGTGAGAAGCCAAATCTACCTGGAGCATATGAAAGCAAGGTGTCTTGATTTGTTCAAGGGAGGGCTCCCCGGGCTTGAAACACTGGCCACTGTAGACGGTATGTGTGATCTCTTATTTCTCTTGTTGCCGAAGGGCGTACCGTGTGTAACATACATTTGTCAGTGTTCAAGTCAAATCGAACTTTTGGGCAATTGGGTAGATCTATTAGATCTTAGCTGTGACAGTAATGGCAAGGTGGTACCCAGGGGAAAGAAAGTGTCGGACGACCACATACAAAGAGAGGTTGTTTGTGTCATTTCATTGTGAAAATTCTGGGCAATTGGGTAGATATGTCGGATATTAGTTGTGATAGTGATGGCAAGGTGGTATGGTTGTGTTTTGGGCTTCAACAATATCAGTTATAGGCTATGTTATGAAATCTTTGAGTGTAAAAAGGTCGGTTGCATAATTGACTGTTAGATACAATCCAGTGTGGAGATTGTCAAATCAAAAAATGTCAATTATACAAAGTTCGTCAAAGATGGTCATAGGTGGTTATGTCATAAATAAGTTGAATGGCAAGCTAGAAGATTGTGGTGGTGAAGAGAGCATTGTCCAGGAAACTTCAAAGTGGGGATAAGTGCCGAGGGAGACCCGTAAGACTTATGTGACATGTGAATTGTAATTTGTCATTTCTGCATTAATATTTGTAATAATGTAATGTAAACATTAAAGGGGAGACTTGAAATAATGTGTACAATAGTATATAGGTAGGATTAGGTTTGTTGGTTGTTGAATTTTGTTAAAATATTTTCTAAACAAGCAATTCCTTGTTTGGAATAGGTTAGATTCATAGGCACTATTTATGTAGCTTGTATTTTGGTTTTGGATAAGTAATATATGAATTGTTTTGAGTGAATCTATGCACATGTCTTCTCCTCAAATATCTTAATGTTTTGTAGTAATTACATGTAATCACTCAAATTATTATTTGTTATAAAGCTTTGCATATCAAATAATCAGGGACCATCTCTTATCATTACAGTTATTGAGATTAAAAATTTTCTTTGAAGACATCTTTTAAAAATATTTGTTTGATTATCAATTCAATATTACGCTATTTGAATCAAGGACCATCTCTTATCATTAATGTTATTGAGATTGGAATTTTTCAATTTGAAAAAATCTTTTGGAAATATTTGTCTGATTATCAATTCAATATTATGCTATTTGAATTTAAGTTTTCAACATCATTAATCTCTGTTAGATAATGAATCCATACAGGTGATGATAGTTTTTAGATAGGAGGAATGACCTGTTGTAGAGATTCATTTCTCCTATCTTAAAACTATCCTCACCTGTATGGATTCATTATTTAACATCATTAATCTCGGCACCCAGCGTTATCTTAATCCGGCTGCACAAAAATGATGAAAAATATCATCTTTATCTTTATTGCAGATTCATCAAAATAGATCTTTATGTTTGGCGATTCCTATTTCCAACCCCATAGAAAAGTTATTGCGCCTGACATGCGCCCTCGATAGCCTCATATAACACGCCGTTTTTTTTTCTCTAGTCATCACCGCTCGCGTGTTATATCTGGCTATCGGGGCGCATGTCAAGACGCAATAACTTTTCTATAGAATTGGGAATAGAAATACCTTTATGTTTATTGTAAATTTCTAAAATATAATTCAAGGGTCCAGAGAGATCAGACAATTAACTCTCATGATTATCAGATTCAATCTGCCAATGACAGAAGTACAAGTTCAGAAGAAAAAAATATTGCGGAGTGCGGCCTTTAAATGTTGTCTATTCAACATAAACGAGACAAGCAGTTGAATTGACGAATAAGTGAATTACATTATAACCATAAAATAATAAAGAAGGGTACGAGGAATTCTACTACAAGATATTTATTATTATTATCGTTTATGGACTATAATATAAATCTTGATTTGTAAGGATCTCGTGCGCCAAGTTTCAACAACCCAACCATAAAATAAATTTGGATAAAAAAAAATTGTAGTCGCTGTGTTTGAATTATAGGTTAGATGGTGGAAATGAGTTAAACATCATCAAAATTTATAAAGTATTTAAAATTTTGAAGTTTGATAATTATAACTTAAATTTACAAAAATCTTTATCAAATTTTATCAAAATTTCTATAATTTACGGTGAAAAATAATAATCTATTTAGACTTTATCTAAAATAAAAGATATAAAAAAGAGCCCTGGCCCAAATTTCAATCAATAAATTTGAAACGCCAGCTCTGGCCCAAATTTCAATCAATAAATTTGAAACGCCAGCTCTGGCCTCACGGGAAAGGCGATTCCTATTTCCACCACAAATCCCTATTTAATGCGCCCTGACATGTGGGGGCGATAGCAAAATATAAGACGCGGCGTTTTTTTTTCCTCCAGTCATGACGGTGCGCGTTATATTTCGCTATCGCCCCCACATGTCAAAGCGCATTAAATATGAATTTGTGGTAAAAATAGGAATCGCCCACGAAAAACCTCATATTCAATTCTCGATACACTCCATGTGTATGTACAGTAAAATCCCTAAAGCAGTTTTTCAGATATTGGTGCCACTTCAGCGAAAAGATAGAAAGTCAATGTTTTAAAAAATATCGTATTTGGCGAACCGTCATGTTCAATTCTCGGTGCACTCCATGTGGATGTACAGTAAAATCCCTAAAGCCGCTGTTCAGAGATTGATGCTATTTCAGCGAAAAGAAAGAAAGTTGGTGTTTTAAAACATATACTAAATACCGTCACAATCAAATTAATAAACCGTGGAGCGGTCGTATCTTATCATTCATTGGTCGTGAAGCATGGCTGTAACATCACTGTAGGTTTATCATGGTCGTGATGCGGGCACTCAGTGACACGGCTTGGTGCTCATAACTTTCAACTACCCACATCCCCGAGATACCGATTGCCAATCAACCACATGCAAACCAGATTTGTTTTGACCAATTGCAATTTTGAACTTGTTCATGATTGACGAAATCTTCCCCGATATTTCAAGAAACAATGGGCGCATATTTGTTGATACCAATTGCAATTTTAAACTTTGGAGGACCCGATATTTGACACTCTTGGTGCGGGATGTTTGGAAAAGGGACAGGCATGGGATATCTTACTTGCGGTGAATATTTTGGGAAGGAACTTAAAAGGTGGTGGTAAAAGAAAGGGATGGGAGGAAGAGATCTCAAATGAAATAAGATTTAAAAGATATATTTGTTGAATTGATATACTAAGTCTATAATTGTTACAGCACAATCTTTCGGCGTCATTAAGGGTTGTAATACACTTATTTAAACAAAAAGAAAACATATTTTACAAGTTTGGGAGGCTACATGACGCTTAAAGAGTAAAGCCATATGGATTTGTACAAAATTCTTCTACAGATTTGCCAATCACAGAAGAAAGGTAAACTCCATATGGGAGATAATTGACACTGAAGGGAACCTGATACAATCTCAACAACACGACCCTATATAAAGAGGTCACTAGGGAGGAAATACTCCGAGTGCTCAAATATTTTAAAAGAGACAAATGCCTAGGACCTGATGGATGGACGGTCAAACTATTTACACATTTTTTTGACATTTTTCAGGGGGGGCTCCTGGCAATGGTGGAAGAATCAAGGAGTAGGGGGTATATCCATCCTTATATATGTTCGACATACATTGCCCTCATTCCAAAAAGGACATCCACTGGATCCTTCATGGATTATCGGCCCATTTCACTTTGTAATCTTATATATAAGATTATATCCAAGACTATTGCAGGCACGATTAAGCACACCCTATCAAAATATATATCTCCCGAACAGTTCGGTTTCCTACAGAATAGATAGATCCACAATGGCCACTGCTCAAGAATGCTGCCATTCGATCCACTCCAAAATCTAAATGTTATTGTTATGAAGGTTGACCTGCAGAAGGCATATGATTGCCGAGACTGGGAACATCTGAGGATGGTCTTGCAAAAAATTGGGATACAGGTCAAGAATGCATAATGGATCATGGCTTGCATCACTAATGTTCGATATCCCACTTGGTTTTTCGGGATGGGCCGGGGGCTCAGACAAGGATGTTCCCTCTCTCCATTATTATTCATTTTGGCAATGGATGGACTCAATTTGCATATCAAGAAAGTTGTGGCGGAGGGCGATTTTCTGGGCTGAAATAGTAAGATTTCACATAGTTTTTTTTGTGGACGATGTGCTGATAATGGGCATGATCAATAGGTTTGCATGGTTGCCTCTATTCCACATCTTTACTAAATTTGGGAATGCCATGGGACTATTCATGAATCTACAGAAGTCTATCATTTTATATGGCTATTGTGATCTAGAGGACATTGCATACATCCGAAGATTATTTGAGGTGGGGGCTGATGTATTGGGGAGGGGCATGAAATACTTGGGATATCATATCAAACCCAATAAATACAGGATAAATGACTGGATGTGGTTAGTGGATCGTTACTATAAAAAGATCTCTGGGTGGGAGTACAGATGTTTATCACTGGGTGGACACATTACTCTCACCCAGTGAGTGATCACATGCATTACTCTCACCTGATCGGTGATCACACAACTCGGAGTGTTTTGAGCCCATTTATATTTCCTCCTGAGCACCATTATGAAGAAACTTGACAGGGTCATGGAAAAATACATATGGTCAGGATTGACCACCACATTCAAGTACCATCTG
Organism: Pinus tabuliformis; assembly: GCA_031772625.1. NCBI lineage: Eukaryota > Viridiplantae > Streptophyta > Pinopsida > Pinales > Pinaceae > Pinus > Pinus tabuliformis. Next base: position 633,484,728 of record CM062819.1, on the reverse strand, counting down.
GCTAGTTTGGACTCCATTACAATACCAAATTGGGTGGTTGGGGAATCTTGGATTTGAGGCATTTTGGATGGCCGTTGTTACAAAAAACATTGTGGAGAGGTATTTTTGGGGAGGGCATATGGTCGAATATTATTAGACATAAATACCTCAAAGACAAAGAATTTACTATTTGGATGCGTAGGGAGCTCATTGGGACTACTTCGGGGGTCGGCTATATGGCTTAGCGTAAACAAAATCAGACATAGTTTTCTGCAAAACTTATGTTGGATCTTTGGATTTGGACATAAAATACTGATTGGCCAGGAACAAATTTTAGGTATGGGTCAGGATTTACGTCCATCAGCTGGACTCATCCAATATATAAACAGTAAGGGCATTTCTATTGGAATCAATCCATTAGGCAATGGCATGGGTATTTACCTATCTGGAAAAAGATCAAGGGAGATGGGACTAGAGGGTCTGATGGCACGGGAATGGGAGCAGATCAGGACTGAGATGAAATTGGTAGGTGTCAGTTGGGAGGCTGGCGGCGATCGGATTGCTTGGCTTGGAAAAATGAAAGAAGGAGGCATAGTGGTGGCAGACGTTTATAATACTTTCTGCAACTATGAGGTACCAAACTCAGAGGTATGCTAGTTTTATAAGTTTTGGAAATCTAGAATACCTAGTAAGATCATTTTATTTCTTTGGCTTGTTTGGAAAAACAAGAATTTGACCTGGGAAAACCTACAAAAGAGGAATTGGCAGGGGCCTGGAGTATGTGCATTATGTAGGAATGCGATGGAAGACAATATTCATATATTTATGAAATTCCTTGTTACTATTCAGATCTTGAGCAATATTGCTTGAAACATTGGTTTTCCATACAATCAATATGATAGCATCACTAACTGTTTGTGTTGGTGGAGCAAACGAATATCCCAATGGAGGACAATCCCATTAACAATTTTTTGGGAAATTTGGAGATGGCACAATAAAATTATCTTTGAGAACTATAGGGAAAATCAAAACACATGTTTGACCGCATTATTGGATGGTATAACTCTACAAATGACAACAACAGTGGCCCCAAGCGGCCAATTCGTAGAAAGACGGGCCGTCAGAATGACTATCTAGTAGGTTTCTTTGATGGCGTGGCACAAAGGGGCACATGTGGGTGTGGCTTCTTGATCATTATATCAAGGGAACAAGAATACTTATGGAGATTCACAAACTATCATTGACTATGTAAGGGGCAACAGTAAAATAAATCAACCACAACTTCATAGATGGCTCAGACAGATTGAGATTCTCTTGGGATCTCCTAAAGACTCAACGATTCAGCACATTGGAAGGGAATACAACCAGAATGCAGACATGTCAAAAATGGGTCTACTGGATGCACTAGATGGGGTGCACATTGAGATTAAGTTGGGGGACAACATACTGGACACTGGGATCCTCCCACTCCTGGGATAACATTCCCTCGTGGATGAGATCTTACCACCTGAAAACTGGTGTCTTTAATTCTTCTAGGAGGTGGTTTTGTGCCTGTCTTTTATGTTTTTGAATATGCATAGTTTTATATTATGAGATGATATGATAGACTGAATACGTTTTGATATAAGTGGGACATTTAAAAATGTTGCAAGGTTTTTTATGTTTTAATTTCCTCTGCGTTTCAATTATATATACATAGGAAGCTAGATTAGCAATGTCTAGAAACAATCGACATAAAGGTATGGACTGATACTATACAAAACAAGATGTGGGAGAAAATGCATATGCAATGTAAAATTGCTGGATATATCCCACGGGGCTTCACTTGGGGACCAATACCATACCACGTGGGTTCATATTGGGGGATATTTATTGAGGAAAAGATGACATAATATATCGGGGGATATATAGAGGAGAGATGGTTTTTATATTAGTAGGTATAAAAAATGCAGTTAATGAAAAAATATAAAGGGGCATAAAAATGTTAACAAAAATGGATACATACAATATCTAGTGGAAGTAGGGGTTTTTAAATTGGGAAGGTGTATTGGGTTTATATTGGTAGGGGATTAAATAATGTGATTTTTAGAGGTATTTTCCAATATGTAGTCAAATTAAGATATTGTTTAATATGCCATTAACCCACGTGATATGTCAGAGGTTCATTGAGTGAAGCCCGTGTGATATATGCATTGTTTTTTATTCTAATATATAAAAACAATGTTTTTTTCTTACTGGAAAAAAGAATATATATATATATATATATATATTGTTTTTTGTTAGTTGTTGGGTGGTTACTTTTATTAATCTTAAAAATATTACATGATCAACTCATTAACTATAAAAATTCTCAACCTGGCCATTAAAAAATCAGATTTGTTCACTGGTATCCAATCCAAAATTTACAAACTCGTCAAACATGCAAATATAAAAACTACTAATCAAAAGAGTGAAGTGATTCAAGTGGTGCGGGGCACTTGAGCCCGGGAGCTGAAGGTGCCCCTGACGGATTGTATCTCTCTATTCTGGCCAGTCTATTGTCCACTTGTGCCATGTGAAATCTTATGTTTTGTTGTCCCCTCTTTGCATCTTCCACGTTGGTGAGGATGTTGTGATGATTTGTTTGTCTCTTTGTCAAGATTCTCGGCAAATGAGATTTAATTTTCCAATATAAAAATAAGGCTTGAATGTACAACTTACCCCTGCCTCTGGTGTGGCCAAGTTCAGTTACTAAATCTCCAAATTCATCCGTCAGCTCTGTGCCAAATAGGGATCTCCTCTCTTTGGAAACCAACTCATCCCGTCTTTATAAATCATTCCAAGCCTTCACTGGAGGGGTGACATAATACCTATTCTCTATGTCTCCGCCCTGGCTTGGACTCGGCCCCAGGCCTCACTACCACGACAACAACGTGAGCTTTGTCTTGCCATATTCACCCTTGTTCTTCATAAAATTTACCACGCCTCTGTTCCTATTACAACTGTGAGGTTTGGAGATCCTTCTCGCCGACACAACTAAAATGCTAAAATTTATGTGATGTTTTAGAGCGCCCTTAAAGTAACAAAGAAAATTTTCTAACACCATAGTAGCGTATGCATAGATGGCTTTCATGATTTCCTGGTTCCAACTTTGGCATAGGGACTAACACAAAGTCTGTAGCCGTGCCACAACCTAGAAACACCCTTCAGTTGAACTAGCCTCCACATGCATTCATTATATGTCTCCTCAACCATCAGACCGATTGAATTGCTCATCCACTAAACCACCTTGCCAACTATAGAGATATTCTCCAGCTATGCATTTATCCAAACGATAATGCATGGTAGTGATTATTATCAGGCTCCATACATTAAGAAACCGCATGCTTGGGCATGTGCAGGGTGGTCACGCCACCCCATTAATTTAATACGCCTTGACATACCAACCTACGGAGATGACACAGATCCTATCAAATCCCTCCCTGGTCTAACCACCCCTTTTGGAGAATATAAATATATTTACATAAAATGGTGCAAATATATAAAGGTAAACGTGAATAAACATTAAATTGATGTTAATATATAGATATTAAAAAAATAAAAAATGGCTTATTATATATATAAAAGTTAAATATATATACACATTTAAAAAAATGTGATAATATTCTTAACTATGAATTTAATCTCTATTTTATTATATAGATTTTAAAAGACTTTGTTACAATATCATAAGTCAATATAAGGCTTACTAACATCACATGTTCAAAAAATCAAAAAAATTAATTACATTATAATTTTATTTAAAATATTATTATTATTAATTATAAAAATAATTAGTATGAGTTAAACAGCGCCAAGGGATAATTCATTTGGTCGAGTTCTTATTGCTAAGTACCTCGCTTATTTGGAGGTCATAAGTCAAATCTCCTCGACGCCCTTGGGGTTAGGCCTTGCTAGTTTGGCCGACGGGTAGATCCCTTCGGGTTGATCTACGTGGATTTTCCCGTCGATGCACGAGTCACTCAGTGCCCTTGAACCACTTTTAAAAAAATTAATATCCTACTTGTTCTTTATATTAACAAGTTATTTAATTGCATAAACATCGAAATAAACACTATTGCAGCTTTCACAAATATACATATCATGCAATGAAATAAACAAAGATAATAACACAAGGGACACCGTTATTTTCAGATGATCGTCCCTAAAAAAACCCAATTCCGGAAAACTGATGCAGCATATAGAGGGTTTGTATTGTTAAGCAGATTTCATGAACACAACTAGGGTGCTAGAAATGGCTCACCCAATAGAGAATATCCTCGGCAGTAGTACCTCTATCCAGAGACAGATATTCCGGCAAATCAACAAATGGATGATCAAACCCCACAGCGACTCTGGTTGTTCCCTATGATGGATAATGAAAGCTGCTCCAAGCACTGCTCTGAAACTGCGTCACTCCTCCAAGAGCTGCGTCACCTCTCTCAGCTCAAAATTTGTTGATCTGCTCCCAGTCTGAACCACAGAATCTCCCCAACGCTGCCTTTGAGGCCTAGTGTCAGCCTTTGCAGTTTCTGTGTTTCACTGCGTCAGCCCTCTGTGTCCTTTGCATCAGCTTTATGGCCTCTGCGTCAACCCTTCTAGGGCCCACGATGTCTCTCTTGGCATTACGCTGCCTCTCTGCTATGTATTCTTCAGCCTCAGATGAAAATTTCTTGTTGAACTACCCCTCGCTGCAACTCTAATCACTAACTCAATTTCCTCAGCAAACCTTGCCCCAGAAAATCGAATTATTTTGATCACATGGTATCAGAGTGATTGCATATCGTAGATCACTGAAGACACCATCTGAGAAATTTGAGAATTTGCAGTAGAGAAGCAGTTGTGCCGAGAGACAACGTTGTTCCAGAGCCGAAAGGGGGAGCGATGTAATGTAGAAGAGGCAACGCAGAGACTCACACAGTGCCTGCGTCGGCATTCTGAGCTGGGAGAGGAAGACGCAGTAGCTGGGGGGGCCCACATAGTAGTTGTATCAGCCATCAGGGTCAACGCAGAAGCTGAGGAGGGCAGATCAGGCTCATGCATAGCCACATCATTCTTCTGAGCTAGGAAGGATTGACGCAGTTGGTCGGGAGGAGCAGATTCAACCCAAATAGAGATTGCACAAAGCCTAAAGGGATCAGATTCTTCAAGTTGTCGAGGGCTAAGTGAGTTGTGCAAATTTTGATTTGAGGAACTGGTGGGACGTTATTTCTATTGGTTCAAAACAATGTCTAAGGTTACTAAACCAAGGTAGAGGGAAACACTACCTCGAAAGATTTTTAGCTAAGAAATTTAGATCCGGGTTGTAGCAACAAAGGGGGATTGGAGAGGAGTGATTCAATAGTTGGCCAGAGGATTTCCAAGAGGGAAATTAGGACTCAGAGGGAGTCTAGAGAAGAGGTGCAGAGATGGCAGTGAACAGATTGAGGGAACATGACAGATTGGACGGGGCTTCCAATTTTTTCATTTGGAAGGCCAGGATCCTGGAAATTTTGGATAAATATCGCATCAAGGACTATGCCTTGAGAGTAGTAGTTGTCTCGATTGATGCTGATGCAACTAAGAAGTATGAGGAGGCCTAGGCAATGGAAAAATGAATGATCCTAGACGGGGTCAAGGATCATGCAATACCACATATTGTTGAGAAGAACACAGCAAGGGAGATGTGGCATATGCTGGCCACCTTATACCAGGGCTCTTCCATGCAGCGAAAGATGTTATTGGAGAACCAACTGAGGCAATATGAGATGCAGAAAGGAGAGGAAATAGATCCATTCCTTTTCAGGTTGCAAGGGATTACACCGGATCCAGAGTTCATGGTCAAGACTGCCCTGAATGCAGTCACCGAGGACTCGGAGACGTTTGTCCAAAGCATTTTGGGCAAAGTGACTCTCCCCAGTTGGGAGAAGATGTGGGAAACTCTTCAACAAGAAGAGCTCAAGAGATTGACCAAGGTGGGGAGTAGCGGTAAGGGAGCCCGAATCAAGAAGGAGGAGGAGGATGCAACTCTCACATTAGTGGGACAACAAGGGCTACAAAAGAGGAAGAAGAAAGACATCTCCAAGGTCACAGAGATTCTTAACTTATCAATAGGGTTTGTTACAATACAATGGCTCACTAATACCACGTGCCCAAAAAATTATAAATCTTGTCATATGACACATTTAAATAACATTTCATTAATTAATTAATTTAATTAAAAGGATAAAAAGGGCAAAACTATTTTTTAGATAAATCTCAACTATTAAACAGAATATTCTAAAATATTTTGTGGAGGTTAAATCTGTATCATCCACCTAATAATTAATGATAGTTAAATTAAAACTATTTAACCTATATTTCAAAATAAATAAGCTCAATGTAATTATTGATAATTAATTAAAATATTGAAAACCCATTGCAACACATGTCTAGGGATGTAATTAATGAAGTGTAAATTAACTCATATGTATGAGGTTTAATGATGAGTTGAAGGTGCAACACAACTTTGAAGATTAAATTAAACCTAATAAAAACACTTTGAAAAAGGTTAATGAATGAATGATATTTTAACGTCCATGAGACTAAAAATAATCTATGGGACCACCAACCTCCTCGCTTTTCACCTTTTGCAATTCAATCCTTTTATTATTCAAACTGATGATTAGTTGGCCCATCCTTCTAGTAGCCCCCTCGCTGAAAAGACAATGCGAAGGAATTGACACTAACATATTTCCATAATTGTCCCTGGTATTTTTGAAAGAATTACATTCCAGAATGAAATGTTTTTCCCATTCCACTACCCCAGAAGTGCAAAAAGTACACACCAATTATTCCCAAGCTTCTTTAAGTCTTTTCCACCGTCCTGTTTCATACTGAAGTTGATGCGAATTAGTTCTTAATTGAGCAATAATAATATTTTCTCTCCATAGAATGTTGGCTCCAATGTACTCTTTTTGTTGGAGATCAAAAGTGGGGTTGAATTCCTCAACATAGTACTTTTTCTTTCTACCCTACTCTTTTCACGATATATGCTTATGGAACTTCTCCATAACAAAATTCTTTAACTCCTTGTCATTTATGGGACAAGCATTGAGGTAGATATTCCATTTTTTCATCCATTTGTTGTTTTGTCTCATCCATGTTTTTTTCTTTCGCTCGTGCCTTTATTGAAGATAACTTAAGGCCATTTACCTACTCCCATTTGCTTAATTGCTTTTAGATATCTTATGAGACACACCATAGAAGTTGTTTCGATGGAATTTTCTCTTGTTTCACTCAACATTATCTCATAAGGAACTGAAATGTTTATTTTGAACTTGCTCATGATAAAAAAAAATTGGATTTTTTTCATTTTGTTTCCATTTTGAGAGAGGGGTGTTTCTAGCCCATAATTCACACCCAAACAACATCACTGGACAAACTAGGAGTCCAAAAAGCACTTTAATCATTTTTCAATAACATAACATTGTTTCTCTACATTTGTTTTAAAGAGCATATAGTGCATTCCACCCTCCTCAAATTCTGTTATTTCTGCATTTCTCCCAATTAAGATTGTTGTTGAAATCATTCCTGAGGTACTTGTACTCATTTACTTCTTCAAGAAGGTTGTCTTCAAAGAAGAACACATGCTGGCTCTGCTTCCTTTTATTAGAGAAAATCATTATTTTGGTCTTGTTGGTATTGACTTGCATCCCCATTTCTCTACAAAAATGTTCAGGGGTATATAGATGCATCTGCAATCTATGGGTTGGTTTAGCAATCAATACAAGGTCATCAATATATAAAACAAGATTTATCAAAAACTTCCCATGTTGAACACTATCTCCACCTTGCATATTTAGCCACTCTTCTAGTTTATCAATATATAAACCAAAAAGAGTAGGGGATAAATGGCACCCTTGCTTGACTCTAATGTCACTTCTAAAGATTTTTGAAATGCGTGTTGAAGTTCTAAGTTTGACTTTAACCTCTTCATAGAGCCTATGGACAATGACTCTATAATGAAAAGGAATTTCAAGTTCTCAATTTTATGCCACAACTTATCTCTAGGGAGCATGTCAAATTCCTTTCTGAAATAAAAAAGCAACAAAATACTTCTTCTTTACCCCCCAAACCTTTCAATAATTTGTATCAATGTCATATCACGATCCACTGTAGAATGCTTTGGCCTAAAACTTGATTACCATTTTTCCCTCTTTTCTTTTACTTCTACCCACAAACTCATTCTATTTTCTACCATGCTACCTAATGATACTCAGTATTGCAACAAGAATGTTGCAAAGCCTGAGGCTACTGACTTAAATTATCAAACTGAGGTTCGTACAAACTTAAGAGGGGTCAACATTATATGTGCAGCAGGCACATTCCTCTTCCTGGTCTGATCCCCTTTGATGAAAGTGAAAGAATGAAATGAAACAACTTCAAATGAGAAAAGATATAGGTAAGCCACCAATTCTAAATTGCAAAAAGGTAAATAACAATAAGCAAATATATTCTACTTTTGTTGAAAATCAATCTAGACTAATTGGAGAAATCAACAATCAATAAGAAAATAATGTAAGATATAAATGGAAACCTAACCAAACCTCAGTTCAACCAAAGTGGTCTCAAAGCATTCATAAGCTATAAATATCTTCTACCATGAATTTGAAGTGAATCTGAGCAAGGAATATTTCGAAAACAAATTGCTACAGGATTGCTACAAGATTGTTATTTCTCGAGTTAAATTATTGAATGCCCAAGAAAATCAATTGAAAATGAGATGGGACAATTTTTTTTTATTAATTAGGATGTCCTAGGGCTCCAATCCAAGTGGAATCACTCAAAAATACCCCAATTAATATGTGCTAAAAATAGCATAAAATTACTATTCTAAAAACCAAAAATTCAAGAATTAGTGAGTTAGTTAACCTATAAAATGCCTAATCTGATCAAGGGAAAATGCCATGGGGGATTTTTTTATTAAGTATATTTTTATTAGGATTAAATCCAATTGGAATCAACTCAAAAGAGACTCGTTAACACGTGCTAAAAAAAATAGAAAATTACTACTAGAAACCAAAAGTCTCATAACAATGAACTAGTAAGCTTATCTAAGTGCCCAAATGACTAGGCTAATCAAGTTGAAATGTTGTGGGGTAAATTTTTCTATTATTTTGGATGTTTTAAGCTCCAATACAAGTGGAATCAACTTGAAATAATCTCATTAAAATGTGTTAAAAATTATCAGAAAATTACTACTATTTTGCTGTAGGATACTTCGAGAAATTCCAAGATTGTGAACTTGTAAACCAATACAAGTAGCTCAATGATGAATATGACTCTGCAAAGTTGATATGAAAATGAATCATACTTGAAACGGTATATATGACCTACAAAAACACATATTTCAATCATTCAAACAATCTAACCTACAACAAATGAAGCATGAATAGTAAATGCAGAAACAAGAAAAACAAGAATAAGAGATGCATGTGAATAAGAGGTGCAAAGAAGAAAAATAAATTGTACAGTAGGGATCTGAGGCTACTAGGATGGCCAAGCCCAATGAGACTCAAATTGCTATGAAGGAAGCCATGACTTAGAAGCTAAAAATGACACCAAACTTTATTATTAGAGTCAATCCAAGTACATCCCTATTAGAAATGAAAGTAGAGTTGCTAAATAAGAATTTTTTTTCACAATAAGACTAACATAAACATGCCCCTGGAGAAAAATTCAAATTGGTACTTATACAAATATATGGGGAAGCATCCTCCTTGAAAGGAGGTAGCTTTCCCGTCCAAAATCCCTCAAAAAGTGGATATGGTTCACAACAATAGGAATCTTCATTTAATGACAGGGAACAGATTCCTAGATTTTCTTAATCAGTAGAGCTCTAGAATTTACCAATGATTTAATGATATTTTGTTCATTTATTGGTCCATTCTGTATCATCTTGTTGTAGGGAACAAGTCCTTAAATTCTCTCATTTAGAATTTACTCAATATTCTCTCAATATTACACAAAAATAAATAATATTAGGCGCATAATATGCAATTATCTATAAACCTTCATAATGAACACATTATAGCTACAAAAGATGTCATCAAATTCAAAAAGACATGGCTATATGGGTCTTAAATTTTAGCCAATTTGGAGGCCCATCACTGCCAAAAATTTTTGCAAACAAAATATTGATCATAATGGTTCTATAGTTGGAAGGATTATTAATGTCTACACGTTTAAAAGGGGGTATTGCTAGGCTAGTTGTCTAGTCTCTTGGGAATCCTTGCCGAATGATGTTGTTGAATATATCCTTGATGTGAGATGTAGTAGTGTTCATTCCCCATTTTAGATATTCTACTTGAAGTTCCACCAAGTCCTTTTCCTTTCATGTTCTCAACTTCTTAATTCCAATCTCCACCTCCTACAACGTGAAAAGCTTTGTAGTTGTGTTGATCATGGGGGGAGGTTCAACCTTTGATTCTTTCTCATAGAGTTGTCTTTCATAGTCAAACCATTGATTGGTTGTAATATTATGCTTAGTTTGCTTCTTCCTTAGTTGAAGTTCTTGCAAAAAAAACTTTGGGTTATTCTTGCTTAGATATATTAACTCTTCTCACCTTGTTTTCATGAACTCTTCTTTTTTTCTTTTTTAAAATTTGCTTATATAGCTATACATTCATCTTCTCCTTGTCTTCCTTTTTGAAGGTTCTCCTTGTCATTTTGCATTCCTTGTCAAAACAAGCATTTACAGGAAAACAATTTGATTTTGAATTCCTATTTTTTGCTCTTTTGCACTTCTCAAGTGCACCTTGAATTATATTTGTTAACTCATGATTGTTGAGGCTTTGGGAACCATTTTTCACCTTCTGAATTGATCTCTCTAGGATTGTGTTGAAGATAGGACAATTTTCTTGTGTTAAAAGAATTCTTTCCCTTGATTGTGATTGTCGAGAACAATGGGTTTTCCTCCTATGCTACCTTTCTTCTAACCAAGATGGTTTTATATAAATTGGGTTATGGTTTGATTTTAATTCCCAAATATGCTCTCCAATCTTAACTCTGTCTATCTTTTCTATTAATCTTTGTGAACAAATCACATAGTCAACATCACTTTCCCCATTGTATGTATTGCAAGTGAAGTTTCCAAACCTTTTCCATCTATCTAGAGTATTGCAAATAATTAAGTTGAAACCACAACACAACGTAAGCAATTTCTCTCCAAATTGATTGCTAACTTTTCATCTTCTAAACATCTCAACCATTGGGGATTCTCTTCCTCAGTTAGCCAAAGAGGATTATGATCTATAATGGAAAATAAAATATTTATATTAATAACTTGCTTATTATTAGTCCCTACCATGGCAGGACTCTAGCAATCATTTTTCATGTTGACTGCTATTAGTTTACATTGACCAATGAAAATTACAATGTTTAACTTTGTAAAATAAATATTTATTTTTTAGTATTATTAAAAAAAATATGTTTCAAACATGTGATTGGGGTATGACTTTGAAGGTCTTATTGCAGCGTTTGTGCCATGTGGCTAACTATCTCCTATATTCTTGCGATAATTTCTCGATATAATTGCATTATTCATGTTATTATTTTTATTATTAAACTCAATGATTTAAAAGATAATAACAAATTTAATGCATTTAGCCAATCACTAATCTAAAACCAACCAATTTCTTGGATTTATTTTAAATACAATAGAAAAATAAATTGTGCAATTTAATTCTATAGCATGTTGTTGTGACATGTTTGTGGATGGTTATTGATTTGTTGAGGCATGTTGAGTGACTAGAGAGATATACATTGGAATCTCACAATATGTTCCATTTATAATAAACTACATTATTGAACCCATTAGGTGTAGACCATTTGGTTTACGTGGGGCTTAGTCCCAGCTAGGTCACATGTTCAAACCTCATGGAGTTGAGTGGAAGCCACTATAGGGGAATTAAACTTCCTAAGGGGTGTTTAGGCTTAAGCGAGCCTCGTACATTCTTGGTGATAAGCATCCCATCATGGGTGGATCAATATCCTTCCAACCAATAAGTAGGTTGGCCGTAGCCTAATCTCAACCTATTTATAAAAAAACTACATTAATGATTCACTAGTGTAAAACCAACCAATTTCTTGGATTTATTTGAAATACAATAGAAAATAAACTGTGCAATTTTTCGTTCACCATCCATAACTGACCTAACTACATGATAGTAACTACAGATTACATGGTTTAACTGCATTCAATTTTGCAACAATTGGTAACCATGTAATCCTTTTGTTTTCCCACATAATGGACAAGAAGGGGGCCTTTTGAAATTGGTTGGGTCAGGCCAAGAAAGAAAACACAACAAACCCAATAACTACTTGTCATTTTATAGCACAAAATTCTCTTGTGAAATAGGTACTAAATAATGTCTTATGGATTAAAAAATAGGTATTGAATAATGTATGAAGCTACCTTTTCTATGGTGATCCCTGAACTACTCTAAAGGGTGTTGAAGAGTTCATTAAGTATCCATATCATGCCTTATCCATGAGAGACTTGCCCCGATTCAAGTGTACGTAATTCTACTCAATGGAAATGAAAACAGTGCATACTATATGTTAATGGTTGTCAATTCTTGGGATTTGTGGTGGATCTTTTCAGGCATGGGAAGAAATAAATCATTGTCGATGAGGGTGGAGAGCACACGCCTCCTGATTATGCTTCGCTTCCGTGTGACTGAAATACCATTCCCTGCATGATGCTTATGAATTTGTGGGCTCCTTAGTGGATGAGACTTTAACTATATAAATATGTTATGTATTCTTTGATTTTCAATATTATTTTGACTGAATATTAAATTACCGTAACTATTTTTTATGGTGGAAAAAGGATGTAGTTATGATATAATGAAATGATTTTCAAATTATTTTGAACCAAATATTAAAAAAATTAAATTAACAATTGGTTCAAATATTAAAAAGATTAAATTAACCATTATTTTTTATGATGGAGAAAACATGTAGTTATAATATGATGTTGTCTTCCTACCCACCCACGTTTGATTCACAAGTTATGATATGTATGCTCCTTGGAGTCTCTTCATAACGATATTACCTCCTGGATTCTTTAGTAGCATGAGCAAGATGATGTTTATAAATTGAAATATAATATGATGAGATGAAAATTACTTATTTTACAAGCAAAGTAGAAAGTGAAAACAATAGTTATAGACATAAACTGGAAATTATGAAAATTGTCGAGAGGGTTCACTACATTGTAAAATTACTTTATGACAATTTTTCTTATCTTTTCGGTTGTGTTGACAGATTCATCTGGGCATAAATAGTATTGAAATTTTAGTATTGTATTTGCAACTTGGTAAATTTCATGTATTTGTAATTAAATAAGTTTCTTATAATTGCTAACAGAGACATCTTTTCACTCGTGGTACTTTAATAGGTAAGAAACAAATTTTCCTATTATTTTGTTGTTGATGCTTCATTCAATGGTTTTAAGAATTTTATTACCCACTTGGAAAGCACAAAATACTAAGAGAGATCTCTATTAATTTAGAGTGGGAAATTGATTTTTTTTTACAACTTAATTGGCGGTTTCCATAGTCAAGCTTTTGCAAGGATCCCAAATGAATGTATATGTTCTCGACATTTTTTTAACCACACGACAAAGGAGATGACTTATATTTCAAACTATTTTAAATCTTAATGAGATGTGTATGGAAACTGACACAAACATTAAAATGGGAAAAAAACATTGCCTTCATTGATTTGTATATTACTCTCATCAATGAACATTATATTTCTAGAATACATGACCCATTTCCAAATATTTGTAATTTCCAATAGTTATCCAAAATATGGCTTCCATCTTTAGTCATCTTTTGCGAGCCACGGATAGATGAATTTGTTACTTTTTGAATGACATGACAAAGGAGATGATTCATCTTTCAATCATTTGAATTTTTTTGAATTATTTGATATGTGTATCTCTTGTCTTTGTCTCACATATGCATACAATCACCATGGATTTATATATATAGAGAGAGAGGGGTTGCAATAAGACATTGAATTTATGTAATGTCATGGGTAATGAAGATCTTGATCTCCTACTTTAGTTTGTTTGATGATTGATATCAAATCACATATTTTGTATTTTATTTTTTTATGTATAAATGCTAGGACCTTTTATATGCTCTTTTTTAAAAAGCAATTTCTAACTTAAGTGGTAGGGATGAAGTTGCCATGCAACACATGTTTAAATAAGTTTTTTTTTTAACTATTGAATAATTTTTTTTTTTTTTTTTTTAACTATTGAATAAAACTTTTTTTATGAGTTGTTAATTTGGAAACTCAGGGAAAAATTCCCTCCTTTGGACAGTCTTCTTCATCAAGAAAGACCCCTCCTATCCTTTGGAAGAATTTAATTTGGTTAAGGAAAAATGTATTTTTAAGGAGGAAACCCACATGTGCACAAAAGTATAGGTCGAATTTAAGAGAAATTGGACACCCTTGGAAGCATTTAAATACAAGACAAGTTAATCTCATTTCGACATCATCATCAAGCATCTTCTTCTCTCCCAGCTTCTTTGGATTGGTTCCTACAAGTTTAGAATTGGTTGGTGAAATTGGTTTGTACAAGTCCCAAATTGCAGGGTCCAAGCTCACATGTGCGAAAATAAGATATTGTTCTGGAGTCATAGGGTTGGTTCGTGAAAATCTCAGTTGTAATAGCTCACTTGATAGGGTATTCCTTGCAACTGAAGAGCTTCAGCCACACTCATTTCCACTTGGTCCATGCGGTTATAATCTTGACCTAAATTTTGTTGACCGTTGATTGTAGACTTCAGAGATTTTGACTTTGATCAAATTTGTCTACAAGGCTCGTCTATTGGATATTGTTTGGTTTGATTTGGGATTTAATTTGAATCTTAGTGAATTGGAACATTGTACTCTCTTTGTTGAACATTTTATGACAAACTAATAAGAAGAATAATTTGAAAGGGTTTTCCCCATTGTGGGTTTACCTTGGTCTTTGACCAAATCCTTGTGTCCCTTATTGCTCTTTATTGTCTTATATTGTTTATTGCATTTATTGTTCTATCTACAATTGTTATTGATGATTGAAAGATTAAGTCTTGTTGAAAGATTGCTAATTAAAGAAACAGATTGGGCTAAAGTGATTGTAACAGCATAAAACAGTGGAAAATTAACATGGTATCAAAGCTAAGGTGAAGACAAGCCCAAGGAGACAAGAGACAAGAGAAATCATTCTTGAAAGAAGTTGAAGGAGCCTATTTGATTTGGTCAAGATGTATACCTCTTACTTCAAGGATAATGAGAAGTTGGGTGACTCATCTAACTTTGTTGCTCGGAAGATCAGGTTGAAAGTTATACTATATGACAACAAAGTTTTGGAATATGACTATGACTATATATTTTCTCTTGTTTCCCACTACACTGCTATTAGATCAATTGTTCTCCTTGTTTCTAGTTAAGGATGGACTCTTCACGAGATGGATGTAAAGATGACATATATTCATGGGATACTATAGGAAGAAGTATATATTGAGTAGCCTTAGGGATTTGAAGTGAAGTAGAGGAAGACTCACATTTGCAGGTTGAAGAAAGCACTATATAGTTTGAAGCTAGCCCCCTGATCCTAGCATGCATGTATTTACAATTACCTGGTGAAGCTTGGATTCACAAGAAGTAGTACCGATCCAAACCTCTACTTTAAAGTGGTCCAAGGTATGCCTTTTATTTTGTTTTTATATTTTGACGATATATTCTTGACAAGTAGTGAGCCCCTGATGCTTAAGTGTAAGAGGGAGTTGGCCTACGAGTTCGAAATGAAGGATCTTGATATGATGCATTACTTCCTAGGGTTAGAGGTTGGGCGGAGACCTTAAAAGATTTTCTTTTCTCAAGGATAATATGTCGTGAATCTATTGAAAAGATTCGTAATGACAAAATGAAAATCCTTGGCCACTCTGATGTAGATAAACTTCAAGAAGTTATGTGGAGACATCATTGGACCTGACTTGGCAGATCCTTCCAAGTATTGACAGTTGATTGGGGCATTCATGTTCCTTGTGAACACTCGTCCAGACATATGCTTTGCAGTAAACACTTTGATTCAATTTGTGGTTGAGCCCCTTATGCACATTGGGTTTCTACCAAACACGTACTGAGATATTTGCATGGGACAATTAACCTTGGTCTAATATATACTGCTAGAGATGTACGACTTAATGGTTACACTAATGCTGGGTAGGCTAGAAATGTTATTGACAGGAAAATCACATCAGGGTGTTGCTTTATTTTGGGGTTTTCGATGATATCTTGGATGAGTGGGAAAAAAAAGTTGGTGATTTTAAGCATGACCAAGGTAGATTATATTGTTGCTAGCATGGATAGTTGCGAGGTAGTTCGGTTGAGAAAGCTCTTTGGAGAGCTATTTGAGTAGGTTCTTGATACGTCAGTCAATAATGTGACAACAAGAGTGGGATCAGAATGAAAGAGAATATTGTATTTCATGACAAGTCCAAGCATATTAAGATCAGGTATCACTACATTTGAGACATGGTGCGGAGAGGAGTTATGAGACTCCATCACATTTCCACTAATGAGCAGATAGAAGATATACTTACCAAGGATTTGTCAAAAGGGAATTTCTTGGTCTTCAAAGAAAAACTTGAACTAATGGATGTGACACTCCTGGGTAGGGGTCTTGGTTGATCGAGGACACTGAACTATGCTCTTCCTCCCTGTATGAGCTCTCAGGGTGAGGAATTGATCCTTAGATCTCCTGGGGTTGAGGGAACTCTAGACAATATTGATAGAGTATACCCTAGTTGGTATTTAGTTTCCCACCCATCTAGCCAATGGGGCTTGGCTGCTTGAGTTAGGTGTGATCCTTACCATTTATGATAAGTAGAATCCCACTCAAACTAGAAATTGAGGTGCTCCATCACTGACTCTTGATGGTTAAGTTGGGAAAATAAATTGACAACCGGATAGGTGTAATACTTACCATTTATGGTAAGTGGTGTCCCTCCTATTCTAACTAGGCTGTGGGATAAGCATGATTCTTACCTCATAAGGTAAGTGGCATCCCTCATATTGTCTGTGAATTCCAAGTGGTAGTAGAGGCTCCCTGAGGATGTTGATTCCATATGGTAGTAGAGGCTCCTTGATGATGATGATTATGGGTGGTAGCAGAGGCTCCCCGATGATGATGATTTTGGTTGGTCACAGAGGCTTCCCGACGATGATGTTTCCGGGTGGTAACAAAGGCTCTTAGATGGATAGAGGGTGGTAGTTTGAGCTCCCCTATGATGTCACATTATTCTTCTTTTAGATTCAAGAGTGTTCAGCGGAGATGAGAATAGATGAGCATAGGCGAGCAGTGATGACATTTGATTTCATGAAGATGAGATATTTGAGATACGACATACTTTGTAGTCTGTAATTTCTCCCTAGCTGAGAGGTAGTGTTAATTTGGTAGCTCAAGGATAAATTCCCTCCTTTTGACAGTCTTCCACATTAAGAAATACCCCTCCTATCCTTTGGAATAATTTAATTTGGCTAAGGAAAAATGTATTTTTAAGGAGGAAACCCACATGTGCACACAAGTACAGGTCAAATTTAAGATAAATTGGACACCCTTGGAAGCATATAAATACAAGATAAATTAACCGCTTTGGGACATCATCATCAAGTAGCATATTCTCTCTCTTCTTTGGATTAGTTCGTACTGTGATCCGAGTGGCTCCAGGAATAGAAGTGGCCTTGAAATAGCTTAAAAAACAAAGTCATTAGATGGAAGTGAAACTAGGACCAGATCGCAGTGCTCATTTCCTTGATTCCAATAGTGTGAACGACACTCAAATCCAAGTTCGTATGCTCAAATTATAGCTGGTCAAACTTCTAGTAAAACTTTCCCAAGTGGCGGTGACTTACGAGGCAACAATTTGGCAGAGTCTTGGCACACGGAATCCAGCCACCGAAAAAGGTGAATTTTCCACCTCCTTAATTTGCCTAATAACCCTTAATTTCTGGCAGAAAAATTCTAACTATATGGTTCAACAAAAATTAAAAATAAAAATAAACTTTTGGGGTGGTAGGTTGCTAACCCCGTCACACCGCAATGGACCCAATGGTTCCAATGGGAAGTTTGAATATAGTGTAATGGTGGTTCCACCCACCTAACACATGTCAATGTTTGATGGGGCCGGCAGGGCTTGAACCCACTCCGCCCACGTGGGTCGGCCCTGCATTAATATACAACCATAAAACAACCGCCACAAAAAATTAAACAACGCCACATATTTCAAAAACTGTGCTAGCCTTTATATGGGGTGTAACAGGTTTCAAACCTGGTTTGCCCCAAATTATTTTCCACCACCACCAACGGGACAACAACCTAAGCTAGTGGCTCTACCTGCCAATCATTATTTGAACCTTCATTTTCCCATTCAACTGGGACCGGTGGAGAGTGGAGCGTGGAACCTTGAGCGGCTAGGATGGTAGAAACCATGAGTGAGGAATTTGTTTAGATTCTGAAAATATTCCCTTGGAGGGCCAGAGGTGCCACTGTTAGAATTTGACAAGTTTATAGTCATTTTTGTACATTTTCAAACAAGGCTTCCAACCATGCAGTCTGTTTCTCCAGCCAAGGTCTCCATTTTTTATCCATGACAGAGATTGGAGATATAAGGATCATTTTTGTAAGGTTTCTTGTAATTTATTTGATGCCACTGAATGAAAGAAGGCCTCCCCACTTTTAGCAATGCTCAGAGACGTAGTCCACATTGGGTGAACTCCATAATCAAATATTTTTTTGTGCCTTTGTTCTCATGGTTTCTTTATGATTTTTGCTTCTTTTTCATGTGGTAAGTTACTTGGTTAATATGCTCTTTTATATGCAATTTTTTATGCATCCTTGAAGTTAAAAGATATGGATCAAGTTTGGTATCATAGCAAGTCTTCTTGATGCAAGTTGCATGAGTGAATGCTAACCAGGAACAAGCTCCAAAGAGGAGAAGGAAAACTTAAATCCTTTGATCCCGAAGTAGGGCATGCACCACGAAGACGAAACATGGCAGATGAGGAAGCTCAAATGGAGGAAGAGTGAAATTATCGCAATATCTTCTTCACCATGGCAGAGAAAGTTGATAAGTTGTTTGCAGAGTATGAGAAGACAATCAAGCCTGAGAAGAAAGAGCCAGATGACCATGCATCAGTAAATCATGAAGGTGGAAGAGGAGAGCCTCTTAAACCACCCTCTTCATCCTCTAGTGATATATATTCTTCTTCTTCTTCTCATCACTCTAAGAGGCATCATATGAATACATCTAAGAAGCCATTTTTAAAGCTAGATGTAAAGTTTGATTTTCCCACATATAATGGAGAATGTAATGCAGAGAAACTAAACAATTGGATTAGACAGATCGAGGTTTATTGTCATATTCATCAGATTGAGGAAGAAGAGGCCAAGGTCTAATTAACATCTCTTCGGTTGAGTGGCACTGCTCTCGTCTGGTGGGAGAGAAAGTTGCAGAAATGAAACAAAATCTTTAGTAATCTCCTTTCTTCTTGGTCTAATTTTGTTTCTGCATCAAAAGATCAATTTTATCCTTTGGGTTATCGATAAAAGGATTTAATGGAATGGAAATATTTAAGGCAAGGAAAGGGTCAAAATGTACAAAGCTTCATAGAAGAGTTTAGAAAACAAGCATTGAATTTGGGCATTTCACTTGATTCACCTGAAACTATAACAAATTATATTGGTGCTTTACATAGTTACATCAGACATTCTTTGTTATTATTTGAGCCTACTATTATTGATGCGACAAGTGTGAAGGCCATTCACCTTGAAAGTAGGGACAAGAATGATAAAGAAGAGCAACCAAAGAAATCATCCTTCAAGCCTCATACTGGTAAGTTCAAAGGAAAATGTAAGGGAAAGGACAAGAAGGAAGCTACAACCAAGAAGGAGGAAGGAGAAAAGCCATCTTGCACACATTGCAAGAAGGAAGGCCATGATGATGAACATTGTTGGAAGTTGCATCCGGAGTTGAAACCAAACTTATTGGGTGAGAAGAACAAGCAAAAAATGGCGGCAACCTCATAACAGGACCTTGGATCCAATTCTGATGATGAGACACTGATCACAACAGTGGGCACACAAGGTACTCTTTCTCTTCATGCTAATTAAAATTCTGAGTTACATGAAATTACAAGCCTCTTGTTAATGAATGAAAGAGAATTGAATTGTTCCACTTAGAGTCATAATGAAAAATAGTAAGGTGGAAACCTATTTTGATTCAGGCTCATGAGCAAGTTTGATTTTAGAATCCTTGGTTAAAAAGTTAGGATTAGAGACCAAGCGTCATTTGAAACCATACTCGCTTTGTTGGGTGTGTGATAAAGAAAAATTACATGTAACCAAGCAGTGTAGAGTTAGATTTGTGATTGCATCCAAACTACTAGATGAGGTTGATCTTGATATTGTACCCTTGGATACCCATGGTATTGTATTGGGGAGTCTGTATTTGTATGATAGGAAAGAAATTTTCTTTTTCCATGAAAAAATTATTATCTCACAAAAGATGAGGTGGAATACATTGTCATAGCTCATCGCACCAAAATTAGTGCTAGTCTTGTAAGTGCAGGTCAGATAAAGAGATTGATTAATTCCAACAAAGGGTGCATGCTCATGGTTGTGAGAGCAAAAGATGTCCAGACATCTGAAGCTTTTAAAGGTTGTGATCCCACTTATAAAAAGGAATTGTATGAAATTCTTTCTAACTATGATGGGATTTTTCAGGAACTCGGTGGGTTGCCTCCAAAGCATGAGATCCAACATGAGATTCACTTGCAGCAGGATACTCCTTTACAAAATATTCGTATGTATAGGTTGTCATCTATCAAAAAGGAGGAGATAAAGAAGTAGGTACAGGAATTGTTGAACCAAGGGGTCATCAAATCAAGTTCTTCTCCATGTAGGTCACCTATCATGTTGGTGCCAAAAAACGATGGCACATGAAGGATGTGCGTAGACTACAGGGCACTCAAAAAAATAACGGTGAAGAATCAATACCCTCTCCCTCGCATTGATTATTTGTTAGATCAATTGAAAAATGTATTCTATTTCACAAACCTCGACTTGCACAGTGGCTATCATCAGGTTAGGATTGCAGAATAGGATGTATGAAAGATTGCATTCAAGATGAAACAAGGGTTGTTTGAATGGTTGGTGATGCCATTCGAACTATGCAATTCTCCGACCACATTCATGAGGGTGATAAATGATATTTTCAGGCCTTTTCTTGATGATTTTGTACTTGTGAATCTTGATGACATTCTTGTTTACAATAGGACATGGGATGATCATGCATGTCATGTTAAAAAAGTGCTTAATGTTTTGCAAAAAGAAAAATCATATGTCAAAATGTCAAAGTGTGAATTTGGTAAGACCTCTTTGCATTACTTGGGTCACATTGTCAGTGGTGGACAATTGAAAATAGATCCTTCTAAAATTGATGTGATTGTAAAGAGGCCTAAACCCACCAATGTTATAGAGGTTCGCAGCTTTTTGGGTGCATTAGAATACTGGAGAAGGTGCATCGCCAACTTCTTCGTCATTTCATCCCCCTTACATGCGTTGAATAGTGTGAAGCAAACCTTTTAGTGGGGAGGAAAGCAATAGAAAGCCTTTGATACATTGAAAGAGAAGATCAGTATCGCACCAGCTTTGGCCTTACCTGACCTCCAACAGCCTTAAATTGAGATTGAGACCAATGCCAGTGTATACGCCATGCATTAGGGGACTTTTGAATTCTAAAATGGGCCTCCTAAGGAAATTATAAAATAATAGTGGAAATAAAAAAATAATATTTGATCACATCATCAAATTTTAGAGGGAAAAAAGACAAAACTATTTTTTCAACTTATCCCACTATAGGTTTACTCAAATTTTGAGTGAAAACACTCGTTGGATGCATAGTTTGATTCCTCATCCAAATAGTACCCATGTTGCATACTTTCAATGGACCTTGCTACAAAAAATTGAGAAATACATGAAAAACGTGATCAACGATGGCACATGGAGGATGTGTGTAGTAGGGCTCTTCGAAAGTATGCAACATGGGTACTCCTTGGATGAGGAATTAAATTTTGCATCCAACAAGTACTCCCACTTGAAATTTGAGTAAAAACTTAGGGAGGTAAGTTGAAAAAGTAGTTTTACTATTTTATTATTTTTTAATCTTTGTACGTTTTTACTCCAAAAATGGTGAATCATCCCCCATAGTTGACATCATCATCTTGAAACCTATTGATTCTTATAAAGTTTATTTTGGTTGTACATTTTTTTTAGGAGGTCTATTTTAGACCTCAAAATTCCCCTAATGGGAGTAGTATTGATGCAACAAAGGAAACCTGTATATTACCATTCAGAGACATTCTCCCAAGCTGTTGTGAACTATCCCACATACGATAAGGAGTTGTATTCGTTGGTTCAAAGCATGAAGAAGTGGAAGCATTATTTTATTGGCAAGGCAAGGAGACCATCATTCACACAGATCACCAGCCCTTGTAGTACCTCCAGTCACAAACCAAGCTTCAACAAGTAATTCATTTCAGATGGATGGAATCTCTATTATGTCAAGCAAAAATTCTTTTACATAGATTAGCTAATACTCATTAGCTAGGAGACTCTACCTCATAAACAATTATATGACACCCATCAGCCAAGAGACTTTATAACTTTGATTAGCTAGGAAGTTTCTTCTCACACGAATCTACGGACGCCCATCTGTTGGAAGCCATAATAACCAATGAGTCTCGCCTAGTTACCATTGAGCTATCTAACCACCATTGGATGGAGAAACTGCTTCCAATATGTTGTTTCCATAAAATCACCGCTCCAACTTCATGATACCACTCCTCCTCTACACATTGTAGACCTTGTTTTCATTCATTTTCAAACTGGATCCAAGATGTTATGCTCAATAGGATCCAACTCTGCAATACAATCTTCAACAGTAATACACCATCAATAAAATCACACAAAAACACTACAAAACATGTTCTCTCTACTCAAGAAAAATAGTGGCTCCAATCCATACAAAAAATCTCCAAAAAAAAAGGCTATCCAACAACAAAACACAACTCTCACACAACCATAACATCAAACCCTCAATATATATGTAGCAGAAAAATAATCTGCCATATGCATCAACAATCCTGCAAAAAAATGTCAATAGTTTCACTTCTCAAAACATGATCAACTCCATGCCATTTTCTCCCCAAACAATCTTCTATAGAAACCACAAATCTGATTTGTAAATTGATAAACTACTTTAGAAATATGCAACATACTTCAGATTTTCTCATTATACTACCATCTGCACTCATGCACTGAAGTATCTCTACTCATAACTAGGTCTGAAGCATCTTTTCTCTTCTGTGGTCCTCTCCCTCTCTATGTTGTTGAACCAACCATATCTTAGATCCAAAATGGAGTATATATAATATGCTGGGAAAATTCCACTTTTGGACTCAGATCAAAGGTGCACAAAGTTGACAAAATCCATCCATAATCATAACTACTTGTGCACTAAAGGTTTTTGCACCCATTGGATGACTTATTTAACCAATTTCAACCGTATTTCAATGATTTGGAAGCTTCTACAAATATGCAAGTTGAAATTCACCTGATGTGCACGAGGAATGTGTAGAAAATCTCATGAAGAGCTTTGGTTGCACACACAAAAATACTAGAACTGGGCTGCAGCTGCACACATAAGCCTTTGTCCCAGTAGCCAGGGGTCTCGAGTCGCATGTACAATCCTTCCTTCCAGCAACCAGGGCAGAGTATAGGAGAAAACCATAAGCCTTCAACTCAGGACCTCTGCCACTGTCTTGCTCATCTTCATCAGCATCTGAATATGCCTCAAAACCTTTGTCAAGCTCTGTGACACCTCTACAAGTAATCCGAACATATCAATCAAGTTCCAACACCAAGTTGACTAAGTAGCCAATAATACATAAGTTAACATCAATGAAAAAAAGTCCTCTACTCTCCTCTAAAATCTGCATAAGTTGTAACTCTGCATAACCTAAACACCTCTGCAACATCATCCTAAGACCAACACACTGCTACAAAACTTCATGAGAATAGGCCCAACATGAAGCACAAACATCATGAGCACCTAAGAAACCATCACCAAGACCTATAGATTTGCATATAAGCCATTTTAATGCCATCATCTAGACCATCACAAGGCATCACCAACACATCTCTACTCATCCTCTATTTCCTGCGCTAGATAGGCATATCTTGCACTAGGTCATAACCATGTTGACAACAATGCATCAACTAGACCAACATGGGGGCGACATCAATGCCAACACAAATAAATCAATGCCAACACAACTAGCTACAACAAATCATCTGCACCACATTCTACAAGGTTGACATCGATGTCTATGCAAACTAGATGCAACTATGAAAACAATAATGCCAACACCAGCTAGCTACAACCATGAAATACATAATTCCAAGAAACATAACTATTTTGGATACGATAAAAGATCACACTACTTCCTTTAACTTGCATTCATTTGTATATAAATTAGATAAAACTTTTAAGAAAACAAGGCCTTAACCATGGCATGTTTGAAAGGCCACTCAAAAATTTCATAGTCCTATTCAAAATCATATTTAAGGAAGAAATCGACAAGGCTTAAGTATCCCACCCACTCCATTCCTTCTTATACAACAATGGTATTGTCTAGAATTAAATACCCTGTTGGGATAGGGTCAATTTTGGTTAGTTTAATCAATTTTTGAGTAGACTTTTGTAAATAATGTAAATTCTTCACGAAATGTGGAAGAGGAGCACACAACTAAGTAAGAGTCAAAGGGGCTTTAGCCCCTTGAATGGGTAGGTGATAGGATGGTTTTGAGACTCACCCATAGGTTGCAGGCCATGGTATTGTAATAGAAAGTCTATAAATATTTGAGTCATAGTGAGTATAGGGGAATAACTTTCGGTAAAGAACAAGTGTAAGGGAAAATTGCTAGGGCAGGAAAACTTTGTTTTCCTCTACTTGGACGAAAGGGGAAGGCTCCTGTAGCTAAGTGCGCGAGCCCCTGCAGCTGGGTGCACAGGGTAGAAGGGTCTGTAAATTGAATGTTGAATCTAATAAAAACTGTTTTGGACCGAATCTATTACATTTGTGCATTGCTCTTATTTCTGTTTAAGTTTATGCATTTTCACTTAATGATCTGTTTTATATGAAATAAAGTGTATTCTCTATGCGAATATGTTAGATCTTCAATATTCATGCATGAAAAGTGTAATTAATTGTCTTCGTGAAGATATTAGATAGATCTAGTAATATAACTGTTCAGAAAGGGTAGATCTGCGTGAAGGTAGATCTAGGGTTCCTATCTACTGAGAAAAAGTCGTGATTCTGCCTCTTTTATGTCTGATAAGAGTAATCGTAGACCTTCGCGAAGGTCTAGAGCTCATTTGGATAGAGTTGCAGTTGTGGACCATAGGAAGGTATAGATTTGCGCGAAGGAAGATTCGAGCTATAAGGGCTTTAGAATACACATCACACAGTCTCTGGATGTAGAAACTTGGTTCTAGCATCCCCGAATACTACTTCGAGTGAGACTGCAGCTTGCGCTATGTAGGTTGTTGCCAAAAGGGCCAAAAATTAGGGTTTTGTTGGTTGGCGCGAATAACTCTGAACCTAGGTTAGGCCCTCTTAAGCCAACAAATGGTTCCGTTGTTGGGACCAAGATCTATCTAAGAGATGTGTGATAAGTGGTTTCCTACAAAGAAAGAGATCGAGAAGTAGATTGAACGAAAAGCACACACGTTTGTGGCTCAAGAGAACAAAAACCCTAGATTGTCCTAGGAGTAGTGGTTGTAGATATATTTGTATAGAAACGAGACCGAAGCATTATTTTGTTTCTTCCCCAGTGAACTACACAAATGGTTGTCTAGATTGGCAGATAGTCAAGGGACGTGGAAGCTTGATGGTCCTATAGTGTGGACTCCAGAAGTGGTGCAACGTCTGGAAGCATCATAAATCAATATCATGTAGGTCGTGGATTATTGGATTGATTGCACATTTGGAAGTTTTGTGACTGAGTTCGTAATTCATCGAACTATCAACTATAATGAAGCAAAAAGTAATCTCTTCAAGGGACCGCGAGGTAAGTATATGAAATCATTGAAAACATAGATTAAAATGTTGTTATGTGAAAAGAGGGTTATGCAATTACCTTGATGTTTGGAGCTACACGAAGTGGTAAATTATTCAGAAGAAATGAAGGAACGAGCTCATACTACAGTCCACTAATCGAATCCCCATCTAGTGACGACGAAGGTATGGTGTTGACAACACTGCGAAGTGCAGTACAATTGATTAAGCAGGGTATCCCAAGGATATCTCATCCGTCCAATCCGCCTTCGCCTCCACCTCCACCTCATATGCCGACACCTTCACCTCCAACTCAACCTCCACTTCCACCATTCAACATGGCAAACGCAATGAAGATGTCGATTTTTAAAGGGATAGAGAGTGAAGACCCCAAATAGTTCTGGTTTGTTGCAGGAGCTGTATTGACAGCACAAAAAATTACAGATAATAAAATCAAGAAATCATAGCTGGTCACAGCCTTACAACATCGAGCATTGACATGGTACATCAAGTACTGCACTGATAACCCCAACACAACATTGGCAGAGACCCAAAAATCTCTTAACAAGGAGTTTAGGAAGCCTAATTCAAAGGCGTAGTCAGTGACTGAGTTTAAAGAAATTTGACAAAAGATAGATGAGTCACCCTGGGATTTCGATCAAAGGTTGAAATGCCTAATCAGGTAGGCCAATATGGTGATTACAGATTCTTAGCATTGAGACTGGTATATCGCGTCGCTCTTACCACATTTAAGATTTCCATTGTCACAACAAAAGATAGAAACACAAGAAGAAGCCTTAGAAATCATGATGAGGCTGGAAGCCTCACCCATACAAGATACAAACCTTGGAGTGCAACAGATTCAATCACAGTTGGAAAGCCTGCACTTAGAGTTGCAGATCCTGAAGAAAGGAAAGGAAACTCAACCGGAGGTGCGTGCTAAAGTTTGGTGATTGAAATACAAGGTCCATGTGCCCGATAAGGACCATTCCCCGGTTTATCAGAACTATCTTATTGGGGGAGGGCATATTACCTTGAAACCGGAGAATATCGGTGGGTAGAGAGCAGGAGTTGCGCCATGGTGCACTATCTTTCAGGTTACAGGATAACATGCGACTGATAATTTCCATTTACTACAGAAGTTTGTATAGACTCCCTGGAAGTTGTTTTATAATTTCTGTAAATCTATAGGTCATGACGAATGCCATTGTAGGAGTTATGAGCTAATGATGGATAGAAATCCTACCTACTGAATGTAGGCAGAAAACCAGCCTTAGTATTCGAGTGCTGGAGCAGCATGCGGAGAATTCCAGGGCCGAGGACGAGGAAGAGGGGGTAGAGTTGGTAGAGGATGGGGCCAGATAATTTGCTATAATTGTGGTGAAGCAGGACACTTCACGTAATATTGTCCAAACCCCACACATCTGTCATGTTAGTATTACAGACAGTTCGACCATGTGATAGAGGAATGTCTGATCCTTATAACAAAGATGCAAGAAAAAAATGCGCAGCCCCAACAATCTACGTAGAACATACAAATGATGAGAGCGGAGCCCCACAAAGAAGATCATAACACAAATATAGTAACAAGAAGTTGTATGGCCATTGGTGTAGATAAGGGCAACCAACCTGAGACTGATGGGTGGGTGCACAAGGCTACCGAGAAAGAACTAGACTTTTATCTTAATCGCGCTAAAGAGACCTTCTGGAAGCAAAAAACAACTTCACTGAGGCCTCCACCCTAGGAACCAGGAGAAAATGTCGGAAACTAGTACGACACAAGAGGTAGATCCTTCGGTATTAACTACTTTTCTAAAGACATGTATGAAGTTGTTGCACGATAATAAAGTAGTAGAAGGGCTACAAGAGCTAATCGACAAGTGCGCGAATAAAGAAAAGACCCATGTTGAACTATTAGGAAATTATATATTATAGAGCAATGGAACACATAAAATATTGCAGAAATATAAACACAGAAAATGCATAAAACAAGAGAGACACAGATATACGTGGTTCACCCAGTTTGGGCTACGTCCACGGAGAAACAGCTAGTCCTTTCTTTAATATTATCCAACAAACTAAAGACATACAACCTACAACAGATCTGCTGTAATTCCCTCTTCACTCTCAATCTCCTTTCTCTTCATCACTCAGAATGCAGATCTACATAGACGCAATACAATTCCCTCATATATAGTGAGGGGTTGCATTCTAGGGCAAAAAACCCTAAATTAAACATAAATTATACCGTCAGATGTCCGCCTAATGAATGGCATAGATTGACTACGAAATTACAACATTTTACAAGGAAAGTTTACCTTTGTTTTTAGCTTCAGGGGCGCTGCCTTCGTTCCCCCCCCGCCAGGGGGGGGGCTCCTAAAGGTTGTAGCCGCCCCCCTCTGAAGTGAATATTTTACGAGCAGCATTGCCGCCCCATTACGAACTGGGGTCCAATACGACAATACCTTTGAATATACAAGATAATCAGGCTCCACACCCAACATGAACAATGCACCGTGAGGAAAATTGGTAAGCATAAGAAGCGAATGGGGTGTGAGATGAGGCTGACTGCACAGATAGGCGAATATAAAATGGACCAATTCATCATGGATTTGGGCTCTGATGTGAATGTACTGCCCAAGCAGACATGGGAAAGGATGGGGAGACCTGCGCTGTAGTGGTCTCCTATTCAGCTGCGAATGGAAAATCAACAGAAGATTATTCTAATGGGGCACTTCTATGGTGTAATGGTAGATATTGAGGGCGCGAGCGCATTGGCTGACTTTAAGGCCATTGAAATAGTGGATGATAGTAAGCTGTACCCCATGCTATTGGGGATTCATTGGTATTTTGATATGAACGCGGTAATCAACTTGAAGAAGTGGAAAATGACATTTGAAAGGAAGGCACTCAGGGTTGTAGTGCCACTAGACCTTGCTGAGGGAGGGAGTTATACTGAACCTATTCACGAATTTGTGGAAGATGATGATGATCTGGACCATATATACAAGATCACAACGTGAAATGATGATTGGATCAATCCTATGTCCGATGGACGAATTGCATGGGACAGGGATAGTTCCTGCACCTCAGACTCAGATGAAGAGCTTGAACACTGGAAGAATTGGTTGCATGAAGTATCTACACTGCGTTGCAATATGCTGAAAAAATCACTGCAGTGTGTCTCAACCAAGGTAAGGAAACTTCACATTATGATGGTTTGACTGATGTGGATATGTTTTTAAATGAATTTGAAAGGGAAGTACCTGCAGAACATTGCTTCCAAGCACTGGATTTGGCACTGCACGCTACGCCTACTTGTTGGTGGGGTACATACGAGGAGAGCCTCATTGGATGGAAGGAATATAGAAGAATGATGAGATTAAGGTTTGGGTATGCTAATACCCGGATGACAGAAAAGTATAGTGGGAAGGATGATCCACACGATCATTTGGCATGATGGACTAAGGCCTGGGGAATGGAACCACAACTAGAATGGGTGCACATTTTTTGTCATACCTTAGATACAATCCCAATGAATTGGTATTTGGAAACGGAGCTTCACCATGGGACAATTGAATGGGATATCTTAAGAGAGAGTTTCTTATTGAATTTCAACTTTGAGGATGGGTTTGAATGCATTGATGAAGTGCTCCAGGAGATAAAATCAGTTATATTCATAACGCCTAAGGAACCATTCGAGTGGACTCAACTGGATTGGAGTACATAGTTGTTCCATGCACTGGAATGTTACAATGACTGCTGAAGAGGAAGAAAAAGACTTGCGGAATATTAACATTCCAGAGACAGAACGACAACGCGAAGTCGAAGGACCAAAAGCTGAGAACTCAGATATATCAGAGGCTTTTAAAACTAAACAAGTAAATATTGGATTTGAAGCAAAGCCTAAGTTCACGAAGATAGGAGATTATTAGGATGAAGATACGATCGATAAGGTGTCCAAACTACTGCGCAAATACTAGGATCTATTCCCAACAAAGTCCTCAGATCTAAAGGGGATTGTAGGAGATTTGGGTGTAACAAAAATCACTTTGAAACCTGACACGAAGCCTGTCAAGAAGAGACCTTATCGGCTCAATCCGCATTATAAAGAAAAGGTGCACCAAGAGCTTGATAAGATGCTCGATGCCATAATTATTGAACCGTTAGAGGAATCTGATTGGGTAAGCCTAATGGTTGTCCACGAGAAGAAACAAAAAGGTATGCGTAAGTATAAGAAAGTTGAATGATGCATGTGTGCACGATCCGTTTCCAACACCATTTACAGATGAAGTATTACAGAATGTTGGAAGATAGGAGGCTTATTCATTTATTGATGCGTTCTCAGGATACTGCACCGGAAGATCGAAGCAAGACAACCTTCACTATGGAGTGGGGTTTCTTTCAATATACAGTAATGCCATTCAGATTGAAGAACGCGCCTGCAATATTCTCCCGGGTAGTAATCGCGACATTCAAGGAGTTTATTCAAAAATGTTTGGAGGTTTATTTTGATGATTGGAATGTGTTTAGGTTGGTGAAGCGCCATTTTGCAAGTCTACGCCTTATGCTGGATACATGTCGAAGGTATCAGATTGCACTGAATTTGAAGAAGTGCATATTCTGTGTGCCCTTTGGAATTTTTCTCGGCCATGTAGTATGTAAGCAGGGATTGATGGTGGACCCTACGAAGATCGTTGTGATTGTGAATTTGGAAGCTCCCAGGAATGTAAAATAGTTGTGTGCGTCCCTGGGGCGCACTGGGTATTATAGAAAGTTTATCAAGGTGTATGCTCAGATAACTGCATCGATGGAGAAATTATTAAAGAAATATGTGATGTTTTGTTGGGATGAAGAATGTCAGCATAGCATGGATGTGCTAAAGGAAAATATGGTGACTGCGCCTATTTTGGTGTTTCCGGGCTGGAAGAAAGAATTCCATGTGCATGTAGATGCCTCTTGCATTGTGCTTGATGTGGTATTAACACAGGCAAGAGAAGGAGAAATTGATCATCCGATAGCCTTCATGAGAAGAAAGTTATCAAAGTCTGAGAAAAATTATTCCATTACTGAGCGCGAAGGGCTGACGATGGTCTACGCACTGCAAAAGTTTCGACATTATTTATTGGGCACACATTTTAAAATGTATACAGATCACTCCACGCTGAAGTACCTGGTCAATTAGCCTATGTTGGGGGGGGGGAATCTGCCGATGGTTACTATTGTTTCATGAATATGACTTTGAAGTGATTGCAAAGCCTGGAAGGCTAAATGCAAGACCAAACCACTTGTCAAGGATTGAAACAGATGAAGAACCAATTAGTTTGGAGGAAGGATAATTTGATGCACAACTCTTTGTTGTGCACGTTGCAGATGACAATTTTGCTGATATCATTTAGTTTTTAACCATGGGTATAGCTCCAGAAGGGTATTCCACTCAGAAAAAGAATGAATTAGTGGTCCACTCTATGAATTTTTCAGTGATTTCATGTCACTTGTATAAGACAGGAACAGATGAATGTTCCAGAGTTTGAGCATGCTAGTATCCTCACCGAGGAACATGGAGGAGCGATAGGAGGACAGTATGCAGGAAAAGTGACTGTGCAGAAGAGTTTTGCGCACAGGGTTATGGTGGCTAACCTTACATAAGGATTCTAAGGTGTACTACAAGGCATGCGATGCTTGCCAAAGGATGGGAAAGCCTTCGCGAAGAGATGAATTTCCTTTAAATCCTCAGGTTTCATTAAGGGTATTTGATAAGTGGGCTATTGATTTCATATGTCCAATACAACCACCATGAAAGAAGACGGGCGCACGGTATATTATTACTGCAACAGAGTAATTAACCAGATGGGTGGAAGGGCAGTCAGTGAAGGATTGTATAGTTGCCACCGCTGTGAAGTTTTTATTTGAGTATGTCTTAACATGGTTTGGACGCTCTAAGGTGTTGATGAGTGATAGGGGTATACATTTCTTGAATGAAAAAATCAGCGTGATTCTTGAAGAATTCTAGGTATACCACCAAAAGAGCATGCCCTATCACCCATAGGAAAATGGAATAGTGGAAGCATTTAACAAAATCTTGGAGAACACGTTGACAAAGGTATGTAACACGTAGAGGACTGACTGGGATGTGTGCATATCCATAGTTCTATGGGCATATAGGACGACCTGCAAGAAGTTGACAGGCCAAACATCGTTTAGGTTGGTCTATGGGATTGAAGCGGTGATGCCTATGGAATACATTGTGCACAGTCTACGTATTGCAGCTTTGACAGAGATGGCGGATCGCGAGACCTTGGAGGAACATCTCACGCAGCTCATGGAGTTGGAATAGGACCACTTTCTTGTCAAATATCACCAACAAGTACAAAAGGAACGAGAAAAATCATGGCATGATAGGCATATTAAGCTATGCACTTTCAAGTTGGATGATTTAGTGCTACTAAATGACAACAAGTTCACAAATTTTCCAGGGAAATTTCTAATGCACTAGTTAGGGTCATATGTTGTTAAGGAGATCATGAATGGTGGCACAGTTCAACTCGCAAAGCTGAATGGTGAACTATTCCCTGGAAGAGTGAATGGAAGTGGGTTGAAGTTGTACAGGGGATCCTGCCCCTGTTCAATGAGTACATGGAAGTAGAATAGTCTTAGTAATACAGGCAGTTGCAAGGGATTGCAGGACTATAAACTACACTTCCCATAGAACAGAACAACAAAGTAGGGAGGTTGCGCGACGGAAGCAAGGAGTGTGCCAGGAAGAGTTGCACCTGGAGAGTTGTGCTATGGAGGATGGTGTCATGTAATCAGGTCCAAAAGTAGCTGTTGAAGTCATTGTTCATGATTGGATAGTAAAACTCCCGTTAGGAGGAGCAGGTAGGCGACATTTATGGTGAAAATATTTTAAGATTTGTCGCAAAAGATGCATTTATGATCAAAAAATGGAGGGAGCGTCGGATTTGAATTCAAAACCACCCATAAATCGGGTATGTTGGTCTGTTGAAGAACAATTTGCACTCTGATAGTTATGTATCACCCCTCTTGTTCTTGCTATATGAGTCGGGAGGTTTGGGAAGATTTAGCTTCAAGCTCAATATTTGCAACCTTACCCTAGTGGAACCAGAAGATCATCCTTGAAAAAATGTTCATGCCAGTTAGTACCAAAGCCATTGTTTCTCAAGATGAAGGCCCTAAAGTCATGTCCATGGAAGCTGTGGCCCCTGTGCCTATGACATCGAGATCGCCCAAGCCAAAGTAATCGATTGCTAAGGAGAAGCAGAAGAAACCTGTACCAGTGAGGCAGTCACTGAGGAATAACCCAAAGGTTCGAAAGAAAGAGAAGAAGGATAAGGAAAAACAACCAGAGGAACTAGTGGACTTGGAGGTCAAGGAACTCTGCGATGGAGTTGAGGAGTTAGATGTTAAGGAGGGCGAGCCTATCACATGGCTCCCAGGAAAATTCATGAGCTCTACACTGCTATTACTAGAGGAGGTAGTTTTTGAAGGCGCACTCTTAGTGTGCATCCCAGTGTTGAAGATGGAGGATTGGGACTTCGCCGACAACGAGAAATTCCCTCACCTAGCTACCATACGTACATGACAAAGATTTACTATGAAGAAACTAGGATCACAAGGCTAGAACCCATGAAATGGGTCAAAGGCGTTGAGCAAGCCGGATTACTACATATTCTTTGCGTGCCATACTTCCACCGATCAATTATAAACATTGTTTGTGTGTGCCAGCTGCTCGTGCTGGTGCATGATGGGTTCTTATGTCTCAGTGAACCCATCCCTATAATCGATATGCTCATTCATAGAATTATGAATCTTCCCTATAAAGGGGCAGACCTTGCCAAGGAGTTTGGAGGAAAAATCAAAGAAAAGGATCTCGTGGATAAAATGAAGACTAAGTTTGGGCTAACCAAAAAGTCATGCGATATTCTATCCACTCTATTTAATACCAAGCAGTGCAGTTTGTTGCCCAAATTCCAGTAGGGAATATAATGAGCAAATGTCATGCGGACGAATTTCTGGTGCCAGTAGTTTCATTGGTTGCATATTGCGTGAAGGGGGTGTAGTACAACTGGGCGCAGCACCTATGTAAAGAAGTCCTAGCAAACTACCACGAAGCATAGGAGGAGAGAAAGGTGTTTCACTATGCCTAGCTCATGTTGCTAATTTTATTATTATCATGGTGACTTGCATAGGATAGTCAGTTTCCTTCGCATGAAGACAACTTACCAGAGGAAGTGAAGTTCACTTCGTCATGGGCGACAAAGGATCCGGAGAGGATCATGGAATCAAAGGTATTTTGGATCTTGGTCGAAATGGACCTTCACACAGTAATAAGTTAGCGGCCAAGGTTGTCTCTAACCTTTTTCAAGAAGTTGAGGGCCTTCGCGGAGCTTAAGGTCGACTTCCATAATGTATCGATCTGGGTGAGGCGAGACCCTAAGTGGATTTGGCACAAGTTTCCATACCTAGTCTCGGAGACAGACGCGTAGGAAATTGTGGGGAGTTGACCAGTGGAGTGGTGAAGACCCACGGATGTTGGTGAAGATACTAGTCAGGGGGGAGAAAGCTCTGTTGCATAGATGATAGCTACACATAAACGAAAAGAAGCAGCACAGGCAGTGGCATGGGCATTAGTAGAACATAGGAAGAAAGAAGTCGTTTCTAAGGCATCTACTCAAAAAGAGTGCACTGAGAAAGAGCGCATTGGAAAGCAGGACACAATAGAAGTTGAAGCATTAGCTTCCCAGCATACTGAGGAACAAGAATTGTTTGAGCAGGGCAGATATGGAGGGGAGGAAAAGAGTACTCCCTTCACATTGAAGAAGCGGACTAAGGAAAAAACATCACGGATAAGGAAGAAGCACAAATTAGACAAGCAAGCGTTGCTTTGACCGAATGGTCCTCACAGAAGGGGACATCAACGAAATTGGGGATAAGGTCAAAGACACCACAACACAACTGTGGCAACAGTTTGAACAACAATACATGTAGATGCTAAGGAGCATCCAGAAGGATATGCGTGAGCTGTAGATCCAAACAAGAAAGATTCAAGCGAGCGTAGGGTAAACAAGTAGGGTTCAAGTGAGCCTCCAGCAAGCAAGCGAGAGCATGTTGGAGACAGAAAGGACTCTGGACCTCATAGTCATCTCCATACCAGAAGGTACAGTCCATGCAAAATCAAAGGAAGATCGCGCCCAACTGGGAAATATTAAAGGCATGGGGGTGAACTTATCCACGCTGCCACTTTAGACCCTCAGTGCGCTTCATCAGGGGGTCTCGGACGAGCTTCGAATCAAGCATCGCGCACTTGCAGTGATTAGCGAGGTTAAGTTAAACGATGAACAAATATTCGCTTAGAAGGCTCAGGCCCTGAAAGAAAAGGAAGAGCTAGAAGCATGAAGTCGGAGCCTGGAAGAAACAATAACACATCCATCTAATTCCATCCCAAAGGTACATATTTTGGAAGACGTCGCAGCTGTGGAGAAGATCAGGAAATTGGCTACTATAGTTTGAGAATAAAAGGATGAGATAGGAAGAGTCACATTTGAATTCTATATGAAGATATCAGAATTACAGCTAAAGCTACAATTGACTGCTCCGATAGAGGTCAGGGAGCAGTGCGGTGCAACTATCAAGGAGCACATGACTACTTTGGAGAATGCAGTCAAAGGTTGTGACTTCCTTTTTAACAATGCCATGGAGTTATGGGAAACTTTGCAGGAGGACCAAAACTTGCAGGGATTGAGTACAAAAATTAGAGAGGCCTAATAGAAATATGATGAGATCAGGGCGATTGAGTGCCATTGGCGCCAGTCCAATGATTTGTGCACCTGCAGAAAGGGAAGCTGATATAGGTAGAAGTGCATGAATTGTAGCAAAAAGAATCAGTGTTAAAGGCTCGGCTTCAAACTTGGACATAAGAGGCCAGCCAGATCTCCCAGGCCATTAAGGAGAAATTGAAAGCTTTGCAGCAGACTCATAGGACCATGCGTCTTACGGTAGAGGGACCAACTATAGAAAATTTGGTTGAAGAGGTGAAGCAGGTTGTAATACAAGGCATCACGGAGCTCGAAGTATTGAAGCAGGATTTCAGTGAGCTCTGCCACAAAGTAGACAAGTCAATTGAGTGACTCAAGGGAGAGTCACCATATTTGTGTTGGGGGCCTGTTGGGTTAGGGTCCCTAGGGTCAATTTCGGTTAGTTTAATCAATTTTTGAGTAAAATTTTGTAAATAATGTAAAGTCTCTGTGAAATGTGGAAGTGGAGCACGCATCTAAGTAAGAGTCAAAGGGGATTTAGCCACATGAATGGGTAGGTGATATGATGGTTTTTAGACTCAACCATCAGCCACAGGCCATGGTATTGTAATAGAAAGGCTATAAATATTTGATTCATAGCGAGTATAGGGGAATAACTTTCGGTAAAGAACAAGTGTAAGGGAAAAGTGTTAGGGCAGGAAAGCTTTGTTTTCTAGTAATTGGGTGAAAGGGGAAGGCTCATGAAGCCGAGTGCACGAAGACCTTGGCAAGTCCGCAATTGAGTGAGCGGACCCCTGCAGCTAGGTGCATAGGGTAGAAGAGTCTTTAAATTGAATGCTGAATCTAATAAAAAAAATTGGACTGAATCTATTGCATTTGTACCTTGTTCTTATTTATTTTTAAGTTTATGCATTGTCGCTTAATGATCTTTTTTCTATGAAATAAAGTGTATTCTTTGCGTGAATCTGTTATATCTTCAATACTCATGCATGAAAAGTGTAATGAACTGTCTTCATGAAGATATTAGATAGATCTAGTAATATAATTGTTCGGAATGGGTAGATCTTTATGAAGGCAGATCTATGGTTGCTATCTACTGAGCGAAAGTCATGATTCTGCCTCTTTTATCTCTGATAAGCTTGATCGTAGACCTTTGTGAAGGTCTGGAGGTCATTTGGATAGAGTTGCAGTAGTGGACCATAGGAAGGTATAGATCTGTGTGAAGGCAGATTTGAGCTATAAGGGCTTTAGAATACACATCACATAGTCTCTGGACACAGAAACCTGGTTCTAGCATCCCCCAATACTACTTTGGGTGAGACTACAGCCTGCGCTATGTAGGTTGTTGCCAAAAAGGCCAGCAGTTAGGGTTTTTTTGGTTTGCACGAATAACTATGAACTTGGGACAGGCCTCCTTAAGCCAGCATACCCTTAATAAAGCATCTCTATTGTAGGCATTATATGATATTTTCTAGGATATTCTTGAAACACATGGAAAGGACCTTGGAAACCTAGTCTTGCATAAAACATTAATATACATGACCAAGGTCATTTTTTATAATGATCCTTAATGATTATTTTCTATAAGTTCTTTGTACACTTTTTTTTTTCCTGCGAAAAGAAAGCCATACTTCCATCCATATTTGAAAAGAAAATGCATTTTGTATATACACACCTAGACATGTGCATTCACCTGGATCTGCCCAAACCCATGTATGGAAAAGTATTATTAAAAAAACATATTATTATAAAGCATTCAAAGAGATCAACTCCAAAATGAACCTGAAGTGTATCAAAATATAATAAGAGAGAATGAAACTATAATACAAGTGGGAAGATCATGTAATGTTGAAATCACTTATCTTCCCCTCATATCCTTTCTTTTTCCGTACATGTTGTCATTCCCCAGCTTTGAGATCCACTTGAACCAGTGCCATATCACTCATGGATATGTCTAGATGATGCTCTTTATCCAAGTTTGAGCTATCTAATATATGAACATGATTTGTGCCCATCGATAATTCCTCTTCGTGTACCAAATTTATCTAATGATCTGACTCTTGATTTGTTGATATAATTGTCCCACTTTGATGTAGTGTAGTATTATCATTCTTATCGTAGGTGTCCCCATATTATTTTACAATATTCTTCATAATGCCTTCTTATTCTTCATCGGAGGAATGTGGATATGAAAATTTCCATCCCTTTGGCTTATGCGCATTTTTAGTTTTGGGGTTCCTTTTTTTCCTGTGGGAATG
This sequence comes from Pinus tabuliformis, assembly GCA_031772625.1. Classification (NCBI taxonomy): domain Eukaryota; kingdom Viridiplantae; phylum Streptophyta; class Pinopsida; order Pinales; family Pinaceae; genus Pinus; species Pinus tabuliformis. The sequence goes on along the minus strand of CM062819.1, from coordinate 633,446,489 downwards.
TGTTATGAAGATGTCCTATTTGAAAACAATGAAAATATTTGAAGGTCATATTATCATAGTCTAAATCTTGTGACCATTGAATATTTTTATGTTTCAACATTATATGGTCTAGTAGCCTTTGCTTAAGTCAAGCTCCACACATATTCCAGCAAACGTAAAAATAATTTTCTTTGTTCTTTACATATCCCTCTTTTTGAACTTACCCAAAGTATTTCCAATGCCCTACAAAACTTGAGGGTGCCAAAAAGGGAGGGGAAGGTTTGGGAGTCTCACCAAAACCGATATTTTTGTGATGACCATATATTTTAGATCAAATTTTGAAAACCATGGAGTAATAAAGAGCCCTACTCTGCCCCAAAACCATGGCCCTTCATTTAATGCAAACTCCAAATTATTTTGTGTATCAAATTGTAAAACAAAAAAATCTTTGGAACACAAATATAAGTCACAGTTGGTTGTCCAGGAGGAGAAAATCTATCAGTGTAAGTCTTCTTATTTGAGCCAGAGGTCATTAAATCTGCATATAACCGCCTTGGTGTGAAGGTTTTGAATAATGTGTTTACCTATGGAAGATTAACTTCCAAGGCAAGAGGTTCCTCCATTTGGTCAACTCTGTAGGGACCTCATATGCTTTTTTCATGATCTGTAGGGGAAGGAGACTTTCGTTAACAACATCTTTGAATGTGGGAGCTTTTCTATTTGGTTTCCTAGATCCAGAATCTACAAATCTCGAGGCCCGCAGCTGAGTCTTGTGGTTAAATTAGTGTTCATTTTTTGTTGAAATTATAATATTGGATCTCATAAGAATCATTAAGGACCTTCCTATTGTATTGAAGAAATTGATAATTTATAGGGAGTCCCAATTTCTTTTCAATGGTATTTTTTAATGAAAAAACAAATTTATGATTTGTGGTCCAGAATATATGGTATTTTATACTCAAGATCCTATAAAAGATATAGAAATTTGTTTGCTCCAACACAACCTAATGATCAAGTAGTGTAAACACCAAAGGGAGGGAAAAAGAAAATAGTGGATAAACAGGCCCTCTAAGCACAAATAAAGGAGTCACCAAAACAATGTTTGCCAAGAGACAGAGCATAAATTATATATCACAATGGAGAGAGGATAGGGTTCTAAGAGATACCTAATTGAGCACTCCGATATCGATGATCTCAAATCTAAATGGACCCACACCACACAAGTCGTATTTTTATTCTTATGTATTCTTTTGGCCCATACACAAAAAACAACAGACACAATCCACCTCCAACTTTACTCACAACCCCCTTCTACCAAGACCATAAAGAAAACATGAAATTGAATCCCTGACATTTAGCCCAACTAAGGAAGAAACCAGTACAAGCCAAATAATGGCGATTGGATAGAAACTTCAAAATGACAAAACCCTAACTCGAGTTTTGCAGTCCATTTTTTCTATTGTACAGGAAGTGCCCTATCATTTTCCTTCCTCTCTTATCTCCACTTCATTATACACTTATAGTAAGTTATAATTTATCAAATTCTAGATCACTTAAAAAAACTTCACAAAAAGTAATTTAATTTAGGTGACCTATACTCAGCCATATCCATCAAGTAAGTTTTCAACTCATCCAAGGTTACCAATTACCTAGATATCTTTATTTGGTATTTAAAAGGTATATTTGAGACCACATCAAGGCATATCAAGCATACATTCACAAGTGAAGCACTCTGACTAGAATAACATCATATAATGAGAAAACAATTCCCCACAATATATATATTTTTATTAGACTTATGCCAATGGAGTTATAACAACAAATATATTCTTCATAGTTTCCTTGGAGACTAGAGATTTAAAAATATAGTTCATTAATCAATATATAGTTTAATGCTAATGGAGCATTCTATTCTTTTATGGTAATGGAGCATTGTTCACAATTGAGATCACTTTGGGAAATGACTATGAATAAATTTGTTGTGCTTTCAAATATTGGTAGCATTGACTTATAATTATTCATCAAAATAGTTGAATTGTAGTTATTGAATTCCTTATTGAAGCTCCTCCTTCACTGTTTTGAGTTATTTTCATTGAATTAATGTGACATGTTGCTCATATATCCTCAAGAAAGAGTTTGTATGAGATATGGTATCTTCCCACCAAATAATCCAACCATATTCACCTTTGGGTCAAAGAAAAAGGTTTCATGGTTACTCTTGTGATTTAGTTCAATCTTGCTTGAATCTTTAAATTCAATAAAATCACGATTTAATGGAACTTATGCATTTGTATGTTTGCAGTCACAAGGAAGTGGATAAGTGTTATTACTAATCATTAATATAAGGTTGTAGCTTTTCCTAATACTTATCCTAGATAATCTCTTTCATAAAAATATAAATAGAAAGGTATCTTGCTAAAAAAAAAAATCCTTATTGAGCCTTTTAACATACCTTCTTTACCCTAATTTTGAAAGTTGGACTCGGTGAACCATAATTTCATTGAATCCATACTTTTGAATTTGTCAGTGTCATACTACCCTAACTAGGCTTTGAGGACATTCCAAGTTGTTTTCTTTTTGTAGGGCTTTTTGATAAATAACTTGCCTTCTTTTTCTTTATGAGGATCCACCATGTTGAAAAAACTACAAAAAATCCAATGGGGTTTATGAAAAAATTCTATGCCATCCATCTTTGAAAGTGGAATCTTTATTCAACACTATTGAATGCATAATTTTTTTCGTCAAAGCGAATATGCATCCATCCAAATTCAACATAATCCATATCAAACTTTAGAGAAATTATTTTCCTAATCCATGATAGAAAAAACAAGTGAAGGTGATACTTAGAATTTTTGTAAATCATCAAGTTAACCTAATTATTGTTATTTGGTTAGGTGCATCAATTTATGGTCATTCAAAGGGTTTATTGAATTATTGCAAGGTTTCATTAGAGGAAATGTTAGCCTAAAAGTGGCCTCCTAAGAAAAAATAACAAAATAATAGTTATGAATTTTGAAGGGAAAAGAAGAAAACTATTTTTTGTTGTTGTATTTTTGGCTTATCTCCTTATAGGTTTACTCAAATTTGAAGTGTAAAAACTCATTTGATGCGGAATTAAATTTTGCATCCAATGAGTACCCACTATGCATAGTTTTGAGAATACCCACATTGATAATAATAAAAATGAAGATACGTTAAAAAAAGTGTTCATAATGGGTACTCGTTGGATGAGGAATCTAATTCCGCATCTTGTGAAAATTCCTACACTGGAATCCCTACTGTAGCAAACTGATGTTACTTATCCTACTTGATTAAATCATGCAAGTTATTTACTGTCTTCTATGGTAAATTTCGAAGTAAATACATCTGCAGCCTTCACTTAAATGTATATATATGCGGAAACAAAATACTAACCAAGAAAGAGAATTACAACACATAGGACACAGTTAGTTTTGGACAAATAGTCCTCTGAAAAACCCAATGCGAGAAAACTGGTGCAACAACACTGAGGGTTTATTATTATGCAGGAGAGAATTCTGGGTACAATTCTTAGGATGTTGAACTAGCAATCTGATACAAAGAGAATATTGAACAAAATACTGGTGAAATGATCTCACCCTATCACTAGAGAATAAATGACTGATCCTTTAGCTCTGGAGGCTCTACATCACCCTCTGTGTGGCTTCTGTGTAGAACTGCGTCACCCTGGGTAGCTTCTATGTCACCCCTCCTCGGTATTACACTGCCTCTCTGCTCTGGATCCTCTGATGGCTAAGAAATCGACTTTCCTGCCTCCCAAACTCATACCCTAGATTCCGGCATTCCTGCCTCCCAAACTCACACCCTAGATTCCAGCAACTAAACTTCCCTCAGCAGAAACTCGACTTCCCCGCACTGACTGCGTTGCCTTTGCGTCAGCACTACGTAGGCTAGTGTCAGCCTTCCTATGGATGTCTTTTTGTCCTCTCTCTTCCTTTTACTCTCCAGAAATTCCTTCTCCTGGATTCTCACTTCCTCTTTGCTGCAAGATCTCCTCAATCGATTTTCCTCCTGAGAACTTCTCACTTAAGAAAATTGATTTTCTCAATCTCTCTGTGTGTTTTCCAAATGACCCTCAATCCCCTTCTTATATTTCCTGTTGGACAACCAACAACCTATATTGAAACATAATCAGAGGCTCAGATTGTTTTGACTTGATCCATGGCTTTTTCTAGACTTTTCACCCCTGATTAGCTTAATACCCATTAATATTTTAATTTTCCTAAGTTTAGACTTAGGAACCCCATTAAAAATATTAATTATATTAATAAAATCACTTCTAGGTGGAATTTCCCAAAACACTTTCTAGGTTATTTGGAATACCTGTGCCCAAGCCTCCCTGCAAAATTTGAGGCTTAGATCACATTTGATGCTAACCCAAATCAACACTCGCTCTTAGCGAGGAATGTGCTCTAGCAATACACTACCTCTCTGCATACTACTATGACTCCAAATCATCGTCTCTATGTTATTGGTGTTTGACGTACTTTCCACCCACCACTGCGTTGTTGTTGCTACTGTACTATTTCCTTTGACACTGCCACTGTTATGCTACATCTGTACTGCATCTCCCTCTCAAACTTTGCATGTGCTATGATGTTAGCACTGCCATTGCTAACACTGCATACATACTGCAACTCAATTGTTGAGAGAAGCAAGTGAAAACACCCAAAATTGGACAAGTAACCATTGGATACTCCTCGGTGCTGACATCCTGAATGCTGCTAGTCCCATGATGCCTTTGAAGCCACTGCGCTACTGAAGCTGTGCACTGTGACTCCTTGCACTACTGCCTCCCTGCTCTGCGATGCTCAGTCTCTGGTTGTCCTAGCCACTACATCTGTTGAATCAACACTCCATGGAACCAACTGAAACTCCACCATCCCGCTACTCCTGATCATGGGCTCCCGTAGCAAGGTGATGATCCAAGAGGTGAGCTCCTCAAGGATCTTGCCCATCTACAGTCCTCCCAACTACAGCTCTATATAAGCCCACCTCCCTCCTGGAGGTATCTCAGTTGTCATGGAAAACTCCTCCTCATCAAGCTTTGCAGCTACAAATTTCGGATCATGCTTCTCATCCTTGTCCTCTTTAAAGGACACTGGGATGCATAGTGGCCCATCTCGCCACATCTGAAGCACTTCACCTTAGAGACGTCCTTCTTTCGTCTTATTTGCCCCTATTGTCCCTTCGATGCAAGGGTTGCGTTATCCTCTTCCTCTACTTTGGGCTTCGACCCACTGTTGTTGTTGCACCCGTCAAGTTTGACCTTGAGCAGGTCTCTCCTCAGCTCTTCTTGTTTCAGAGTTGCCCACATCTCGTCCCAATTTGGCAATGATGCCCTGCCTAGGATACTCTGGACAAAGATCTGCCAATCATCTTAGACGAAGTTTAGAGCCAACCTCACCAACTTTGATTCTTGAGGAGTATGTCTCGCAACTGACAACTCATCACAGGTCTTTAGTTTCGTAAGGAACGAATCCACTCACTCCCCCTTTTGCATCTAAGCAGATCTCAACTTCTACTCTAAGTAAATCTTTCACTGCTCATAAGTTCCCTGATATAATGTGGCCAAGGCATCCCACATTTCCTTAGTGGTCCCTTTGCTTGCAACGTGGCACACCACGTGATCCTTGACTCCATCCAGGACCATCCTCTTCACCTTAGGCATCTCAACTTTGTATTTTTCAGTGGGTATGCATTCGCAGGTTTAGCCACCACATTATCAACGTACATCGTCAAGGCATGCTGATCTAGCAGGAAGGTCATCCTATCCCTCCAGATGGCATAGTTTGAAGCCCCGTCCAACCTATCATGATCCCTCAAGACACTAGTTTCCATCTCCTCCGAAAAATTGTCAAACAACTCCCTCTTTCTCCCTACTATGTAGCTCCTGGGCTGACTTATGCACCCCTTGATGGAGCTGGTAAGATGTTTCTCGTCTACTACTCAAAATTTGAGAAATGTTGATTTCCTCGGCACGAAATCACTAAGGAAGTATTCCCTCACTATACTCTGTTGTTTCTTTCTTCTGACGTCTTTTCAGGCCGGCAAAGATGCCCACTAAAAAATCTACATCCACCAGCTACTCCTCATGCTGAGGCTCATCGATGCTCCCTCTGCCATTGCAAAAATTTGAACTATAAGCTCTTTTGTCTCCGTCAACTCACTTGGAGAGAGTGACTAACTCGAATGTTCGATCCTCCAACTAAAACTTCGCAAATCCTCTGGGGTTTCGACTTACTGCCTCTTGCAGCTTTTTGATTTCCCCTTCTTCTCAATGTTGGGGTTTTTGGTTCTGGTCCTCTTGTTTCTCCTGCACTATCTATGATACCATGTGAAAATTCCTATACTGGAATCCCTACTATAGCAAATTGATGTTACTTCTCCTACTTGATTAAATCATGCAAGTTATTTACCGTCTTCTATGGTAAATTTTGAAGTAAATACATTTGCAGCCTTCACTTAATTTATATATATGTGGAAACAAAATACTGAGCAAGAAAGAGAAATACAACACATATGACACAATTATTTTTTGACAAATAGTCCCCAGAAAAACCCAGTGCGGGAAAACCAATACAATACAACAACTTTGAGAGTTTATTATTATGCGGGAGAAAATTCTGAGTACAATTCTTAGGATGTTGAACCAGCAATTCGATACAGAGAGAATAATGAACAAAAGACTAGTGTAATGATCTCACCATGTCACTGGAGAGTCAATGACTAATCCTTCAGCTCTGGAGGCTCTGCGTCACCCTCTGTGTGGATTCTTGCACAAAACTGCATCACTCTAGGCAGCTTTTGCATCACCCCTTCTGGGTATTATGCTGCCTCTCTACTTTGGATCCTCTGTTGGTTGAGAAATCGACTTTCCTGCCTCCCAGACTCACATCATGGGTTCTAGCAACTGAACTTCGACTTCCCTAAGAAGAAACTCGACTTCCCCTCACTAACTGCGTTGCCTCTGCATCCTCATTGCGTAGGTCGGCATAAACCTTCTTCTATATGTCTTTTTGTCCACACTCTGCCTTGTACTCTCCAGAAATTCCTTCTCCCAGATTCTCACTGCCCCTATGCTGTAAGATCTCCTCAATCAATTTTCCTCTTGAGAACTTGTCACCTCAGAAAATTGATTTTCTCAATCTCTGTGTGTGTTTTCCAAATGACCCTTAAGCCCCTTCTTATATCTTCCTGTTGGAAAACCAACGACCTATATTAAAACATAATCAAAGGCTTAGATTGTTTTGACTTGATCCATGGTTTTTTCTAGAAGTTTCACCCCTTATTAGATTAATACCCATTAATATTTTAATTTTCCTAAGTTTAGACTTAGGAACCCCATTAAAAATATTAATTATTTTAATAAAATAACTTCTGGGTGGAATTTCCAAAAACGCTTTCTCGGTTTTTTGGAATACCTGTTCCCATGCCTCTCTGCAAAATTTGAGGCTTAGATAACATCTGATGCTACCCCAAATCAACACATCCAACGAATGTTACACTTGAAATTTGAGTAAACATATAAGGAGATAAGTAAAAAAAACAATTGAAAAAAGTAGTTTTTTTCCCTCGAAAATATTGACATCTACCTCTTTTTAAATTTAAAGGATTTTGATTGGTTTACATATTATGTACGTGAAAAATTCATGGGCACTTTTAGGCTAAAATTTCCTGTAATGATCCCTTTAAGTTTATGAGTATGATGTAATTGTAACCAAATTTATTTTTAGTGCTTAATCTGATTGTTAATCCTATATAGTTTGTTGGGTTGACATATTGATTCATGCGTCCCACATTATCTTAGTGTGGGACCCATGAATAATTTCAGTAATATTCTTGGCACTTGGCAAAGACCAAGTTATCAAAATATATTATCACAATTGGAAAAAACCTTCCTCTTTCCCTCGAAAGACCAAAGAGTGAATCAAAGTGAGACACCATATGGTTTGTTGGGTTGACATATTGATTCATGGGTCCCACATTATCTTAGTGTGCTTAAATATTAATGGTCTTTTTCATTTTCCATTTTGACTTACAGGGTAGGTTTTTGAGTCAAAATCTCATGGATTAAATCTTATAAAATATCATTTGGACTTGCTTTTATTAGTTTTCAGTTCATTTCTTTCATGACATCATCATTTTGTTTTATGTATTGTTCATATACATGCAAGTGCCATTCTTTTCATCAAGCGTCTTCCTACCTTTCACTCAACTATATGGATGTGGGTGATGGGCCTCAAAATTAGATACAATTCAAGGCACATCTCACCATCCTTCAGCACATTAAACCTCTCTTTTTGCACTAGATGACATATTTTTAGCTTTAATATGTTCATTATAAAGGTATAGAGATAATTTCATATTTGTGCTTAATATTATTTATTTTTGTAGAATATTATGAGAATATTGGGAATATTATGAGGACTTGGAGGATGAGATAATCTAGGGATTTTCTCCTTGCTATAGGAGGACCGATATTGGATAATAAATGAACATGATATGATAAAATTATTGAACAGATTATGGAGCTCCAATGATTGAGAAAATCTAGGAATGTGCTATGTGTCATTTAATGTAGATTCCTAGTGTTGGGAACCAGGTCCATTATTTTAGGTATTTTGGAGGGGAAAAATTCCTCCTTTCAAGGAGAATGATTCGCCATCAATTTGTATAATTACCAATTCGAATTTTCCTCTAGGGGCATGTATTTCTTAGTCTTATTGTGGAGAAAACTTATTATTTAGCATCTCCACTTTCATTTCTAGCAGGGATGTAGTTGGATTGACTCAAATAAAGAAGTTTGGTGCCATTTTTAGCTTATAAAGCTTGGTTTCCTTCATAGGAATTTGATTATTCTTGGGCTTGTCCATCCCAGGAGCCTTAGAGACCTCTTGTACAATTTGTTTATTTCCTTTGAATGTCTTTTTCACTTGCATCTCTTATTTTTGCATTTAGTGTTCATGCCTCTTTTGTTGTAGGTTATATTGGTCAAATGATTGAAGTGATTTATTTTGCAGGTTATTTATAAATTCATAGGCATGATTCATAGTTATAACAGATTTGAAAATTCATCTTCAATGTTGAGCTACTTAGTAGAAAAATCTAAAATTTTTGGAAGTCCCTTGTAGCAAAATAGTAGTAATTTTCTGCTACTTTTAGAATGTGTTAAGGAGATTCATTTGAGTTGATTCCACTTGGATTGGGTCATAAAAACATTCTAGTTAATAAAAAAAATTACCCCATATCATTTTAACTTGAGTAGGTTATGCATTTGATAGGTTAACTAGCTCACTAATTCTTGAATTTCAGATTTTTAGAGTAGTAATTTTATGCTATTTCTTAGCACATGTTAACAGGGGTATTTTTTAGTGATTCCACTTGGAATGGAGTCCTAGGAAATCCTATATAAAAAAAATTTGTCCCATCTCATTTTCATCTAATTTTCTTGTGCATTCGACAAGTTATCTCACCCCTGTAGTGATCTTGTCACTCCTATAGCAGTCATGTAGCACTTTGTTTTTGATATTTTATTTAGCTGGATTCACTCCAAATTCATGGTAGAAGTATATTTATAGCCAATGAAGGCTCTGAGGCCACTTTGGTTGATATGAGTTTTGGTTAGGTCACAATTTATCTCTTCCATTGCTTGCATCTTGAATGCTGATTTCTACAATTAGTCTAGATTTCCTTCCCGCAATTTACTTCATGCAAAGTGTGATTTCCTTCTTGCAAGAATAATATAGGACTTTCCTTTCCTACAAAATATATTAGATTTCATTTCTAGAAAGATAGAATATATTTTCTTATGTTGTCATTATGCTTTGCAAATAGAATCGATGTCATTTCTCCCATTTACTTTCTAGCAAAAGTATAATAGTTTTCTTATTTTTATTTACCTTGGGATTGGCGGCTTACCCAGATCTTTGTGACATTGAAGTTGCTCCATTGCCTTATTTCACTTGAATCAAAGGGATTCAAACTAGGAAGAGGAAGGTGTTTGTTTCACATACAATGTCAATCCCTCTTAAGTTTGTATGAACCCCGGGTTGATAATATAATTCGATAAACTCACAAGTTGAAAAATTATTGTTGAATTAATGGGGTTCATCAGTGGGTCACATTAAAAAAGACATCTCTCATATAGGCAGAGGAGAGGAATATCTCTGAATTTCTCTTACTCACGTACATAGGGACCCATCATATGAGACTCCTTCCATATAGTAGAGGGAGAGTTATATAAGTAATTAATTTGTAACACCCTCCTCCCACATCTACCCAAGCAACTAACCAGCCAGGGTAAACATGCGACGAGAGGCCATTATGATATTATTCAACCTCCTAAGCCACATTAAGGAAGTGGAACCGATGGAAATAAACCATACAAACATTCAACATCAGCATTAGGACCCTCCAGAACCAATCTAACCTTTCTGCCAACCATTTGGACTACCTGACCTCTCAGCAGTCAAATTCTATGGGCATGCTAGAATCCAAGGACCTCTGGAGGCACTCACAGACCTGCAATCTAGCATCCAAGGACTCGTTTTCATAGTGTTGTGCCAACGTCCTTGGGATTTGAGCCACTTTTTTAGGCCCAAAGCCCAGATCAATGCTCAAAATTGAATCACATCTTTAGAATAGTAAAATAGCAAGGAAATGACAGTATAAATGCAATCACTTGAATAAGACCTTGACTAGACCCCTACTATCCATGACAGGAATTTCATCAAACATATCACGAACATGTAATCTACAGGTCTAAGTAACATATCTGAGCATAGGGGTATCATACTTAGCTGAGAATCACTAAGAAGCATTGATGCCTCAACACATCATCTTCCATTTCATCCATTAGGTCATAGAAACATTGGTCATTCATTTACCATTAAAACATGATGAGATTCATAGATATCTATTGTCATAAAACATATATATAACCAACATTATAGCAACATAAATATCAATGATATCACAGCCATATGATCTAGATATAAACCAGTATAATACTCACAAAAATAAAAGGAAGAATAACCTCATATTGATGATGAAAAATCCAAACTCGAGATGGGACTTCCACGTTCCACTTGATTGTGGAATGGCTTAGCCAAATCTCTCTTTAGCCATTCAACCCCATGCCATATTCCAAGCATGAATTTGTGATCTCATAGAACACATCATTCCAAAACCATCCAGAGCTTCCAAAGGCCATCCACCTCAACCCATCAAATAATGTTTCCACCTAACGGTCGGACATCAAAACACCATCATAAAATTGGTCTCCATCCTAGCCTTCCATGTGTTCCAGAGAATTTATTCCAACCAAGGCTTCTAGGACTAGTAACTCAACCCACAGTTGTCGTCGGGATTTTAGAGCATTTCTCTAACCAAGGTTTCCATGACTAGTAACTCAACCCACCAAGGGTTTCTAGAGTGTTTTTCCAACCAAGTCTTCTAGGACTAGTAACTCAAATCAAGTTGTTACAGGGTATCCAGAGCATTTGTCCAACCAGGGCTTCTAGGAACTAATAACTCAACCTATGCTAAGAAAACATGGGAACCAACCAAAACGAAAAAAGGACGTAAACCCACAATCCCCATGACTATCCAGGAAATGGCAAGGCTAGGCAATCCACTGCCAATCCAGGAAATCCTCCATCCCAGTGACAGATCATGACCAAAAATCCAAATGCATATGCCATGCATGCAAAAACTAGTGAGGAAAACATACATGCAACTAGGTCCCTACAAGCAAAAATGTTGTAGTTTCTGATCCCGATGCCCTCTTGTGCTTTCCTGCTCTTCCTTTGCTTTCTTGCTCTAGGAATCCAAGTATGCCACACCCTCCAAGAGTGCTCCAAGGCAACTCTAAGTATCCAAGTGTATGAGAGAGAGAGAGAATAATGAGAGAGCTCCAAAACTGAACTGACAAAAGGTTACCAATTGATCCACAAAAGCCTTTTTATGAATGAGGCCTCTATTTTCTTCATTTTCCATTATTTTCCTTCAATTTCCTCCTCACATGAAACATGTTACCTTTCACCTCCCTTTTCTCCTAATTTCCATTATTATCATAAATAAATGTGCCAAAAATGCAATTTGCCTTTCCAAAGCCTTAGGCATTGCGTTTGCCAATTTCCTTAGCCATTAATAACCAAATGAACACCCACACTAGGATGTCTTGCCCAACATTTAGCTTGGAATAAGTGCCCCATCAACCATTGTTATTATTTTTCCTTTATTAACTTTTATTACATGGAATTTTCACCAGGGTTGTTACATAATCTCTCTAAATGGGGAATCAAATAGTAACTCAACCCACCCACAATTTTCGTAACTCAACCTAGAGTTGTCGACAGTCGTGCATAGCGTTTTTCCAGCCAGGGCTTGTAGGACTATTAACTCAACCCACCAAGGGCTTCTAGAGCATTTTTCCAATCAAGGCTTCTAGGATTAGTAACTCAACCCAAGTTGTTACAGGGCTTCCAGGAACTAATAACTCAACCCAAGCTAAGGAAATATGAGAAACAACCAAAACAAAACAAGGAAGTAAACCCACAATCCCCATGGCTATCTAGGAAAAAGAAAGGCAAGGCAATCCACTATCAATCCACACAATCCTCCATGTTAGTGACAGATCATGACCAAAACTCTACATGCATATGCCATGCATGCTAAAACTAGTGAGGAAAACATACATGCAACTCATTACCTGCAAGCAAAATTGTTATAGTTGTCGATCCCAATGCCCTCTTGTGCTTTCATGTTATTCTTTTTCCTTATTGCTCAAAGAATCCAAGTATGCCACACCCTCCAAGAGTGCTCCAAGATAACTCTAAGTATCCGAGAGTATGAGAGAGAGAGACAATAATGAGAGAGCTCAAAAAGATGAACTGGTAAAAGGTTACCAACTGATCCTGAGAAGCCTTTTTATGAATAAGACCTCTATTTTCTTCATTTTCCATTATTTTCCTTCAATTTCCTCCTCACATGCAACCTGTGACCTTTCACCTCCCTTTTCTCCTAATTTCCATTATTCTCATAAATAAATGTGCTAAAAATGCCACTTGCCTTTCCAAAGCCTTAGCCATTTCCTTTGCCAAATTCCTTAGCCATTAATAACCAAATGATCACCCAGACTAGGATGTCTTACCCAACAGTCAGCTTGGAATAAGTGTCTCATCAACTAGGGTTATTATTTTGTCTTTATTAACTTTTATTACATGGAATTTTCACCAGGGTTGTTACAGAGCCATCCCCCTTGGGGTAACACCATCCTCAGTGTTCAACAACACCTATAACCACAAAACTGTTTTACGAAAAATATACTGTCGATGGAGCTTTATAACTTACCTTGTTGCAATATTTACAATGATCAACCTACTGAGAAGCAAACCAGTGTGAAAACATAACATCACAGTGACATGACACCCATACTGCTTAAATTTATAGCATAGATCATGGTTGTATTTATATCCATATACATATGTACATATACCAAACATCACTAAAACATGTACCAAAACACATACAAAAGACATATGCCAAAACACCATACAAAAGTTGCTTTGTCTCAACCAGAAAATAAAGAAGGATACATAGGCTACATCTAATCTGCCATCTCCCACATATCTTCATCGGCCCAAAGTTCTTCCATTTCACCTTAACCTACTGAATTTCTTGGTTCTGGAGCATGAGCACCTATTTTTGCAATATACATTGAGGTTTCGGCTGGAATTATCCATCTGGCGCCACCTGCAATACAAACTAGTCAATCACATGATCAACATATCTAACTGTTGAGCCCCTGTTTTGTTCCTATTAATACCATTTTCAATCCCCATTTTGACCTCTTTTTGGCACTATGAAACCTACTTCCTTGCTAGTTTACTATCCTAATCATGGTCCCAATCCCTATTTGAGGTAAATATTTTTATGATTACATTTGGCTATTTGTTGGTGGATTTAAGTAGATATAGGTAGTTGATTCCTAAAACTAACTAACTATTATGATCAAGTGTAGACTTCTCAGCAAGATGTGTAGGATGATAACAGAGAAGCAGCTGGTGTACCATGGTTTCCTACTTCTTTACTCAAAAGCTATATTCAGATTCAATACTCAAACAATGCAATGGATAAGAAGTCATGCGCTTTTGGATGATGAGATGTCACCAGCCTTGCAAGGGACGCATTTGATCCCAAGATCTTCGTTCTCTTTTCTCTGGTTGCAACATACATCAAGTTTGGGAATTGGTTACAAGTTGTTGGACCAATTCGGGCCAGTTGTTCAAACTTATTCGCTCTGAAGGAGTAGACTTGTTAGACTATTATAAATTACCATTTTTAGTTCAGTGTTTAACTGTAATCAAATGCCTATAAAAGGCGGGGATGTAATATGTCAAGTTAGTGCAAAAACATTGAAGTAATTACTGTGTAATTGTGACTTGTTTTCAATTGAATATATTAATAATGCTCTTACTCTAAATTTCGATTGAATGCATTGATGGAGTGTTGATGTTAATACGTTGATTGTGTTCAAAATCTTCTCGTTACTATAAGTTCGTAGCCCCCAGGTGCGGCTGGGCCCACCCATCTGGGTTTGCTTTGTATTTTGCATGAACAATGTCACTGTTAGATCAGTTACAGTTAGTTTCCCTTTTCACTACAAGTTAGTTCTGATTGAATTACTTTGTTTGACTATTTAAGAGCATGCAGATGCGTTGAATATTTGAGAAACTCCTTTTATTTCCACAGTTTGCAATCAAATTCTTGTGTGATCTTTGTGTGCTTTCTGAACAGAGTTGTGCTCAAAACCTCGCCATCATCTTGATTTACAGTTATCATAAACGCGTTATAGAGTTGTTTGATGAGCGAAACGAATTCGTTTACCTATGGTTAGTGCCGAAATAACTTTAGATCTCTCCAGCAATCAAGAATGAATGAGATTCAAATTGATTAGAACAGGACTAGTTTATTCACCAAATTGGCCTCTGTTTCCTCTAAAGACTTGGATTGAATTGATTCTCTGATTGAATCATTATCATTTTGTAGGCAATACAATATAGGGAACCACTTCATTATTGTCTGAACACTGTAATTGATTTGGTTTTAAACGAATTGGGTTGATAATCACAACATATATACATTACTTGCACGGATGTTGAATGGTTTACCATTGCTGTTGTCTTGCTTCATTCAAACAAATAGACTCTTGGATTAATGCATTGTGGATTGAAAGCAGAACACCACAGGACATTTGTGTAATCAGCTGTCAAATACAAACTCTTTAGTTCGATACATGCCTTCCCATGTTCGTGTAATGACTGATTTCACTAGTTTGATTTGGACAAATGCTCTCCCCTGTTCTGTGCGATAATCGATCCCATTTGGATGATTGATCTCCCTTGTTTCATAGGGTTTTGATTACCTACTTCATAGCTAAACCATCGATTTGATTTCACAGTAGCACATTGGTTTTGAATAAGGATATTTACAAGCAAAAAGTGGTGTGATTACAGAAGTGATTTAAGTACAGTTTCTTAGAAATTGTTTGATTGAATTGCTAAGTGCTGAATAGGTTGAGTGTTTGAGTTGCTTTCATCAATTAAGACCTGTAGGTTACTTGATTGCGAGTATAACAATAAATTAGTGAGTGATAGAGTAGAATAGAGTGATTGCTCCAGATCAGTACTTAACTTTCGAATCTTTGTTAATAGGGTAACAAACCATTAGGTACAGATCGATTGTTTGATTGAGTTGTTATAAGTATAGATTGCTTATTTTCTTCAGGAGTGAATTGTTATCTGTGTAGATTGCTTAAGGGTCGAATGGTTATTAGTACATATTTGTTCGTTTTCCTAAGGATTGAATTGCCATCATTATATATTTCTTGCTGAGTGATTATTAAACTGTTATTTCAAATAGAGGATCTGGTACCAACATTTGAGGGTTTGATTGAGTAAGCTTTGTATGAGTGGAAGTCCATTTTTATTGCTTGAGATTCATAGTTCAGTAGTTTGTTGGAGTTTAGATTTGAATGCTAGAGTTTGTAAAGGGTTTTGAAATATTTAGGTTAAATTTGATTGTTGGGTCTGCTTTTGATAGCTAAATGTTTGCAAGTGTTAATGTGTTTATTACTCCACGAATCATTATAAGGAAATGTCAAAACTCTAATTTAGTCTTGAATTAAGGAAGTGCAAGGCAACTCGTGCTTACGAACCTTGGGTTGACAATTAATATTAAGGGACTGAATCTGACAATATAATCTCTCAACATTTTGGCGTTGTTGCCGGGGAGATTGTCATTTCTTATTTAGGTAATCACTATCATCTAAGTTTCAGGATCTTGCAGGACTGTCAGAGGGCAGATAGGGTACGGTAAGACGTGAGTGAAGAGCCATGCATCCACTTTTTTTGGGGTTGCTCCAAAGTCTAACTGATCACTGCTTATCCTTGAATTTTTTTTTTTTTTTTTTTCCATTATCTTTATGCGTAGAAGTGCAGGTAGACCTAGGGATAGTAAGGGTAGATTTATGTCCAGTTCTAGATTTCCTTCAACTTTTGGATCAGTTAATATACCCATATTCACCGCTGCTAATCGATATTCAAGACTGAGACAAGAAGGAGGAAGTGTTGATGCTAACGTGGTTTCGGACCAGGAATTCCTAGATCAAGGAGAAAGGATCATTCAACAGATTGTCTTTGACAACCCTGTAGAAGAACCAATAGAAAGACAAGACCTCTTGGATGAGCAATCAACCAACATCAACTGTGTTCCAAAACCTAGTCCACTCCATAATCAGCAAACCCTAGTGGGTGTCGGTAGCAGAGATGGATCACCTAGATGGAGAGGACAAACACAATGAAGAATGTCAAGAAGAGGGAGAAGGTCCTCGATGCAATGGGAATCTCTTTGGAGGCAACCAACAAGGCGAGGAGGAAGTCACCTTCGGATTCCCTATCTTAGATGTGACACATGCCATCACAATGAAGAGCATTCCAATGGCATCTCTCCCATTGTTCTACGATAATTCATATGAAGATCCCGATGCCTTTATTTTTGAATTTTATATTCTATGTCGTAGTTATAATTATTATGACGATGCTCATAAACTCAAATTGTTTCTCGCCACATTAAAAGATGCAGCCCTTAGGTGGTTCACAAGTCTAGGAAACACACTATATACACATGGGATGACATGAGATCATTTTTTCTTAAAAAGTATCAAGACTTTTGTTAGAGTAGGGACATCAATGATATCCTTAGGATGTAGCAATATGAGGACGAAAATCTAGAAGAGTATCTTAAATGGTTCCTATACAATTTCCACAAATCCCGTGGGTCCAACCTAGATGAAAAGATTATCAAAATTGTTTTCCTAAAAGGGCTAAGAGATGATTTTATTGAAACATTAAGCCTGCTCAGTGGCGGAGACATTTATAAAAAGAAATTTTTTGAAGTCATTGAGCTGTGTCGCACCTACTCTAGAAGCCAAGCCAAAGTAGGTAAAAAGCTTCGGGAACTTAGAGATAATTCTAGAGACTATGTGCAAAAGAAAAATGCGGCTAATGCTGTTACTAGAGTCGAGCTGGGGAACCTATTAGAAAATTTTAAAACTGATATCTTGAACACAATCAATGACCAGCTAGACACCATGAAAATTAAACAAAAGCAGGAAGACGAGAAGGTAGCCATCGCAGTCTTTTGTTCCAAGTGTAGGCATAAACATGTAGAAAGGGAGTGTCTGTTAAACACCATTGACATCTGTGGGATTTGTACCTTAGAACACCCGACCAAGAAGTGCCCATCACTTCCTGGCTCACAAGCCATCTAGAAGGGGAATGTTGAAACCATCGACCAATCACAAGCAACCAAGAGACCCATCTGGAGAGGCCAAAGTCAGAATGTGTTCCTAGATCCACATCTTCAAGGTTATAGCGAGACTCAGCCATGGACCTTTCCTACAGCCTACCCTCCTTGGGTTGCTCAGCAACCGCAAAATACTACCTGGGGCTAGAATTGGAGGTCAAACCCTTATGCCAACAACTATCAACCTCCACCTCAATTCTATGCACCCTGTCCAAACATGCCAAGTACTTCATATAATCCAGCCACGCAAACCCATTAGCAAGCGTATAACCCTAATATGTATCAACAACCTACACTGCCACCACCTCCTTTGCATCAATTATTACCTGCGCCTACTAACACATCATCTTCACAGGCACCAACTACCATAAACCCACCACGACCAACACTGTTGCCTGCACAACCCGTACCTAACCCTAATCACAATAGGTTACCTCAACCCATGCAAAACATAGATATTCAACCCTTTCCTACATACATGATCACTGTCATTCCTATGAACGAAATTCAATTACGATTAGTAAGGAAAATCAACAAAGGAAAATCAGTTGTCATCATCTAGGAAGAGGTACCCTCCAGGTCATCCGAAAATCATTTACAAAACGAAAAACAACAACAAAAAGAATAAGAATCACCTAAACCATCGTACCTGGAAAGACTAATAGTAAAGAAAGAAGGGGTCCTGCTTGAATATGACCTAGAAAATGAACTTAGGAATGTCTGTATGAAAATCCCACTTTTACAAGCTATTAGAGACATTCCCATATACACCAAAATTGTCAAGGATCTCTGCATTAAGAAGCCGGGAAGAAAGGGGCATAAGAACCAAAATGTCAAAATAATGAGCCAAATGTCCACTATGATCTATGACATGCCTGCCAAATACAATGACCCTGGGAATCCCATTGTCACTATTGAAATAAACGAAGTACTTTTTCCAAACACTCTTGTAGATGTAGGGGCCGCAATAAATACAATGACTTCTGAAACAATGATGTCATTACAGCTATCGCGACTTAAGACCACCCCTATCCTTTTAGAGATGGTAGATAAATCCTTCGTTAGACCAATAGGATCCCTGGATGACATAGTAGTTACTATTGCCTCTTGGCAATACCCCATAGATTTTATAGTCATTTCCCCAAAAACCTCTAGGCCTCGACACTCGGTAGTCCTAGAAGGAGCATGGCTGGAAACGACTTATGCTGTCATAGGATGCAGAAATGGGGAAATGATCATTTCTAATGGCCCTCAAAATAAAACATTGTCTATTTTTCCACTTGCTCAGATAGCTGTCGAAGTACCATTATGGCTCGAAAACCCATATGGAGATGAAGACTGCATGTTCCCCTTGTTAACATTAGATCAATCTAGAGGTCTCCAGGAGCATTCTGATGAGCATGTTTTGCAGCGGTTTTTAGCAGATAGCTCTTGTATCAATTATCCTATCTCTTTTAATGGTTATCAACATGTGTTTAGTGATGAGTTTCAGGAAACCTGCCACCCAGTTGTCTTCACCTCATTTGCAGCAATGGAGGAAGGCCATGAGCTCACCACAGAACTTGTGGAAATATTCGAAGGGAAAATTTTACATATTGGTACAGGATTGACTGCAGAACAAAAACAACAGTTGATAAGTATGGTTTGTGAAAAAACTGGAGGATTCACATGGGATTACTTGGATATGAGAGGTATACATCCAGACACTTGCATCCATCATATCTACTCAAATGAAGAAATGAGACCTATTCGGAAACCACAAAGGCATATGAACCCAGCATTGAAAGACATTGTTAAAGAAGAGCTTCAGAAACTTTTGGCCACAGATTTCATTTACCCCATTTCTGATAGTAAGTGGGTGTCACCTCTGGTAGTAGTTCCAAAGAAGAATGGCAAGTGGCAAATCTGCGTTGACTATAGAGAATTGAACAAGGCCACATTGCGCGATTATTTTCCATTACCTTTCATTGATCAAGTTCTCGACACGCTTTCAGGTAAGAAATATTTTTCTTTTCTAGATGGTTATAGCGAGTACAATCAAATACAGATAGCCGAAGAAGACCAGGAAAATACTAATTTCACATGCCCATGGGGTACTTATGCATATAAAGTCCTTCCCTTTGGTCTTTATAACACCCTCGCCACCTTCCAAAGAGCTGTGCTTGCCATTTTCTCTGATCTAATGCATGACTGTGTGGAATTCTATATGGATGACTTCACAGTCTATGGGGATGACTTTCCACGGGCTTTAGGGAATATAGAGAAGGTATTGATCCATTGTCAGGAAGCCGATCTAGCCCTTAGTAGCGATAAATGTAGAATGATGCAAACTAACAGAATTGTTCTAGGCCATCATGTGTCATTTGAAGGGATTCAAGATGACCCAGCAAAAATCAAGGTAATTTTGCATATCCCTATTCCGAGCTCGCAAAAAGAGGTAAGAAGTTTTTTTTCGTGAATTGCACTAGAATTGCAGCACCATTATTCAAGTTGTTAATTAAAGATGCTAACTTTGGATGGAATGTTGACTGTCAACAGGCTTTTTAGGTACTGAAAGAGATATTATCTATCGCTCTGGTGCTAAGAGGGCCAAATTCGTCCTTACCTTTCCATATTTGTACAAACGCTTCGGACACTGCACTAGGAGCAGTTTTGGGACAAAGGGAAGATAACTTTCCCTATGCCATTTACTTTGTTAGCAAAAATCTCTCTCCTGCTGAATTAAATTATACAGTTACTGAAAAAGAACTGTTAGCAGTTGTGCATGCTATAGGAAAGTTTAGACATTATATTACCGGTTATGAGACATTTGTCCATACCAACCATTCTGCTGTTAGATTTTTAATGAATAAACCTATTACTAATGGTAGGATAACTAGATGGTTGTTGCTTCTACAAGAATTCAATATAACTATAATTGATAGGCCTGGAAGAGACAACTTGGCAGTTGATTTCTTATCTCGTTTGAATCTTACGCAGGGAAGCATGCCAATGCCAGTGCTCGATGAATTCCCAGATGAAGCTCTATTTGCCATTTTTACTATTACTCCTTGGTTATTTGATGTCACAAATTATCTGGTATCAAGAAAACTAATTCAAAACCTGTCGGCCTGAGAGAGGCACAATATAGTGCAGTGCAGTGCTAGTTACTCCTCGGTCGAGGGAGATCTATTTTATACAGGGCCAGACTTGATTATGAGGTAGTGTGTGTGGGAAGATGAAACACACGATATATTAAGTGCCAGTCAAAATGAGCCTTGTGGTGGCCATTTTGACAACAAAATAACGACATATAAAGTTCTCCATACCGGATATTATTGGCTGACCCTATTCAAAGATGCCAAGAAGTTTGTTTTGAGTTGTGACGCTTGCCAACGAATGGGGAGACCCGTTGCCTCCAATGAAATGCCTATTCAACCACAAATTGCTATTGAACCCTTTGAGAAGTGGGCATTGGACTTTGTAGGGCCCATCTCCCCAATGTCAAACAAGAAGAAAAATATTTTGGTGTGCACTAATTACATCACCAAGTGGGTGGAGGCCAAAGCATTGTATGCTACCACTAAGAAGGCAATAGTAGATTTTTTGTTCGAGGACATCTTTACACAATTTGGGGTGCCTTGTGAAATTGTCACTGATCAAGGAACCAAATTTACATCAAAGTTGGTCAAGGCACTCACAGAGCAATATCAAGTTAAGCACCATAAATCAACCCCCTACCACCCCCAGGCTAATGGGCAAGTGGAGTCCATAAACAAAGTGTTGGAATCCATCCTTACAAAAACAATTCAACTGCATCACAAAGATTGGGAAAAAAAGTTACCATAAGCACTTTGGTATTACCGGATCACTTGGAGGAATGTGACCAGACACACACCTTACGAACTAGTCTATGGTAAACAAGTACTCTTTCCCATCGAATTCCAGGTAGAAACATTTAGAACTACTGCTCAGTTGGACATGAATTTAAATGAGGCTCAAGAACAAAGATTGATGCAATTGAACGAGCTTTATGAGATCTGATGAGATTCCTACCACAAAATTGCATTAGTACAGGACCAAAGAGCTCGATGGCACGACAAATTTATTAAGAAGAAAGTCCCCTGTCCAGGTGACTGGGCCTTGTTATACATGGTAATTTTAAGCATTTCAAGGGTAAATTTTTCACTAGATGGTTAGGACGGTATGAGGTAACTGAAGTTTTTGATAATGGTTCAGTTCGTATTTGTACTATCAATGATGACAAGATTTCTTTTGTTGTAAATGGCCATCAGCTTAAAGTTTATCATAAACTACTTTCACGTGATCAGTTTTTGTAGGAAGTTCGAGGGGATCCAGGATTGGTGCTGATTCATGCCAATAATCAGGCCCTTGTTGGTTCAGTTGATTAGTTATATATATATATATATATATAGTAAACCAGTGGGCTGTCAATTTTTATATCTGCAGGCAGTCCTCCCCACATCCCATGTAGAATAAAGGAGGAATCCACCAGAAGTAAGTTTATTCCTTTATCCAGGTCTGGTGGATTATTTATGGAAAAGGAACCGGTGGAGTCTCCTTTGGAAGCCTTCAGACTATCTAAATATGAAGCTCCCGAGCATCGACTGATTTAGGCTCGTAAATAATATGAACCAGTATTAGTTACGGATTCCTTGAGTATATAATTGTTCTTTTCTAGACTCAAGGAAATGTCTATGGAAAGGAAACCCCCTGGAGTCTACTATGGGCAATTCAGACTCTCTAAATATGAATGCCTTGAGCACTAACTACTTTAGGCTCGTTAAAATAATAAGGTAGTAGTAGTTCAGGGATCATTTGGGCATTAAATTATTCTTTTCTGGGCCCAAAGGAATAACTACGGAAAAGAAGCCCCCATGGAGCTCTCTTTCTGGTCATTTCCAGCTCCCTAAAGAAGAAATTCCCCAGGAAGTCATCATTCCTGGCCTGGTTAAAATCCATGGATTGATAAGAAGTTCTCTTTTTCTGAAAATAATTGAGCAGCCTGGTCTATGACATTCAATTTGAAGGTTTCAAATCATGATAGACAATCGATACCTTATACTCTGTCCAACTTCAGTTGTTTTTTTTTTAATGAGGATCTCAGAATTTGATTCCACATGTTGTTCAAGATGCCTATGTTTCATGTTCTGATCAAAATATTATGTTTCATTTTCTGTCAAAAGGCCTATGTTCTATGCTATGTCCAGAATGCAACTCATATTACATACGAGGGTCCTGAGATTTTGCCTAAAAATTGGGTCCTATAATCACACAGTGCTGTCACAATATGGGCAAGAAAACCTTCTGCATCATAAAAAGAAATCATCTTGTTTGTGTTAACATGTTTTGATGAGTCAGGGCCTGTCTTCATAAGCAGTCGAGGAATGATCAGGGCTACCAACTCACTCTGAGTTAAGTACAGATTCATGGAATCAATACTCAACTCGCCGAAGGCACAGTATGGCAATTTTCCAGAGTCAAGGTAGCAGGCACATAATTGCAGAAGGCGTTGCTTAAGCACATCGATTGCACACTCGACACAAATCATTTAAGTGGTGAAGGTACGCACTTGTATTCTGCTTAAGTTTAACTGATAGGTAGTTAAAATGTTAATCATTGAAGGACGCCTCTGAATCTATCCTGTGATCACCATGATCATACATCCTACGCCCTCACCTATCTATTCCCAATCTCATAAACAATTATCCTCCAGCATGCTAATAAGACATGAACAATCACCGCCACCGCCCATGATCTATCCTTGCTATGTAATGATGATTGCTCACCCGCTTGACCATCGGTTCATGACGCCCTCCATCATCATGGCAAAGACGCACCACCTCACAGCCGAGATGCTCACACACTCCATCCATGGATCACACACTGCAATCAAGTGCCCACGCTCCAAACCAGTCGAAGGCAGGACTATCACCATCATGGCAATCGATCCCATGTATCTGATCCATCATTGTGAAGGTCATTCATTTGCCATTAAAACAGAGGTCGATTGCGAGCATGGGTGGAGGATTAATAAGAGACCAACAGTGCAGTCAATTGGGGGAAAAGGAAGTTACAGCTAAAACACAGGCACCATGGGAGCAGATAGGCATGAACCCACCTTTGTTCAATTTTTGCGTAGCCCAGAATATGAACAATGTAAGGGAATTCTAGAGGAGAAAGGCTGGATGACTTTTCTACAGAAGTTTCAGGGCTATAATGATCAAGTTGAAATGGCGTTCGCACAAAGTTTTAATGGCGAGCATGCCCAAGTCGGCAACCTCAACTTCAGGGTCACAGAGGAATCAGTAAGCCGGGCTATTG
The DNA here is from genome assembly GCA_031772625.1 of Pinus tabuliformis. Lineage (NCBI taxonomy): Eukaryota > Viridiplantae > Streptophyta > Pinopsida > Pinales > Pinaceae > Pinus > Pinus tabuliformis. The sequence goes on along the minus strand of CM062819.1, from coordinate 633,422,276 downwards.
GGCTACCAGCTGTCGGTGAGCGATTTTTCAAGGGTGGCCAGTTAGAAATACCGAATTGCACCGTGTTCTTGAAACTGGCCTATAGGTCAATTAGTTGGGCGAAGGGAGTGCTTTGTAACTGCATAGAGGATCAATGGCATCCACTCCTGACAATGCTACAGTGCTTCGTGACCTATGAAGGAAGGTTTGCCATTGTATTTCTTTATCATATTTGGCTCATGGTTCATTTTACTGAAGATAGGCAACTAAACATTCCTCATTTCCTAAGATTAAGCTTGCATAAAATGGAAAAGGGTGTATAGTCGCATGGAAAGAAGCCCAAAACTGCATTGTATCATCATAGTTTAATTAAAATTTTATTGGTTTCTGAGCTTAAGAAATGGAAATAGTCGTGGGAGGACTTCTTCATTGAGGCATTCCCTGGACAAGAGACACAGACCAAGGGCAGACAACGCACAATGTTCCGCTCCCTAAAAATAAATGATGCAGCGCCCCCATCCAAGTCTGAGTCTACCCCTACCCATTCCCCTACTCCTGCTTCCAAACCCCCTCATACAACTGCAGATAGTTTGAAAGATGGCACAAGAAAGATTTCGGTGGAAATCCTGTTGGGCTCACAACGAAAAAGGAAACATGATTGGGAAAAACCCACCCAGCCTGAACTAAGTCCCATGACAGAGAGCAACGCTCTGGAATCTCCAGCAGAACCCTCCTTCAACCCCAAAAGCACCACTCCTAAGGCTAAACGCCGGCGACCCCTGTTCCCCTACAACACTCCCCTAATTCCCGTGGCTGAGACCTCAGCTCAAGGACGTCGTCAGACTTGCAGCATGGCCCATACCCTGCAGACCAATGTTGAAGGCACCAACCTCAAACATATTCATATTTCATCCTCCCGTGATGTCGATCTTCCACAATAAAAAATGCCCCTTGAGGAGGAGCCCACTGCTACGACCAAGCTCAAAATCCCTGAGGATATCGCATATGATCTGGAGGCTTTGTCTCCCACTGGACCGACAGCAAGAAAAAACACTACAAAGGCTACCCCGCATCAGTTATCATCTAAGAAACATAGAGGAAAATCATCAGGAGGAAGTACCTCGCAGCAATCAATGACTCAGACTAAAGCCCCTACATTGGACGCTAAAGAAAATTTAAAAATCAGGCTTTTCAAGCTACGGAAGACAATCACCAAGCTTGGAGAAAAAGCAAATAAATACAAGGTCTTATTTCATTTTGTAAAGGATGTGAATCAGCAAGTAAGGGACTCTAATATGAAACTGTATGCCCAAAATGATTCCTTGGCAAGGAAAAACAAGCACCTTCTGAGATGGAAAGCAACTTGAAACAAGCCTGCCAAACGGTTGAATGCCAGGGATTAGCATTGCAATGTCAAAAGTGTTCGCCACCTATCAAACAAGGGATCGAGGTCTTAATCAAGACTGCTGGTCTTTGACCACAGTCTCCTTCAGTTGAAAGCGGTCTCCTTTTGTTGGATGCATGAGGGCATGCATTAGGATTGGCGTGGGAGGATGTTGATCCCTTGTTTTGTTCCTATTAATACCATTTTCAATCCCCATTTTGACCTCTTTTTGGCACTATGAAACATACTTACTTGCTATTTAACTATCCTAATCATGTCCCAATCCCTATTTGAGGTAAATATTTTTATGATTACATTTGGCTATTTGTTGGTGGATTTAAGTAGATATAGGTAGCTGATTCCTAAAACTAACTAATTATTATGATCAAGTGTAGACTTCTTAGCAAGATGTGCAGGATGATAACAAAGAAGCAACTGGTGTACCATGGTTTCCTACTTCTGCACTCAAAAGCTATATTTGGATTCGATACTCAAACAGTGCAATGGATAAGAAGTCGTGTGCTTCTAGATGATGAGATGTCGCCAGCCTTGCAAGGAACGCATTTGATCCCAAGATATTCGCTCTCTTTTCTCTGATTGCAGCATACAACAAGTTTGGGAATTGGTTACAAGTTGTTGGACCAATTTGGGCCAGTCTTATTCACTCTGAAGGAGTAGACTTGTTAGACTATTATAAATTACCATTTTTAGTTTAGTGTTTAACTGTAATCAAATGCCTATAAAAGGCGGGGATGTAATATGTCAAGTTAGTGCTAAAACCTTGAAGTAATTATTGTGTAATTGTGACTTGTTTTCAATTGAAGATATTGATAATGCTCTTGCTCTGAATTTCGATTGAATGCATTGATGGAGTGTTGATGTTAATACATTGATTGTGTTTGAAATCTTCTCGTTACTGTAAGTTCATAGCCCCCAAGTGCGGTCAGGCCCACCCATCTGGGTTTGCTTTGTATTTTGCATCAACAGTGTGACCATTAGATCAGTTACAGTTAGTTTCCCTTTTCACTACAAGTTAGTTCTGATTGAATTACTTTGTTTGACTATTTATGAGCATGCAGATGCATTGAATATTTGAGAAACTCCTTTTATTTCCACAGTTTGGATTCAAATTCCTGTGTTATCTTTGTGTGCGTTTCGAACTAAGTTGTGCTCAAAACCTCGCCATCATCTTGATTTACAGTTATCATAAACGCGTTATAGAGTTGTTTAATGAGAAAAACGAATTCGTGTACCTATGGTTAGTGCCAAAATAACTTTAGAACTCTCCAACAATTAAGAATGAATGAGATTCGAATTGATTAGAACAGGACTAGTTTCTTCACCAAATCGACCTTTGTTTCCTCTGAAGACTTGGATTGAATTAGTTCTCTGATTGAAGCATTATCATTTTGTAGGAAATACAATATAGGGAACTGCTTCATTATTTCTGTAATTGATTTGGTTTTAAATGAATTGGGTTGATAATCACAACATATATACATTACTTGCACGGATGTTGAATGGTTTACCATCGCTGTTGTCTTGCTTCATTCAAACAAATAGACTCTTGGATTAATGCATTGTGGATTGAAAGCAGAACACCACAGGACATTTGTGTAATCAGCTGTCAAATACAAACTCTTTAGTTTGATACATGCCTTCCCCTATTCATGTAATGACCGATTTCACTAGTTGATTTGGACAAATTCTATCCCTTGTTCTGTGTGATAATCGACCCCATTTGGATGATTTATCTCCCTTGTTTCATAGGGTTTTGATTACCTACTTCATAGCTAAACCATCGATTGGATTTCATAGTAGCACATTGGTTTCGAATAAGGATATTTACAACCAAAAATGGTGTGATTACAGAAGTGATTTAAGTACAGTTTCTTAGAAATTCAGTACTCAGATATTCCACAGTCTTCATTTTTGCATTGTCTACGTTTCGAGTCTAGAACAAGACTCATCCTCAGGACCGATTTACAAAGAAGTGAATTGTTGGGATTCCCTTCTTTGTATTTTGACCCTTATCTTTTCGAGATCAAGAATTTCTTTCCAAGTTTCCCCTCCGTACAGGGTAACAATTATGTTTTGCAAATTTCTGTGGTGTGGTTTTTGATTTTTAGTATTCGAATATTCCACAGTCTTCATTTTTGCATTGTCTACGTTTCGAGTCTAGAACAAGACTCATCCTCAGGACTGATTTACAAAGAAGTGAAGTGTTGGGATTCCCTTCTTTGTATTTTGTCCCTTATCTTTTCGAGATCATGAATTTCTTTCCAAGTTTCCCCTCCATATAGGGTAACAATTATGTTTTGCAGATTTCTGTGGTGTGGTTTTTGAGGTTCAGTACTCGGATATTCCACGGTCTTCATGTTTGCATTGTCTACGTTTCGAGTCTAGAACAAGACTCATCCTCAGGATTGATTTACAAAGAAGTGAAGTGTTGGGATTCCCTTCTTTGTATTTTGACCCTCATCTTTTCGAGATCACAAATTTCTTTCCAAGTTTCCCCTCCGTACAGGGTAACAATTATGTTTTGCAGATTTCTGTGGTGTGATTTTTGAGGTTCAGTACTTGGATATTCCATAGTCTTCATTTTTGCATTGTCTATGTTACGAGTCTAGAACAAGACTCATCCTCAGGAATGATTTACAAAGAAGTGAAGTGTTTGGATTCCCTTCTTTGTATTTTGACCCTTATCTTTTCGAGATCACGAATTTCTTTCCGAGTTTCCCCTCCGTACAGGGTAACAATTATGTTTTGCAGATTTCTGTGGTGTGGTTTTTGAGGTTTAGTACTTGTATATTCCATAGTCTTCATTTTTGCGTTGTCTACGTTTTGAGTCTAGAACAAGACTCATCCTCAGGACTGATTTACAAAGAAGTGAAGTGTTGGGATTCCCTTATTTGTATTTTGACCCTTATCATTTTGAGATCACGAATTTCTTTCCAAGTTTCCCCTCCGTACAGGGTAACAATTATGTTTTGCAGATTTCTGTGGTGTGGTTTTTGAGGTTCAGTACTCGGATATTCCACAGTCTTCATTTTTGCATTGCCTACGTTTCGAGTCTAGAACAAGACTCATCATTAGGACTGATTTACAAAGAAGTGAAGTGTTGGGATTCCCTTCTTTGTATTTTTACCCTTATCTTTTCGAGATCACGAATTTCTTTCAAAGTTTCCCCTCCGTACAGGGTAACAATTATGTTTTTCAGATTTTTGTGGTGTGGTTTTTGAGGTTCAGTACTCGGATATTCCACAGTCTTCATTTTTGCATTGTCTACGTTTCGAGTCTAGAACAAGAGCAAAAATGAATACTGTGGAATATCCGAGTACTGAACCTCAAAAACCACACCACAGAAATCTGAAAAACATAATTGTTACCCTATACGGAGGGGAAACTTTGAAAGAAATTCGTGATCTCGAAAAGATAAGGGTCAAAATACAAAGAAGGGAATCCCAACACTTCACTTCTTTGTAAATCAGTCCTAAGGATGAGTCTTGTTCTAGACTCGAAACGTAAACAATGCAAAAATGAAGACTGTGGAATATCCAAGTACTGAACCTCAAAAACCACACCACAGAAATTTGCAAAACATAATCGTTACCCTGTACAGAGGGGAAACTTTGAAAGAAATTCGTGATCTCGAAAAGATAAGGGTCAAAATACAAGGAAGGAAATCCCAACACTTCACTTCTTTGTAAATTAGTCCTGAGGATGAGTCTTGTTCTAGACTCGAAACATAGACAATGCAAAAATGAAGACTGTGGAATATCGGAGTACTAAACCTCGAAAACCACACCACAGAAATCTGCAAAACATAATTGTTACCCTGTACGGAGGGGAAACTTGGAAAGAAATTTGTGATATCGAAAAGATAAGGGTCAAAATACAAAGAAGGGAATCCCAACACTTCACTTCTTTGTAAATCAGTCGTGAGGATGAGTCTTGTTCTAGACTCGAAACTTAGACAATGCAAAAATGAAGACTGTGGAATATCCGAGTACTGAACCTCAAAAACCACACCACAGAAATCTGCAAAACATAATTGTTACCCTGTACAGAGGAGAAACTTGGAAAGAAATTCATGATCTCGAAAAGATAAGGGTCAAAATACAAAGAAGGGAATCCCAACACTTCACTTCTTTGTAAATCAGTCCTGAGGATGAGTCTTGTTCTAGACTCGAAACGTAGACAATGCAAAAATGAAGACTGTGGAATATCCGAGTACTGAACCTCAAAAACCACACCACAGAAATATGCAAAACATAATTCTTAGAAATTGTTTGATTGAATTGCTAGGTGCTGAATAGGCTGGGTGTTTGAGTTGCTTTCATTAATTAAGACCTGTAGGTTACTTGATTGTGAGTATAACAATAAATCAGTGAGTAATAGAGTAGAATAGAGTGATTTCTCCAGATCAGTACTTAACTTTCGAATCTTTGTGAATATGGTAACAAACCATTAGGTACAGATTGATCGTTTGATTGAGTTGCTATCAGTATAGATTGCTTGTTTGCTTAAAAATTGAATTGTTATAGATTGCTTATTTGCTTCAGGAGTGAATTGTTATCTGTGTAGATTGCTTAAGGTTCGAATGGTTATTAGTACAGATTTGTTCATTTTCTTAAGGATTGAATCGCCATCATTATAGATTTCTTGCAAAGTGATGATTAAACTGTTATTAAAAATAGAGGATCTGGTACCAACATTTGAGGGTTTGATTGAGTAAGCTTTGTGTGAGTGGAGATCCATTTTTATCACTTGAGATTCATAGTTCAGTAGTTTGTTGGAGTTCAAATTTGAATGCTAGAGTTTGTAAAGGGTTTTGAAATCTTAAGGTTAAATTTGATTGTTGGGTCTCCTTTTGACATCTAAATGTTTACAAGATTTAATGTGTTTATTACTCCACGAATCATTATAAGGAAATGTCAAAACTCTAATTTAGTCATGAACTAAGGAAGCGCAAGGAAAATCATGCTTACAAACCCTGGGCTGACAATTAATATTAAGGGATTGAATCTGACAATTTAATCTCTCAACACTAACATACTTCTTAAGCGATGACACATGGAAAATATCATGGAATTTCACTGTCGGAGGCAGTGCAATTCGATAGGAATCCTCTGAATAATATTGAAGAATCCACAAAACAGTGGTGTCGTCTTGGCACATGATCCAATCTGTAAAGAGATCTTCTTTGGTTTGATGCGCAAGTACACATGTTCCCCAACCTCGAACTCCTTGAACAACATGTTCCAATATGCATAGCTCTTCTGCCTTTCCTGTGCTGCCTTTAGATTTTTCTTGATAACCTACATTTCATGTTCCATGTCTGCCAACATGTTTGGTCCAATAAACACCCTGTTAACTCGATCACTCCAACTAATAGGAGTATTGTAACTCTTCCCATACAATGCCTCAAACAGGTTCATCCTTAAAGATTCCTGATACCCCTTATTGTAAGAAAACTCTACCAGTGGAAGATACTCTTTCAACTTCTATTGTTGATGCCTCACATACATCCTCAACATGTCCTCCAATATCCTATTGACCCTCTCTGTATATCCATCTATCCGCGGATGATAAACTATACTAAAGGCCAACTCTGTGCCCAAACCTGCACACAACTCCTTCCAAAACTTGGAAGTGAAATTCACATCCCTATCTGACACAATCTTCTTTGGAACACCATGAAATCTAACCACATCTCTAATGAATACCCGTGCTACTTCACTAGCTAAGAATGTAGACTTCACTGGAATGAAGTGTGCAACATTTTTCAACCTATCCACAATAACCATGATGGAATCACGCTGCCTCATTGTCCTCAAAAAACCTGTGATGAATTCCATGGAAATGACTTCCCATTTCCATTATGGAATCGCAATTAGTTGTAGCACTCCACCTGGATGCTTCCATTCAGCCTTCACATGTTTCCAATCAAAACATCTAGCCACAAAATCTGTTGCATCCCTCTTTTGGTTCAGCCAATAATAAAATCTCTTCATTGCTATTAGAGTCTTCTAATAACCTAAGTGACCTGAATATGGTTTCACATGAAAGTCCCTCAAGATCACCTTCTTGAGCTCACTACTATTTGGTACATATATCTTGTCTTTGAATCTAACCAATCCATTCGTTGTAAGACAATAATCCACATCCGGTGCACCTGCACCTGTACATGTACTTGTACCTGTACCTGTACCATTACATGTACATGTACCTACACCTGCAGTTGTACATGTACCTATACTATCACTTGTACATTTACATGTACAGTTGTACATGTACATATACTATCACTTGTACCTGTACCAGTACCCTCCTCCAACCTATGCATAATCTCCATACATCTGACATCTTATTGACATGCCTGGAAGATCCTATCCTGTAAGTCTGTCCCATAAGAGCTCATAGCTGCTAAATGATTTACCTGTATCCACCAGATAAGGGCACCTACCACTCTATTCTCTTTGGCTTTGATGTACCAGATCTCAAAATCAAACTCACTGATCGTAGCCAACCACTGAAACTACCTACCATTCAGATTCGGTTAGTCAAATAGATACCGCAAACCACTATGATCACTCATCAATGTAAACCTCTTGCCCAGAAGATAGTGTCTCCACATCTTCAATGGATGTATAATCGCTACCAACTCAAGATCATGTGTGGGGTAGTTCTACTCGTGCTCATTCAATTTTTGTGACTCATAGCATACCGCCTGTCCCACCTGAATAAGGACTCCACCAAGTACTTTCTTGGAAGCATCTGTGCATACTACAAACTCTTTGTCTGGATCTGCAATCTTTAACACTAGTGCATGTGACAAAAACTACTTAAGCTACTCAAAACTAGACTCACACTCCTCTGTCCATTCAAACTTCTTACATTTCCTCTGCAATGATGTGATACAAGGATAATTTTAGGGGCGAATGTTCGCCCTTTGGCGAAATTAAGGGGTTTTAAATTTTTAGTGGGCGAATATTTTGTATCATAGTACATTTTTACAAATCACCTCAAATAGCCCACCTTATTTTAAGGGAGAGGGTAAAAAAGGTAAATTTAGCCCTTGAAATTAGGACTTACAACCTTCCATTCGCCCATTTTCAAGAATAGGTTTTATTTAAGTGAATCCATTCGCCCATTTTCAAGAATAGGTTTTATTTAAGTGAATCCTATGGGCCAAATACCATATTTATAAAAGAGGTATGGTAAATCAATAAAAATATAAATAAATGATAGGTATGGTAAATAAATAAAATATTTTTTTATTTACTCCATAAGTCACCTTATATACATGTAAGGGTGTAAACAAATAAAAATATAAGTAAAGTGGAGGTATGGTAAAGAAATAAAACATCTTTTTATACTTACTCAAAAGGTATGGTAAATAAATAAAAATATAAATTAATCAGACGTATCGTAAATAAATGAAACCTCTTTTTATATTTAGTCCATAACCCTCGTTCTATTTATGAAGGCTCAAGAAAGAGGTTTTATTTAAGTGAATCCTATGGGCCAAATACCATATTTGTAAAAGAGGTATGATAAATTAATAAAATATAAATAAACGAGAGGTATGGTAAACAAATAAAACATTTTTTTTTATATTTACTCCATAAGTCACCTTATATTTAAGAACACTCAAAAAATGGGTTATATTTAGGTGAAACCTATGGCCAAAATACTATGGGACAAATACCATGGACTAGATTGTTATTAATACCATGCAAAAAACCATTATTAACCCTAATATTAGAATTAATAAAAATAAAAATGGCACATGGTATTGACCCATGGTATTCACCTGGAATGTAGCCTATTTAAATGGGGGAATTAAACCAGCATGTAGCCTATGCTAAGATTCACTATGACTTTACAAAGTTTTATTATTTAGTGAAATACTCGCCAAGATCTTACAAGATTTTATAATTGAGTAAAATATTCTAATAAAAATAAAAATGACACATAGTATTGACCCATGGTATTCACCAAAATGGCACATGGTATTGACCCATGGTATTCACTTGGAATGTAGCCTATTTAAATGGGGGAATTAAACCAACATGTAGCATATGCTAACATTCACTAGGACTTTACAAAGTTTTATTATTTAGTGAAAGACTCACCAAGATCTTACAAGATTTTATAATTGAGTAAAATTTTTGCCATGCCTGGTGAGAGATTCGCCAAAAAATTATATATACATATTATATTATTAATAAAATCGCCTTCCATTTTTCCTATATACCATGGAGATTCGCCCATTTATTATATTTATAAATTTAGGGGGGGTTCTTAAAATTTTCCCTGATGTGATGGGATAAGAAATCTATGAGAAGTTCCTGATGAACCTCCTATAATAGACTACCAACCCCATGAAATATCTAACCTCATCTGCATTCCTGGGAGCCACCCACTCTGTGATGGCTCTTATCTTTTCAAGAACTACTGTAATGCCCTCTTTGGAGACAACATGCCCCAAGTAATGTACCTCAGTCTGAAAGAAACTACACTTGTTGATCTTAGCATACAATTGATTCTCTCTCAACAACAACACTACTACGAAATGATTGACATGCTCTTCCTTGTTTTTAGAATATAGCAATATGTCATCAATGAACACAATAAAAAACTTATCCAAATACGGACGCAAAAAATTATTCATCAAGCACATAAATGTAGCTGGAGCATTAGTCAAATTGAATGGAACTATAACAAAATCATAAGGCCCATACTTGGTCTGGAAAGTTGTCTTGTAAATTTCCTCCTCTTTGATCTGTACCTGGTGATATCTGAGTCTCAGATCAATCTTTGAGAACATTGTTGCTCCCTTCAACTAATAGAACAAGCCATCAATCCTTGATAATGGACAACTGTTTTTGATAGTCACTTTGTTAAACTGTCTATAGTCAATGCATAATCTAAGAGTACCATCTTTCTTCTTCACAAACAATACTGGTGCGCCCCATTGTGATACACTTGGCCTAATGTATCCCTTGTCCAACATTACTTTCAACTGTAGCTTCAACTCTACCAACTCAGGTGTGCTCATCCTGTAAGGTGCTTTTGATGCCAAAGTTTCCCTTGGCACCAACTCAATAGAAGCGTCTACCTCCCTGTGAGGTGGAAACTCTGTAATGTCCTCAGGAAATACATCCTTGAACTATTGTATAACTGGGTACCTACTCAAAACATTTGCATCCTCAACTTGCTTACCCTTTTCACTAGAAATGTATACTACAAATAACACACACCCTTTCCTGCGACTGCGCTTTTCTTGCATAGTTGTCACCATCCTAACTGACGTGCCTTTCTTCTTTCCTTGTAAGACTCTTGGTTCCCCATTGTCATCAACACACTTAATAGCTTTGTCATAAACATCCACCTTTTTTCTATTAAGATACAACCAATCCATGCCCAACAACATATTGTATGATCCTAAGGGTAATACATTCAAATGTGTTGATGTAGGAATACCATTTAGATCAAATACACAAGCTCTTACCCGATCATGAACTTGCTTCTTTGTACCTATAGCCAACTGCACTACCCAAGAATCTGCATGCAATTCCTTACTCAAACCACACTTATCCACCAAGTGAGGACTAAGATAGCTATAATTAGATCTAGGGTCAATCAAAATAGAAATAACTTGATCATATATCTTACCGTCCATCTCAATGATAGATGCATGTTTGTTATCCAATGTTGCATAAATATGAGGAATACTCTAACCAACATCCCCAACAATCGGTGTGTCCTGTGCACTATATATCTGAGGCCTACCACCCTAATTGTACGGACAATCTCTCCTACGATGATTCTTGCCACAAGTCCAACACTATATAGGCTTCCAACCTACCTTCTTGTTCTATTGTTTTGATCAAAATCCTTCTCCTCTGTCTGATGCATTGAACTTCTTAGATGGAACTGCATTCTCTTTATTACCTAAATCATGAGGTCTTTCTTGCTTTCTATCCCATTTTCCTTTATTCTTTGCATTACCTTTCCAATCTGACTTTGTCTCATATCTGTGATTAGATTTCTCATAGAAATGCCCTAGATTTCGAATGGCCTCCTCCAATGATCTAGGCTCATCGAACTCAATCTTGTCTTTGAATGCAACTGGTAATCCACTAATGAACCTCTGAATCTTGGCCTTCTCCTCCATGAGATAAGGTACATACCTCAGTAATTCCAAGAACTTGCTAGTGTACTCCTCATTTGTCATTGATCCCATCTTTAGCTCATAGAATTATTTTGCCCTGTCATCAAAATATTTCTCCGATAGGTACTTATTTTTGAATAGCCACTCAAACTCACTCCAAGTCAAGTCCTCCTCATGAATACATTGGACAGTCTTCACATATTCCTACCAAATGTTTGATAAACCTTTGAGACTGAATGTAACTACTTTTGCTTTCATGTTCTCTAAATAATCATGTAACCTGAAGAAATTCCTCATACCAAGCAATCATACCTCTGCATTGTATGGTTTCTTCATTTTTCCATCAAAAGCATGTGGCTTTGCTTTCTTAAACTCATCTGGAAAGTATCCCCTATCACTCCACCTGTAAGGATGATAAAAATGGCGATCATAGTGCCTATTTGAATTATAAATAGAATAATACTTATGTCTATACCTCCTTCTATCGGAGTGTCCAAAAATATACCATCTCTGACCGTGTCATCTCTCTCTGACCTATGACCACCATGCAACCTACTACCATATGCCCCATTAGTTTTTTCCTCTTTCTCATAGTTGATTTGACATGGTCCCTGTCACTGCAAATATGAAAAATTTTAAAGTATCACTGCATTTACCTTTGCTTGTTTCTCCTGTGCCTGCATGACTCTTTCATTATTTGCTTTACAACTCCTTATTTCTTCCTTTAAGCTTCTTAGTGTAACTGCCAAATTGGAAGAGTTCCCAACAACCTATTGCTCTTTTGATTCATAGTGATAGTCTTTGTAGTTTACCATCTTGCTAGCCATTTGATATTTCTTCTTGCAAGGTATATCATGTCAACTAAACAAAATCACAATAAACCAATGTACCTTAGTATAGCTCGGGGATGATACCTTGTATGCAATATCAACAAATTAGTGTAATACATGTATAACAAAATAATGACATGAGATAGAAATATGATACATAAGCACATAAGCATATAACCATGCAACCACCATTCTAGCTAGGGTCCAGTCACCAATACAGGACCTTAACAACGCATACCATGACCTCATGCATGAAAATAGCCATTACATCATTGTACACTTGACCACATGAAAACATGAACATCCATAAGAAATGCATAATCAATCACATACACGCATGAACACATATAATCAAGAATAAAAAATAAATACTTGTAACCAAGCCTACAAGAATGATATGTGCATCCAAGCATACAAGGATGCAACCAAATATATGATAATGTAACCAATCATACAATATTAATACATGTAAGCGACAGATAACAACATGTAACCAGTCATACACTCACGACGATGCACTCCACAATAACGACATCAACTTCCACACGATGGCATCACTACAACCATGATCAACAATATGCAAATGTAACAAGTACTTGGAATGCAAGTGAATAGACACACATGCAACGAACATGCATGCATGACCAACACACAACCATCTAGTTCGAGGGGTGAACCACGCTTTGATACCACTCTGTAACACCCTCCTCCCACATCTACCCAAGCAACCGACCAGCTGAGGTAAACATGCGACGAGAGGAAACTATGATATGATTCATCCTCCTAAGTCACATTAAGGAATTGGAATCGATAGAAACACACCATACAAACATTCAACATCAACATTAGGACCCTCAAGAACCAATCTAACCTTTATTCCAACCAGCCCTTGGGTCCCACTGATATTTTCGGCCACCTAACCTCTGGACGCTCTCATGCTATGGGCATGCCAGGGTCAAGGGACCTCTAGACGCTCTCACGAGCCTGCAATCTAGCACCCAAGGACTCTTTTGCACAGTGTTGTGCCAACGGACCTAGGCTTTGAGCCACTTTTTCAAGCCAAGAGCCTAGGTCACTGCCTAGAATTGAATCACATCTTCAGAATAGTAAAATAGAAAGTAAATGACAGTATAAATCAATCACTTGAATAAGACCTTGAATGGACCCCTAATAGCCATGACAGACATTTCGTCAAACATACCATGAGTTTGTAATCTACTGGTGTAAATAATAGATCTCAACATAGGGGTCTCATACTTAGCTGAGAATCGCTAAGAAGCATTGATGCCTCAACACATCATCTACCATTTCATCCATTAGGTCATAGATACATTGTTCATCCATTTACCAGTAAAACATGATGACATCCATATATACCTACTATCATAAAACATATATATAACCAACATAATAGCGAAATAAATACCAATTTAAATCACAACAATATGATCCACATATAAACCAGTACAATAATCACATAAATAAAAGGAGAAATGACCTCATATTGATGATGCAAAATCCAAACCCGGGATGGGACTTCCACATTCCACACGACCGTAGAATAGCTTATCCAAATCTCTCTTCATCCATTCACCCTAATGCCATATTCCAAGCATGAATGTGTGATCTTTAGAACACATCAATTCAAGACCATCCAGAGCTTCTAGAGGCCATCTACCTCAAACCATCAAACAATTATTCCACCTCACAGCCGGGCATCAAAACACCATCATCAGATTGGTCTCAATCCAAGCTTTCCATGGGTTCTAGAGCATTTGTTCCAACCAAGGCTTCCAGGACTAGTAACTCAACCCAAAATTGTCGTTGGGATTTTAGAGCATTTGTCCAACCAGGTCTTCCAGGACTAGTAACTCAACCCACCAAGGGCTTCCAAAGCGTTTGTCCAACCAAGGCTTCTAGGACTAGTAACTTAACCCAAGGTGTTAGAGGGTATCTAGAGCATTTGTCCAACCAGGGCTTCCATGAACTAATAACTCAACCCAAGCTAAGAAACATGGGATCCAACCAAAACAAAAAAAGGAAGTAAATCCACAATCCCCATGACTATCCAGGAAATGGCAAGGCTAGGCAATCCACTGTCAATCAAGGAAATCCTCCATTCCAGTGACAGATCATGACAAAAAATCCACATGCATATGCCATGCATGCCAAAACTAGTGAGGAAAACATACATGTAATTCCGTACCTTCAAGAAAAAATGTTGTAGCAGCTGATCCTGATGCCCTCTTGTGATTTCCTTCTCTTCCTTTTCCTTCTTTCTCTAGGAATCCAAGTATGCCACACCCTCCAAGAGTGTTCCAAGATAACTCTAAGTATCCAAGAGAATGAGAGAGAGAGAGGATAATGAGAGAGCTCCAAAACTGAACTAACAAAAGGTTACCAATTGATCCTCATAAGCCTTTTTATGAATGAGTCCTCTATTTTCTTCATTTTCTATTATTTTCCTTCAATTTCCTCCTCACATGCAACACGTGACCTTTAACCTCCCTTTTCTCCTAATTTCCATTATTCTCATAAATAAATGCGCCAAAAATGCAATTCTCCTTTCCAAAGCCTTAGCCATTGCCTTTGCCAATTTCCTTAGCCATTAATAAGCAAATGAACACACACACTAGGATGTCTTGCCTAACATTCATCTTGGAATAACTGCCCCATCAACCGTGGTTATTATTTTTCCTTTATTAACTTTTATTACATGAAATTTTCACCAGGGTTGTTACATAATCTCTCTAAATGGGGAATTGACTAGTAACTCAACCCACTCATAGTTTTTGTAACTCAACCCATAGTTTTCGTTAGGTTTCCAAAGTGTTTGTCCAACCAGGGCTTCCAAGACTAGTAACTCAACCCACCAAGGGCTTCCAAAGAATTTGTCCAACCAAGGCTTCCAGGATTAGTAACTCAACCCAAGTTGTTACAGGGCTTCCAGAGCATTTGTCCAACCAGGGCTTCCAAGAACTAATAAATCAACCCAAGCTAAGGAAACATGACAACCAACCAAAACAAAACAAGGAAGTAAACCCACAATCCCCATGACTATTTAGGAAATGGAAAGGCGAGGCAATCCACTATCAATCCAGGCAATCCTCCATGCCAGTGATAGATCATGACCACAAATCTGCATGCATGCTTAAACTAGTGAGGAAAACATACATGCAACTCAGTACCTGCAAGAAAAATTTCTATATTTGTTGATCCTGATGCCCTCTTGTGCTTTCATGTTCTTCCTTTTCCTTCTTGCTCCAAGAATCCAGGTATGCCACACCCTCTAAGAGTGCTCCAAGATAACTCTAAGTATCCAAGAGTATGAGAGAGAGAGAGAATAATGAGAGAGATCCAAAACAGAAATGACAAAGGGTTACCAACTGATCTTGAGAAGCCTTTTTATGAATGAGGCCTCTATTTTCTTCATTTTCCATTATTTTCCTTCAATTTCCTCCTTACATGCAACCTGTGACCTTTCACCTCCCTTTTCTCCTAATTTCCATTATTCTCATAAATAAATGTGCCAAAAATTCCACTTGCCTTTACAAAGCCTTAGTCATTTCCTTTTCCAATTTCCTTACCCATTAATAACCAAATGATCACCCACACTAGGATGTCTTGCCCAATAATTCTCTTAGAATAAGTTTCTCATCAAACGTGGTTATTATTTTGCCTTTATTAACTTTTATTACATGGAATTTTCACCAGGGTTGTTATAGAACCCTCCCCCTTGGGGGAACACCATCCTCGGTGTTCAACAACACCTATAACCACAAAACTTTTGTAAGCAAAATATACTGCCAATGGATCTTTATAACTTACCTTCTTGCAGTATTTACAATGATCAACCCGTTGAGAAGCAAACTAGTATGAAAACATAACAAACATAACATCATGATGATATGACACCCATACCGCTTATTGGAGCTTTATAACATAGCTCATGGTTGGATTTATATCCATATACATATTTACATATACAAAACATCACTAAAACATGTACCAAAACACATACAAAAGACATATGCCAAAACACCATACAAAAACTGCTTTGCCTCAACTGGAAAACAAAGAAGGATACACAGTCTGCATCTAATTCGCCATCTCCCATATAGCTTAATCAGCCCAAAGTTCTTCCATTGCATCTTAACCTGTTGGATTTCTTGGTTTTAAAGCATGAGCACCTTTTTCTGCAATATACACTGAGGTTACGGTTGGAATTCTCCATCTGACGCCACCTGTCATACAAACCAGCCAATCACATGATCAACATATTTAACATACTTATTATGCAATGACACATGGAAAACATCATGGAATTTCATTGTCGGAGGTAGTGCAAGTCGATAGGCTACTAGCCCAACCCTCTCAATAATATTGAAGGGTCCACAAAATTGTGGTGCCATATTGGCACATGATCCAATCCGTAAGGAGCTCTTCTTTGGTTTGATGCACAAGTATACATGTTTCCCAACCTAGAAATCCTTGAAAAACTTGTTCCAATATGCATAGCTCTTCTGCCTTTCCTATGCTGCCTTTATATTTTTCTTTATCACCTGCATTTCTTGTTCCATGTTTGCCAACATGTCTAGTTCAATCAACACCCTATTATCTGGATCACTCCAATTGATAGGAGTATTGTAACTCTACCCATACAATGCCTCAAACCGAGTCATCCTCAAATATTCTTGATACCCATTATTGTAAGAAAACTCTACTAGTGGAAGATACTCTTCCCACTTCTGTTGTTGATGCATCACATACATCCTCAACATGTCCTCCAATATCCTATTGACCCTCTCTATCTATCCATCTGTCTGCGGATGATAAACTATAATAAAGGCTGACTCTGTGCCCAAACCTACAAACAACTCCTTCGAAAACTTGGAACTGAAATTCACATCCCTGTCTGAAAAAATCTTCTACAGAACACCATGCAATCTGACCACATCTCTAATGAATACCCGTGCTACATCGTTGGATGACAATGTAGACTTCACTAGAGTGAAGTGTGCAAACTTTGTCAACATGTCCACAATAACCATGATGGAATCATGTTGTCTCGCTATCCTCGGAAAACCTGTGATGAAGTCCATGGAAATGACTTCCCATTTCCATTATGGAATCACAATCGGTTGTAGCACTCCACCTAGATGCTTACATTCTGCCTTGACATGCTCACAATCAAAACATCTAGACACAAAATCTGCTACATCCCTCTTCAGGTTTAGCCAATAATAAAATGTCTTCACTGCTGTCAAAGTCTTCTGATAATCTAAGTGACATGAATATGGTTTCACATGAAACTCCCTTAAGATCACCTTCTTGAGCTCACTGCTATCTGGTATATATATCGTGTCTCTGAGTCTAACCAATCCATTTGTTGTAAGACAATAATCCACATCCCGTCCACCTACACCTATACATGCACTTGTACCTATACCTGTACTTTTACCATTACATGTACCTGCACCTCCACTCGTATATGTACCTGTACTATCACATGTACTTGTACCAATACTCTATTGCAACCTGTGCATAATCTCCATATATCTGACATCATGCTGACCTGCCTGCAAGATCCTATCCTATAAGTCTATCCCATAGGAGCTCATAACTGCTAAATGATTTACCTGTATCCACCTGCTAAGGGCACCTCCCACTCTATTCTCTTTGGCTTTGATGCACCTGATCTCAGAATCAAACTCATTGATTGTAGCCAACCACTAAGCCTACCTACCATTCAGATTCGGTTGGTCAAATAGATACCGCAAACCACTATGATTACTCATCAATGTAAATCACGTGCCCAGAATATAGTTTCTCCACATCTTCAATGCATGTATAATCACTACCAACTCAAGATCATGTGTAGGGTAGTTCTATTCGTGCTCATTCAATTTTCGCGACTCATAGCATACCACCTGTCCCTCCTACATAAGGACTCCACCAAGTACTTTCTTGCAAGCATTTGTGTATACTACAAACTCTTTGTCCGGATCTACAATATTTAACACTAGTGAATGTGACAACAACTACTTAAGCTACTCGAAACTAGCCTCAGACTCCTCTGTCCATTCAAACTTCTTACCTTTCCTTTGCAATGATGTGATAGGATAAGCAATCTATGAGAGGTTCCTCGTGAACCTCCTATAATAGACTACCAACCCAATGAAATATCTAACCTCATCTACATTCTTGGGAGCTACCCACTCTATGATGGCTCTTATCTTTTGTAGATCTACTGTAATGCCCTTCTTGGAGACAACTTGCCCCGAGTAAGGTACCTCAGTCTGAAGGAAACTACACTTGTTGAGCTTAGCATACAACTGATGCTCTCTCAACAACCTCAACACTATTGCGAAATGATTGGCGTGCTCTTCCTTATTTTTAGAATATACCAATATGTCATCAATGAACACAATAAAAAACTTATCCAAATATGGACGTGACACATTATTCATCAAGCACATAGATGTAGCTAGAGCATTAATCAAACTGAATGGAACTGCAACAAACTCATAACGCCCATACTTGGTCCGGAAAGTTGTCTTGTAAATTTTCTCCTCTTTGATCCTTACCTGGTGATATCGGAGTCTCAAATCAATCTTCGAGAACATTGTTTCTCCCTTCAACTGATCAAACAAGTCATCAATTCTCGATAATGGAAAAATGTTCTTGATAGTCACTTTGTTCAATTGTTTGTAGTCAATGCATAATCTTAGAGTACCATCGTTCTTCTTCACAAACAATACCGGTGCGCCCCATGGTGATACACTTGGCCTAATGTATCCCTTTTCAAACATTACCTTCAACTGTAGCATCAACTCTACCAACTCAGGTGTGCTCATCCTGTAAGGTGCTTTTGATGCCGAAGTTTCCCCTGGCACCAACTCAATAGAAAAGTCTACCTCCCTGTGAGGTGGAAACTCTGTAGTGTCCTCAGGAAATACATCCTTGAACTACTGTATAACTGGGTACCTACTCAAAACATCTTCATCCTCAACTTGCCTACCCTTTTTACTAGAAATGTATACTGCAAATAACACACACCCTTTCCCACGAATGTGCTTTGCTTGCATAGTTGTTACCATCCTAACTGATGTGCCTTTCTTCTTTCCTTATAAGACTCTTGGTTCCCCAATTTCATCAACACACTCAATATCTTTTTCATAAAAATCCACCTTGTTTCTATTAAGATACAATCAATCCATGCTAAACAACATATTATATGATCCCAAGGGTAATACATTCAAATGTGTTGATGTAGGAATACCATTCAGATCAAATACACAAGCTCTTACACGATGATGAACTCACTTCTTTTCACCTGTAGCCAACTGCACTAATCAAGACTCTGCATGCAATTCCTTACTCAGACCACACTTATCCATCAAGTAAGGATAAACATAGCTATAATTAGATCCAGGGTCAATCAAAATAGAAATAACTTGATTAAAAACCTTACTATCCATCTCAATGATAAATGCATGTTTGTTATCTAATGTTGCATAAATATGAGGAATACTCTAACCAACATCCCCAACAGTCGGTGCGTCCTGTGCACTGTATATCTGAGGCCTACCACCTTGATTCTGTGGACAATCTCTCCTGTGATTATTCTTTCCACAAGTCCAACACTCTATAGGCTTCCAACCTACCTCCTTGTTCTGTTGTTTTGATCAAAATCCTTGTCCTCTCTCTAATGCATTGAACTTCTTAGATGGAACTGCATTCTCTTTATTACCTAAATCCTAAGGTCTTGATCGTTTTTGTCCCATTTTCCTTTATTATTTCCATTACCTTTCCAATCTGGCTTAGTCTCATATCTGTGCTTAGATTGCTCATAGCAATGCCTTAGATTTCGAATGGCCTCCTCCAATGATCTAGGCTCATCAAACTCAATCATGTCTTTGAATGAAACTGGTAATCAATTAATGAACCTCTAAATCACGGCCTTCTCCTCTGTCAGATAAGGCACATACCTTAGTAATTCCAAGAACCTGCTAGTGTACTCCTCATCTGTCATTGATCACATCTTTAGCTCATAGAATTATTTTTCCCTGTCATCAAAATATATATTCGATAGGTACTTCTTCTTGAACAGCAGCTCAAACTCACTCCAAGTCAAGTCCTCCTCATAAATACATCAAACATTATTCACATATTCCCACCAAATTTTTGCTAAACCTTTGAGATTGAATGTAACTACTTTGGCTTTCATGTTCTCTGAATAATCATGTAACCTGAAGAACTTCCTCATACCAAGCAACCATACCTCTGAATTGTGTGTTTTCTTCATCTCTCCATCAAAAGCATGTGGCTTTGCTTTCTTAAACTCATCCAGAAAGTATCCTGTATCACTCCTGTGTAAGGATGATAGCGATGGAGATCATAGTGCCTATCTGAATCAGAACTAGAATAATACCTGTGTCTATCCCTCCTCCTATCCAAAGTGTCCAACAGTCTACCATCTCTGACCATGTCATCTCTCTCTGACCTATGACCATCATGTGACCTACTACCATATGCCCCATTAGTTTTGTCCTCCTCCTCATAGTTGAACCAACATGGTCCCTCTCACTGTAAATCTGACAAACTTTGAAGTATCACTACATTTACCTCTGCTTGCTTCTCATGTGCTTGCATGATTCTTTCATTAGTCGCCTTACAACTCCTTATTTCTTCCTTTAAGATTCTTAGTGTAACTTCCAAATTAGAAGAGTTCTGAACAACATACTGCTCTTTTGATTCATAGTGATAGTCTTTGTAGTTTACCATCTTGCTAGCCATTTGATATTTCTTCCTGCAAGGTATATCATGTTAGCTAAACCGAATCACAATAAACCAACATACCTTAGTATAGCTCGGGGAGGATACCTTATCTGCAAGATCAACAAATTAGTGTGGTACATGTATAACAAAATCATGACAATAGATAGAAATATGATACATAAGCACATAAGCATATAACCATGGAACCATCATTCTAGCTAGGGTCCAGTCACTAATGCATGACCTTAACAACGCATACCATGAGCTCATGCATGACAACAACCATTACATCATTGTACACTTGACCACATGCAAACATGAACATACATAGGCAATGTGTAATCAATCACACACACGCATGAACACATATAATCAAGCATAAACAAACAATACTTGTAACCAAGCATACAAGGATGCAACCAAATATACAAGAATGTAACCAATCATACAATAATGATACATGTAAGTGACATATAACAACATGTAACCAGTCATACACTCACGACGATGCACTCCACAATAACAACATCAACTTCCACATGACAACATCACTACAACCATGATCAACATTATGCAAATGTAACAAGTACTTGGAATGCAAGCGTAAGAGACACACATGCAACTAACATGCATGCATGACCAAAAAACAGCCCATCCAGCGCGAGGGGTGAACCAAGATTTGATACCACTCTGTAACACCCTCCTCCCACATCTACCCAAGCAACTAGCCAGTCGAGGTAAACATGAGACGAGAGGAAACTATGATATGATTCGACCTCCTCAGTCATGTTAAGGAATTGGAACCAACAAAAACACAACATACAGACATTCAGCATCAGCATTAGGACCCTCGGGAACCAATACAACCTTTCTGCCAACCAGCCCTTGGGTCCCACTGATCTTTGGGCCACTTGACCTCTGGACGCTCTCATGCTATGGGCATGCCAACATCCAGGGGCCTCTGTATGCTCCCACAAGCCTGCAAGCTAGCGTCCAAGGACTCATTTTCACAGTGTTGTGCCAACATCCCTAGGATTTGAGCCACTTTTTCAAGATAAGAGCCCAGGTCATTGCCCAAAATTGAATCACATCTTTAGAAAAATAAAATAGAAAGTAAATGACAATATAAATGCAATCACTTGAATAATACCCTGAGTGGACCCCTACTATCCATGACAAATATTTCGTCAAACATATCATGAACATGTAATCTACCAGTGTAAATAATAGATCTGAGCATCAGGGTCTCATAGTTAGCTAAGAATCAGTAAGAAGCATTGATGCCTCAAAACATCATCTGCGATTTCATCCATTAGATCATAGATATATTGTTCATTCATTTGCCAGTAAAACATGATGAGATCCATACATACCTACTATCATAAATCATATATATAACCAACATAATAGCAACATAAATACCAATTAAAATCACAACGATATGATCCACATATAAACAAGTATAATAATCATAGAAATACAAGGAGAAATAACCTCATATTGATGATGCAAAATCCAAACACAGGATGGGTTTTCCACGTTCCACCTGACCATAGAATGGTTGAGCCAAATCTCCCTTCAGTCATTCAACCTCGTGCCATATTCCAAGCATGAATGTGGGATCTCATAGAACACATCAATCCAAAACCATCCAAGGCTTCTAGAGGCCATCCACATCAACCCATCAAATAGTGATTCCACCTCACCGTCAGACATCAAAACACGATCATCAAATTGGTCTCCATCCAAGCCTTCCATGGGTTCTAGAGCTTTTGTTCCAACCAAGGCTTCCAGGACTAGTAACTCAATCCACAGTTTTCGTCTGGATTCCATAGCGTTTTTCCAACCAGGGCTTCCAGGACTAGTAACTCAACCCACCAAGGCTTACATAGTGTTTGTCCAACCAAGGCTTCCAAGACTAGTAACTCAACCCAAGTTGTTATAGGGTATCCAGAGCATTTTTCCAACCAGGGTTTCCAGGAACTAATTACTCAACCCAAGCTAAGGAAATGTGGGAACCAACCAAACTAAAAAAAGGAAGTAAACCCACAATCCCCATGGCTATCTAGGAAATGGAAAGGCTAGGAAATCCATTTTCAATCCAGGCAATCCTCCATTCCAGTGACAGATCATGATTAAAAATCCACATGCATATGCCATGTATGCTCAAACTAGTGAGGAAAACATACATGCAAATTAGTACTGCCAAGAAAAGATATTGTAGCTGCTGATCCCAATGCCCTCTCATGCTTTCCTTCTCTTCCTTTGCCTTCTTGCTCTAGGAATCCAAGTATGCCACACCCTCCAAGAGTGCTCCAAGATAACTCTAAGTATCCAAGAGTATGAGAGAGAGAGAGAGAGAAATAATAAGAGAGCTCCAAAACTGAACTAACAAAAGGTTACCAACTGATCCTCATAAGCCTTTTTATGAATGAGTCCTCTATTTTCTTCATTTGCCATTATTTTCCTTCAATTTCCTCCTCACATGCAACACGTGACCTTTAACCTCCCTTTTCTCCTAATTTCCATTATTCTCATAAATAAATGTGCCAAAAATGAAATTTTCCTTTCCAAATCCTTAGCCATTGCCTTTGCCAATTTCCATACCCATTAATAACCAAATGAACACCCACAATAGGATGTCTTGCCCAACATTCAGCTTGGAGTAAGTGCCCCATCAACCGTGGTTATTATTTTGCCTTTATTAACTTTTATTACATGGAATTTTCACCAGGGTTGTTACATAATCTCTCTAAATGGGGAATCGATATGGGGATATAAATCTCATTTACTATGAAACCAAGTAAACATATATGGAAATACATAAGCAAGAAAGCATGATTGGAAAGATAGAAGTGGAGCTCATTATATCAATATTAGCCAATACTATGAAACATGCTTTTCAAAATAGGCTTTTATGAGGTAGTATTTATATTTATCATCTACAAGGATTTTTTAATGGATACTTTAGTGGATGTCATGGTGTCTCCACTTATTCAACTTATGTCATATCATTTTCATTCACAGGATAATAAATAATACATATAGTTTCACTAGATATTGATATAAAACTCTCAAAATCTTTTTGTTAACCCCCCCCCCCCCCCCCCCCCCCCCCAATACATATCTATAATAAAAAAAAAATAACCCATATTATTACCAAAATAGCCTTTTTATAGCCCCAATACATTTAAACCATATATACCACATTTAACCCCCACTTCCCCCCTCTCCACCCCCTCACCCATTACCTAAAATATATTGATTTTATTTTTCACAATTTTAAAATGCCCTTTATTATGAACATGGTAAGATATTGTTCAACAAGTTGAAGCCCCCATGGAAGAGGTCATGAGTATAGGTTTTGAAAGCTAACATTTCTAAAAGCATTTTACCTAACTCTAAATGCTTCATTTTCTCCATTATAACACCAATGTGCCTTAGTAGTTAAATTCATCCTCATTAGCCTACTACATATTATTTTCCATCCCTCTTTCATGTGCATTCACTATTTCCCCTGAAAAAACTCATTCTAATTTGTTTTACATCTTGTGTTATGGAGGCCCAATAACCAGTAATAGTCTACCTAACTCTTTAGTTCTCTTATTTAAGCATGTTCCTTTTTTTCTTTTTTCTAAATAAAGGCTCCTTTGACTATAAAGATTTATAAAAAAAAATTGTACATTGTGCATGCAACAATCATAAGCTCTAATAAAGATAATGGTTGTAAATGCAAACAACAAGTCAAGATATTAAGTGCTACAAGCTTAGACTCTTATTTAAAACAAGGAAAATGACATATAAGAGCTTAAACTTAGCCTACTTACCATTCTTTAATTTCAACTTTTTGGCATATGTCTAACCTTTGTCAATTTATGGCACCATATGATTATAGAAGGATTTGTGGTCTACAAAGATAGATTATATGTTCTTAATTATTTGGAGTTAAGGACACTCATCCTCGATTAAATGTGCAAGAAACCTACTCACGACACCTAGGTTACCAAAAAATGATCACTATAGTAAGGAAACAATATTTCTAGCTTGGAATGAAAAAGGAAAATGCAAATTATAATGGAATATGAATTGACTATCAAGAAGTTAAAGTAGAGCATAGAAATCGAGTAGGTTTGTTGTAACCTATACCGATCTCTAAAACGAAATGGGAAGTAATCACTATGAACTTTATCCAAAGAAAATAACATGATGTTATCGTGGTTGTAGTTGACAAGTTGAGCAAGGATGCTCACTTTATTCCCATCAAATCCACTTTTAAACTAGTAAATATTGCATAAATTTTCATGAAGAAGTCTTCATGTTACATGGAATACCTACCACCGTCATAAATGATAGAGTTCCAAAATTTACATAAAATTTTTGGAAAGGATTATTTGAAGGTTTGGGCACACAAACATATTTCAGCACTATCTATCAGCAATAAATAGATGGGAAAACAGAAAGGACAAATCAAGAATTGGAAGACATGTTGTACATGTATGTAATGAGTAAACCAAGTAAATGGGAAGATTATATGCAATTGGAAGAATTTTCCTACAACAATTGTTATCAACAATCCATATAAATGAGTCCTCTCAATTCACTTTACAATAAAAGGTGTATTACACCTCTCATCTAAGATATTATAGTGAATAAAACCACATTTAGATTAGAAATGTTGAAAGAGATGGAGTAAGAAGTCATCAAGATCTGTAAACAAAAATTGAAGTTATCTCAAGAAAGACAAAAAGTTTATGTTAAAAAAAAATTCACAAAGAATTCAAAGTTGGATAAAATTTGTGCCTTAATGTGAAACCCCAAAAAAGTTTTCTTAAGATTTGAGTCTATCCCAAACTTGCACCTAGATATTGTGGAACCTTTAATATTTTGGAAAGGATAGGGTGAGTAGCTTTGAAACTTGCTTTGCTTACAAATATTAAATCACAATTTTTCATGTATATTTTTTATTCTAAAAAAATATGTACTTGATAATAACCATGCTATTGATTTTTGATGTAATTTACATGGAACTATAGGGAGAATTCCAGCTAGAACCGATATGAATACTAGATAGGAAAGTAACATTGCTTTGGAACTATGCCATCATACAACTAAAAGTGCAATGGAAACATCTCTGGCATGTTGAGGCTACTTGGGGAATGCAATATGCCATGAGAGAGGAACATCCATGTTGGCATTATGACTAATGTGTTGTCCTTAATGGAAACCTACTTGATGAGTTGTCCTTTGATGGCAACCTACTTGATGAAGATGTCAGTAGGATGTGTCTACAGATGTGACAAAGAATTTGATCAAAGGAATAGAAGTTCAAAGGTAGAGAATGAAAAAATTGAAATTTCAAGAAGTATACGTGGGTTCTATCAAGAAAAACCACGCACACACATGGGTATGAAGAAGAAAAGGTGTGTACAGTTTCCACACCATGGTATTCTAAATACCAAGGGTCATTACCATGGTATATCCATGTGGTATGGAGCCCATCAATGAATATTTGATCTCGTCTAAGAATATCATTGGCATCAGTATGGTTTTGACCTATGGTATTGCATAAGGGCTAATCTATATAAGGAGATGAATATCAAAGTCATAATAGTATGTGCAAGTGATGAATATTTTATGAATAGTTAGATCTGAAGAAAATATGCATGTAATGGGTTGTTGCTGTTTTCCTTGATCTAAAACTAATTATGCACCCGGGAATTTTTTGATGGATCAGATCCAATAGATCTCATATGACAATATTTATTATGAGGAGATTTGACTGTGTTAATAGTGACTTGACAAGTGATTTTTTGTGTATGCCGAGTTCTGGGTATGTCTGAAGTTTTGTGTTGCAGCGAAGGTTTGAGTCAGAAATTGCATATTTGTATGTGTTTTATAGAATACAAGGCACATACACATGTGGGTGTGATATTGGTAAGTTTTGTGTATTTCATGATCTATACACAGGTTTGTTTCCTGAAAAGCACATATACATGTGGATATTCTTTGAGGAAAGCGCGTACAGAAAGTATGTTTTTTATGAAAAGGATTTCTGATCAGTTTAATCAATCTTGTTTTGTTTCTGTTGTCTATCAATGAGCTCTTGTTGATGATTTGGGCTTAAACAATTATGTTTGATTATGAAATATATGATTGAAGAATTTTGAAGATACTTATTGTCTGTGATTGAAGTTTAGTGAAGGTTTTGTGGTTGTTTCAGTATGATGCAGTAGATCTGAATATGATTTAGTATTTATTTCAGAATGGCAATGGTTCAGTTTTCAAAATTCAGTGGTTTAAGATCTGTATATGGGTATGCTTCATGGAAAGCGCATACACATGTGGTTTTCTACTATTAATTAACACATATATATTGATATATGGTTGATCAAGGTTTGCAGTAACATAATCTGGTTTCTGTGATGTGTAGTATGTTGATTGGTATCCTGGTTACAATGTTCTGACTATTCTCGTTATTTAAGTTCATTTATTTGGGTTTTAGTTCATTCGGTTGATTCAATGATTGGGTTTTAGTGACTGGTTGGTTATGTTGGTTTATTGACTGGTTGGTTCAATGGTTGGGTTACAGTGATAAGTTTCAGTTTTGATGATTGGTTTTAGGCTTAAATGTTGGTAGTGGGTCTAGTCTGAAAATTTGATGAAACATGGCCTACAAGTTGTGATGTGTTGTAGCAAGTGGATCTAGTATGAAAATTTATGAAACATGGTCCCCAGAGGTGTTGAAGGTTAGAGCCTTCAACAAGGGAGTTGAAGCTTCCTTCCAGTGGTAGCTGGTAAATCAGATGAGGGGGTTGGATTTCCCTTCTGGTGGGTGCTGGTAAATGAGATCAGGGGGTTGGAGCTCCCTTCTAGTAGGTGTTGGAGAATGAGTAAAGGTTGTAGCCTTTTGCAGGTGGGTGCCTGTGTACTGGTATGAGTCTGTGACAGTACAAGATTCTAAAATATTTTATTTATATTAAAAGAAAGACAAAGACGACAATAGTGGTGGTTTTTTCCCACATTGGGTTTCCACCTTAAATCTTGTGTCCATGTGTGTTGCTTATGTGTTATGGTTTATTTTATTCTTACTTCACATGGTTACTGTCTGTTTAATGTTTAATGAATTACTAATGCATTGACTTAAGATAAACATAAGATGAATTAATTGAAAAAGTAAGTTTTATGGATGTATGCTAGTTGTCTAAATAACAATTGCCATACATGGGTTGCCTTAAATAAATTCGTGTACAGAAATATAGATATGAAATTGAAAGGTTTAATGATTTGAAACTACTAATTCATGCCCCCCCCATTCATAGAATTTTTCCCAACAATCCATTCTTATTTTCATCATGAACATTGTTGAACTGAGAGAAAATCAAGGATGGTGGTATTCCAAAGGGGAGGGAATCTAATATCCCAATTTATCTCCTTGGAAAATTTTGTAATTAAATTTTTTGAAAATTATGCATGGATATTTTAATTTCTTCTATATTGATAACGATAGGTTAGATAAACCATGGTAAACATTTCAAATAACTTTATATTTTTACTGTTAATAAAATGATGATGACCAAGGCTAACAGAATATGACAACTTATAGGGTCTATGATACCATAAATAGTGAAAGATGAGGGGGTATAAGGGATTTATTTATTATTCATCTACTTGTCCTAATTTGTCATCTTCAAGTAAATAAAACTATGAATGGTGGAGAAAATAAATTCCTAAAGTTAAACCATCACTCTCACTCTTTAGTAAGGTGTCAACCCTACATTCTAGGAAGGAATTAGTGTGGGGGGGGTGGTGAGGGAGGGGGAGAGGAATTCTTGTTAGGAAGTTATGCATGGAAAATTCAAAAAGGATAAAGGATACTAGGAAAAATGGGAGAGGAAGAGAGTCCTAGAGGATGGAATAGAAAAATACAGAGGGCCATAAATATATAAACTAGGACTAACATGAAAACAAGGAGAATAATGGTAGAAAGAGCTAGGAAAACTAGGAAAGTTTGCAAGAATTTTTGTTACATAAATTGGACATTCTATTACTCCTATCAAAGGCACAATATGAAGAGACTTTTGAGGGACTAAGAAGCAAAGAAAGAAATGCTCATGCATTGTGAGAGGCAAGTAATGAGGGCTCACATTGCTACTTTTTCCTTTACAAAACTTAACAGTGGAAGATATCTTGGTTCAATTTCCTATAGACTAAATCCAAAGCCATTATTCTTACATCATCATTGGGGTTTCATAGCATGTCTAGGGAGTGGAGTTGTTCAGTGAAATACCCATGGTTGAGTGTAAATCACTTAGTATACTAGTTATTGTTCATATATTGTGTACTCAAATAATTTTTTATATCTATTTTGAAAAATTATTATTTAATTTCATTTGTCTATACAATTTTTTTGTTAGAGTGAAAATAATTGAATGTTTCCTAAATTCAAAGGGACTCCATGCAACTTTTATAGTTCTAATAGTTAGTATAATTTATATTCATGAATTATATAATCTTGTATAGCTAATCCCTATTCATAAATAAATTGAATATAAGTTCTTCTAGGACTTCATCATTTTCTCAATATGCTCTTGAAGAAATTCTTTTTATTTTTATTTTTTTAATTAAATATTCCACATGTGGAAATTCTATCATAAAATTGTGCACTAGATCCCTTAAAATGTTATTAATTTGCATGCAAAGTTTATTTCTACATTTTTTAAATAATGTAAAATTCTTTAAATTGTTTTGAGAATTTTTGGGATTGGGGGTTTCAATCCCTAACCTCTAGTCACATGGGATGGTGCCATGACCAAAATCTTAGGCAGAAATAAGCAACTTCACTAGACAAGCCTTAGGACATAAAAACTACTTCTAGTTACTCAGTGACCAATGGCCTATAGAGAAATGATTATCAAACCTTAAGATTCTATTTTTTTACGAAAAACTTAATAAAATTGGCTATTATGTGTTTGCATAATTAGGATCCTTCCAACCAGGGCGATTTATATAAGTTGAAGTAATGTTTTTTTGGTGGCCTGATGCCTTGGTAGTTTGGTGTCTCGGTTTTTGGGATTGGCTTCTCCTTTTGTTAAGTTAAAGATAAACAAGAGACTAAATGGCCTTGTGCTCAGTTATCATTTCCATCTATTGATAACCCTTTGTAGTTTCACCAATTGAAGATCATTAACTAGCCTAGATAAATTTAAAATGGTGGTGTGATATGCAAAAGAAGTCTTTTCATACTTTTCTGGAACCAGATGTGTTTAGGAAATTGATGTGTCCCTCTTATGGAGGTGGCACAATGAAGTGGTGACATGTAGGCATAGGAATTACATGTGTCATACATGTATCATGTGATGTGGTGAATTGTGGTGATGACATGTGGATAGGATGCCACATGTTAGTTGTTGACATGGAATAATTCAATGAAAATTTTGAGGGACATAACTTTGTGTCTAGAACTCGTGTTTTAATTAAATTTATATCATTGGAAATATTTTGATGAGCATAACACAATGAGGATATTAGATATGAATTTTAAAGTGATTAAAATTAAGGAATTTTGATAACCCATCTTCTTATAATAGGCTAAAGGGTTGAAATTTAAACAAAAAAACTAGATAGTATGAATAATTTACATACAAGTTTTTTTTGTATATTTTTCATTATATAATATTTCGTTATTTCAATAAAAATTTAACTTTTGATAAATGAGTATGTATAAATCATGTAGAATAAATTGTATGGGTCATCTCTCAATTTTTTGCAAAATTCCTCAACAAAAGGAAATGGGAAAACTTTGATATTCAATCACATATTGAGAATTATCAAAATTAAATAGTTGGAAAACTTACAAGTAGAATTTTTCAAAATTATATTCATAGATTTGTAATATTGGGATGCCTAGTGTGTTGAGGAGGGATAGAATCTATGGTTTTAGGAACAGGGCATATAAGTTTTGCTAAAGGATGGAAGCTCTAGATGCATGGATGGCTAAATTTGTCATACCCCTGTCAACATCTACAATACAGGCGGAAGAAGGCAAGTGTTTCTGGGGTCTCGTTCACACCAGGCGCAGTTGGAGGATTTTTAGTGCACCAAGAAGGAGTGGTAAACATTTTCAACGTGGTTACTATTTGAATGCTTACATCTACATGGGGAAGTTAACAGGAGAACCAAGAAGACGATAATTTTTGTAATTACTCAATAAGGGGAAAATGGTTAGTCCACGAGACTTTGTTGATCTATAACTTGAGTCGGAACACATTTTATCAGTTTTGGGCCTTGAGTCGACTCAGCAGAATCTAGACAATGTTAGGCTTCTAGCTAGATCCCCAGCTGGAAAAATGGGTTTCTTTGGATAGGAGTGGTTAACAAAAGGTGGTTTGGGGCTTCTGGAGAATGATAATATTAAACCTGCCATAGTCGCTATATGGGAAACTAGTAAGGCTACTCTAGAAGGAAAGACATCACCAGCAAAAACAATGGATCAACCACTCTGGAAGCGACAGAAATAAAATTAAGACCCACAAACTCTTTGGAATTCCCTGAGACTGTAGGGTTTACAAGAGGTCTGAGGATATTGTGATAAGTTT
Source organism: Pinus tabuliformis (assembly GCA_031772625.1). Classification (NCBI taxonomy): domain Eukaryota; kingdom Viridiplantae; phylum Streptophyta; class Pinopsida; order Pinales; family Pinaceae; genus Pinus; species Pinus tabuliformis. The sequence goes on along the minus strand of CM062819.1, from coordinate 633,390,524 downwards.
TGGTCTTTGGGGGAGTGAGGGGTTAAAAAATTGTTTGGCCAAGGGCTTGCATGCAAAAGATAAGGGCTCAACCCAGAGATTTGACATAACCCACACCATAAAAATTTCTCAAACAAAGGGAGAGGCGGCACTAAAGGAACCCCAATAGAAAAATAGTCAAAATTTCTTTACATGGGAAGGAAGTTTGGGTGTTTGTTCGTTGTAGAAGGCCAGAAAAATTCAAGGTTTCCCTGAAAATGCAGAGGAGGTACAAGGAGGAAATATCATCCAACCACTCCTAGGTAAGGAGAATGGAGAAGGGTAGGAGGTTAGCTTCTCGGGGGCATCGGTGGAGGATTTTGGGTTTCGACTAGAGAAAAAAGGCATTTTATATAGATTGGGGAGGTTATAAGACAAAATACCTCAATAGAAGTCCATCAGCAACAAGATCTCACTGAAGCCCATGCCCTTTCGCATGGAGTGTAGAACTAAACAAAAATACCAAAGAAGGGAAATGCCCAGTTCTCAAGCTCGAAGAGGAAGAAAGTTAAATGCATCAGGAAAAAATCGAAAATCCAAAACTAGTCCTCGGGGTTGACATCCAAATTGACAACGCCATGGAAGCTTCAAAACTTATCATTATGGGGAGAGCTAAGGGAATATTCTACTCGATAAGCTACATCGTTGACTAGATATCGAAGGCTTGGAGGGGGGCACCAAAAATTGGGTCAGAGGTGATCATTTTAGCTTGGGAATGGTTCATGGTCATATTTAGAAAACATGGAGCTCTCGAATGGGTTCTTGAGCACAACTAGAGCTTTAAGACTTCACCAATTATGTTCAGGAGATGGACTCCACTCTTTGATGCAAAAAGAGAAAAACTTGAGGAGGCTCCAATTTGGGTCTGCCTCTCAACTCTTCCTCCTCGGCTTTGATGGAAGATGTATTTAAGGAAATTGGAAACAAATTGGGTCTTTATCTTGATGCATACATGTATTTTAGGGAAACCAAAATTAGGATAGTGGCCCGAATTCTGGTAAAACTCGATCCAAGGGAGGGGTTGGCAGAAAAAATTGATTTGCACCTTCAAGGGTACTCGCACTCACAGATGATTTATTATGAGGAACTTCCTTTCCGGTGCCATCATTGTCATAAACATGGACATATAGCATGAGATTTTCCCTTGGGGTTTCAAAGAAGAAGATGACAAAGTGGTACCCCCATAATGGAAGATCCTATTGATATTGATGATGAAGGAGAAAACCAAGTTCATGATGTAGGGGAGTAGAGGGATAATGGTCATGTCCTGATGGAGGTAGAAGAGGACCATCAGTAGTTGTTTGGGAGCCAAGAAGATCCGGGTAATGATCAGCAACTGGAAGTTCAAGATGTTCACAAAGTCAATGGTCCTCCTCCCCAGCCTGTGGTTACTACTTTACCTTTCCCCTCCTCCTTATCCTAAATTTTGTAATCTTTGATTGATGTAAATTCAAGCCCTAGTCCCTCCAGGTCATTGATATAAAAAATGATTCACTAAGAAACTTGTCAAATGGTTTAGACACTTTCATTACATCCGTTCCTACCCTAAAACTTCCTGTCATTACTCCAATGGAACCTGAGATGACTTCTTCCCCCTTTCATCCTCTTTGGTATCTCACTATAAACTTCATCTTTGGGATAAGGAGGACCTTTCCAGTGTCTCAATTGGGGGATTAGGTGAAATCCAAGAGCCTCCTGGAACTGGGACTACTAGAGGTAGGAAATCTAACATCTTCAAGGCCCAAATTAAAGCAAAATTGGATATAATGGATAGGAAACAAGTCTCTCTGGAAGGGGCTCTTAGAATGGTGCAAACTCCTGAGGTGGTTGAAAAATGATTGTTTTATCCTTCAACTGCAGAGGGTTAGCGAGCACCCACAAGAAGCTATCTCTGAAAAATATTATCAAGAACACTTGCCCATATGTCCTTATGCTCCAAGAAACTTTAGGATTTGGAGAAACTGTGTTGGCATTTCTCAATAAAATGATGTCAGGTTGGTCCTTTATGACTTCTGATGTGAAGGGAATAATAGGGGGTTTAGCTATGGGTATCAAATACAACATCCTGAGGCTCTTAAGCTCATGGGGTTCAGATCTAGTTCTGGAGGCTGAGGTCTATTATTCTGAGCTATGCATGGACCTATCCCTCATTAACATTTACGGCCCATGTCAGGAAAGGGTCACCTTTTGTAATTCCCTTATTTCTAAATCTTTCATGAATGCTCCCAATGTGGTGGTGGGAGGGGATTTAAATTCTCTTTGGGTATGTCTAAGACGTGGGGTATGTAGGCTCAAGTTGATCCCTTGGATTTTTTATTTGTTAAAAAGTTGATGCCTAGAAATCTTATAGATATTAATTTGATAAAAAAACATACCAACATCTAGGAATAGACAGTCGACATTGGCTATGCTGGCAAAGAGGTTGGATTGTTTTCTGATGAATGAAGATCTAATAAGAAAAATTTCCATTTTTCAGTACTGGGTAGGGATGGGTGGAGAATCATACCACTTCCCTATTCTATTGGAGTTGAAAGGGAGCAGTCAGAAGCCTGGAATCCCTTTCAAATTCAATCCAACCTGGCTCCAAGAGGAAAGCTATAATGATCATGTAAAGGCCACTTGGATCCCATAGTACCCTGACCAGGGCCCCTCCATAACTCACCATTTTATGGAAAATCTCAAAAGAATGAAACAGGCTATAATAACCTAGGCGAAAGAAAAAAGGATAAAGAAGAGGCAGAACTAAAAAATATTTAAGCAGACCTATAAAGATTGAAAATTTCAAAGGGAGTTGGATATGAGACAGAATAAACCAAGGAAAGGATAAAATAGTTGGAAGGAACAAAAATGAAGATCCTAAAAGACAAAGAAGAACAATGGAGACTAAAAAGCAGTGCCATATGGCTGGCATCTGGGGATGAAAACTCAATTTTTTTCCAAAGCTATCTTAGAGGTAGGAAGAACATAAACACTATTTGGAAAATGAAAAAATAAGATGGGGGTAAAATAAAAAATTTTGACGAATTAGCCTCTGTGGGGAGAGATAATTTCAAAGAATTTTTTAGAGCTCCAGAACAAGCAACTATATCAAAAGTAATTCAGGTTGCCCAATTATTTCCTAGATACCCGGAGGAAGAAGAAAATGATCAACTCTTGGCTTTAATAATGAAAGGGGAAGTAGAAGGATTCATCAAAACTATGCCGAAAGATAAGAGCCCGAGACCAGATGGGTGGATAGTTGAATTTTTCTAACATTTATTTGAGTTGATTGGGGGTGATCTTACTCGAGTGGTGGAGGATTCTAGGATCAAAGTTCAAATTCATGAGCCTTTCAACTCCACTTTCTTGGATCTAATTCCTAAAAATGATTATCCCATGAGGAATTTAGACCAATGTCTCTCTGCAATTGCCTCTACAAGATAATATCCAAGATCATAGCTATTAGGTTAAAACCCATCCTATCAAAGAATGTTTCCACGGAACAATTTTTTTTTTTAGATGGCCAAAAAATTCACGAAGCTATAGGTGTTGCCCAGGAAGCTATGCACAACATTAAAAAAAGAAGAAGAAAAGGATTGATAGTAAAAATAGACCTATCAAAGGCTTATTTCATAGTCAGTTGGATTTATTTGTGCTTATTTCTCACTCATCTAGGCTTTGATATTTCTTTCATCAATTGGGTCATGGGTTGTATCAAAAATGTGAGGTTTGCAGTCTTAATAAATGGAGCGGCATCCCCTTTTTTTCATGCTCAAAGAGGTCTCAAATAGGGGTTCCCTCTGTCGCCACTCATTTTTTTATTAGTTGTTGAATGGTTGAGCCGGCTGATTCTCACATAAAAATGTAGAGCCAATGTAAAGGGGGTAGAGGTAGCCAAAAATATTCTTGTAACCCACATTTTGTTTGTAGATGATATTCTCCTATTCAATGATGGGTCCAGAGGGGATCTTCATTAGATGAAATAATCCCTCAACCTATTTCTTAAAGTTACCAAAATGTGTGTTAATGAGCAAAAGTCTTATTTAGTTCATGAAGGTTTCACTCGGGTAGAAATCAACAGGACTCAAAATTATCTAGCTTTTGATGCAAAAACAATGAAGGATAATATAAAATACTTTGGCTTTCATCTCAAACCAAATTCCTATAAAAAACAAAACTAGATGTGGTTGCTAGCCAAGATTGAAAAATGCATAAAACACTGGAGTTTCAATTGGCTCTTGAGGGTCGGAAGGGTTGTATTCAATAAAGTATGTTTTAATTGCAATACTTGTATACTAGATAGCCCTCATTTTGGTACCCAAAGGAATTCTTTCCAGATAAGGAAACTATGTGGACAATTTCTATGGACTGGAGCAAAGGAGGAAGGTGTACTCCCTTAGGTGGCATGGGAAAATATAGCTCTCCCAAAGGCTTGGGAAGGATGGGATATAAAGGATCTTCCTATTTTTTGAACATCTCTTGTAGTAAAATATGGATGGCGTATACTTACATCATATAACCTATTGACTGTTACAGTCAGAAGGAAGTACATCGATCCTCTCCCCACTAAGGAATGGGTGTGAAGGCAGGATAAAAAAGTTTCAAATGCATCTATCATTTGGAAAGCCATAATGGAATCTTTTAGGGTGATTGAATATGGGCTAACATGGCATATAGGGAACAGGGAAAAAGTTAGAATTGGCATTGATCCTTGGGTAGGATGCAGAGAAGGCTATGAACTACTAAGGGACTTAACATTAGCTCTAAATGACCAATGATTTTTTTCATAAATCAGGTAGAAGATGTTGAGAGCTTCTCTATATGGCAGCAAGGTTGGAAAACAACTAAAGAACATCATTTAGACGGAAAAGTGGAATTTTCCTAGTAGGATTATACCAGACAACTACAAAGAACTCAAGTCAGGATTAGGGTTCATCCATATGAACTCAGATGGTTCCATGTGCCAACTGGTATTTATACTCCTAAATTTGGTTACACCTATCAAATGGAAAGGCGAGTCCAAGGTGTACAAGCATGGTGGTGGAAACCACTATGGAAATTGGACTTCCTTGCAAAGTCAACATTATTCTTCTAGTGTCTCCTTAGAAATAAAGTGCTAACATGGGACAATATTCAAAAAAGAAATAAACATGGTCTAGGCTAGTGTGTGTTGTGCAGAAATGCAGAAGAGACGATAAATCTTATTTTTTTAAGTTTCCCTTTTACCTTAAAAAGTATGGGAAGAATATTTGAAGCTTATGGGACTCAAATTGAACTCAAGAGGCTTAAACATTGAGGAATCTTGGAAAAATTGGTAGACTGCGATACAAGATGAGGAATTAAGGAATGTACCACCAATAACCCTCTGGGATATATCGTTGGCAAGAAACAAAGGCATTTTCCGTGACATCTCTTCAGCTCTCTCCCTCATAGCTATTGAAATTTCTGCAATTTTCTCTTTACTTCCAATATCTCTATCATCCTCACCTCCATGAATCATCAGAGAGGAAAAAATTAACCCACAAATCCTATGGGCATATTTTTATGGAGCTTCCAACGCACAAAATAGATGTGGGGTTGGTTCGGTCATTCACACCAATAACCACAGGATTCTAAAATCATCAGTAGGCCATGGAACTGGAACAAATAATTATGCAGAGCTCCTCTCACTAAAATTATTATTATGGTGGTTTTGAGAACTTGGTTTAGATTTAGTACAAGTTTTTTGAGATTATTTAAATGTTATAAATTGGTTTAATGTAGTACATGGATGTAAAAATCATATTTTGATCCCACTCATTGAGAATTTGTTAACTATAAAACATGTTTTTTACTTCTTCTCTCTTTTCCACTTATATAGGGAATTTAACATAGAGGCATACCTTTTTGCATAATTTCTCACAGTAGATCAACAGATTATGCAATATATTAAAGTAAAATACAAAATCTACTTCTGCAACAAACTTTGTGGAAGCTTAATTGAATATGAGCAAGATCAAATAGAACACATATAACTGAGAATGAGAAAGCAATCACACATGAACATAGAAGAATACTCTGGGGAAAGTCTCAGCCTAAAACCCCAATCTCTGTATTATCATACAACTGGAAATATGTCTGGATTACACAAAGCATTAGCTCACAAGCTATCCTGCTCTTAGTACAATCCCTCTGCTGCTCATAGACAGTCAAAGGCTTCTCACAAACTTTCTCCTCTGCCCTGCAAGCCTCCTATTTCCTTGCGCAGTTTTCCCTGGGGTCCAGTGCTTCCACTTGTTTGAATTCCCACCTCACACTGCTCACTTGGATCAGTAGTAACTGCGCAATCCTAAAGGAGATAATTCCTTCTGCATGGATGAGTTTCCTATATAGGAAAAATCCTCCAACTGATAGTACATTGTCCCTTCCTCTGATCTCAACTGGGTCTCTAACTGAACTGACATGCATGAGTTATTTATTAGAGAATATTCAGTTATCTGAAGTGCAGAAATTACATGCATGCATGCATTAACTAACTGAACTCACAATTAATTCCAAAAACTGTTGGAACTAATCTAACTGGACTTTACTCATATAACTGACCTAAATAATTACAACTCAAAGTACAACTTATCTTGATCTCCTTAACTAAGGGATAAATTCCTCAATCAATGGAGAAACTATTGCATGTCTTCACATAGATTTCATGTTTGATTTCCTACAACTAATTAACTCATGGTGAGTTAATTAATTACTTTACCAACAGCTGCTAAGATCAAATTCGAATTTTACTTCTCAATTTTTGTTCAGGGACTAACTAAAATTGGAATCCATTCCGAAATGCTATTTATAGCAATGTTATTTTTAGCACTTCCATTTTTCATTCCTTGTTGCTATGTCCAACACTGGTACCCGAACTGCTATTTATAGCAGTGCTATTTTTAGCACTTCTATTTTTAGCATTTCTTGTTTCCATTTTTAACACTCCCTCTCAACAAGAAAGGGATTCAACTCGAACCTGTTCCTGAACCTTTGGAATGTTCTGCATGCAACACTTCTCCCAAGTGTTTTTGCTCCAGAAACTCTAGAAACAAAAAAATCTCCCAACTGACCTCCCTATTGGGCTAGAAACATCCTCTGATGCTAAATCTTCCTCTGCCGATCCATCCACATCTGTCTCTACCCACTCAACCAGTCCCGCTACTCCTCGTCGGGGCTCCCATAGCAAGGTCTAATCAAAGAGGTTGGGTACCTCAATGATCCTGCCCCTATTTCAGCCTTCTTGGGATTGTCACTCCACATCACCCCACCTCCTACTTGGAGGTATGGATGCATGTGATCCCTCTGCCCACTTGGCTCGAAATTCCCCCCTACTGGAGGTCTCTACATGAGTGGATGCCTCCACTCGGTCTCCTCTCGGCTTCTCCAGTTGTGGTTGCTCCATAACCTCTTGAAGCTGCTTCACCAATTGTGGCTCCTCCACAATTGTTTAAGACTTCTTCTGGTGCTGCATGTTGAGAGGTAATGTACTCTCCCTCTCAACCACCAAGTCTCCAATAGTTTCCTTGCACCTCAAGGCTTTGCATGCATCTTGAAACTCAAGAGCATACAAGTTCTTGACTCATGAACTGATTTGCTTCACCTGTCTCGTGGTGATGTGTCTAAGGAAAACCTTTCCCTTACTGAAGACTACATCATAGCCTTTGTCTTCCAGCATTGCGATCGATACCAAGTTTTTCCTCAGTCCTGGCACATACTTCACATCCATCAAGGTAATGAGAGCTCCATGCTCCCTCTGAAAAACAACCATGCCTACATCTGAGACACTATACTTTTCATCATTACCCATCGCTATGAGTATCTAGAGATCTTTCTCCTCCAAGGTACTGAACAAACTCTTGTCATCGGTCATGTGGAAAGAAGCTCCATTGTCAAGAAACCAACCACATCCCACCATGGATGAATCCATGCATGCGAAGAGGGTGAAATCCAACTCGAACTGTGAGGCCAATGCCTCACCTTCAGATCCTTCCTTGGATCCCATCTTGGATTTCTTCAGTGGACAATTTGTAGCAAAATGGCCCACCTCATGACAATGAAAGCATCACACTTTCGATTTGTCAAACTTCTTCCCTCCATGGGAAGAACTCGATTTGGACTCACCATGTCATCATCGACTGTCGTGATCCCTACGCTTCCAAGCTCATCCCTGCAGGTGGTGAGCTTGTTCAGATATGTAGAGATCGTGTCACCCTTTTCACACTTGATTTTTTGAAGCTTGTCTTTCAGTGCCAGCTTCCTCTAATCCCTACTATCTTGATATAGATCTTTCAATGTTTTCCACATCGAAAACAGTGTCTCCTTCCCATGGAGACTCAAGACTATGTGGTCTCAAACTCCCTCGAGAAGGATTCTCCTTGATCTAGACACACATTTCTTCCATTTTTCCAATTCAGTAGCATTATCCACTACGATCTTGGGGACTTCTTGATCAATGAAGTCTTTTAGACCGTTATCCTCTAATACTGCTTCCATGTGATCCTTCGAGGCTATATAATTCGAACTGCCATCAAGAGCATATTCAAGTCTTAAACCGTTGAACGCCATTGGTGAAAATGAGATGCGATAAGAACTCGATTTCTATATTCAGGAACCTCAAACTTCGAACTTCTCCATTCTTGTATACACTTCTCTCCTTTGATCACCTTTTCTTTGATACCATGTAGAATTTCTCACTGTAGATCAACAAATTATGCAATATACTAAAGCAAAATACAAGATCTACTTCTACAACAAACTTTGTGGAAGCTTAATCGAATATGAGCAAGATCAAATAGAACACATATAACTGAGAATGAGAAAGCAATCACACATGAACACAGAAGAATACTCTGGGGAAAGCCTCAGCCTAAAACCCCAATCTCTATATTATCATACAAGTGGAAATATGTCTGAATTACACAAAGCATTAGCTCACAAGCTATCCTACTCTCAATACAATCCCTCTGCTGCTCATAGACAGTCAAAGGCTTCTCACAAACCTTCTCCTCGACCCTCCAAGCCTCCTATTTCCTTGCACAATTTTTCCTATGGTCTAGTGCTTCCACTTGTGTGAATTCCCACCTCACATTGCTCACTTGGCTCAGTAGTAACTGCGCAATCCTGAAGGAGATAATTCCTTTTACATGGATGAGTTTCCTATATAGGAAAAATCCTCCAACTGATAATACATTGTCCCTTCCTCTGATCTCAACTGGGTCTCTAACTGAACTGACATGCATGAGCTATTTATGAGAGAATATTCAGTTATCTGAAGTGCGACAGTTACATGCATGCATGCATTAACTAACTGAACTCACAATTAATTCCACAAACTGTTGGAACTAATCTAACTGGACTTAACTCAAATAACTGAGCTAACTAATTACAACTCAAAGTACAACTCATCCTAATCTCCTTAACTAAGGGATAAATTCCTCAATCAATGGAGAAACTGTTGCATGTCTTCACATAGACTTCATGTTTGGTTTCCTACAACTAAGTAATTCATGGTGAATTAATTAATTATTTTAAAAATATCTGCTAAGATCAAATTCGACTTTTACTTCTCAATTTTAGTTCAGGGACTAACTAAAATTGGAATCCATCCCAAAATTTTTAGAACTTCCATTTTTCATTCCTTGTTGTTATGTCCAACACTGGTACCCAAACTGCTATTTATAGTAGTGCTATTTTTAGCACTTCTATTTTTAGCATTTCTTGTTGCCATTTTCAACACTTTTATCTAAAGAGGTTTCTCAACAGGTTCTAGGTAGACGGAAAATTCAATAGATTGTAGATGGGATGACTCGGTTTTTGAATCATCCTCCTTTCCTCATCTGACATTTTTTTTGCACTAAACAGGCAGTGGTTTATTTTTTACATGTTTTTCTATCATACAGGGTTTATTTTCATGTTTCCATTATGATACATTATTATTATGTGTCCAATTTTTGAGATACATTTTTTAAAATACTTTACTAAACTTGAATATAAGCTGTTTCTTTTCTCTTGTATAGAGAGGCCCAGGTTGATAATTTTATTTTTGATGGTTTTAGTCCTAGACTACATAGTTTTTCTTTGTGTTTTTTCTTCTTAGGACACACAGAAACAACAATGCCTTGGAATCTATTGATGTAACTTTTTATTGCCTTAATAAAAAAAATTATTTTTCTCTGGACAAAAAATAAAACTAAATAAATAAATAGAAACAAATATATATATATATATATATATGGACGACTACGAAATCATAGAGTCAAACCTGAAGAAAAATATGAAAATTGGGTGAAATTCCTAACTTTGGGAAAAATACAAAGGATAAATTGGATCATAAATAATGAATTGATAATTACTAAATATCAAATTTATAATCACATCATTGAATCTAGTGGGGGGTTAATTGTGTAGTAGATTTGTAAACTATGTGGCTAATAGAATAACTCTAGAAAAATAGGCTTCAATTGAAAAAATTTGAGAGATTTTGAGAAATAATTGAAATTTTGAAAATTTGAACCTATGACATCCACAATGACGTGAAGCCACCAAGTGATATCTAAATCGACAGGTGGATCGATGGTGAATAGGTATTACCATGGGATTCGGGTTGAATGAACCTTATTATTCGTCGATCACAATCAAGCCTAAAATTAATTTGATCCATTTGATTGGATGAATTTCCACCCTTATATATTTCAAAACAAAGGAAGAGCATTATCGAGTGGGAAAATCTAATCTTGAATTAAATGAATATCATCAGATAAAATGAACCTACATTATTAGATTTTTTATATGTAGGGTAGTGCATTATCGAGTGTGCATCTCTAAGAACAAGTTTAATCTTCACCATAAAATGTAGATCAACCTCAGTCATTATGTTTGTTTGGGTTATGTTTCCTTGTTAAAATAAGGGTATATAAAAGAATGAATCTATCCACTATCAAATATATATTAATCACATCCATTGGATCATTTTGACTCAAGTAAAGTCACCAACCTTCCATCATCTCTAGACTCGAGTTTGATCTTTATTATTGGATCAAGTCAATATCAACCATCAGATCTATCATATGAAAAATGGTTGGTTATTTTTTGAGCATATATAAGGTTGGCAACGAATATGGTTCATTTACTATGTAAGCTTAGATATCTAGATCTTGCAGGTGTGCAATTCATACACCCATGGATAAGCTTGGGTTGTAGTTATTCTATGCCTGAGTTTGAGAGAGACATTTTTTATGATCCCATGGAGTGTATGAACCCGTTAGGGCCTCCTCCATGCGATCCCCCGGCTAGGAAGAGGCCACTTTGGCTTCATGACACATTACAAGATTTCGAGAGACTCAATCCTACTGGAAGGTCATTTAGAGAAAGTAAGAAGCCATGCAAGTACTAGGGATATGTTGTAACTATGAGCAATGTGATTCAAGTTGAACCTCCCTCCTTTGAATAAGTCATGAAAGAAAAATTCTGGAAGGATGTCATGGCCGAATAATACGAGTCAATTATGAATAACAACACATGGGATGTTGTGTTGAGACTAGAGGGGAAATTTGTGATCACTTCAAAATAGTTACACAAAATCAAACATGTGGTTGATGGAAGCATCTAGAAATATAAGGCAAGGTTCGTGGCCCAAGGATTCTCCTAGAAAGAGGGAGAAGATTACAATGATATATTTTCTCCTCTAGCTCGATATACCATCATTCATTTGATAGTTTCCCTTCCCGCAAGTCAAGAATGGACCCTTCATTAGATGGACATGAAGACAACATTCATTCATGGCACGTTACATGAAGAAGTCTACATTAAGCAATCATAGGGATTTGAATTAAAGGATCAAAAGGCACATGTTTTCAGGTTGAAGAAGGCATTATATGGTTTGGAGAAAGCCCCTAGAGCATGGTACACCTACATAGATAGCTACTTAATGAAGTTGGATTCACAAAGAGCAGCGACGATCCAAACTTTTACTTCAAAGTGATCCAAGGTATTCCTCTCATTTTGGTATTATATGTTGATGACTTATTATTGACACTCATTCTTGAATGTAAGAGGGGAGTTGGTTATTGAATTTGAGATGAAAGATCTTGGTTTGATGCACTATTTCCTGAGATTAGAAGTATGGCAAAGATTGGGCGACATGGTAGAATGCAAGTCCTTGCCTACTCCTATGGATATTAATTTCAAGAATCTATGTGGGGAAGCTACTAGACTGGACCTAGCAAACCCTTCTGAGTTAGAAAATTGGTTGGTGCTCTAAAGTTTCTCGTGAATACTCACCTTGACATATGTTTTGCATTCAAAACTATGATCCAGATATGACTAAGCCTCAGCACACGCATTGGGTTGTTGTCAAGCATGTATTGAGATATCTACATGGGATTGTAAACATTGGACTGAGATATGTTGTTGGAGATGATAGACTACATGGATATACATATATAGATTGGGCCGGAAGTGTTGTCAACAAGAAGAGTATTTTTGGATGTTGTTTTAGTCTGGGATCTGCATGATATCATGGATGAGTAGGAAGAAGAAGTTTGTATCTCTTAGCATAACTAAGGTCGATTATATTGCAGCTAGCTTGGCGATTTGTGAAGCAGTTTGGTTGAAAAATCTCTTTGGAGAGCTATTTGAGAAGGCCCTTGAAATGATAGTTATCTATTGCAACAACAAGAGTGGGATTCATTTGTCAAAGAATCATGTGTTCCATGACAAGTCTAAGCACATTGAGATCAAATTTCATTACATATGAGACATGGCGCAGAGAGGAGCCATGAGCCTCCTTCACATTTCGACAAATGATCAAATAGTCAATATCCTCACCAAGGCTTTGCCAAAAGGGAAGTTCTTGGTCTTTAGAGAGAATCTTGGACTAGTTAAGATGACCCTTTTGGATAAGGGTATGGGCTGATCAAGAACACTGAGCAATGCTCTTCCCCCCTGGTTGAGCTCCTAGGGTAAGGAATGGAGTTGATGAGCTCCTGGGGATGAGGGACCTCTAAGCGATAGGGTGTAGGGACCTGAGATCTCCTCTAGTCAGAGTACACCCCAGTTAGCGTCCTGCCCACTCTATGGAATAACCTCCCTAGCTAGCCAATGGGATGAGGGACTTGGGATAGAGTGTGATCCCCACCCCTTGTAGTAGGTGGATCTCACTAGATTTGGTGGATGCAAGTATTCTACCATCTGACTCTTTAGGGTTAAGATGGATGATCAATGAAAATAAGGTAGAGTGTGATCCTTACCTCCAATAAGTTTATCTCACCTATTGTCAAGGACTTTGGAATAGATTGCGATCCCTATGATTTGGGGTAAGTTTGATCTCACTGATTGTCTTTAGTTATGGGTGGTAGTTATGGATTTGTGATGATGATGATGATTCTGAGTGGTAGCTGAGTCTCCCTGATGATGATGAGTCAGGGTGGTAGCTAGAGCTCCCCTGCAGCAATTCTTCTTTTTTATATTCGAGAATGTTCAACATGAGATGAGCATATACAAACAAAGATGAGTAGGGACGCACATGACATAATATTGAGATACTTATGATGATCACGCAATGTAGTTGGAATTTCTACCTAGCTAAGAGGGGGTTTTAATTTGGTAGCTCGGTGACAAATTCTAATAATAAGACTAAATTCCTCTTTCCGAGGGGACCAAGTTTGACTTTTGTAGCACTAGATTTGGACAAGGGAAAGTGTATTTTTGAAGTGAAGTCCATAATGTCACATTTGATCAGGTCAACCCTAAAGTGAAATTGGACACCCTTGGAAGCCTATAAATACAAGTAAAGTGACCCTCATTTGGACATCATCATAAAGAATCTTCTTCTTCTCTCTTCTTTGGTTTGGTTCGCACAGGTCTTAAGGTGCCTCGCAAAAATTGGTTCGTACAGGTTTGAGATTGCAAGGTCTGAAGCTCACACATGTGATTAGGGTTTTTGGTTTCTAGCCGCAAGTCTGACACATGATTTTTTCTGCTACAACTGCATGCATACAAGCTTATCTCTGTGGATGGAAATCTTTAGCCTCATGCATGACCCTCTCTCCGTGCGGTTGGGGTTTAGGGTTTCATTTTTATAGGTGACCACAGTTGACTGCAGATTGGGAAAGTTAACTCTAATCAATATTTTTTGTTGGGATCATATATATGGACATTATTTGGTTGATTGTGCTAGATAGTTTTCAATTGGCTCATTGTACTCTCTACTAAACATTTTATGACAATCTAATAGAAGAATAATTGCAAAGGGTTTTCCCCTTTGTGGGGTTTTTCCTTGGTCATTGACCAAATATTGTGTCTATTGTTTCTTGACTGTCTTTCATTGTGCATTTGTATAATTTTTCTATATACTATTTTTCTATTGCCATTGGCTAATTGAAGAAGTGAAATTGCAATTTGGATGTTAGTGGACATTTTTGAAGTAATAGTTGAAACATAGAACAATTTTTGATGAAAAATTAACATTTTGTACCTTAACTTTCCTTATTAAGGGTATTGATCTTTGGGGTTGAGTTTTTAATCTTGAAGGTAAAGATTCTTTGTCAATGAGAATTTTTCCAAGCATGTGCTAGAACCTCATCATAGGGAAGTATATTTTCTAGTTGTATTCTTTCACTTATCTAGTTTTTTTGTTCTAGTTAAATGGGATCAATAGTTAACCTCTCATTTATCATCAAGCCTTCCCTTATTTATACTCTTTGAATCACCTTTTCCTAGTTCTCTTATCTATGCATGGGTCTCTATGAAATAATTTTAATATCCTGGTGATTTGAAAGAATCTTGTAGAGCTAAATAGTTCTATTATTCCAACTTGAAGCCTAAGAGTAAGGATGAGCTAGAAAATATTCAAAATCTCATTCACTAAAGGAAACAAGACATGACTAAAGGAAAACTTGAAGTTGTGCGTAAAGGAGGGATAAAAGACCTTGGATTCTCGAATTACTTCTTGTTTAGTACATTGAGGAAAGAAGTACAAGATGGATCAAGTGGACAAGATGATTAGCACTCTAGGTAAGAAGATTGAAGCATTAGGAAAATATGTTTTTTTTTTTTGTTGTTGTTTGTTTGTTTGTTTGTTTGTTTGTTTGTTTGTTTGTTTTTTTTTTTTTTTTTTTTTTTTTTTTTTAGTTTAAGGCACCAACAAATCAAGGGAAAATGGGGATACATAGGAAGTTTATGTAGGTCAACAAGACCTAAAAGGAATTCCCTAAAATCCAATTGAGGTGGAAAAGAACATAGAAAAATTAAAAGTGACTAACAATGTGCAATTCAAATTGCCAGTTCCCAAGTCCTCTAAGTAAATTCATCTTGAAATATGCATGATATTATAAGTATTTTGGTTGTTATGGTTTGTAGTATTCAAATAATATTAGTACTTGTATCCTTTTTGTAACACCACGCACCACATTTATCGGCTTTTACATGCTCACTAGGGTAAACATGAGCTGAGAGTTACTATGCATGACCCAACCTCCAAGATTTGTTATGGAAATGGGGTCTAAGTTACCAAATTTTCCAACACTTACTACAACACTCAGGAACACCTGAGCACACCCTTAAAAAATTGGTTCCACTAGTAAAATTTCCCTGAGTCTAGGCCACTCCTTGACCTAGCTCACAATCCATCCACACACACAAAAGGAAGATAGTGTGGCTAGAGGCTTCCAACCACGTGGATTTCCCATTCTCCTAGTAGCTGCAGCCACATGGATGACCCATCTTCAGTGTGGTTGGGGCAGATGATTCCTAGTTTCAAAGTTTGGCTCTAGAGACTTAAGCCAACAACCATCCAACTACAAAGATTCTTCCATAAATCTTTCATTAAATTGTACAATTATTCATGCATTATTCTTGGCTTTGTTCCTGCTCAAACTTATCAAATACATGATAATCATTTCTACAAACACTTGGTAGACATATCAGCTACATGTCATGAATTCATATTTGTTCACTGTACCATTAGCTTCATCAGAGAATCATCCAAAATTATTATTTCCCTCTTTAGCTAGCTACAATAACACTAGTTAGCCCATGCATTCACATAACCATTCAATAACTTATCAAGCCATAAGAAAGATCCATAACAAGAGCACATCATAAATGAGGAATATACCATGCATGTAACCAACATTCAGCTAGAATAGAAATATGATAAACTAGTCATAAAATCACACATAAAATTAAAACTTGTGCTCATGAATCACAATAAGGATCAACACATAATAACATATGCAAATGCCAACCAAGTCAGGGACTTCCATGTACCACTCGACCACAGATTGGGATCTCTCTTCCATCCAATCAACCCCATGCCATATTCCAAGCATGAATGTGGGATCATGTGGGATAAAGCACAATAGAACCAACTAGGGCTTGTAGAGTCTAAACCACCTCAACCCTCAACAACAGTGATTTCACCTAAACGGGTCTCGAAATCACCAAAACCAAACAAGCTTGGATGCTTCATACTTTCTTCACCAAATCAGAGGAATCTTCCTCACCTGTCAAGAGTTCTAGAAGAAAACCATCTCCACCCTCAACCCTTGAGAAATTTCCTAAGACCACCTCAACCAGGATCTAAAATCTATCAGCCATTCAAAGCTTAACCAAAACAAGGAACCCACTACATCATGGCTATCCGAGGAATGGAAAGGAAAGGCTAAAACCATTGTCAATCCAGGAAAATACCATGGCAATGACAACAAGCATAAACAATAAACCAATTTATAGACAATGCATAAAATCCTTACATGCTAAATCACACATGCACATTGTTACCTGCAAATCCACAACTATTTCTTGCCCTTGTTGTTGTCCAAACTTTCTCTTACGCTCCCTTGATTTTCATTGCTTGCTTGATCCCTTGTTTTCTCTCTCTCTCTTCGAGTATGATTTATTCTTTAGAAAAACTAAAGTTGCCCAAAACTGAAATTGATCAAAAGTTGTCAACTGTTTCTCAAGTGTATTTTTATCATTGATGTCTAGGATCTTTTCATTTCCTTTTCCTCCTTTTCTTTCATTTTTCTTCATTTTCTCTCTAATTTCCCTTGCATGCATATTTGTGTCTCTTCATCTTCCTTTTCTCTTGTTTTCCTTTATTTCTTATATTAAATTTTCATTTATTGTCTCTTTGCCTTTGCCAATTTCCATAGCCATTAATAAACCACAAGTGATGCCCACTATAATTTTTTCCTCTCCATTCAGCTTAGAATACGTGTCCCATGACCTTGGTTTAATTTATTTATATATAAAATCAACCCAGGGTTGTTACAAACCCCTCCCTCTTGGGGAAACACCATCCTCAATGCTCTATGATACTTATGACTAGCAAAACATACTTCTTATGGAGCTTTATAAACACAGCTCGATGTAGTATTTATAATGACAGACATATATACTTATGCACATTTTATTTAACCATAAAATAAACATATTATTTATGGAGCTTTATAAACATAGCTTGATACAGTATTTACAATAATACACACATATATACATAGCACATTTTCTTAGCCAACAAATAAAAGGATAGCACACCTGCATTAATCCACAAGGGAGTATAGAGGCTCACACGTACACCCTCAAAAGGATTACCAAGGATTCACCTCCTTCCCAAGATGTCCGGAATCGACTGCTAAAATCAAAACCTTCCTCAATGTCCAGTGCTACAATCGTTGTGCTCCTTGTTCTATCAGTGAACATTTACCAGCTCATTGTTCCAACACACTCTCATTTACCAGCTCATTGTTCCAACACACTCTCATTGTGCTTCTGACTCCAATTAGCAATGATATTGACCAAAAAAAAAAATTCCTCGACCTTCCCTTCTCTACTTCCCAATCCCTCGGGCAATCCAGTAACCCCATTGTGTGAAGTCACTCACCTTTCAAGTTTAGGCATCCCCTTCTCTGCATCCAAATCCCTCAAGTGATCCATTCCTTGGCAAGGTTTCCTTACAACGGAAGGTCTCAAAAACCAAGGCATACCCTTGCCTCAAAACCATCATAATGGTCACAACATGCTTATAGAAATAAATGGACACTATTGGGTATTAATGTCCCACAATGCCCCTTCTCCTGAAGTCCTTTATCTGGATGTTCCAACTCCTTTTTGTTGTTGTTGTTAATTCTCTTGTAGCATGTTCCAACCACCCAAACAGGGCATTTTCCATGCTTTCCTATACCAAGCACATAATTTTCGTTAGACTCAAAAGGAATTGTAATAAATTCAAATCATACGTCATTGATAGTTGGTCAATAAGGTGACACTTGCAATTCTATTTAATTCCTATCACAACAAGTGAAATTAGCACCTTAATCAAATCATCATGTATAAAGATATCACATCCGGTTAGCTCAAAACTCAACCACCATAGATTAGAATTCTAGATTATGTTCATAATTTTGAAATTAAAAACTGAAATACAATATTGATACTTATCTTTCAAATGGTTATTTCCTTATACCTTTGTTCTTTGTCCTTTCCCTAACCATGTTGAATCAGTTTCCAATCCCGGCAAGCACCCAGTGCCAATCAACAAGGGAGTCTAGAGGCTCACACCTACACCCTCAAAAGAAGTACCAAGAATTCACCTCCTTCCCAAGAAGTCCAGAATCGACTGCTAAAATCAAAACTTCCTCAATGTCCAATGCTACAATCATTGCGCTCCTTGTTCTATCAGTGAACATTTACCAGCTCATTGTTCCCACTCACACTCCCAATGTGTTTCTGACTCCAATCAATAATGATATTGACCAAAAAAATTAATTCCCTGACCTTCCCTTCTCTACTTCCCAGTCCCTTGGGAAATTCGGTGACCCCCTTATGTGCAAACACTCACCTTCCAAGTTTAGGCATCCCCTTCTCTGCATCCCAATCCCTCGAGTGATCCATTCCTTGGCAAGGTTTCCTTGCATCGGAAGGTCTCAAAAACCAAGGCATACCCTTTCCTGAAAACCATCATACTGGTCACAACATGCTTATAGAAATCAATGGACACTATTGGGTACCAGTGTCCCACAATGCCCCTTCTCCTGAAGTCCTTTATCAACATATTATTGCATGTTCCAATTCCTTTTTGTTGTTGCTTCTAATTCTCTTGTAGCATGTTCCAACCACCCAAACAGGGCATTTTCCATGCTTTCCTATACCAAGCACATAATTTCCTTAGACTCAAAAGGAATTGTAATAAATTCAAATTATACTTCATTGATATCTGGTTAATAAGGTGACACTTTCAATTCTATTTAATTCTTGTCACAACAAGTAAAATTAGCACCTTGATCAAATCATCATTTATAAACATATCACAACTGGTTAGCTCAAAACTCAACCACCATAAATCAAAATTCTAGATTATGTTCATAATTTTGAAATTAAAAACTAAAATAAAATATTGATACTTATATTTGAAATGGTTATTTCCTTCTACCTTTGTTCTTTGTCCTTTTCATAGCCACGTTGAATCAGTTTCCAATCACGGAAAGCACCCAATGCCTTCTCTTCCATATGCAATATCAGCAACAAGGGCATCCAGATACTATATCGCCTCTACCCTCAATATCAACAACTCATTATTGGTCTCTTCCCAAGTTGTTTAGGGCTCTAGGGACTACTACTTCAACCTACAACCTCCAAGGAACTCAGGTTGTTACAGGGATCCAACCCTTAGCCTCTAGGGAACCCAAGTTGTTACAAGACTCCAGAGGTCCTATCCCATCCCACAACTCCCATGGATCCTGAGAACCAATCCCCTTGAAAACACGTACACATACACACATTCTACAACACAACACACACATGTACATGCAGCAAAAAGCAACAAATACACATGTCACAATACAACGACTACAAAATACAACATGTACACAACAATAATACTGCAAATCCAAAGACCACATCATCTCTACATGGAAACCTTGCCTCTAGTGTCTTTCCCATGCCTTACTGCGTTCATCCACAACCCAAGTCCCTAGTTTGTGGCTCTTTCCACTATCCTTGCTTGTCCCAGCATGTCACGTATCACATTGCTTTCATTCCATTGATGTATCCTTCAGCATTTCCTATCCATAACATAAACATAGGCATAGTTATAAGCACATAATATCAAAATCATATCCATATGAAAATAACCTCATATATCTTCTAAGGATACTCTACCCACTTGATTCCTCATAGAACCAAGAACGTTTTCATGCCATTCACTTGCATAAAACAATCATTCTTCCACAAGAATGATCTCTGATGACCCTCTTAGACAATGGAATTCATATATATATATATATATATATATATATATATATATATATATATATATATATATATATATATATATATATATATTCCATTTACTTTACCTTTCTCATGACCATCTTGACACTATCCATTTACCCCAATGGACCCAACTAGCCCAACTGGTTGTCATAGGCTTACCTTTAGTTTCCCTTTATTCATGCACTAGACTTCATCTCGGTCTTATATTAGTTATTGGGTTTCACTCAGCTCTCCCCAAACTCCATTAACTTTTGTCTTTTCCCCAACCAATTCCCAAGACCCTCAAAACATAAAAGGTAGGAACAAGAAGGAAAGATAAAAAAGACAAGGAAAACCAATACCAAAAATAAAGTGGCATGGTCATGCACTAGCCATATTTATTACCACAAATAAAGCACAAACAAATCACAAAACACTGAAATCACAAGACTTTCAATAGACACCATGACTCAACCCCCATGGTCTCCCAGTGTTTCAAAGGGTTCATGAGTGAAAGCTCAACTAGAGCCTTCGTCAAGATCTATGGTAGTCTCTTTTGCCATGAAATTACCTACATTATATTTCCATAAACACACAATTGTTAGTGCATTAATAAATATAATGATATACTAGCTACCTTTTCCTACTGTACCCAACACGCTTCCCTGCAATTGAAAATATGCACATATCATATCTCAAGGGATTTCAATTCCCTTGACGAATTCAACTATAATTGGAAACCAAATATCATGCTTGCCTCTGATCAACCATCTTCCATGTATCTTTCTTGGCTACAAAGTGATTCTATGCACTTTAACTTGCTCTATTGTTCGGTCTCGAAGCATGAGCTTACTCCATTGCAGGATGCATTGAGACTTTGCCTAGAACTCTTCCTTTAGTTCCACCTTCCATCTCGAAAATCGATTCTTATTGATCTGCCTTCTTGTTATCCACTGCTGAATAGATCCAAAGAATTCTCTTTCCTACATCCCCAACTATTTGCACCTCTTGAGCATTATAGATCTCAGGCCTGTCACACTTCCATTGTGCCACTATAATGGAAAGGGAAATCCTTCTTGTGTGTTAGAAAATCACAAAGGTGGAAATATTTTCTTTATATAGATAATTACTTGTGACTTTCTTATCTTTATATTCTTCTTTTATCTTTTAGTTCATCAAGAAATTACCAAAACAATATCGGAAATATCATAGACATCATATATAGGCAGACAGCTAGGGAAAAATCCCTATCTAGGGGAAAACTGAGTCAAAAAATATTCCTTCGATATGTTTATGAGATAATACAAGACTCTTGACCTAGACAAAGACTTCCTCCACACCAATTTAGCCCTTTCTTCCTTCTGTAGATGATAACCCTTCAACAAAAAATTCAACCTAGAAGCAACAACTTCGACCTGGCAGCAACTGGCAGTAGCAACAACTTTGAATTGGCAATAAAAACTTTCATCTTCTTATATACTTCACTTGGGTGAGAGATAGATGGCCCAAAACTTCTTTTTTGATGTCTTCTTCCTTCCTTTCAAATTTCGTACCCTTTTTCCATCTCTTTTCCAGCTTCGCACTTTTTAGCTGCCTTGGCTTGTAAATCAAACTTGTGTGTCTTAAATGAATTGCACTGCAATGTATATGTAGCCTTCTAGTGAAGTCGAATTACCCTTCTTGAAGCCAACATGATCTCCTTGAGGCCGACTTGGTGTGGAGGGGACAAATAGCATATTTGACTCAATATTAATTCTTTTTATATGATTCAAAATCCCAAGAAGGGTCTCTTTAAATGGACAATGACTCTAATGACTGGGAATAAATCCTAGAAGTCCTCAATGGGGAGTTTGAACTAAAACATGATGACCCAAGCATGAAACCCATGATTTAATAAGTCATAATAATAATAATAATAATAATAATAATAATAATAATAATATCTTCTTCATTTTTTTGATAAATACATTTCAATGTGACTCAATTACATTTATGAAGACCGAACCTAGTTACATTTTTGAACACTGTGATTATCTCCACCACAAGTTTAACACTGCAATGGTTCTCTGCCATTTCCTTTATTCTGCTGCTCCACAGACTGAGACCCCTATCATTTCTCAATTGCATTGAACTTTTTACACAAAGCCACATTTTCCTTGTTACCTGCATCTTGACATCTTCCTCGCTTCTCGAGCCCTTTTCCTTTAGTCTTCTCATTACCCTTCCATTCACACTTGAACTCAAGCTTGCACTTTGGCTTCTCATAACAAGGCTTCAGCTTTTTGATGGATTCCTCTAATGGTCGAGGCTCATCAAACTCAATCTAGTCTTTGAATGATAATGGCAGTCTGTTGATGAACCATTAGATATTTGTTTTCTCATCATATATTTGATTTTCCCTTGAGACTAAAGGTAGCTATATTGGCTTCCACGTTCACTAAGTAATCATGAAGTCTCAAGAACTTCCTCATCCCAAGAATCCATGCTTTTTCATCTTATGACTTAGTCAACTCACCATCAAAAGTAGGAGGCTTGGCTTCCTTAACTTCTCTGGCAAGTACCTGCTCTCACTTTTCCTATAAGGATGCTGGCAGTGCTGGTGATAATGTCTCACGGAAGCAAAGCTAGAATAAAATCCACGAGTGCTAGCCCTCCTCTCAGGTGTATCCAAGAGTTTTCCACTCTTCACTATATCATAATTGTCCATCTTGTACCTTTTCTGAGACTTGCTTCGATCTGCACCATGAGTATTTCTTCCTGGTTGTCCCCATCATTGATCCCCAACTGTCCTTTCTTTTGCAAATCTGAAAGGTTCTGAAGGATGAATTCATTAACCTTGGCCTTGAGCTATGGAAAGCCTTTCCTGTGCCTTAATCAACCTCTCATTATATTCCTTACAACTTACGGTCTCCGCCTTCAAGCTTCTCAATGTATCTACCAAACCAGGAGGATATCTGTTATAGCTCCAAATCTCACTCTTGATGTTTGTGATGCTGCACTCATGGCCTAGGGCAACCCCTCCTTCCAGACCTGGTCTAGATACTTAAAAAACAGTGTTTTACTCCCTATACGCGACATTGCCTTGATCTAAACGCGTGTGTACGCAGGTCTGTGTATACCCAACCCGCGTATATGTCTTAAAACACTTAAAAAAATTAAATCTCCTTAATTTTGGGCAGAGATCATGGGTTTTACCTACTGATTACCTATTAGTTCCCGTGGCCCAACTATTCCCAACGAATTCCAAACTAAAAAACTACTTTGGGGGAAGTATAAAAGGCTTCAATGGGAAGGACTAAGGGAGGAGAGAATAGAGAGAAAGATCACTCTGCTGAGATTATCCCTGACCAGGTCTGAAGATCCTTGTGCTTCCAGCACTTCCCCCATTTACAGGAAACCCTTGTTTCCTTGTGTTATGATGTCTTTCTATTACTTGAGATATCATGGACTAAGTCATGGAAGGAGTTTGTTGAAGGCTTGAGACTAGACAAATCCGGAGGACGGTTTCGCTTGGAGCTTGTGAAAGAACGACTCAGGTGAAATCATTCCTTTCTGTACTTTAGTTATCTACAATAAAAGAAACACTTGTCTTGTTCCTGATATGAATCTTCTTCATGTTTATGATATCAATGTAATGATTCACATATGAATGGTTGTTTTAATTGTACAACTAACTACCTTTCCATATGTTATGAAGATGATTTTCTTTATGATGCTTGGTCCATATACTATTGTACTTTCTTGAATTGATTGTTTTGCAGGTTGAAGGAGCGAAACGAACTCCAAGAGGGTTTGGACCCTAGTTGGATCTTCCCAAACGAAGGACCCCCAGGTGCACCTCTCTTTGTTTAGTTTGTTTATATTAGCATCATGGCTGTGTGGAATGTGTGTTTCTTTGTGTAGATAACCTTTGATCTGCTAGGGTATCAACCCAAGACCCTAGGGGAATTTATCCCTTAACAGAATTGGCGACACCACTGGGGACAATAGTATTGTTGTTCCTAGTTTGGGTTTATTCAAGCCAATCAGGGCTCAGTTGTCTATTTGTCTGTTGTTATTGTGTAGTCTATTCTTGTAGGAACTTGAATTGTAAGTTTGATCACTTTCTTCAAACTGTTTTTTCATTTTTCTTGTAATCTTTTATATATGCTATTTTTCCAGTTTACAGAAGCGTATATACGCATGTTTCCTTAAGTAAACCTACGTATACGCATGTTTCCTTAGGCTAAATTGCATATACACGCAGTTGTGCACTGACACAGTCACGTATATCATGAAATCTTCAAGATTTTTCAAATATTTTTGTTTCTGAAGATCTGTCTGCTAGTCTGAATCAGCCCTGAACAGTTACTTTTTTGTGTTGGTCTTTATTTCTACAGCAAGTTCGTGATTTCAAACTCTCTCCGGTTGTGGAAAGTGTTGGTCTTGTTTGTTTTGTTGTAAGCGTCATCTTTTTTGTTTAAGAACACAAGGTTTCTTGCTGGGAATCTTGGCTGCTCTGGTCTTCCAAGGCATAAAGATTGATCTCAATCTTTGTGTTAAACCTTGTTTTGGTGACTTTTAGTTTGCATGTCAAAACTACACTTTTATGACCATCTGCTTTTCTTACTTTCCGAAAGTTGTTGATTCACACTTTCTTGAAAGTTGTCTTTTCAATATTTTGGTCTTTATTGCCAAGCTCTTGTTGTTGCTTTTGATTGTTAAGAGCATCTTGAAACACATTTTTGTTGTTGAGTTTTCATCCATTTTGTGTTGTCAACTTGCAAAGGGTTTCGTTGCCTATTCTTCAATCATAAAGTTTTAGTCTTGTCGAGAGCACTTTTGAAAATACGTTTTTGTTTTTGCTTTTGAAGAAAACTTCTTGAAAACTTGGTTTTGCTTTCTTGAACTTTGTTTTGATTTAGTTTCTTTTTGTGAATGAAAGTGCATTTTTTTTTATCTTGAAACTTGCTTTTAGTGTAGAGACGAAAATGAGCATTAGCAACTCATATTCCATCTAAACATTTTAAGTGGCAAATTAGTATTGATAAACAAGTTACTTTCATTTCTTGATTTAGAGTAGTCTTAAGTTTTGCATCAGCATGTACTCATTGCATTAGGATACATTTGTGCATCCTTTAGGGCATCCATAGTTTTGTTAATTTTTGTGAATGTGAAGCTTGAGTAAAAGAAAATAAAAGAAAAATTTGTTGCTTTCTTTGAAGTTCCTCTAAACCTAGTAGAAATTTCTTTCATCGAAGAACAAAACGAGTGCATTTGCATATAGTTTGGTTTTTATTAATTTCTTTTGCATCAAAACACCACAATTTTCATTTCCGCTTATCCCTTGACTTAAGAACAGCCCATTTAAAAACAAGCGCTAATTAAAATATACTAGAACTTTTCATAATTTTCAAGTTAGACACACCAATAAGTTTTAGGATATTTTAGGGCCTTGGATTAGGCGAGTGGAGAGAAAACTCTCCAAGGCCATTTAAACTGTAAAACATAGGAGTCTGAATAGTGAGTGCAAATCCAATAGCGTTAGGGAGACCAAGAAAGCTCCGGATCTGGGAGTTAAGCACGAGGGTTTTTGAAGATAAGGAAGAGAGATACCCCCTCTCCTACTTGTCGGATCTTACCTCAAGACTGTTCCGCCTAGCTTCTGACATGATTTGGTAACCTTAGTTGCTATTCCTAGGGATCTACATAGGTGGTTGCGAAGGGGAATCCCGTGGCACCTGAGGTCGATGTTTTATCACTCTCAATGGTACTACTGGAGGGCACCCTTATGAAGCTTGGGGGCTTGCACCGGCACAGGCTGTTGTTAGGAGGTCAGCGTAACTTCCTCTGTTACCTTCGCTGGTAGGACTAGGCCATCATTATCCCAGACTATCTTCGGAAGGCCGCTTACTTCAATTTCTTGTATTTTGGTGTCCGGTCCTCATCACCCGGAGCGGAAATACTTGAAAGTTGTTTGACTCACTGATATCTTTTAAGGACTTTTTAGTGTGTGCTTTGTGCTCTTAGTTGGCCTAGCTTTCATTTTTTCTTGAGTTTTTAATTAGATCTTAATAAAAAAAATCAAAAGTGGCTGACCGATCACCTAGATGGTCTCGAAGACTTCGTGGTCTTTCACCACCAAGTTTAGAGCCTTCTCCTAGAAGGTGCAGAGGTAATACTGCCGGTGGGTTTCATCCCGTGGCAGCTAACGCATCGGGGATTGATCCTCCTCTCGGTGGCATTAGTGTTCACCATAGGCCCGGCACTTCCACAGAATTAGAGAGGAACACTCCAGTTCTTTCTCGAGTTCTCTTTCAATCGAAAGATAACATTGAGGTAGAAGAATTCTCAGAGTCGTTAGCGGCTCCGAATTCTCCACTACCATCTAGCTATCCAGAAGTATTACAATACGTTGGGACTCCGACACATAGACTGTGAAGTCCAGGTCATATTACGCACTTACCATCGATGACTACTACTGGAAGCATGGCTTCTACTACAAGTGCTACAACTATGCAGACTCCAACATTAGTACAAGGGGGAGGAACTATTTCCATCCCCTCTGCATCTTTATTTGGGTCTTTTACTAGCACATATTTAGCTGGGTCTACCTCCATTCCTTCTACGAGTGGAAATCCCAAGCCAATGCTTTTAGTTCTGGATTCTTCCCGTTTGGCACCCATTCACAGGGTATTCCATCAGTTCCATTTAGTGCCTCCACATCCATGATGGGTGGGTCGGCTTCATTTCAAGGTTTTCCTTTTGGAAGTGGTCATATACCACATTCCAAACCGACAATAGGACCTATGCCTTTTTCTGCGACAGGACAAAGCAGTAATCCCTTTCAAGGTTGGACTAACCCTGCGGTTAGTGGCATGGGAACTGGGAATCTGGTTTTCAGCCAACAAGGGAATAGGCCATACTCCACAGTTAGTTCATTTCGAAGTATTCCTCCCTTAGCTTCTTCTTGGAATCCTTATCAAGGGTTATCGACTCCTTATAATCCTTTAAGAGGGAGCTTCGCCGGTTATGGAGGTTTTTCGATCGGAGTTGGTCAAACTCCGAGTTTTGCTGCATCACAAGGTTCGCCTTTTGGTTCAGCTGGTTACTTCGGGCAGCCTAGTGCCTTCCAAAATCCAGGCCAGTCTTTTCAGAACTTTTGGAGCTCTGCCCTGTCTGGGTGGAATCCCCAAGGTCCTCCTAGGCTTCCTTTTATGGCAACATTGAACTTGCCAGATCTCACGAAATTAAAAAATGATCCAATCAAATACAATCTGGCCTGGCCTCCGGTCCCAACCAAACTCCCTTCATACACTCCAAAATTTGAGGGGAAGGGTGGTGAAGACCCAGGCGACCATGTAACCACATTCCATTTGTGGTGCTCATCAAACTCCCTTATTGATGACTTGAGTAGGTTGAGACTTTTTCAACGCACCTTGACTGGTAATGCAGCCAAGTGGTATATAGAGTTGCCAGGGGGCAGCTTTACATCTTTCGCCGACTTAGATAATATTTTCTTAAATCATTTCCAGTTGTCCGTCCGTTATGATGCCGAAACTGAACTTGGGCCAATTTCCGTCAGGATACGGCAACTCACATTTCTGACCACATTCAGGAATGGAGACAAAGAAAGAGGCTTATTAAAGGCGAAATTCCTTCAGAATACCATCTCGAATGGTTTTTGAAATCTTTACAACATGAAATCTCTAAGGATGTCTCCCTGTCCGGAGTCTATTCTGAGGAGCAAGCGATTCTTAAGGCCCAACAATTAGAGTTGATTTATTCTTAGTCTGGGATTCTACAAAAAATCTTGCCTGATGCTCCCGAGGCTAAGGTTGATATAGCCAAGTCGAAGCCAGGTCCCCATGCGGATGGTATCATTGGGTCGGTAGACACAAATGCGGTAAACCTGTTGAGCCAATTGCAGCAGTTATCTTTACAAACTGCTTCTAACAACCAGGTCACATCGTCTAACCCTTCATCTTCCCAACCCTCTTCAGTCAATGCCGTCCAATCTGCCAACCCCAAAGGAAATCAAAATTCCAATGGGAAAAAGAAAGGACGAGGTAAGAAAAAGAGTCAAGATGAGAAGACTGACACAAATAAATCTGGCAATAATGCTTGTGGTGGTAGAAATGAGTCTAAAAATGAAGTCAAGTTTTCGTGCAAGTTATGCAATGGAGACCATTTAACTCATCTCTGCCCAAAGATTCAAGACGCTCAGCGCTTGTTAGGACAGCAATGGAATTCTAGCTCTCAAGCTGTGTTAACCAACCCCTTTCCCCAAGGGCAGCAAATGCTTTCTAGCGCGAGTTCAAACCCTGGTACCTCCGCAGGGGGCAACCAGGACGGGGAGAAATCATCAAATGTTTTCATGATGGGTTCTAATGTCCATGTGGCCACTCGGTCACGTGATTACGGTGAAGCTGAAACTTCCATGGACAAAACTACTCCCAGAAATACCGACCTTCATATTGAGCAACCCCCTGTCGAGACTATACCACGGATACCGAAAGGTTCCTCTAAACGCACGACTATTAATCCTAATGCTAGGGCCGCCTAGAATTACTCCATTGTTGAGGATCTGGCTCAGATTCCATGCGGCATGTCCGCTTTAGAGGTTCTACAGTCGTGTCCAGCTCAACGAAGTGCTTTACTTTCGGCGATTGGGGCAGTTGATCCAACTAACTCTTTAATGCTCACTTTCAACATGTTAAATGTCAAAAGGCGACTCCCTCATCATATGGCTTTTCAAATAAAGTCTACATACTAGAAAATTAACATTTTTCGCATCGTTATTGATGAAGGAGCTTCCACGTGCGTCATGTCGATGTCATGCTAGAAGGCCATTAGATCGCCTTCGGTTGTTCCTTCACCTACCCTCCTGATTGCATTTGATGGGCATTCTCATAAGCCGCACGGGATTATCCCGGCCTTTCCCATATGTGTTGGGGGGAAGGTCGTCAACATCGAAGTAGAAGTCATTGATGCTAACCTAGACTACAATCTCCTCTTAGGAAGGAACTAGGTATACGAAATGGACGTCATTGTTTCGACTCTGTTTTGTGTCATTTTCTTTCCTCATGAAGGGAATATCGTTAAGGTTGATCAATTGGATTATTGTCCAGTCGATCCTCAAGCAACTTCCGATTCTACTATTCCTTTAGTGGATAACCCTTGTCCGCCTACTGAGAATCTAGGAGTTGGGATGTATTCTTCATTGATGGGTACCTTTGATTTTCCCTCTCCTATCACTAGAATCAATGTTGTTTCATCAACCAAGGAATCTTCACGAGAAGGGTTCTTTCAAACTCATTATTTTTCAGATCCTTGGACCTTGCCTTCACCTACGACCACATTAGTTGAAGGACAAGTCAATGGAATGGAATTCCATATGTTTGTAGTAGAGCTTAGATATCAGTCTATCGTCAACTCTGCAGATAACCACTCTACTCCTTTCTCTGAAGAGGAGCTAGATGGTGATGTGGCCCCGGCCTCTACCCTTGATTCTACCTCCACCATGGACTGCTTAGATACAGTTTTACCTTCTGAAAAAGCAATCCTAGAAGTAATGATGGTTGTAGATTGACCTTGGGAAGATTTACACCATCGTTTATATTTTCTTCCTCCATTGTAGGAAGTAGAATCTAGGTTCTCCGAGCTCTTTACTAGTGATGTTTGTACAGTATCAAATCCCTTGGCTCCAGCACACTTTCGTGATTTCAAAAATGATATCTATAAACATCTCTAGGAACCCTAGTGTGATCGAGAATCTTTTCATCGGAGCCGAGTGTTCCCCTGAGGAAATTCAAATTTACACCGACCTGTTTAAGGAATTTCGAGATGTATTTGCTTGGTCTTATGAAGAAATTCCTGGCATTGATCCATCCATAGTTCAACATGAGATCAAGATGTATGAAAACGCCAAACCAGTTCATCAAAGGCTTCGACTGGTTAATCCTAGGAAAGCAGTAGCCATTAAAGCTGAAGTAGAAAAGCTGCTCAAGGCAGGTTTTATATACCCTGTTCCTCTTACCGATTGGGTTTCTAATCCAGTCCCTGTGGATAAAAAGCAAGGAACAATCCGAGTATGCATTGACTTTAGAGACCTAAACAAGGCTTGTCCCAAATATAATTACCCCATGCCATTTATTGATCAAATTATTGATGAGTGTGCGGGTAATGAGATTTTATCCTTCATGGACAGTTTTTCCAGTTATAATCATATCTCTATCCGTCCTGAAGATCAGCATAAGACAGCTTTTATATGTCCCTGGGGTACCTTTGCATATAGAAATATGCCTTTTGGTCTTAAAGATGCTGGAGCTACTTTCCAGCGGGCCATGTCATATGCTTTCCATGACATTAAACATATCATTGAAGCATACTTGGACGATCTAGCTGCTCTTTCTCGAAAGAGAATTGATCATCCTAGTCATCTTCGATTGGTTTTTGAGCGATGTCGTTTTTACAAGATCTAGTTGAATCCCATAAGTGTGTTTTCGCAGTTACATATAGTCGGTTATTAGGGTTCATTGTGTCAAATGAAGGGATTAGGGTTGATCCCTTCAAGGTAGAGGTAATAATTCAGTTGCCTCCCCCGTCCTCAATTCGAAAACTTCAAAGTCTTCAAGGGAAGGCTAATTTCTTAATACGGTTCATAGTGAATTATGCTGAGATCACTAAACGGTTCATGCGTTTGCTATAGAAAGGAGTTCCATTTGTATGGGACAACTTTGCGCAACGGTCATTCGATGCCTTGAAAAAGGCATTAGTCTCTGCCCCGCTTTTGAGTCCACCAGATTATGGTAGGGACTTCCTTTTATATCTCACTGCAGCAGAATCAACCATAGGTATGGTTCTCGTTCAGGAAGATGATGCTCTCACAGAGCATGTGATTTATTATTTGAGCCGAGGCTTGATAGGTCCTGAACTTCGCTATTCTCTGGTTGAGAAGTTGGCCTTGGCAGCTGTCCATGCTATCCAGTGGCTCCGCCATTATATCTTGCTACGCAAAAATTTTGTCTTAGCAGCGGTCAATCCATTTCAATTTTTCCTCAGTAGGCGAGTGATTGGGGGCAAATATAATCGATGGATAGTCATTTTACAAGAATTTGATCTCGAGTTCTTTTCCGCCAAGTCTAAGAAATCTATGGTTTTTGCTGAGCTAATTTTCGAGCTGCCTTGTGGAGAGGATACTATTTATGAGGAAAGTTTTCCCGACGAACATTTATTCCTCATCTCTTCACTCGACCCTTGGTATGGAGATATCATTGTCTATCTCTAGACTTCGAAGTTTCCCTTTACTTTCTCTAAGGATGAACGCCGAAAATTACGTCACCTGGCTAAAACTTATGTTATCATTGGTGATAGATTATATCATCGAGGGGTTGATTCAATTATTCGGTGCTGTTTAACCCTAGAGGAAGCAGAGTCAGTGCTTAATGACTACCACAGTGGAGCTTGTGGTGGTCATCTTTCAGGGCTTGCTACAACTCAGTGTATCTTGTGTGCCATCTATTTTTGGTCTTCACTCTTCAAAGATTATGTTGAAGCAGTCAAACGCTGTCACCCCTGTCAAATCTATACTTGGAAGATGCGCGCACATCCAGCTCCTCTTTTTCCCGTTGTCACTATCGGTCCTTTTACTAAGTGGGGTATTGATTTTACAACTTGTAATCCGCCTTCGGCAGCGAATCACAAGTACATTATCATGGCCGTAGACTACTTCACCAAGTGGGCTGAGGCCATGCCCACTTATAAAAATGATAGTGAAACAACGACATTGTTCCTTTTTAATTAGATTATCTCAAGGTTTGGTATCCCAAGAGAGATTGTCACTGACCATGGCAATCATTTCCAGAATCAACTAATGTTTGAATTGGCTCTCAAATTGGGTTTCCGGCAGGAACATTCATCTCCTTATTATCCTCAGGCCAATGGACAGGTTGAGGCAGTTAAAAAAACCCTTAAGACGATCCTACAAAGGACGATCGACAAAAATCGGTCCAATTGGCATCTTATGTTGTATCCGGCTCTTTGGACATACTGAACCTCCGTAAAGGCTGCTACAGGTTTTACACCTTTTTAGTTAGTTTATGGGATGGAATCTATCTTTCCTATTGAATGTGAAATTCCATCTCTTAAGTTAGCTGTCAAGCTCCTTCCAGAGACTTCTAATCTTGAAAAGCACCTCCTTCATTTGGAACATCTCAATGAGCAGCGTCGAGATGCTGCCACAATCAATGAGGCTCATAAGAAAAGGGTTAAAACTCAGTACGATAAAGTTGTTCGTCCTCGAGTCTTTTCTGAAGGCGACCTTGTCTTGGTCTATGACCAAGATAAGGATGCCTTGGGGGCAGGCAAGTTCAAGCCTATGTGGTACGGTCCTTTCATAATTAAACGAGTTTTAGAAAAAGGGTCGTATGAGTTAATCGATTTTGAGGGAAACAAGTTCGGGAAGCCCCGAAACGGGCTCTACCTCAAGAAGTACTTTGCTTAAGTAGCAGCTAGGCATTGGCTTCTTTGTACATTTTGTATATGTGTACATATCTCATCGAGAGTTTTTTTATATCAACACTTTTTGGTCTGTTGTGGTAGGTGTTGATGGATGACTTGGTCTATTTTGGATTCGCCTATGGTGCTAGTCGGCACGCTCGGAACCTCGCTTCCGCAGCTTGGGTACTCTACTATCCAACTGGTCAGTTGATGGTGTCAAGGGGATTATGCATTGCTCCCGCTTCAAATAATATGGCTAAGTCTACTGCCATCATTAATTTACTATCCGAAGCAATTTCTTATGAAATCGATTCGTTGGTAATCTATCTTGATTCACAATTGATAGTGTCACAATTGAATAACATTTATCAGGTAAGGGATCCATGTTTATATCACCAGTATTTAAGGGTGGAGTTGTTGCAAAGATCATTTACTTATATGACTTAGTTGCACATTCCAAGATCCCATAATTGGTTAGCCGATTCTATCGTTAATCAAGCATTAGACTGGCACATCAATCATTCATCACAATAAAAGTAAACATCAAAAAGTCAAACTGTATATATATATATATCATAAAACATCTTGAGTGTACATAAGTCTGTACAAAATAATATACAAAATTGGGACTCAAATGTCCATAATCATGTCCAGTACATCTAATGCCTCGGCTCAGGATGAGTGGCTAAGTAGGTAACTATTGCATTTGACACGCCTAAGAGTACGAACCCAGTCTCGTGGCATGCCAACCACATGACGCTGCATATCTACAGGGAGATCCTCTATGGCCACCATCAGTACTTGGTGAGTTAGTCTCACCAAGTGCCACTGAACTGTGTGTAGTAGTCACTCTGTATCTGCAGCCGCCTCTTCGGCCCCTCGGCTGTGACGTCCATGCCGTGGGAACCCATCCGGTCATACCAGCCCAATATCTGGAACATGATCATCATATTAGTCATTTGAATCCTATCAAAAATATGTTTTTCAAAATTCATTATTATATTTGAAAAATCACAAAAAAAATAAAAATAAAAATAAAAAAATCATAAAATTAAAAAAAAAAACCCTTACCTATGTCGCCCCATGCTGCGGTCGATGGTAATACTAGATTGGAATCTCCTCGGAATTCCAACCCAGCATAAGGGTAGTCATCTATGGCAATGATCTGCTGCTCCCACCAGGAGAGGAAGTCATCGTCAAATGCAGTCCGTGGGATGTCCCCACCTCCTAGAAGTTTCATCAAGTCAGCCCACCTTCCCATGCGTGGATCTTGTGGGGTGCTGATTGAAACCGGTACTCTAGGACGAAGTGCAAGGACCCTCTCAAAGAAGAAAGAGCACAAAATGGTTCCATATCCAAAGTTTTTGGTTTGCCCTTTCTTGATAGAGGTAGGCTGGCTTTTCAAGTTGGCCAGAAGCAGAGTACACCGGTCAAATACAATGGTTAGAGAGTCTACCATCAAGCTCATGGCTAGCCGTGATGCCTGGTGCAAAGAAGCTGACCCGTTCACTCTAGCTATGGTGAATAGGATTATCCTCAGCAATAAACTCTCCACATGTTTGATTGTAATTTGTCTTCCAACCTTCTCTGGATGTCCCGTGCAGTATATATGTACGTAGTCCTCGATCGAGAGACTGCCTCGTGATCTGCCCGTCGAGTGTACCACCTCTCCCCTCTGGGAAAGGCCTGTGATGAAATAAATGTCTTCAACCTCTATCTTGAGCGGCATCTGGTCAATCATAAATGCGTCATCCTCGATGCTCCAATAGTGAATGAGCATTTCCAGCAGGCGAGTGTTTGCTTTCATATTTGGCATTTTAAAGAATTTTAGCAAACCACATCCCCGTAAGGCATCCAAAGCATTAGGATCATTCATAACCTCATCATCCACTGCGGTATGCTCTCTTTCTCTCCAAGTGACTGGCATCCTGAAGAAAAAATGAATTTAGACCGTTAGTTTTTTTGTTTGAAGATTTTGCGGCATATACGCGGGTCCGTTTTACACACAGTCACGTGTAGGGCCTGCATATACATGGGTTTCATATATCCAACCCACGTATATGCCGTGCAGAATTTTTTTACAAAAATTCAACGATAAAACTTAAATTAAAAATTCTAAAACTAGTCACAATTGGATACAAAACAAGTCTAAGGGTTACCTGGTGAATTTGGAAGAAGTTGAACGGTTGAATTCGGCATATGGAAAAGTTTTCTCCTTTTGCTCCACTCCTTTGCTCTCAAACTCAAATGGTGAAAATGGTGAGTCCAAAAACTATTTATAGGCTTTGAAAATGCAAAATTTTTTCAAAACTTGATTTTGTTTGGTCTCATGTAACTTTTAACTTGGGAGCTTGGAATGTCGAGAATGGTTTGATTTTCAGGACATTTTGGACGCTTTTTCGACAGTTTCGAGACGGTTCCATGACTGCTGACCCGTCATGGCAGGTATCGTTTTCTCACTGGCATATAGGTTAGGGAAGCCATTTTTCCGTTGCATTATGCATACTAGCCTCCATTTGTCGATACACTTGCCATAGGGTCGATCCCATCATGTTATGGTTCGTAAACCACCTTCACTCGCCGATTTTTAAATCATGACACGATGGTAGAGCCATCCTTTTCATGGGCATCGTAGTTAGCACCTCACTGACATTTGTTGCCCATGTTTCTTTCATCTGCGTAGGCTCGGGAGTCCTCAGTAATCCCGCCATGACTTATGCGATGAAGACTCATTTCTCTTTGCTTCTTCGCTTCGTTTTGGCCTTATACCCTAGAGGCTCCTTTGTGTTGAGTTGTACTATTGCATTGCATTTTGACCACTTGCACCTTTTGGCCTTGAGCCGGCTTCACTTGGAATCATGTTTAAGCCAACTTTTGACCATGACGACTGCAAAATCAAACTTGCATGCCCTTGACTTCTGCAACTTGATACACCTTGACCCGTGGAAGGAACATACCTTTGAGTGTCTTTGACCAGTTTTCACCACCTTGAATTGAGCATAGGAATGTTCCAATCCCAGGAACTAGATCATATGTTTCACCAACACTCATTCTTTCCACTGTACTATAGCATTCTTTTATTCTTTTTCCAGCTTAAAGAAAAAAACAAAAAAATTATATATTCCAAAAAATAGCGGGAACGAGACAATATTTCCACTTGTTGTTGGCAGCTAGAGTCAGTCGTGTCGCCCTTGAACAAAGCACTCAAAATAAAGTCTCCTCCATTTGGGCGGGATTTAGTTTGACTTAGGTATGCCTTAACCTTGTTATTAAGTCAGTTCTCCCCCGATTGGTTATTTCTTCCAATCATATCGAGGGTTCGTTCGTGCCTCCTGCATGGTGAACTTATATAGAGTCATCATACGCTGCCACATAGTCACATTGAGTCATGCTTTTGTTCAAGGGAAGTTAACTTGAGTCAGCCTCTCTACGGTGTCTCTTGACTCATTTTTCAGTCAGCCATCCCTGGTTTTCAGTATCTTGTCTATCATCACATTAGCTATATTGGTCCTTTACTCATGCCGGTTTGAGAAGGTCCCCATTGAATTCTTGTTGGTGGGTCTGGTCCTTATCGACGACGACATCCTGCTCTAAGGACAGACCTAGAGCTACACCCTGGCCCTATTTTCATTATTGATAGGTCACCTTGTGCTCAACATCGATCAGTATCATGGGTCTTTGACTGAGTGGTTTCCCTTGTGTTCGACATTAGCTTACATTATCACACATTGGGATTCGGGCAGTACCTTGGTTTCCATTTGACCCTATTGGTGGATACCTCGCCTCTGTGTCAGCTTTCATTATTGGTTGGTTTAGAGGGTTTTTTTCGTGCGCTAGCCACATCTTGTGTACGCCGGAAACCTGCTTCGATTGGGTTACTACATCTTTTTCGTCCGATTCCGTCCACATTATTGGCCTATAGGTTACACTCGCGCTAGATTGATGAAGGATGCTTTAATGCCTTCCTTCTAGTGGATCTTTCCCTATCGACTACGACTCATTGCTCTGTGGCAAAGATCTAGAGTCCATTTGGCAGTACCTTGGGGTTTGTAGTCATTAGTGGCAGATCCTTCACTATCGAAAGTGGGAAACCATCATTATCTCATGATTGATAGATTCTTACAAGTGTTCGACTTTAGCTCATCTATTCACACTTGTTAGATTGTACTGGGTACCTTGACGCTCATTATCATTATCGGTGAGTAGTCTCGTGTTTTTTAACGGTATACATCAATGACTGGTAATCAAATGATTTCTCACATGGTTGACTTCAGATCATTTATTCCCATGGTGTAGAAATGTACCACAGCGGTTGGTGAAGACCTCAGGTTGTGTCAGCATTATTGGTTCACTTGACAGTTGCTCCAGTTGCTGCTAGTTGATACCATGCCACCTGTTAGGCCCCTATACTACTAGTGTAACCCCTTATTGTTATTAGTACAACCCACTTATTATATTGATGTACCCATGTAGTGCCCATATTGTTACTAATGTGCCCCATAGAAGCCCACTATTGTTATTATTGTTCCCTTACATTATTATTGTTATGTCGGCTCTGATTATGTTATGACCCCTTAGACTCCTCTATATAGAAAGGAGGTCTTTTCATTTGTATCATCCAAGAATTGTTCATTTATGTAATGTAAAGGAGGTTTCCCCCTCGAAGAGGCTGAATTATAAGGCATTGATCTATCTTTTCTATCTTTTCTTGAGCTGGTTCCATAACATTTGGTATCAGAGCTTTGGATTCTAGGGTTTCGCTGCTCCAAACAGGTCATCGTGGAATTTTCACTATAACTTTTTTTCTGTGATGTTTCAGAAGTCTCAAAAAAAACCCATTTGAGAAGAAATCATGCTGAACCTTGGATCCAAATTTCAGAGCTTTTCGCACGATATTTGCGGAGATATGATTTGAGGAAGTTGGTCTTTTTGCAGACTCCTGAATTACATTCAAAACAGGTGACCTAGGGAAAATAGTCATAACTTTCTCTCTGAGCATTGAATTGAAATTTCGTAAGATGGTACAGAAAGAGGACGGACTTTAGTTTGTTGTATATCTTTTTTAGAGCCAAAATTCGAAAACTTTACACGTGGCACTTCATACAAGTTCACTCTTCTGGAAAGGTCTATAATCAGGTCATCTTGGGAGATTGTGCATAACTCTTTTTTGGAGAATCCAATTTGGATCAGACCGGTGGCATTGGAAAGAGGACACAGAGGGCTACTAAAGGTAGCAATTTCAGAACTTGAATATCCACAAGGACAGAGTTACAGTCGTTTCAAGATCGAGGTCCTAAAATCAAGAAAAAGCAAGATGAGGAAGTTTGATGGCAAGGATCCGGTATACTTCAGATGGAGCAATATTTTGATCTACATGGTGTACCACTGTTACAAAACGTATGTATTGCATCTTCATATTTAGAACCGGATCACTTTTTATGGTATAAAGGGTTTTGTTCTCGTAAACAACTTGTTATGTGGTCAATTCTCACGGAGGAAATGCTAGCACATTATGAGGATACAAAGAGAAACACCTTCTTTAGAGAAACACCACAACAATTGGAAAGATTAAAAGGGCTTTGTGACATATTTGAAAGTAAAATTATGGCAACAAGGAAGTCTACCCCTCACAACTTTAAAGATGGACGTGTTGTTTCTCCTAGCCT
Source organism: Pinus tabuliformis (assembly GCA_031772625.1). Taxonomy (NCBI): domain Eukaryota; kingdom Viridiplantae; phylum Streptophyta; class Pinopsida; order Pinales; family Pinaceae; genus Pinus; species Pinus tabuliformis. Next base: position 633,352,107 of record CM062819.1, on the reverse strand, counting down.
TCCACAACCTACAAGGGTTACACCACAACAATTGGAAGAAAAAAGAGAAAAAGGGCTTTGTTACAGTTGTGATAGCAAATGCACTAAAGGTCATAAGTGTGCTGAGAAGAAATTATTTTACATAGAGTATGAAGAGGAGGAAGAAAAGGATCAAGAAACATCAAAAGAAGAGGATATATGCTAGGACCCGACCCCAGAGAAAGAAGAAATGGATCAGAACATATCTTGTAAACTATTGGCAAGAATGACCACTCCTCAAACTCTCAAGATAGAAGGACATATCAAAAAGAAAAAGGTGCAAGAAGTGAAAGATCACATCAAGAAAGAAGAAATGAATCCAGCCATATCTTGTAATTCACTGGTCGGAATTACCACTCCTCAAACTATCAAGATAGAAGGACATATCAAGAAGAAAAATGTTCAAGAAGTGAAAGATCACATCGAGCGTCAAGAAATGAATCCGACCATATCTTGTAAAGGATTGGAAGAAATTACCACTCCTCAAACTCTAAAGATAGAAGGACATATCAAGAAGAAAAAGGTTCAAGCAGTGAAAGATCACATCGAGCATCAACAACAAGTTCTCCAACTTTTAAAGGATAACGCCACTTCGGTGCAAAATCAAATGAAACAACAAGTAGATCAACATCATAGTGAAAAATGTTTTGATGTAGGCGACTGGGTATTTTTACTGCTACATCTAAAGCAAGCTATTTATGAGAAGGAAATGTTGGCAATACTACATGCACTTAAAAAATGGCGACCTTACTGAATGGGAGGACTCTTCAAGGATGAGGACGTGGAAGCATTGTTTTGTGCTATTTCTATTATCCAACCAGATTGGATAAACGAAGCAAGGGATGAATGGAAGAAGGACAAAGAAGTATGGCCACTTATTCAAAAGTTGCAAAAGATTCCAATTCAAACAATATTGTCAGATATTTAAAAGGAAGGAAAAATCATATTGGAACCTGGAGCAGTCACAGAAACAAGAACCCGATAGCTATGAAATCGATCAATTTCAGAGTATCTCATCAAGTGGAAGAACTTACCCGCTAAAGATTCCACATGGGAGGACAAGAATTTTATACAGAAGCATCAAGAACTACTCAAGCATTGAGGACAACGCTTTTTGAAGGAGAGGGACATGTTAGGCCCCTATACTACTAGTGTAACCCCTTATTGTTATTAGTACAACCCACTTATTATATTGATGTACCCATGTAGTGCCCATATTGTTACTAATGTGCCCCATAGAATCCCACTATTGTTATTATTGTTATGTCGGCTCTGATTATGTTATGAACCCTTAGACTCCTATATAGAAAGGAGGTCTTTTCATTTGTATCATCCAAGAATTGTTCATTTATGTAATGTAAAGGAGGTTGCCCCCTCGAAGAGGCTGAATTATAAGGCGTTGATCTATCTTTTCTATCTTTTCTTGAGTTGGTTCCATAACACCACCTTATATGTTGCAGTCATTCATGGAAACATTCTATATGCTGGCACTTGAGTTTGCAGTGTAGTACCATCTTACTCCATCATACTCATTTGGTACCTTTTGGGATCAGTCTTTGATATCAGTGATCCGTTTCATCCTTCAGCATCATTGAAATTCTTATATGTGATATTCAGACATGTTCTTGTTCGATCGTGATCAGATGATCCATTATGTATTTTCCAGTTCTTTATACTTAGTGGATCCAATTGTACTTGATATGTGGACATGCTTTACTTTCTCTAAGAATGGGCATGCCCGCCTCAGACAGTGTTTCTTTCTGATCTCCCTTTGTGGCTTGGTAGGCTGAACTTTGGTGAAGTCCTTCTCAGTTTTTGACAGATTTCCTTTCCATGTACTTACATTATATATTTCAGCCATCATGTACCCCTTTTGACCTCATATATTAGGGGGCATCTGTTATAGCTCCAAATCTTACTCTTGATGTTTGTGATGCTGCACTCATGGCCTAGGGCAACCCCTCCTTCCAGACCTGGTCCAGATACTTAAAAAACAATGTTTTACTCCCTATACGTGACATTTCCCTGAGCTAAATGCATGTGTATGTAGGTCTGTGTATACTTAACCCGCGTATATGTCTTAAAACACTTAAAAAAATTAAATCTCCTTAATTTCAGGCGGAGATCGTGGGTTTTACCTGCTGATTACCTATTAGTGCTTGTGGCCCAACTGTTCCCAACGAATTCCCAACTAAAAAACTACTTTGGGAGAAGTATAAAAGGCTTCAATGGGAAGGCCTAAGGGAGGAGAGAATAGAGAGAAAGATCACTCTGCTGAGATTATCCTTGACCAGGTCTGAAGATCCTTGTGCTTCCAGCACTTCCCCCATTTACAGGAAACCCTTGTTTCCTTGTGTTATGATGTCTTTCTATTACTTGAGATATCATGGAGTAAGTCATGGAAGGAGTTTGTTGAAGGCTTGTGACTGGACGAATGCGGAGGACGGTTCTACTTGGAGCTTGCAAAAGTATGACTCAGGTGAAATCATTCCTTTCTGTACTTTAGTTATCTATAATAAAAGAAACACTTGTCTTGTTCATGATATGAATCTTCTTCATGTTTATGATATCAATGTCATGATTCACATATGAATGGTTGTTTTAATTGTACAACTAACTACCTTTCCATATGTTATGAAGATGATTTCTTTATGATGCTTGGTCCATATACTATTGTACTTTCTTGAATTGATTGTTTTGCAGGTTGAAGGAGTGAAAGGAACTCCAAGAGGGTTTGGAACCTGGCTGGATCTTCCCAAACGAAGGACCCCTGGGTGCACCTTTCTTCGTTTAGTTTGTTTATATTAGCATCATGGCTATGTGGAATGTTTGTTTCTCTATGTAGATAACCTATTATCTGCTAGGGTATCAACCCAAGACCCTAGGGGAATTTATCCCTTAACAATATCCCTCTTCCTATTGCTCAACTGATCTTTCCCATCCTACAAATATCTCTTTCAGACTATATGGAGAGTAATATGAATTGTACTCAACCATTCTACTCTTCATCTCTAGTCTTCTATTTTCAAGCAAACATACCATATTAGATAAACCAAATAGAATACATAATCAAAATCATGCTTCAAAGTATCTTGGGGAGGCTATCACATCTACATAAGTCAGTCCATATTAGCACGATACGTAATAATATCAAGAAAGTAATTTTCATGCAAGTAACAACAATGGCAATAATCAACATCCATATGACCATAATGCATATAAAAAACATTAACTAGCATGCATGAAAATTGATGCACATGCATATGACCGCACTAATTAACTAGCACCTATCATGCATGTAACCACAACAACAATAAAATGACTGGCATGCATATGACCACAATTCGTATAACATCAATTAAACATTATGCATACGTTCCCAAACATATAAACTTGCATGAAAACCTGCTTTTACCCCAAGGTCAAGTGTTGCAACCTTTCTCTGATAACACTTTGTAACACCCCACCCCACATTTACCTACTTTTAAAAGCTCACCAAGGTAAACATGAGCTAAGATTTACCATGCATGACCCGAACTCCAAGATTATGTTATGGAAACAAGGCCTAACTTACCAACTTGTCCAACACTTATTGTAACACTTAGGAACACCTGAGCACACCCTTAACAACTTGGTTCTACCGGTAACCTTTTCCTTGAGTCTAGGACACTCCTTGACCTAACCCACAATCTAGCCGCACGCATAAAATTAAGTCAGTGCGGCTAGAGGCTTCCAGCCACATGAATGGCCCATTATCATAGCGACTATAGCCATATGGATGACCCATCTTCAGTGTGGATGGGGCAAAGGATTTCTGGTTTCAAAGTTTGGCTCCAGAAAATTAAGCCAACAACCATCCAACTACCTAGATCCTTCCGGAACTCTGTCATTAACCTGTACAAGTCCTCATGCACTATTATTGGCTTTGTTCCTGATCAAAATTTTCAAATACATGATAATCATTTTTGAAAACACTTGGTAAACATAGCACCTATAGGTCATGAATTTGTTCATTATATCATTAGTTTCATCAAAAAATCATCCAGAAGGTTTGTTCCCCTCTCTAGCTAGCTGTAGTAACACTAGTTATCCCATGAATTCACATAACCATTCAATAACGTATCAAGCCATAAGCCAGATCCATAACAAGAGAACATCATAAATGAGGAATATACCATGCATCTAACAACATTTAACCAGAATATATCCATGACAAACTAGTCATGAAATCACACATAAAATCATAACGTGTGCTCATAAATATCAATAAGAATCAACACATAATAGCATATTATTGGCTGTGTGGGGCCTGACCCAAGTTCAACATTAGTTAGCCAAAAAAATCCCTACACTATTGGCCCTTTCGGCATCAGCCCACGGAGCACGGACCGAAGTCTCACCTGAAGCAATATGCGGGGATGCTGGAACCAGTTTCCGCACCCTCTATTCCTACTTTCGTGCAGGTCGCTAAGATTTCGGGCTCTGTCAGTCTAGCCCTTTATTTCGCCTTTTAGCACCTCAGCGAAGGTGTACGATTGACCTTTGTGCAGCCCTAACCCACAGTCCAGGTGCTTTTGCACTGCTATGGTAGCATATTGTATAGGTTCCCAATTTATCTTAAGTGTTTTACTTATCTTACTAAACAATCATAGTTAGTGCCGCGTAAACTGATATTCTTACTTGCATCCAATTAAACAATATCATCGCACATATTCACGCATCACATAAACATTGCAATTTAAACCCAAAACGAAACATAACCAGATGCATAAACAGGAAATAAATACACAGAAATTGCGGAATACTTATCTTTATTGATATCTTTGGATTATTACAAACTCTAAGTGCCCTGCGCACACAGCTTCAGGGGTCCGCACACTCGGTCACGGACTTCTACCCTAGGCCTCTGCACACTCAACTACAGAGCCTCTACCTACGCTAAGACCCGAAATACTTAGACTTCGCTATCAAGACTCTTCACTCCATTCTTCGCTAAAGACTTCTCACTACTTAGAGATTACTTACTTAGCTCCTTCTTATACAATCCCATGGTCCACAGATCATGGGTAGATCTTTACAGCTGACTTTACACTTTACAAAATAAGGATACACAACCCTTTATGACTCTTGACACCTTCGTGCTCCGCGACCACAAAATGCGGAGACTTTAAAACTTTATTACAAAATTTGACCCAAAACATGGGATTTTGGCCGCAAAACTATCCTTGGGGGATCCCGTTCCCAATAGGCCCCCAACACAAACATCGTGACTCGCCCTCGAGTCACTTTGTGGGTGCGGAGATCTTAGCGCGATGACCTCCCAGCTCAACCTGCATGATCGTAACCTTGGCAGTGCACTATGTGGCCACCTGCTTTGCTTCTTCAACCATCTGCTCGGTCGCCAACCCTGAACTGTCGGCTTGAAGCTTTTGCTGAGTTGCTTGCAAAGTAGCAAGCTTCCCTTTAATAGAGGTTGTAACCACATAATCCTCATCCAACCAGGGCTTCAATCGCACCTTCAGCACTGCCTCCTTGTGTTGCGCTGCATCTACCTGTTCTTTCAAATGCTTGGCCTCCTGTAGCTTTGCCAGTTGCTACGTGAGAGTGACGGTTCGCGTGGTACCTTTTACTTCATCATAGGGTTGTTTCAGCTCTTGCACTTCTATCTCTAGCCACTATACATTAGGGTCCTCATGCAAGCTCATCAAGACCTCGAATGAATGTTCAAAAAGTTGTGTGTAGTCTGCTACTACATTGTCTACCGCCGCCATCGCCTCTATGACAACGATTGCACGTTGCTCCTTTACTTCTGGTGGAGTTGAAGGCTGGGCCTTCAAATGTAATTTTGTAACATGTAGGTTCAGCTCCAGTTAAATCCTAGCCATCTCTATACAAGTGTTGTGCAACCCTGTAGCAAGCTTGCGGACACGCACTTTGACCAGTTCTTCCTCAGGAATGGCCAAATCTGGGACCATTCAGCATGCCTCCTCCACGACCTAAATTATACGCTTGTTTTGTTCGGTTACCTCAGTTACAGTGGCGATGGAAGAGTCTTGCTGTAGGGCCATCTACTAATTGTTAATCCTTTGCTCATTGATTATCTACAAAGCATCGTGTTCGTGGGCCCTCAGCTCCGCAATCACTCCATCCTGCAATAGGTGGAGTGCCTCGCTAGGGAGTGTTTCCATGTTCAACCCCACTCCCTTGAGGGCGCTGACAGTGGGCCTGTTAGCTTCATTCTTCATGTTTAGTGCTCCATCTGGCAGCACTATTGCGCTAGAGACCTTCACCCACAGCATCGCGACAGCTTCTAAAGTGCCGATAGCAAAGCTGGTGGACACCGTACCAGCCTGTGAAGCACGAGTCTACAGCTCCTGCAGGCCTATCTAGATGGCCCCAAATATTAGTTTTTGTTGCTGCTCAAACTGCTGTAGGGCCTTCGCGGTGACATCTTGCACTGTTTCTCCAATGTCATGCGAATCGCCCTCTGTGAGAGTGATTGTGTCCAACAATGTCTTAGTGGCCTTGGATTTCTTCCTCTACCCTCCTTTCTCTTGTTCCCTTGGACGCTTGCTACAGGCGGATGTCTCCTGCGGCTCTGCGTCGTGCTACTCTATCTGCTCATCAATTTATTCCTCTGTGTTGGGTGAAGGCGACCTCACACCTTTGTCAGAGCCCCACTATGTTCCACCTGTCTTCTAGGCGGCATCGCGCTCCGCCTGAGCCTTGTCATCGACCTCCTTCTTCCTCTTCTCAGCCATTTGTACCATCTTGAGCTTGGCCTCCTCCTTTTTACACTGCGCGGTGGACTTGCTCACCCCCACCACCAAGTCAGATGTAGTGTGCCACTCTACCGGCTAGTGATCAAGCACTACATAAATTGCGTCATCCGTTTCCAAGTAAGGCAAGTCATACCATGTCTACGCAGGGTCCTTCCACACCCTAATTGACACATGGTGAAAATCTTCCTTGAACTCCGCATAGCCCTGCAGGTTGGCAAACATAGTAGGCGACAACTGTGGTTTGCGTTTGATAGCCATGTGGATGTTCATCTCCATCAAGATCTAGAAGATCTTGCTATCTTTGATGCGTTTTGCATCCTTAGTTGCCCACAGTGAAGCATACTTCGTGACTTCTTGTAGGTCTGGTGTGACCGAGGGGAATTGATTGTCTTCTGGCAGCTCCCATGCTACCAGCACAATAGACAGCAAGAGCCACGTGTAGTGGAAGGTCTTGCTAAGCTCCTGTGCCTTGCAGCAGTTCACAAGAAACTCACCGCAGAGATAGTGCACCCAATTGAACTGGAATCCTTCAACGCATTGGGCTGCTAGCACGAAAACATGTGCTGACACCTCATCTCCGTGACACTTTCTCATCACCTCTCCTGCCAAAATCTGTGTGGTCACCTTGACTACAGGTTCATTGATACTTGAGATGGCATAGACACACGGTTTCTTCACAAGCTTAAATTTCTCCTTCATGGCCTCCATGAGGACCTGCTCACCACCTTTTTCGCCAAACATCATGGCCGAATTTTCTCCTGTGTAGGGCAACCATGTGATCCTATGGATCAATCTCTCGGTGATGGGTATTGGCTCCTCTAGCCATAGACACCCATCGTGCACCAAGCATAGCAGCTGCTTGATGACCAAGACTGTTATCGGGTGCAGTTGTAGTGCGGCACCCATAGCATGTTGAGTAGACCTGCCTTGTCTACTCCTCTGAGCCACCTCTGTTGTTCCAATGCGGTCATCTTGGTGGTTTTTTCAATAATGTGGCACATCAGCTACTCCGTCGCTAAGTGCGGGAACTTCTCATGGTCAACTAAGTCCCAATCTTCTAGTTTTAATAGAGGAACTTGCCCCAAGCGCGGTCCTTTAAAGACAATCTCATCTGGTAACAGAGCGGTTTGCAAGGGGACCTTGCTCTCATCAATGTCCTTCGGCACCTTGGTCTTGCCCTTGCGCAGAGGGACATACTCAAGCAACCGAGTGATAGGGTTAGCACCCTGGACTTCAACTTCCTCCACGTTTATCCTCAAGTCCTCATCATCCATCGAGATGTCTTTGATTTTTTCCTCCTCCGACTCCAGATTGATGGCTATGCCCTTTTCCTGTGTGGTGGGCTTGTCCTTTGGTGGGTTTCTTCTCGACGACGCACGCACCAGTATTGCAGGCTGCTTGCCCTTTTTATCATTCGCACTCTCCTTAGTTGTGGTCAACTTTGGTCTAGGTGTCTATGGTGATTTGGGAACTTCCGCTAATACTTCTACAACCTCCGGGGCAGCTTCTTCTGCCTCCCTAACAACCTCCAGCACAACTTCCTCGGTTGTCATTGCTTCATTGTCCATAGCTTCTACAGGTGCCGACATGACTCTATTCAACAATTCTCATGTTGCCTCTGGTAATTGTTCAAATGCCGAACTCCCTATCAAAGCTTCGAAGAATTCTCGGTTCATATGCGCTTGAGATCTCAACTCAATTCTAAAAATGCCAAGTTTTTTTTGCTGGGGGGCCACCTGTAATTTATAGTGCATTTTGAATTCAAATCTGACTGTTCCCCCCACATTCGGTTTATTAATGCCAGATTCGCGGCAGATTTTCAAGGATCTGACCCATAAATTTCATCTTAAATGCCAATCGCCCACTCCACTTAGTCGCATTTCTACCGTCAAATCATGAACAATGACTTTAACAATCACTTTCCGGCTGACCTACACGATTTCTCCCTCGGTAGGGCAGCTCCCTTCGCATTGTCGCAAACCCTATGACACCTCCTTACTTCGCACAATCCTCCAATCGCGTAGCTCCCCAACCCAGGTAGTGTAGTTTATAGTCCTATGCCTCCTTTCAACTCTCTGGAGAGCTAAGACTATGCTACCCTCATATAGTCACCTAGCTGGATCACCGGTGTATGGCTTCAATCAGCTGCCATTCACCTTTCCTGGGAAGGGATCTCCATTCAATTTAATCATCTAAACTGCTCCACCATCAGTAATCTCCTTAATAACATAGGACCCTAACCAGTGCATTCTGAACTTCCCTAGGAATTTATCAAACTTGCTGCCATATAACAAAACAAAATCATTTACCTTAAATATGCGCAACTTAATGTGCCAATCATGCCATGCTTTTTCGTGCTGCTTTTGGACCTGTTGGTGGAATCCAACTAGAAAGCTCTCTTCCTCAAGCTCAGCCAGCTGTGTGAGCCTCTCTTTCAAGGCTAATCGATTCATCATACATGTGAGTGCCGCTATGCACAGAGCACAATGTATTCCATGGGCATCACTACTTCAACACCGTATACAAACCTAAAGGGTGTCTGTCCAGTCAACTTTTTGCATGTCGTCTGATAGGCCCATAGTACTGCAGGTATGCATAGGTCCCAATCACTTCATTGAGTGTTGCAAACCTTGGTCATCGTGTTCTCCACCACTTTATTGAATGCTTCCACAGTCCCGTTAGCCTGTGGGTGATAAGGCGTGCTCTTTTAGTGATATACCTGAAATTTTTTTATCAGCGCGCTGATCATCTCATTCAGAAAGTGCGTACCACGATCACTCATCAAAATCTTTGGACACCTGAATCATGTCAGTACATACTCAAAGAGGAAATTTGTAGTGGTTGCGCCTGTGCAATCCTTCACAAGTTGTGCCTCCACCCATCAAGTCAAATACTCAGTCGCGGTGATAAAGTACTGTGCTCCCGTCTTCTTCCCTTGGGGCTCAATGGGTCCCAAAAAATATATCGCCCATTTCTCAAAGGGTTGTAACATCATCTGCGGATTCAGAGGCAACTCATCCCTCCACAATGGCCTACCCGTCCTTTGACACACATCGCACGCCTTGCAGTAAGCTTTTGAATCTTGATGGAGGGTTAGCCACCACAACCTTGCACGTAGAATCTTTTGCACAGTCGCTCTCCCTACATAATGACCTCCCGCGGTGCTCCCATGAGCGTCCATGAGGATACTGCTCCTTTCAAACTCTAGTACATATCGTCACAATATTTCATCAGACCCATTTTGTATAGATGCCCGACAATGACAGAAAATTCTGTCGTGCGCACCACTAACTCCTTCTGCTAGACGGTGTAACCTTCTGGGGCAGTTCATGTCGTTAGGAAGTGTATGATGTCTTCAAAATGACCATCTGCAACGCACACTGCAAATAGTTTCATGTCAGGAAATCCCTCCTCCAAATTAGTGGACTCTTCCCCTATTTCGATGTGCGATAGGTGGTCTGGTCCTGCGTTCAGTCATCCAGGCTTCACAATAAATTCAAAATCATACTCCTGGAACGATAACAACCACCTGCAGATTCTCCCCCCCAACATAGGCTTATTGACCAAGTATTTCAACGTGGAATGATCTGTATACATCTTAAAATGTCCACCCAACAGATAATGTCTAAACTTCTGGAGCACGTATACCATGGCTAACCCTTCGCGCTCAGTGGTGGAATAGTTCTTCTCTACCTTGGGTAACCTTTGGCTTGCAAACACCATAGGATGGTCCAATTCTCCTCTGCCAGCCTGTGTCAGTACTGCTCCTAGTGCTATACATGATGGATCAACATGTACATGAAACTCCTTTTTCCAATCTGGGAAGATTAAAATCAGCGCGATGACCATCTTTTCTTTCAATACATCCAAGATTTTATTATAGTCCCCGTTCCAACAGAATGTGACATCCTTTTTCAATGACTTCTCCATAGGCAGGATGATCTGGGCATAGCCCTTGATAAACATCCTGTAATACCCAATATGCCCTAAGGTTGTGCATAGTTGTTTCACACTCCTCAGTGCCTCCAAGTTAAGGATCACCATGATCTTTGTGGGATCTACCATTAGTCCCTGCCTACAAACCACATGACCCAGCAGAGTCCCAAAAGGAACACAAAACAAGCATTTCTTCAAATTGAGCGCAATCTGGTACCTTCGACAAGTATCTAGCATCAGGTGCAAACTTCCGACATGATGTTTGACCAACCCAGACACAGTCTAGTCATAAAAGTACACCTCCAGAAACTTATGAATAAATTCCTTGAACATAGCAATGACTGTGCACGAAAAAATCACAGGCGCATTCTTCAATCTGAAAGGCATTACAGTGTACTGAAAACATCCCCACTCTGTCGCGAAGGTCTTCTTGCTTCTATCCTCCGGCGCGATTTTGATTTGATGGTACCCAGAGAACCCATCAGTGAAGGAGTACGCTTCTTAGCCACCTACATTATCCAATACCTCATCAGTGAACGGAGTCAGGAAAGGATCATGCACGCAAGCGTCTTTCAACTTCCTGAGATCTATGTATATCCTTATTTCATCCTTCTTCTTCTTTTCTTGTACTACCATTAGGTTTACCTAATCAGATTCTTCTACAGGCTCAATGATGCTTGCCACAAGCATCTTGTCTAGCTCTAAGCGAACCTTCTCCTTATACTTCAGATTAAGACAGTAAGGTCTTTGCTTAACCGGCTTCGCGTCGGGTTTTAACGCGATCTTCATAATGCCCAGGTCTCCTATTATCCCTTTTAGCTCTGTAAACTTGGTAGGGAACAAATCCTAGTATTCATGGAGCAATTAAACGACCTTATCCACTGTCGCGTCATCTCAATAATATCCAATCTTCGTGAATTTGGGCTCTGCCTCCATACCAATATTTACCAGTTTCGTTTTCAGTGGCGCGGTTATATCAGGATTCTCAATCTATGGTCCCTCAACTTTGCGATGACCCTCTATTTCAGGGATGTTAATCTTTCACGTATCCTCATCTTCTTCTTCAGCAATCATGTTATAGCATTCCAGCGCGTGGCTCAGCTGAGTAGTCAAATTGGGTTAAACTAGATCCAAAGGATCCTGCGGTATCCTAAAGATTGTTGCTTTCACTTCTTGTAGCGCTTCATCAATACATTCAAACCCATCTTCAAAGCTGAATGTCATTATGAATCTTTCACGTAGAATATCCCATTCACCTGTACCATGGCGGAGCTCTGTTTCCAAGTACCAATTCATCGGGATGACATCCAAGGTGTGACAGAACAAGTGCACCCATTTCAGTTGGGGCTTCACTCCATAAGCCTTGGCCCATTTGGCCAAGTGTGTGCATGGATCGTCCTTCCCATCATATTTTTCTATCATTCGTACCTTTGTTTTCCCAAATTGTGTTCTCATCATCCTCCTACACTCGTTCCAATCATCAAAGATACCCTTATGCGTACCCCACCATCTTGCGGGCGTAGTGCATAGGGCCCAGTCCAAAGCCTGGAAGTGTTGCTTTTCTGGTACCTCCTTCTCAAATGCATCCAAAAATACATCTACATCATTCAAGCCATCATAAGTGGGTAGATTTCTTACCTCTAACGACACACAGCACAGCAACCGGGTCATCATGTTACAACTTAGAGTGGTTACTTCATGTAGTTGATTCTGCTAGCGCTCTAATTCTTCATCAGAGTCTGAGGTGCAGGAACTCTCACAATCCCATGCAATTCATCCATTCGCTGTTGGATTCACCCAAACTTGGTCTCACGCTGTTATCTTATATATGCAATCTAAATCTTCATCGCTCTCATAATCGCGAACTGGTTCAGTATAGTGTGATCCTTTAGCAGGATCTAGGGGTACTATTACGCAGACCAATTTCTTCTCAAAAATCATCTTTCACTTCTTTAGGTTGATTACCCTGTTCATATCAATAGCTCAATCAATGCCAAGGAGTGCAGGGTAGGGTTTGTTGTCGTCCATAATTTTTATCACTTCAAAGTCAGCCAACACGCTCACGCCTTCAATATCTACAATCACCCCTTGCAGCCACCCCATGGGGTTGATCTTCTACTGATTTTCCATCCTTAACTGAATTTGAGACCACTACAGTGCGGGTCTTCCCATTCGCTCCCAAGTTTGCTTTGGTAGAATGTTTGCATCTGACCCCAGATCCAAGATAACCTGATCCATTTCATATTCTCCTATCTGAGCGATCAGTCTCATCTCTTGTCCTGTCCTTTCTTTATGCTTACCAATTTTCATACCACACGCGGTTCACCCAGAGTGTTTCTGGCGCATCTATTTATAAGCTTCTGTAATCCCTTCATAGCCTTGCTATCGCACATCAGCTTCATGTAGGTCTCTAGAAAGGTCATAAGCATAGAAGGGTCCAATTTCTGATCAATCTTATCCTTGATCCCTGAGGTAGAGGCCTCAATGAAGCTCTTCTTCGTTTCCATGAAAGTTTCACTTGTGTGCTCCAAATTAAATTCAGCCTCCTTCGTCAGAGCTTTGCGAACCCATGCACTGTCTTCGGGTTGTTTCCCCTTATCATCGCCTGTTGCAATTCCACTTCAGAGCACTATATTCACATTTGGGTCCTCTTTGCAAGGTTGAGACCTCATCATCTGTAGGTTCTGAGTCGACTGAGGTGGTAGTGCACCTTTGTCGCATATCCTCACTATCAGCGTAGGACAGTCCTCCATTTCATGATAAAAAAGAGTGCAATATTTGCACGACGGACGCATTGGGTTAGTGCAATCATGAGCATAGTGTCCTGGTCCTCCGCAATTGTAGCAGATTAGTTTTCCCCGACCTCTGCCAGGTCCTCCTCCACCTCGGCCTCATCCATGCACCTGAAATCTTGTTCCCGCCATCCCTGCGCTCTGGTCAGGGGGCCGCGTTTCTGCCTGAACCCTATAGACGAGTGTGTAGTCCATCATCAATTCATAACTTCTGCAGTTGCGCTCATCATGCCCTATCGACCTACAGAAGTTGCAGAACAATTGTTGTGGTGTTTGTAAAAACTTCTGTAGCAAATGGCAGTTATCCGTCGCATGTTTTCCTACTACCTGACATATAGCGCACCACAACGCAAGCCCCGTGCTCAGTCCTTCTTGAGCTTCCGGCCTCAAAGGCATCGGACCTCCTCCTGCTATATAGTTCGAAAAGACCGGGCAATGGTCTTTGTCATGTCTGTTGGCATTATGATACAAGTGTTGTCCTTGATGGCAACTCACTCAGATGACAGATCACAGTGCAATAGGTCAACATCAAAGAATTAAAGATTAGACTCCAAAGAATGAAGAAAGAGAGGTATACACAGGTTCACCTTGTCCAAGTTGCATATACACGCAGGTTTACTGAACAAAAAGCGCGTATATGTACACACGCAATTTCACAGAAGGAAAAGTGCGTATATCTTGGAAAACCAAAGTTTTTGGTCCAAAGTATTTCTTGGTCCAAGGTATTTGACCCAAGGGAATTGGTCCGAGGTATTTGGTCCAAAGTAATTCGTCCGAGGTATTTGATCCAAGGTATTGGTCCTAAGTGTTTTTTGGTCCATGGTATTGAGAAAGGCCTAAAACTATATAAGGAGGAGAAGATCATTAGGCCAGAGTGTGCAAGGGATTTGAATATCTTATGAAGTGTTGGATTATATATGTAGGTTAATGAGCTTCTGATGGTTTGCTTGATCTGATCTAAGGATGCACCTATATGGATGATGAAGGTTGATGGATCAGGATCATAAAGCCTGAAATGAATTATCATTATGTGGTTTGATCATGGACAGTCTAGATCTAAATACTGACACATGTTTTATTCCGTAAATGTTATGATCTGAGTATGACTGAAGTCTGGAATGTCTGTGAAGTTTCAAGTTAGTATTTGCAGATGTGTACGTTGTTTCGCTTTGGTAAAATCACGTATACACGTGTACGTTGTTTAGCATATACCTTATGAAGTATAATGTTTAAAGTTTCAAATGTTTCTATTTGCTGTTACAGAGTTTTGGGTTCTGCTTTATGTTCTGGTGACTGTATTTTTGTGACAGTATTCTGTATATACAGATTGATTGATTGTGATTTGCTTCAGTGATGATGGATGAGATCTAATGATGGATCATGATCATAATGACTTATCATTATGTGATCTGATAATGGATGGGCTAGATCTGATTGCTAACACATGTTTTATCCTTTATATGTGATGATCTAGGTATGTCTAAAGTCGAGAAATGCAGTGAAGTTATAAGTAAGTATTTGCTGATATATACGTCGGTTTGCCTTGGTGAAGTTGCGTATACATGTTGGTTCGGCTCTTCCAAGTAGTTGTTGTAGGGAAAAGTATCCGACTCGGATGACCCTATCCCACTCTAAGGGTGATAGTACCTTAGCAACAACTGTAAAACAAACTACTTAAGGTTTACTTCTTTATGAAAGCAAAAGAGAATGGAGAAATGCACTAACCGTTGCCTTGCGCTTAATGTCGAATCCAAACTCTTCTCTTTGGCTGCTTGCTCCCAGCTCCTTGCTCTTTTGCTGGCCCAGCTACAATGAGATCCTGCAAAATAACAAAGAAGGAAACTACAAGAAGCATGCAATCATAACTGGTTCAAGGATTAGTGTAAACCAAACATGCAATTATCACAATATATTATTGAAACAAGAGCACATAGAAGAACCTCAATAGCTTTTATTAATGAAGAAGTAAAGGTTCTGAGAGTATTACAACCATTGAAGGCTCCAATCCAGCAACACCTCCCAGCAGAAAGAATTTCTCCTCTTCACCTCTCTCAAACAATCACCCAATAGCTCTATAGTGAAACCAACAGCATATCATTACTTTGCACCAAATTCCAGCCTCCTGAGCTCATAGGAGAGAGCTCAATATATAGATGAATTGAGAAAGGATGAGTCAGCTTGCAACTGATGTGTAGCTGCCTTGTGTCCTCTCTCTCTTCAGTTAATCTTTAGTTGATCTTCAGTTCTTGAGTCCACTTGGAGAACCTTGCTTCCACTTGGAGAAACAGAGCCTCTGACTCATCACAAGGCGAAATCCCTGATCCAAGTGTCATTTTTGGAAGATTCCAGAGCAATGACTCATTGTGCCACTTGTCCCATCTTGCTCAGCGCAAGTGGCCTTTGTCCCACTTGCTTTGCAACGTAGGTACACCATGGAGCAACTGAGTTTCAGCGCAGAAACCTAGTGGAGCACCTGCTTTGATTTCAGGATTGCTTGTTTTTGAGTATTTTCAGGTGGAGAACTGATCTGAGAGCTGTTGGTTTGCTGACCTTGTTCCTCTAGGGGTAGGAACATCATGTTTAGGGAACTTTGGATCCCTTGGATTATTGACAATTCATGCTTGTTGCTGTAAGGCACAAAATTGTCTATAACAGATGCCCCCTAAAGTATGAGGTCGTTTATCGGGTGAAATGCTTTATTGAGAGGATCCGAAGTTCATTCAATCTGCTGAGAAGTGTCCTGTAATAAGATACAATACAATACATTATTTTTCATACATTTTCATGATCTAGCTGAGGCGGGCATTCCCATGCTCAGCTTTATAAATACATTTTGGTACATAGAACAGACGATCGTCTGATTGTAGACTGATAATTCTCTGCTGAAATTATCATCCTTTTGAGAAGGATGATCATCTGCTGTAATGATGTACATATCAAATGTCTTTATGTCCTGAATATATATCGCAGCCCGGATGGATGAAACTAGATCCGGGGTCTTCAATCTCTTCCGATCTTCACTCGATGTACAAGTCGATACATGTGAGAATTTTTTGAAGTCGAACATGGAAAGACATCGCTTGATTACCGGTCAATGATGTAAACCGTTAACAAGCGCGAGAGGGATCACCGATAAGGATGATGACCCTCAAGGTACGGCAGTACAATTCACATGGCGGGAATAAAGGACTTGGCGTCGACCACCATGCAAAATCTTCTAGTCGAAGGTCATTGATGTATACCTGTCGCCGGAAGTGAGAAACTTGCCATTGAGGCATGCAAGCTTCAAAGTACTGAAGGGGGTGTTCCTAGATCAACTCCTTGGATAATGAACTGATGTCGACAAGGAGCGATCCGTCAAAGGAGGGCCTTAATGAATCCCACATCAGTGACACGGAACGGAGCTAGTGATTGTGATGAGGTGAAAACAAACTGTGATGTATGATTCAGGGTGGCGGTCATGAAGTGGATGAAGGATAATGTATGGCAGTGGATGGGACACGGTTGACTCTTTGCAGAACCACATCTCTTGAACATATAACGACACTGATGTGATGGATTGGTAGCATTACCCCAATTGTGGATGGTGTGGCGAGGACCATGGTTATGAGACCGGTGAATGAAACAACCCAACCCGATGTGATACGGAGGACAAAGTGTCATGTTCAAGAGCGACTTGCTACCATTAATGCTGTGAGGTTCTCCCAATTTTTCCCCAGTCATTGCTGACCAGTACCTCTTTATTTTTGTCAAGCTTGAGGAGGATAACATATGCTTGTTCTATAACCTGCCCTTCGGGCAAGCCCATCGCTATGTTTTAACGAGCCTAGCGATAGGGAAACTCGTTCTCGTCTAAAGACAAGTTTGTCGCTATTTAATCATTTTAACGAGTCTAACGACAAGGAAAACTCGGTCCTTTTCATTTTTAGAGAGTCTGAAAAGGTACGGAAAGTTAACTCCAAAATTCCTTTTTCGTCTTCTAATCCCTTAAGTCCGAAAAAGTATAAAACCATACAGAAGGGATGAATTTTCGATTTCTTTAACGAGCCGAACAAAACAAGCGCTCGATCTTTTTGTGCAATAATCCCTCAGGTCCAAAAAGATTAAAATCTAGAGGAGGGATAGCTCTTCCGGTCCTTTTAACGAGCTGGAAGGCCAAAACTCGGCAAACTTTTCATATTTTACGAGTCAGTGAAAAGAGCTCAAAGAAGACTCGTCTTTTGAGGAACGAATGATAAACAGGGATAGCAGCAGATTCCAGGTACAGGTTGGAATTTTCCAATCACGGCAGTGTCACAAGGATGGCTAAGTGAAATCACTCTTCGCAGCTGTTCCTCAAAATAGGTAAACAAACATATGGAGATGAACGATTGGCCAAATGAACGGATGGAGGTGATGGCATATAAACACGACCAAGGGTTTTAATATGGCTTTCAAAGGTTACTTTTCTCAATGTTATTTACCGGTTCATTTTTTCTCGGTGAGATTGAACTATAGGGAAAGATTGCTCACGACTTATGTTTATTTTTTAACGAGCATGAACTCTTATACAAAAACTGCTCGATGCTTGCGTTTATTTTTTAACGAGCATGAACATTGCTAAAACTGCTCGATTCTTGCGTTTATTTTTTAACGAGCATGAACATTGCTAAAACTGCTCAATTTATACCAGTATTAATACAAGGAATGCCTTAGGTGAGGTAATCTTATTTAAGGAGCGATACCTCACTAATTACTCCAATTTGGCAGGTTTTAACTTTTGCCTTTCATCCTTTCTTTATGCAAGCTGGAAACGGCTAATCCTACGAGTTTAACGGGTTAGACCTACAGGTTTAAAGGGAGGACCTAAAAATTAAAAAAAAAAAAAATAGTCGTCCCGTGCTTGCACTCCAAAAGGTTTGCATGCCCCCAGGTATAAAGTATAATTTCGAGATTCTGTCCTCTTACTTATTATCCGAAAAATGGTTTCGTTCGCTGCCGCAAACTAAACTCTCTTTTCGGCGATGTCTATCATTAGGTTGCTAAGGATGGTGACTACTTATTGCAGCAATTTCCTCTCTTTCTTTGAAGACTGCCCCTACTCTCTTTCAAAACATCTTGTTTTAATGGGTGAGGCTTGACATTCAAAGATGGTGCCTACTTGCTGCTACAAGTGGATCTCCTCCTTAGGAGAGCCTACTTTTTTAGACAAAGGGAGCGATCCTTCCGCTTCACATAACTTTGACAAAAGAATTTTATCCTAGAACAACCCTCTCTTCCTTTTTCGGACGGGGTACGGACTAGTCCATTCTTCTGCGGAAATTAACTTTATACCCAAGGTTTTCTCTGCCCAAGGCAGGCCAGGGTGCATGCCCCCTGGGTCCCAGTTCTTTCTTTCCGAATTACTCGCATTCATCGGGAAGTAGAACCGGGGGTGGTGGCATTCCTTGAGTGAATAAACCGTTAAGGGATGGTATTTGACTATTTGCGATGCGTGATCCTGGAAATGAAAGTTGGTCTACGAGCTTGACCATTCTTCCTTCGTGTGGAAAACACATGACTCTGAAGAGGGAGGACACTATCGCCTCCATGCAATATATATAGTCTCGTCCAAGGAGTAAGTTATAAACCAAGGGTCCCTGGACGACCATGATGTTCATATGAACTGTCTTCCCTTTCAATGTAACTGGAACATTGGGGAGAATCCCTAACGGGTGACTGGTTCCTTTATCAAAACCTGATAGATTTCTCATCTCAGGTAAAAGCGCCGGGCAACCCAGTGCTTTCCAAGCAATAGAGGAAAGGATACTCACAGATGCCCCTTCATCAATGATAGTTCCAGCCATCACCATTCTGTAGATTTGGACTATGATTCTGAATGGGATACTGGCTGGTAACCGGGGTCTGCCTAGTTGATTCCAATCAAAGGATACGACTAGGTTGCTTGGTGGTGGGACCGAATATACGGCCGGATACGACCCTGACGATGTTCCTTCCTGCGATAAAGGAATGGGCGCATTGCCCTGATGCTCATCAGAGTCTGTGTTGATGAAAAGAATATGGACGGTGTCATCCTTATCCTCTTCAGTGAGGGTGTCATTTGAAGATGGGTCTTCAATGACGGAGTCATTGGAGGATGAAACCTCTGAAGGAAGAACCGGGTCAACTGTCGTTTCGACCTTTAGACTTTCGTCTGGTCTGGATTCAGTAGGTTCATTCTCAATGACCGACACTTCAGCCGACCACTTGAGCGGGTCAGCTGGATTTTCAACTATCGAGGGATTAGGCGCGAGTTTTTGGTATCCAGGAGGAAGTCGTAACGGTGAAACCGGACGATCTTCCAAAACTCTCTTTGCCTCATCTAAGAATGGGCATCGGTGGATGGCATGATCGCCTTCATGTTGGAAATAATACTGAGAGGGGGGGTGAATCAGTATTATCAAGCAATTTACCAAATCTTCCTTATTTGATCTTTTGAATTATTCTTGCATATCAGTACCATAAAATAATGAGCATGAATAAAGAAAATAGACAGTCACACCAAAGAACACAATATGTAAGGTGGAAACCCAATGCGGGAGAAAACCACCTGCTGCAATATGTCTCTATCTTCTTTCAAGAAATTCTTTTTACAATGATTTTGTACTGGTGCAGTCCTTTACCAGCACGCAGGCTGCAACCTGCAGAGAGCTACAACTCTCTCTCGTTTTCCAGTCTCTCCTGGAAGGGAGCTACAACCCCCTACTTCTTTTCATGAAGAATCAAATGATCAACAAGTATACAACAGATACAGTCCACTACAGATATCAGATCAGTAATTACAGAAATAACCCAGAACACCTTATGAACAGAAATATACAGTCAACAGATCATCTTAAGACAGGGACGCATATTTTCTTTCTGTGACCTGCGACTGGACGCAATTTACCTTCCACTATTCTGCGTGCCGACGCACTGTTCCTCTATGCTTTTCTGCGACCGGCGCACCCAGAAACACTATCGCGCCGCGTCTTTTGCTTCAGAGACGCACCCAATAACACAGTCACGCCGCGTCCTTTGCCTCCGAGACGCACCTGAGCCTTTACTGTACTGCGTCCCGGCGCACTTTCCCTTCACTGAACCTGCGTCCCTTCAGATATAAAAGATATGAGGACTTCAGAACCAACCCAAACACTCAGATCCACAGATCTGATCATGCGCCATAGAGATCACAGTCCATTAGAAGATTCGCCTTCATAGATCTGGACTAGATCTCACCAAAAGATATTCAACCAAGATGATACTTAATCCAAATGAACTCCTTTGCTTTATATAGGCAAGCTTCTCCCCAAAACATGGAACAATACCACGAGCCGACACCATAGAAACACAAAAACGTCGGCTAGATACCACGCAAGAAACCCCCACGTGCTTTTCTCTGCCTTGAAATGTGTGCACTGGGCGGACGCACCTCCTGAACGGCTGGCCAGCGTCCCTGGACGCGGGTTCTGTATGGTATACCTGCGGGGACGCACTTGCTGAACATATTTCCTGCGTCCTTCTTGATTTATCACCTGAAAGGGTTTGCCATCAAGGACAACACCTGAATCATAATGCCAACAATCTCCCCCTTTGGACTTGATGGCAACCACATAATCTTCAGCTTCATTCTCCCCCTTTGACATCAAGAGCAAAGGGTATGCTCCCCCTATGCTCATGCATCTCCAGATCTGTAACCAGAAATCCATCATGAAGGAGATAGAGACATATTGCAGTTATTTCCAAGATCTCCTTTTCCATAATGCCAACAATGCATTATGTGCTCCCCCTGAGCCTATACCACCAATAGGAAGATGATCAACAGTAAGATGATGTATCAACAACCCCCAGCTTTTGCCTGAGGTATTCAAAAGTGTCCCTGGGCAATGGTTTGGTGAAAATATCAGCAACTTGTTCCTTAGAAGGAACATACTCCAACTTGACCTTCTGTTCAAGTACTTGTTCCCGGAGAAAATGGTACTTGATTGGTATGTGCTTGGTTTTTGAATGCATAACCGGATTCTTTGAGATGCTGATTGCACTTGTGTTGTCACATAAGATAGGGATTGGAGGAGTACAAGTGATTTGATAATCCTGCAAATTCTGCATCATCCAAAGGAGTTGGGTGCAACAAGATGCAGCAGCAACATATTCTGCTTCAGCTGTAGACAAGGCAATTGAACTCTGTTTCTTGCTGAACCAAGAGACCAGTCTGGGACCCATAAAGAACGCACCACCACTTGTGCTTTTCCTGTCATCCACGCTTCCGGCCCAATCTGCATCTGTATAGGCATGAAGAGTAAGATCTGTATCTCTAGGATACCATAAGCCATAATTTTGAGTCCCTTGAAGATATTTGAAAATTCTCTTCACTGCTTGAAGATGAGTCTCCTTTGGATTTGCCTGAAATCTTCCAACTATTCCAACTGCATGCATGATGTCTGGTCGGGTACCTGTCAAATATAGTAAACTTCCAATCATAGATCTGTAGGTTGGTTGATGTACTGCTGCAGATTCATCATTTGCACTGAGACTACATCCTGTGACCATGGGTGTACATACTGGTTTTGCATCTTCCATGCCATATTTCTTCAAAATCTGCTTGAGATACTTGGTTTGAGATAAAAAGATTCCTCCTTCCTTCTGTTGGATTTGCAAACCAAGGAAATATGTCAGTTCTCCTAGCAAGGACATTTCAAATTCTTTCTGCATGACTGAGGCAAAGCTTTGACTCATAGCTTCTTCATTGCTGCCAAAAATAATGTCATCTACATACACAACAAGTATTAGCAATTTGTCATTTTCAACTTTTATATACAGATTGCTATCTGCTGAACCTTTTAAGAAACCTTGTTGATGAAGATATTTGTCCAACCGGTAGTACCAAGCCCTTGGAGCTTGTTTGAGACCATAGAGAGCCTTTTTCAATCGGCATACAAGATTTGGATCATTTCCAAGAATGAACCCATCTGGCTGTTCAATGTACACTTCTTCTTCCAAGTCTCCATTCAAAAAGGCTGATTTCACATCCATTTGAAATACTTTGAAGTTCTGAAAACTTGAGAGAGCAAGGAACATTCGGATGGCCTCAAGTCTTGCAACAGGAGCAAAAGTTTCTTCAAAGTCTATTCCTTCTTGCTGCGCATACCCTTTACAGACGAGTCTGGATTTGTTTCTAATTACTTCTCCATTTTCATTCAATTTATTTTTGAAGACCCATTTTGTTCCAATAACATTCTTATCTTTTGGTCTAGGAACCAGCTCCCAAGTGTTGTTCTTTTCGATTTGCTCAAGTTCTTCATCCATTGCTTTCACCCAACATTCATCTTTGCATGCCTCTTTCACATTTTGTGGTTCGGTGGAGGAAAGTAATGCCAAATAGCTTGAAGCTTCTGCAACTGTTCTTCTAGTTTGTATACCTGCTTCTTTTTGTCCCATGATCTGAGATTCTGGATGGTTCTTCTGAACATATCTGGATGGAGTCTTTTCTTCTATTCTTGTCCGTTCTTCTGCTTCTTCGTGAGGTTCTTCTTGAGATTCTTCTTGAGGTTCTTCTTCTTCATCATTCTGTCTTTGAGGGTAGCTCTCATCTTCTTCGATGTCTTCACGATGTATTTGCCTAGGAATATATCCCTTTTCATCAACCACTACATCAATGCTGTCAACAATTCTGCCAAGTCTTTTATTGTAGCATTTGTATGCTTTGCTATGTGGAGAATAGCCAAGAAGAATGCCTTCATCTGCTCTAGGATCAAGTTTGCCAAGCTGCTCCTCAGTATTCTTGATATAGCATTTGCTCCCAAATATTTTGAAGTGCTTTACCGAAGGAGTTTTACCACTCCAGAGCTCATGAGGGGTTTGAGTGCTGTTCACCCGGACATTTGTCTTGTTGAGAATAATAACCGCAGTATGTGCAGCCTCACCCCAGAAGGTTGCGGGGGTTCCTGATTCATCAAGCATAGCACGAGCCATTTGTTGGATTGTTCTGTTCATTCTTTCAACAACTCCATTTTGCTGAGGCGTTCTAGCTGTAGAGAATTCTCTCCTTATCCCATGTTCATCACAGAAATCGAAAAATTCATTTGAAGTAAATTCCCCACCTCTGTCAGATCTGAGGCACTTAATTTTGTGACCTGATTCATTTTCAGCCAAGGCTTTGAAGGTTTTGAATTTTTCGAATGCTTCATCTTTGTGCTTCATAAGACCTAACCAAACAAACCTGGAGAAATCGTCAATAAACAATATCAAGTATTCCTCTCCTCTAGGTGTTCTTTTTCTGAATGGTCCACATACATCTGTATGTACTAGCTCAAGAGGCATGCTGGCTGATCCTTCTTTCTCTGGAAAGTTAGTTCTGGTTTGTTTTCCAAACTGACATGATCTGCATATGGTGTTGTCAGGAATTTTGATATCTGGAAGATCGCGAACTGCCTGATATTTGCAAGCTTTCCTTATTTGTGAGAAGCTTAGATGTCCCAACCTTCGATGCCATAACCAGTGCTCTTCATTCTTGCTTAGATAGCATTGTTGTTGTCCTTCATCAAATATGTATAGATTATTTGGAGTTCTCTTTCCTTTGAGAACTGTTTTACCTGTATCAAGATCATGAACAAGGCATCCATTTGATCTGAATATAACCTCGGTTCTTTGATCACACATCTGGCTGACACTTAGTAGATTATGCTTCAATCCATCAACAAACAAAACATTTCCAGCCTTAACATCTTCTTTTAAAGGAGCAATACCTTTTCCTTTTATAGTTGCAGGAGTATCATTTCCAAAAGAGACTTTCTTTCCCTTTTCTAAATTAGAATAAGACTCAAGTTTTTCTTTATCACCTGTCATATGCTTCGAACATCCACTGTCAATGTACCATAGATTTTCTTGTCCTTCTGCATAAAATGCTATCCCACATCTTTCTGTTTGAGGTTCCTTTATTCTCCATGTTTTGGCGCCTGAGGCTTGTTCCTTTTTCTGCTCTTGTACCTTTCTTTCCGGAAACCTGCTTCTGCATTCAAAGTCTTTATGTCCAAAATTATTGCAAATAGAACATTCAACTTCATTTTCAAGAGCTGAAAAGTTGTTATAGGTCCTTTTTGTAATCCCTGTCATACTTCTTTGTTTTTGAGCTTCCCTAGTCATGATTGTTTTATACGCAACACATTGAGCTGCTTTGTGACCAAAGTTATGGCAAGAAAAGCATTGTCCATTGAAAAAGCTTCTGCGATTATTGGATCTACCAGCCAACTGATTGTAATTTCTATTTTCATCTATTCTTGAACCAAATTGAGAAGATTTTACCTGTGGCTGGTTGTGGCTTTTGTTCACCCTTAAGCTGGATTGCCCCTGATAGTTTCTGCTTGACATTTGTCCCTGCTTTACCTGATGATCTTCCTTGTGCTCTTGCTCATTTCTTCTTGCTGCATCAAGATAACTTTTTGAAGTGGATGCTTGAGAAGTTTCTCCATTATAGCCCAAACCTGTCTTATTTAGTGGAGACCGCTGCACACTGATAATCTCATCCAAAGTTTCAGATCCTTTGACAAACTTGAGATTAATAGTTTTTGTTTTCTCAATTTCTTTTCTAAGACCAACAATTTCACCTTCTAATTTTTCAAGATGTTTTTCCTTTTCATCAATTTGGAATTGTAGAGTATCAATAATCATGTTCTTTTCTTCTATGCATCTCTTGAGTCTAGTAATTTCATCATAAAGGTTATCCACATCTACAGCATCCTCATAATCATCATCTTCAAATGCCATTAACAACCTATATTTATTACCTTGTTCATCTTCATCACTGTTTGATAAGCCATCACTATCTTCATGGGTGTAGTAGCTTTTCTTATTTGCGCTTTGTTTCTTGTTCCATCTAACTGGTTCCTTTCCTTTATCCTTATAAGAGCATTTTGCAGCATAATGACCTACTCTTCCACAAGCAAAGCATTTGAAAGGTAGCTTACCTCTGAACCTTCCAGAACCTCTTTGAATATTTCTGACAAAATTTGATTCTTCTTCCTCTTCTTCTGGATCATGGCTTGCTTCATAGTAATCTTCTTTGCCTGATGCTTTAAAAGCAGCCTCCCTTCTGTCTGATGGTCCTCCCTTTCTCATTTCATAAGCAGTTAGAATTCCATGTAGCTGAGACATAGTAAGAACACGGAGATTTTCTTTTTCTTCTATTGCAGATACTTTGGATTCAAACTTGGGGGATAATGATCTTAGAATCTTTTGAACTACTAGAGACTCCTTTACTTCTTCACCCAAATTTTTCATACAATTTACAATCTCATCTACCCGAAGAAAATAATTAGCCACACTTTCATCATTATACATCTTGAGAGTCTCATATTGAATTCTGAGAGTTTGAAGTTTGGCTTGTTTTACCTGTTCATCTCCTTCATAGCTTGTGATCATTTTGTCCCATATTTCTTTTGCTGATTTGAAGTGCATTACCTTCATGAATTCTGTTTGGGATATACTTCCTAATAGAGTACTGACTGCTTTTGCATTTGTTTCATACTTCTTTTTCTCAGCTGGATCTGTAGGAGTAGCTGAAGGAAAAGCATAGCCTGTTTCTACAATGTCCCAAACTTCAGTACCAAGAGATTGAAGATATGCAGTAACTCTTACCTTCCAATAATTGAAGTTTGTCCCATCAAAAACTGGTGGCCTGATTGATGCTTCTCTCTCGTAGTTGCTCATGATGAACGATCTACCTTCAAGCGATCAAGCTTTTCTGAAGGACCTGCTCTGATACCAATTGTTGGAAATAATACTGAGAGGGGGGGTGAATCAGTATTATCAAGCAATTTACCAAATCTTCCTTATTTGATCTTTTGAATTATTCTTGCATATCAGTACCATAAAATAATGAGCATGAATAAAGAAAATAGACAGTCACACCAAAGAACACAAGATGTAAGGTGGAAACCCAATGCGGGAGAAAACCACCTGCTGCAATATGTCTCTATCTTCTTTCAAGAAATTATTTTTACAATGATTTTGTACTGGTGCAGTCCTTTACCAGCACGCAGGCTGCAACCTGCAGAGAGCTACAACTCTCTCTCGTTTTCCAGTCTCTCCTGGAAGGGAGCTACAACCCCCTACTTCTTTTCATGAAGAATCAAATGATCAACAAGTATACAACAGATACAGTCCACTACAGATATCAGATCAGTAATTACAGAAATAACCCAGAACACCTTATGAACAGAAATATACAGTCAACAGATCATCTTAAGACAGGGACGCATATTTTCTTTCTGTGACCTGCGACTGGACGCAGTTTACCTTCCACTGTTCTGCGTGCCGACGCACTGTTCCTCTATGCTTTGCTGCGACCGGCGCACCCAGAAACACTATCGCGCCGCGTCTTTTGCTTCAGAGACGCACCCAATAACACAGTCACGCCGCGTCCTTTGCCTCCGAGACGCACCTGAGCCTTTACTGTACTGCGTCCCGGCGCACTTTCCCTTCACTGAACCTGCGTCCCTTCAGATATAAAAGATATGAGGACTTCAGAACCAACCCAAACACTCAGATCCACAGATCTGATCATGCGCCATAGAGATCACAGTCCATTAGAAGATTCGCCTTCATAGATCTGGACTAGATCTCACCAAAAGATATTCAACCAAGATGATACTTAATCCAAATGAACTCCTTTGCTTTATATAGGCAAGCTTCTCCCAAAACATGGAACAATACCACGAGCCGACACCATAGAAACACAAAAACATCGGCTAGATACCACGCAAGAAACCCCCACATGCTTTTCTCTGCCTTGAAATGTGTGCACTGGGCGGACGCACCTCCTGAACGGCTGGCCGGCGTCCCTGGACGCGGGTTCTGTATGGTATACCTGCGGGGACACACTTGCTGAACATATTTCCTGCGTCCTTCTTGATTTATCACCTGAAAGGGTTTGCCATCAAGGACAACACCTGAATCATAATGCCAACACTTCACACAACATACAGGGTGATCTTGGTCTCCCTCTTCGTCCTTCACTCTCGCTAGTTGACGGACTGCAATCAACATGACTACCAGAGGTTGATGCTACCGGATTGTGCAACCTTGGGGACCAGTCCCTTAGTATCTGGGGAATACAAGGACAATCACGATGGAAGTGGGTCCCTTTGCAAATGACACATGGCGATTTAGGCCCGGTCGGTGCAGTGTGTGGGTTTTTGTCAGCTGTCTTTTGCTTGCCCCCAGTCGCCTTCGCCATAGGCCCCTTCTGCTTCTTTTCTCTTTTCTTCTTTTCCTTCTTCTCCATGGGAGGCTGACTTTTGCCGGCTCTACCCTGTGAAGATGAAGGATCAGAGGAAGAATTGTAAGAAGTGGAAGGCTGGTGGGTAGTTTTAGACTGGTCTGACTGTTGATTCGACTGCTCAGGATTAGTGGCGATCTGAACTACATTAGTTGAAAAGAGCCATACAGGTAGGCCAATTGTCAATCCTGGAAGTGACAGTGTGGCCATATGAGGCGCACCAACATCTCCCCAAGAGGAGAAGGGATTTGGACTTCCGCCAAGGTTACCTCCTTGGTTGGTGGGCTCCATACTTTTCAATTGAAAGATCAACGTGGGAATAACAGGTGATTATGTTCCGTTTAAAATAAATTTTATTAACGACGATTTTAGACACAAACTTGCTTTTTCATGTTTTAAGAGTCGAGAAAAAGCTAAAGACGACTCTAGTCGCCTTCGATGTTTTAACGAGCCCGAAGTGACAAATGCTCGGATGGACTTTTTTAGTTATAGAGTTTGAAAAAGGCCAAAAGAAACTTCTCTAGAGTTCTAGGCAGAGGGTGTGCCAAACTTTTCGCGAAACCACAGAATACGTTTTACGGTACAGGTGGTCGATCTTCGTGAATGCTGTGTTCACTGCATCGCGATCAGTAGGGCGGCCGACACGGCTTCCTATGGATAAAGGATAATTGCCTATAGGGGTCTCCCAATATATACTCGACGGTACGTGGGAGCACAAGTCCGTATTAGTGCCACCGACTCTCAGGAGGAATCACCCACCTTCGTAGAGATCGACAGTCACTATGCTTAACGACGCCGGAACACGTCTCTACCTAGACCTCTATGTGTTTGCGTTATGTTACAAAGCGTTGTTATGTAAATTGGATTTATTTTAATGTTGATCTTGCTTAGCAGTTTGCCTTTAAGGATCACCACGAGATGTATATAACAAATTCCTGAATGCAGTCTAAGATGAGAAGCAAACTTTTCAATCTTTCAACTTTGAAAACCTTAACTACTGAGGGAAGAGAAAGGCAAATCTTTTCTCACAGATCATAGAGCACACACTAAATGCAAAATTTTTCTAAATCGTCAAGCAAACAGTCAAATGCAAAATGCACAATGCATGTATTTTCTTTTCCCTTTCTTAATGTGGATGGGTTACAAAAAGAAAGTCGTTATATAACTTTGATTTCGATTTAAAGCGAAAGTAAACAAGCTTGTCCAAAATCAAAAGACACCTTAAGATTTACTTGCTTAATCACTGGAAATGCATGAAATCAAACCATAATGACGAAAGTAAAATGACTAATCAGCTATGGACAGCAAACAAGCTAACTCCTTAGATCAGTAAAATGCCTAACACAGGTTCAGATCTAAGAGGCCAAAAGCAAGACTAGTTTACTCTTCGTTATGGGAAATTGTAAATGAGTAAGAAATACAAAGAACAAGTACAATTTCGTTATATAACAGAGGCAGAATGATGGCAAGTAATATTGGTTTCAGAACAGGTGCAAGACTGGTAACTGGCAGCCAAATCAATGGTGAAAACAGGCAAGAGAAAAGGAGGAAACCCCAACAGCGCTAGGCAAAATTGGGCCAACGCAGGTGCTGCACAGCCAGTCTGGCTCTCAGCGCAGGTAGCCCCTTCGGGACCTGCGTTGCAAAGCAGGTAGCCTGTGTACTACCTGCTTTGGAAAACGAAACTTGCGTTTTCACAGTTTCCGGGTCATAATTTTCTCAAAAATGCACAGTTTTTGCTCAAATCAGAAACAATCAGTCAAGCACACTCAAAGGGATGATTAGGAAGGTGAAAAGCTATCACTAATAGCTTACAAGGATCCTTGTAGATCAGCTCTTCAAATCATGAACTTGCTCAGAAATAAGCTAGAGTAGCTGCCCTCTACTTCACTTTTGATATAGTCAAAAGCTTTTCGATTTGGTACTCTTTTGTTCAGGAAATGAATAGCAAAATACTACAAACACAATCAAACGGATACGATCCCCAGCGGAGTCGCCAGTTTGTTGTAGGGAAAAGTATCCGACTCGGATGACCCTATCCCACTCTAAGGGTGATAGTACCTTAGCAACAACTGTAAAACAAACTACTTAAGGTTTACTTCTTTATGAAAGCAAAAGAGAATGGAGAAATGCACTAACCGTTGCCTTGCGCTTAATGTCGAATCCAAACTCTTCTCTTTGGCTGCTTGCTCCCAACTCCTTGCTCTTTTGCTGGCCCAGCTACAATGAGATCCTGCAAAATAACAAAGAAGGAAACTACAAGAAGCATGCAATCATAACTGGTTCAAGGATTAGTGTAAACCAAACATGCAATTATCACAATATATTATTGAAACAAGAGCACATAGAAGAACCTCAATAGCTTTTATTAATGAAGAAGTAAAGGTTCTGAGAGTATTACAACCATTGAAGGCTCCAATCCAGCAACGCCTCCCAGCAGAAAGAATTTCTCCTCTTCACCTCTCTCAAACAATCACCCAATAGCTCTATAGTGAAACCAACAGCATATCATTACTTTGCACCAAATTCCAGCCTCCTGAGCTCATAGGAGAGAGCTCAATATATAGATGAATTGAGAAAGGATGAGTCAGCTTGCAACTGATGTGTAGCTGCCTTGTGTCCTCTCTCTCTTCAGTTAATCTTTAGTTGATCTTCAGTTCTTGAGTCCACTTGGAGAAACAGAGCCTCTGACTCATCACAAGGCGAAATCCCTGATCCAAGTGTCATTTTTGGAAGATTCCAGAGCAATGACTCATTGTGCCACTTGTCCCATCTCACTCAGCGCAGGTGGCCTTTGTCCCACTTGCTTTGCAACGCAGGTACACCATGGAGCAACTGAGTTTCAGCGCAGAAACCTAGTGGAGCACCTGCTTTGATTTCAGGATTGCTTGTTTTTTAGTATTTTCAGGTGGAGAACTGATCTGAGAGCTGTTGGTTTGCTGACCTTGTTCCTCTAGGGGTAGGAACATCATGTTTAGGGAACTTTGGATCCCTTGGATTATTGACAATTCATGCTTGTTGCTGTAAGGCACAAAATTGTCTATAACAGTAGTGTATACACTCTGATGCATGGTTTTGAGGTTACGTTTGGTTCTGAATGATGATGCAGTGTTCTGGGTTTAGATCTATGTACTAGTTACAGTGATCTATCTATTCCAGTTGATTGGTTGATTTGATAGTTGTATTGCAATGGTGATTGATTCTAAAGTTTCAATGTTGTTGATGGGTCCAGTATGAAAATTGGATGAAACGAGACCTTCATATGTATTGTTGTGTACCAGGAGCATCCAGTCTAAAAAATTATGAAACGTGGTCCCTGGAGGAAGAAAGAAGGTCGTAGCCTTCTGTAGGTGAGCACCTACATACTAGTAAACATATCGGCTAGTACAAGAGCTAGGGGGTTGTAGCTCCCTTCCCGTAGAAGCTGGAGAACAAGAGAAGGTTGTAACCTTCTGCAGGTAGAAGCTTGCGTACTGGTATGAGTCTACACCAGTACAATGTTGTAAACAGATATTCTTATTATTAAAAGAAGACAGAGACGATAGCAGCAGGTGGTTTTCACCCACATTGGGTTTCCACCTTAAATCCTGGTGTTCATGTGTGTTGCTTATGTGTGATGGTTCATTTTGTTATTAACTGCACATGCTTATTGTTTAATGTTTAATAAAGTACTAATGCACAGATTAAAGATCAACATATGATGAATTAACTGAATCATAAGGTCACTAGATATACGTTGGTTGCCTCAAGAACAGTTTCGTTCACACTCAAGTTCCCTTCACTAAAGTAGCGTATATAAATCTGATTATGAAAAGATAAAGTTATTGATTTGAAAATATTGATTCACCCCCCCTAAGTATTATTTCCAACAATTGGTATCAAAGAAAGTCCTTCAGAAGAAGCTTGATCGCTTGAATGGAGATCCATCATCATGAATAATCAAGAAATCATGGGATCCATCAGACTGCCAATCTTCGATGGGAGCAACTTTGTTTATTGTAAAATAAGAACCACAACCTATCTACAATCACTTGGAATGGATGTCTAGGAAATTGTGGAAGGAGGATATACATTTCTAATAGCAATTCCTACAGATACGGCAGGTAAAAAGCAATATGAAACCAATGCCAAAGCTATCAATACTTTATTTGGAAGTATGTCACAATCAGAGTTTGTCAAAGTCATGCAGCTCAAATCAGCCAAAGAAATATGGGACAAAATCGTTCTAAGCTACGAAGGAGACTCTCATGTAAAACATGCTAAGCTTCAAACTCACAGAATTCAGTATGAAACTCTTAAGATGCATAGTGATGAAAGTATATCTAGTTATTTCCTACGTATAGATGAAGTTGTCAATTGTATGAAGAATCTATGTGAAGAAATTAAGGAAGTGACCTTAGTTGATAAAGTTTTGAGATCTTTTTCTGCTAAATTTGAATCCAAAGTGTCTGCCATAGAAGAAAAACAAGATCTGTAGAGTATCACTATGACACAGCTTCACGGAATCTTAACAACCTTTGAGATGAGAAAAGGAGGACCATCAGATATGAGAGAAGCCGCATTCAAAGCTTCAGCAAAAGGAAAGGAAGAACACAATGAATCAGGACATATTTCAGAAGAAGAAGATGAGGTAAACTTTGTCGAAAATCTTCAACGGGGTTCTAGAAGGTTTAGAGGTAAGTTACCCTTCAAATGTTTTTCTTGTGGAAAAGTCAGTCATTATGTTGCCAGGTGTCCTGATAAAGATAAATTTGAAAAAGGAAAGGAATATGCAAAAGGGAATAGAAAAAAGTTGTGAATAAAAGGAGCTACTATACTTATGAAGATAGCGATGGTTTATCTAATAGTGATGAAGATGAAACTAGACAAGATTATAGAATTCTCATGGCTTATGGGCTTATGACGATGATAATTTTTGGGATGCTTTAGAAGAGGAAGACCTTCATGAAATAAACTCATAATCTGTTTAGAAGAAAAGAATATGATTATAGA
Source organism: Pinus tabuliformis (assembly GCA_031772625.1). NCBI lineage: Eukaryota > Viridiplantae > Streptophyta > Pinopsida > Pinales > Pinaceae > Pinus > Pinus tabuliformis. The sequence continues at coordinate 633,319,315 of CM062819.1, read as the reverse complement.
TACCTTGACATACCAACTCGCTAAAAAGGAAAAACACAATGAAAAAGTAGAATGTGAAATTGTGGGTCTAAGAAAGGATCTTGAGAAAACGTAATCTCTCAATCTTAGATTTGGTAAAGGATCAGAAACCTTAAATGAAATTATCAAAGTTCAGTGTTCTCCTCCGATAAAGACAGGTCTTGGATATACTGAAGAAGCATCTCAATCTCTGAATCCGTCAATGTCCACCAAAAGTTATCTTAATGCAGCAAAGACTAGTGAACAGTAAGACAATCATCAGCAAATACATAAAGTAGATCACCGGGTAAATCAGACTCAATTTACTCCAAGGATGAATAGAAGCCACAACCAACCTCGGGTAAATCATACTCAATTTTCTCCAAAGATGAATATCAATAGAAACTACAATCGCCAGGTCAATAGATTCGATAGTCATAGGAACTTCTTTAATGGGCAATGTTTTTCATGTCATAATTTTGGACAAAAAACTGCTCAATGTGTTGCTTACAAAACCATCATGACTAGAGGAGCAAGAAATCAAAGGAATGTAACAGGGATCAAGAAAATTTTCTATAATAACTTTTCTCTTCTTGAAAATGAAATAGAATTCTCAATCTGTAACAACATTGGTCCTGAAGAATCTAAATGCAGGAGCAAATTTCGGCAAACATCTCAAAAGGAGAAAACTCCATTAAATGCCAAGATATGGAGAAGGAAAGAATCTCAAACATAAAGATGTGGTATAGCCTTGTATGCAGAAGGACAAGAAAATCAGTGGTACATCGACAGTGGATGCTCGAAACACATGACAGGTGACAAAGAAAAACTTCACTCATATAATGCCTTGCAAAAGGAAAAGAATGTCTCATTTGGAAATGACACTCCTGCTATCATAAAAGGTAAAGGGTCTGTTTTCTTGAAAGAAAAGGTTAAAGCTAGAAATGTTATGTATGTAGACAGTTTAAAGCATAACCTGTTGAGTGTCAATCAAATGTGTGATCAAGGAAATGAAGTGGTGTTTCGATCAAATGGATGTGTTGTTCGTGAGCTTGATACAGGAGAGACCGTGATCAAAGGAACAAGAAATCCAAACAACTTATACATACTCAAGGGAGGAAAACAACAGTGCTATCTAAGCAAAAATAATGAAAATTGGCTATGGCATAGAAGATTGGGACATCTAAGCTTTTCTCAAATAAGAAAAGCATGCAGTTTCAAGGTTGTTCATGATCTTCTAGATAATTGCATCCCATAAAATACAATATGCAAACCATGTCAAATCGGCAAGCAAACCAGAGTTCACTTCATGGAAAAGGAAGGGTCAGCTAGTAAGCCTCTTGAACTTGTCCATACTGCTTTATGTGGACCATCAAGGAAAAAGTCACCTCGTGGAGAAGAATACTTTATTTTTTTCATTGATGATTTTTCCAGAATGTGTTGGATAGGTCTTATAATTTCCAAGCCTTCAAAGCTTTGGTTGAAAATGAATCAGATCGAAAAATAAAATGCCTCAGATCTGATCGAGGAGGGGAATTTACCTCAGATGAATTCTTTGACTTTTGTGAACAACATGGAATAAAAAGGAAATTCTCCATTGCAAGGGCTCCTCAGCAAAATGGTGTTGTTGAAAGAATGAACAGAATAGTTCAATAAATGGCTCGAGCTATGCTAGATGAATCTAGAACTCCTGCAACCTTCTGGGGTGAAGCTGCATTCGCTACCATAACTATTCTCAACCAAGTAAATGTTCGGGTAAACAACACTCAAACTCCACATGAACTTTGGTATGGTAAGACTCATATTGTAAAATACTTTAAAGTTTTTGGAAGCAAATGTTATATCAAAAGGACTGATGAAAAAATTGGTAAGTTTGAACCCAGAGCAAATGAAGGTATTCTACTTGGTTACTCTTCCAGAAGTAAAGGATAAAAATGGTATAATAAAATACTTGGAAAAATTGTTGAAAGCATTGATGTTGTAGTTGATGAAGCATGCAATAATAAAAAACGGATAAAATCAACAGAAGATTATGACAATGAAGAAGATGGGGATTATTTTCCCACATCAAATCAAAATCATATTGAAGAAGAAACTAAGGAAGCACCAGAAGAAGAGATAATGGTAGAAGAAAAGACTCTGTCCAGGTATGTTCAGAAAAATCATCCAGAAACTCAAATTTTAGGGGAAAAATAGGCAGGTGTACAGACAAGAAGAACTATTACGGGGACCACAAGCTATCTAGCATTACTATCCTCCACCGAACCTCAAAATGTAAAGAAGCATGCAAAGATGAATGTTGGATCAAGGCCATGGATGAAGAACTTGAGAAAATTGAAAAAAATGATACTTGGGAATTAGTACCTAGACCTCATGATAAAAATATTATAGGAACTAAATGGATTTTCAAAAACAAGCTGAATGAAAATGGAGAAGTCATTAGAAACAAGGCCGGACTTGTTTGTAAAGGACATGCTCAACAAGAAGGTATATATTTTGAAGAAACTTTTGCACCTGTTGACAGACTTGAAGCTATAAGGATGTTTCTTGCTCTTTCTAGCTTTCAGAAATTCAAAGTATACCAAATGGATGTAAAATCAGCCTTAATCAGCCTTCTTGAATGGAGATTTAGAAGAAGAAGTTTATATTGAACATCCAAAAAGATTCATTCTTGGAAATGATGCAAAACTTGTATGCAAACTCAAAAAGGCCCTCTATGGTCTGAAACAGGCTCCAAGGGCCTGGTATTACTGCCTTGACAAATATCTACACCAACAAGGTTTTACAAAAGGTTCAACAAATAAAAATCTATATACAAATATTGAAACTAACAAATTGCTAATTATTATTGTTTATGTTTATGATATCATTTTGGTAGCAATGAAGAATCCATGAGTCAGAATTTTGCTTCAGTAATGCAAAAAGAATTTGAAATGTCCTTGCTTGGTGAACTTACCTATTTTCTTGGTCTACAAGTTCAAAAAAATAAAGATGGTATCTTTCTTTCACAAACCAAATATCTCAAACAAATCTTGAAAAGGTACGGAATGGAAGATTCTAAGCCTATATGTACCCCAATGGTAACAGGATGTAGTCTCAGCTCAAATGATGAATCAGTAGCAGTACATCAACCTACCTACATATCCATGATTGGTAGCCTGCTTTATCTAATAGGTACCGGCCCTGGCATCATGCACGCAGTAGGAATGGTTGGAATATTCTAAGCAAATCCAAAGGAATCACACCTTCAAGCAATCAAAAGAATTTTCAAATATCTTCAAGGAACTCGAGACTTTGTTTTATGGTATCCTAGAGATGCAGATCTTACTCTTGATGCATATACAGATGCAGATTGGGCAAGAAGTGTTGATGATAGAAAAATAACTAGTGGTGGTGCATTATATATGGGTTCCAGGTTAGTGTCTAGGTTCAGCAAGAAACAAAGTTCAATTACTTTATCTACAGCTGAAGCAGAATATGTGGCCGTTGCATCTTGCTACACACAACTAATTTGGATGATGCAAACCTTGCAAGACATTCAAATCACATGTACTCCACCCATCTCCATTCTATGTGATAATACAAGTGCCATCAATATTTCAAAGAATCCAGTGATGCGCTCCAAGACCAAGCACATACCCATCAAATACGATTTTCTACGTGAACAAGTGCTTGAACAAAAGGTCAAATTGGATTATGTTCCCTTCAAAGAACAGGTTGCTGATATATTCACTAAACCACTGCCCAGAGACACATTTGAATATCTCAAACAAAAGCTGAGAGTACTTGCTACATCATCCTGCTATTAAATTCAATTCTTCTAAGAAAGGTTATTATACGCATGTTTCATTAAGTATAGTCATGTACACACGTGGGTTTCTGTGGGTCGAGAAGCGTATATATTTTTCAGACAAGAAAAATAGTGGGGTAGCCTCTAACTTGGGTGCTCTGTCTAATGTTGATGATTACCGTTTATTGATATGCCCTGTTCATTAATTTTTATCTGACTGGCAAATATGCCTTGATCTTTGACTTATTAACAATGCATAGGTAGCACAGGTTCAGAGGGAGCATTACCCTTCACTCGCATTCTGCATTTTTGGAATTATGGTTGCTGAATCCAGCTATGGCTGTAGATACTTATACCTTTTTGTTATGTCATGAAAAAGTCTAGGGTGTGATATATCTTCTCATATATTTAAAAGAGTCCTATTGGACAAATGATGTAATTTGTATCCCCACTTTGCATGGGAAGGATGATGTAATTATATTTCTATCATGTATAAACAATTGGTATATCCCCACGTAGTTGGGAGATTATTGTATGCATGAGCCATTGGTGATAGGAAGGTCATACTCACTTAGTTGAGTTATAGAGTCATGCTATTCTTTTGAAAAATATTTTTACAAACTCTATATATGCTCACGGGGAGCATGGACGATTTAGTGCATCTTTGCATGTACAAAGGGGGAGCTCAATCAAATAATTTAGCATATACCCAAGGGGAGCATGTACAACATAATGTATATCAAAAGAGGAGAATATCTTGGTCCACCCCTTGCCCTTGATGTCAAAGGGGGAGAGTGACTTGGTGTTGTTGTTGCCATCAAGTCCAAAGGGGGAGATTGTTGGCATTATGATATAGGTGTTGTCCTTTATGGAAACTCACTCAGATGACAGATCACAGTGCAGTAGGTCAACAACAAATAATTAAAGATCAGACTCCAAAGAATGAAGAAAGAGAGGTATACATAGGTTCACCTTGTCCAAGCTGCGTATACACGCAGGTTTACTAAAAAAAAGCGTGAATGCGTACGCATGCACTTTCTCAGAAGGAAAAGCACATATATCTTGGAAAACCAAAGATTTTGGTCCAAGGTATTTCTTGGTCCAAGGTATTTGACCCAAGGTAATTGGTCCGAAGTATTTGGTCCAAGGTAATTAGTCCGAGGTATTTGGTCCATGGTATTGGTCCTAAGTAGTTTTGGTCCATGGTATTGAGAAAGACATAAAACTATATAAGGAGGAGAAGATCATTAGGCCAGAGTGTGCAAGGGATTTGAATATCTTATGAAGTGTTGGATTATATATGCAGGTTAATGCGCTTCTGATGGTTTGCTTGATCTGATCTAAGGATGCACCTATATGGCTAATGAAGGTTGATGGATTAGGATCATAAAGCATGAAATGAATTATCATTATGTGGTTTGATCATGGACAGTCTAGATCTAAATACTGACGCATGTTTTATTCTGTAAATGTTATGATCTGAGTATGACTGAAGTCTGGAATGTTTGTGAAGTTTCAAGTTAGTATTTGCAGATGTGTACGTTGTTTCGCTTTGGTAAAAGTGCGTATACACGTTGGTTCGACACATGGAAGTAGCGTATACCTTATGAAGTATGATGTTTAAAGTTTCAGTTGTTTCTATTTGCTGTTACAAAGTTCTGGGTTCTGCTTTGTGTTCTGGTGACTGTATTTTTGTGACAGTATTCTTTATATTCAGATTGATTGATTGTGATTTGCTTCAGTGATGATGGATGAGATCTAATGATGGATCAGGATCATAATGACTTATCATTATGTGATCTGATAATGGATGGGCTAGATCTGATTGCTAACACATGTTTTATCCTTTATATGTGATGATCTGGGTATGTCTAAAGTCGAGAAATGCAGTGAAGTTATAAGTAAGTATTTGTTGATATATACGTTGGTTTGCCTTGGTGAAGTTGTGTATACACGATGGTTCGACTCTTCCAAGTAGCGTATACACTTTGATGCATGGTTTTGAGGTTACATCTGGTTCTGAATGATGATGTAGTGTTCTAGGTTCATATCTATGTACTGGTTACAGTGATCTATCTGTTCCAGTTGATTGGTTGATTTGATAGTTGTATTGCAATGGTGATTGATTCTAAAGTTTCAATGTTGTTGATGGGTCCAATATGAAAATTGGATGAAACGAGGCCTTCATATGTATTTTTGTGTACCAGGATCATCCAGTCTAAAAAATTATGAAACGTGGTCCCTGGAGGAAGAAAGAAGGTCGTAGCCTTCTGTAGGTGAGCACCTACATACTAGTAAACATATCGGCTAGTACAAGAGCTAGGGGGTTGTAGCTCCCTTCCCGTAGAAGCTGGAGAATGAGAGAAGGTTGTAACCTTCTACAAGTAGAAGCCTGCGTACTGGTATGAGTCTACACCAGTACAATGTTGTAAACAGAATTTCTTATTATTAAAAGAAGACAGAGACGATACCAGCAGGTGGTTTTCACCCACATTGGGTTTCCACCTTAAATCTTGGTGTTCATGTGTGTTGCTTATGTGTGATGGTTCATTTTGTTATTAACTGCACATGCTTATTGTTTAATGTTTAATAAAGTACTAATGCACAGATTAAAGATCAACATATGATGAATTAACTGAATCATAAGTTCACTAGATATACGTTGGTTGCCTCAAGAACAGTTGCGTGCACACGCAAGTTCCCTTCACTGAAGTAACATATATAAATCTGATTATGAAAAGAAAAAGTTATTGATTTGCAAATACTGATTCACCCCCCCCCTCTCAATATTATTTCCAACAATGTCCTTGAACTTTACATTTCAGGCACCATACCTCTTCGCGCACCTCTGGTCGAACTGTTCTGTCTTGCTTCAAAATTTGCATTTCAAGGAAAAGATTTTGCAACTACACATGGATCTGTTGAACCCCCAGATTCGGATCTTGCATCGGTGTTTCATGCAGTCTCATTGCAATCTCCAAGGCTTCTGCCTGAGTCGTAATTTTCTGTTGTGACAGTGCAACCCTTAGGTGTGGCAAGAGCGAAGCCACGAACCACTCGCGGTGTTGTCCATCTGTTAAGTTCATATTAGCTTCGCGGATTTTACACTTCAACCTCTGATCCAATTCCCAATTTGTCTTACCTAGTTTCATCGTGATTTCCTTGAACCCCACAATGGATTGTGCCTTGGATTTAGGCCTACTGAACTCTTTATTCAGGATGTCTGCCACCCCAGCATTTTGGTTATCATTAGAGTACTTGATGTACCAGGTTAGCGCGCAATCCCACAAAGCACTAACCAATGTTTCCTTCTTCATGTGATCATTTGTAACACCCTAAGCTTCCCACACAACTTCCATGACAAACCAAAACTGGTCCGGGTCCTCATTTCCCAAGCCTTTAAACAAAGGAAACTTCACTGAATTTCCCATGTTGAACTGTGGTGGAGGTGGTGGTGGTATGGGTGAAGGCGCAGGTGATGGTGGTGAAGAAGGAGGTGGTGTGGGTGGAGGTGGCAGTCGCGGGAATCCCTGTCTTATTAACTAAATTACACTTTGCAGAGAATCTTGCGCTACTTCCTCTCTGTTAATCAATGGAGATGAAATCAGTGGGCTATACTCAGGACCCTTTCTTCCTTCGTTTCTGTAAGTTTTTCCACTTCGTGTAGCTTCGAACATCAAGGTAGTTGCATAACCTCTTTTTCGCACAATAACATCTTAATCCAGGTATTCAAAGACATCAAGTACTTACCTCGCGGACCTTTGAAAAATCCCCACTCTACCTCGTTGTAGCTAATTGAGGTATCGACCGTGAATTCAAGCCAATGATCGACAGCATGGGTGACCTTATCCTTAGAGGCTTCCAGTCTCTGTACTATCTCCGGGGTCCAGATAGTAGGACCATCAAGTCTCCACCTTCCTTGGCTATCTGATAGCTTTGCAATCCACTCGTATAACTCAACTGGAAAGGAACAGACAAATTTGTCATGAATTTCTGTATACAGGCACCTGTCCAGCTATTGTTCCTTTGTTAGTCGTGGATTTATGTTCTCATGCACTGCGAATTCGTGGATCTTCATGTCTAACCAATCTTCAACCTCTTGTTGAAAATAGCAACAAGAAATGCTAAAAATAGAAGTGATAAAAATAGCATTGCTATAAATAGCAATTTGGGTACCAGTGTTGGATTGAGCAACAGGGAATGAAAAATGGAAGTGCTAAAAATAGCATTGCTATTTTTAGCAGTTCGGGATGGATTCCAATTTTAGTCAGTCCCTTGACTAAAATAGGAAGTATAATTCGAATTTGAACTTAACAGTGTTTGAAAATAAGTTAATTAATTCACCATGAGTAAATTAGTTGTGAAAAATCAAACATGAAGTCTATGTGAGGACATGCAACAGTTTCTCCATTAATTGAGGAATTAATCCATCAGTTAAAGAGATAAGGATGAGTTCTAATTTGAGTTGTAATTAGTTGGCTCAGTTAACTAAGTCAAATCCAGTTAGATTGATTTAAACAGTTTGTTTAAATTAATGTGAGTTTAGTTAGTTAATGCATGCTTGCATATAATTGCTGCACTTCAAATAACTAAATATTCTCTCATGAATAACTCATGCATGTCAGTTCAGATAGAGACCTAGTTGAGATCAGAGGAGGGATAGTGTACTATCAGTTGGATGGATTTTTCCTATAAAGGAAGCTCGTCCATGGAGAAGGATTTATCTCCTTCAGGATTGCGTAGTTAGATCAGAGGTTAGTGTGTGTGTGAAGAGGCCAATTCACACATGTGGCTTCACTGGACCCCAAGAAAAATTGCACAAAGAAATAGGAGGCTTGGAGGGCAGAGGAGAAGGTTTGAGAGAGGCCTTTGACTATCTATGAGCAGCAGAGGGATTGCAAAGAGAGCAGGATAGCTTGTGAGCTGATTTTTTTTTTAATCCAGACTATATTTCCACTTGTATGATAATACAAAGTTGGGGTTTTAGGCTGAGGCTTTCCCCAGGTTATTTCTTCTGTGTTATGTGTGATTGATTTCTCCTTATTAGTTATATGTGTTCTTATTGATGTTTCTCAACTCGATTAAGCTTCCGCATAATGTTTGTAGAATTAGATCAAGTATTTTGCTTTAGTATATTGCATTATCAGGTGATCTATAGTGGGAATTTCTACATGGTATCAGAGAAAAGGTGATCAAAGAAGAACAATATACAAGAAGGGAGAAGTTTGGAGTTTGTGATTCCTAAATATAGAAAACGAGTTCTTATCACATCTCTATTTCACCTATGGCGTTCAATGGTTTAAGATTCGAATATTCCCTTGATGGCAGTTCGAATTATAGCCTGGAAGGATCGCATGGAAGTAGTACTAGAGGATAACGGTCTAAAGGACTTCATTGATCAAGAAGTCCCCAAGCCGACTGATGCTACTGAATTTGCGGAATGGAGGAAATGTGTGGCTAGAGCAAGGAGGATTCTTCTAGAGGGAGTTCGAGATCACATAGTCTTGAGACTCCATGGGAAGGAGACACCGTTTTCAATGTGGAAAACATTGAAAGATCTATATCAGAATAGCAGCGATCAAAGGAAGTTGGAACTGAAAGACAAGCTTCGGAAGATCAAGTGTGAAAAGGGTGACACAATCTCTACGTATCTGAACAAGCTCACCACATGGAGGGATGAGCTTGGAAGTGTAGGGATCGCAACAGATGATGATGACATGGTGAGTCTTGCACTCCTTGGTCTTCCTAAGAGCTGGCGTAGCTACTAGGACTCGGTTAATGGAAGAGAGAAACTGCCAGATTGGGAACGACTTTGGTAGGATCTAATGCAAGAGGAGATAAGAAGAAGCACCAAAGATGGTTCTTCATCCATGGAGGATGAAGAAAACTGCGCCTAAGTGAGTAAGGCGAAGAAGGGGAAGGAGAAGGATTCTCTTTCTCAATCTAGTTCTTCCCAAGGTGGGAAGAAGATTGACAAATTGAAAGTGCGATGCTTTCATTGTCATGAGGTGGGCCATTTTGCTACAAATTGTCCACTGAGGAAATCCAAGAAGGGATCCGTGGAAGGATTAGAAGGTGAGGCACTGGCCTTACAGTTCGAGTTGGATTTCACACTGTTCACATGCATGGTTTCATCCATGGTGGGAAGTGGTTGGTTTCTTGATAATGGAGCTTCTTTCCACATGACCAGCGACAAGAGTTTGTTGAGTACTTTGGAGGAGAAAGATCTCCAAATACTCATAGCAATGGGTAATGATGAAAAGTATAGTGTCTCAGGTGTAGGCACGGTTGTTTTTCATAGGGAGCATGGAGCTTGCATTACCTTGACCGATGTCAAGTATGTACCAGGACTGAAGAGAAATTTGGCGTCGATCGTGATGCTGGAAGACAAAGGCTATGTTGTAGTCTTCAGTAAGGGAAAGGTTTTCCTTAGACACATCATCACTAGACAGGTGAAGTAGATCGGTTCACGGGTCAAGAATATGTATGCTTTTGAGGTTCAAGATGCATGCAAAGCCTTGAGGAGCAAGGAAACTGATGGAGACTTGGTGGTTGAGAGGGAGAGTACATTACCTCTCAACATGCAGCACCAGAAGAAGTCTCAGACGATTGTGGAGGAGCCACAATTGGTGAAGCAACTTCAGGAGGTTGTGGAGCAGCCACAACTAGAGAAGCTGAGAGGAGATCGAGTAGAGACATCTACTCATGCAGAGACCTCCAGTAGGGGGAAATTTCGAGCCAGGTGGGCAGAGGGATCACATGCATCCATACCTCCAGGTAGGAGGTGGGGCGATGTGGAGTGATCGTCCCAAGGAGGCTGGAATAGGGGCGGGATCCTTGAGGTACCCAACCTCTTTGATTCGACTTTGCTACAACAGCCCTGATGAGGAGTAGTAGGACTGGCTGATTGGGTAGAGACAGATGCGGATGGAGCAGCAGAGAGAGCTACAGTGCAGGAGTCCCAGGACTATGTAGAGCTAGCAAGCTGCAGCAATGCGAGAGGCACAGGAGTGTTGCACCAGTGCAGAATGGCACAGAGAAGTGTGTAATGGTGCGAGATGCATGGAGTGTTGCAGCAGCTTAGAGGTCAGAGAGGGAGCACTTGTCAGCAGCAGGCAGAGCTTCAGCATCATAGTATGTTTCTAGCGCAATAGAGAGGTCAGTTGGGAGTTTTTTTTTTGTTTCTAGAGTTGCTGGAGCAACCACACTTGGTAGAAGTGTTGCATGGAGAACATTCCAAAAGTACAGGATTGGGTTCAAGTTGAATGCCTTTCTTGTTGAGAGGGAGTGTTGAAAATAGCAACAAGAAATGCTAAAAATAGCAATGCTATAAATAGCAGTTTTGGTACCAGTGCTGGATTGAGCAACAGGGAATGAAAAATGGAAGTGTTAAAAAGAGCATTGCTATTTTTAGCAGTTCGGGATGGATTCCAATTTTAGTCAGTCCCTGGACTAAAATAGAAAGTAAAATTCGAATTTGAAATTAACAGTTGTTTGAAAATAAATTAATTAATTCACCATGAGTTAATTAGTTGTGAAAAATCAAACATGAAGTCTATGTGAGGACATGCAACAATTTCTCCATCAATTGAGGAATTTATCCATCAATTAAAGAGATAAGGATGAGTTGGTGATTTGTAATTAGTTGGCTCAGTTAACCGAGTCAAGTCCAGTTAGATCGATTTAAACAGTTTGTTTAAATTAATGTGAGTTCAGTTAGTTAATGCATGCTTGCATATAACTGCTGCACTTCAGATAACTGAATATTCTCTCATGAATAACTCATGCATGTCAGTTTAGACAGAGACCCAGTTGAGATTAGAGGAGGGACAGTGTACTATCAATTGGATGGATTTTTCCAATAAAATAAGCTCATCCATGGAGAAGGATTTATCTCCTTCAGGATTGCGCAGTTAGATCAGAGGTTAGTGAGTGTGTGAAGAGGCCAATTCACACATGTGGCTTCACTGGACCCCAAGAAAAATTGCGCAAAGAAATAGGAGGCTTGGAGGGCAGAGGAGAAGGTTTGAGAGAGGCCTTTGACTATCTATGAGCAACAGAGGGATTGCAGAGAGAGCAGGATAGCTTGTGAGCTGATTCTTTTTGTAATCCAGACTATATTTCCACTTGTATGATAATACAAAGTTGGGGTTTTAGGCTGAGGCTTTCCCCAGGTTATTTCTTCTGTGTTATGTGTGATTGTTTTCTCCTTATTAGTTATATGTGTTCTTATTGATGTTTCTCTACTCAATTAAGATTCCGCATAATATTTGTAGAAGTAGATCAAGTATTTTGCTTTAGTATATTTTATTATCAGGTGATCTACAGTGGGAATTTCTACACCTCTTTCTTAGTTGGATTCCAATGATGCAACATCACACATCTCTTATGCAGATTTCCGTCCCAGTGTTAGTGTCAGTATCTGCATACTTCCATCAGGGATCAAATTTTCTCTTTGAATTTTCATTTTAGGGGTCTCATACTGAAATTTTTGCATCATTTCATTAGGTCATGTCAATTTGGTCCACTAATGGTTGTCTTCTCCTCAAAATACCAAATTTTCCCTCATAAGGTACACTTGCTGACCCATCTCTAGGTTGTATTCAGTCATGGCTTCAAGAGTCAAAAGCAGTCATGTTTCCATTAGGTCTTAGGGTTCATTTCCAAGGTCAAAAGCATGATTTCAAGTGTAAATAAAGGGCAGCAAGGGTATGAGGATGATCAATAAACCAAGAGTGATTGCTAGTAAGTCATGGTTATTGTAAAAATATCTCTTTTCACTAATGTAATTTTCATCTCAAAAACATGTTTTTGAGATGAAAACAGAGTATTTTTAGTTAATTTATATTTTTTATGTAATTCAAGTCAATTTATGTAATAAATGATCCCGGCTGCACCAAGCATTTCTCCTTGCTACAAGACAATGAACCACTGCAAAAATCAGTTCAAATTGAGCATCATCCACTTGAAAAGGGAGAATGAGGAAAAGGCATTAAAACAGAGATTTGGAAAAGGTCCAAAACATTAGAAAGTGGGTTTTCTAATGAAAAATCAAAATTTACTCCTATATAAGATGTCACATTTCATTTTCAAGCATATCATTCTTATTTGACAAAGAAGAAGACAAAAATTGAAGGAGAGAGGAGAAATTGAGCAAGTTCTTGGCCAAGGAGAAGTGGCGCTGCGCATAGGGAGGTTGGCACTATGCATAGGGCAGTTAGAGGTGGCGCTACGCACGAAGGCTGGAGTGTTGTGCGTAGGAAGGGAGCGCTATGCGTAGGGTAGTTTCCCCCAGTAATTTGTCTTTTTTACTCCTCAAACAAATAAGTTTTGCCCCTGAACTTCATCCTTGGCTTTCAATTATTGCATTTGAGGTTAATTTTCTATGCTAAATTTGAAACCCTAGAATTTCCTCTACTTATGCCTTAAAACCCTAACCCTTTCTATACTTCCCATCACTTATTCCTAAGAACCCTAATCCATCCCATATTTCCTTTCACCTATTCTCAAAACCCTAAGCCCTCCTACATATCCCTCCATATCCCTTATTCCTCAATCGCCAAAGCAATATCCTAAAACCCTAGTCCCTCTCCCTCATTTTCATGGTCCATACCCTCCCACTCATTTTCATGCTTATATAGTCCACCAAAATACCCATAAAGATCATTTCCCCTTCTCTTATTCCTAATCACCCATACTCACTCCCTCCATACCTTTTCTAGAGGTACACATCCTAAAAAAAAAAAAAAACTCAACAAACATGGACAAAGGAGACAAAGATTATGACGAGGAGGAAAATAGTGGCAGTGACAGTTCAGCAGGTAGACCTTGGAATCAGAGAAAACCACGTAAGGGGGGCAGGATTATCATGGAAGAACCATCAAACCTCAAAGAGTTGCATGCCTCTCATTTAAATGTCACTTGTTTCAGGCACCTAGGGTGTTATGAGTTCTGTGAGCAGGTGGAGAGAGTTTAGCACCATCCTGAGCTTACCAGACTTTTTGTAGCCAATCTCCATGACAACAAGGTGACTCTTGCTGGGTTGACATTCAGAGTTTCACCCTCCATCATTACGGATGCAACCAGGATTCCAAATGTGGGAGATACTTTTATAGATCTGGCCTGCAAATATATGAAATGATACCAATATACCCAATAACTGTAAATTATCACCAAAAATAACAAGATCTGAATATAGATTGAAATGCTTCACTTTATTAATCAAAACCCTTAAGGTAAGGCAACACCATACATTCACTCCTTAAGGAAGGAGAACACTCCACAAGCCATATTCCTGTTCATACAATAATCCTTGACATCTCTCAATGGGGAGTCTCTAGCCTCTATATAGGCCTCATACATACAGTACCATGGGTCATTACCATGGTTCCCCAAATACCATCTATCTAATACCATGGGCTTATTACATTATTGCTAACTACTTGTGGTCCCTTACATGATACGGCTTAACCACCTTATTTATTACAATGGCCCATCCCATTATTATATTATTCCCTTGGGTACCTCCCTCTGTACCCCATACTATCCCCCCTAGGTATACTACATTCCACCCCCCTTAAACATGTTTCATCCCCAAAACATAAGAAGAACAAAAATAATAAGATCTATTCAAAACAGAAGTCCAATGGTACCATGCACGTGCATCTAGCCATCCCAGAGAAAGGTGAACCCTCGATCTAGCTGGTGCCTCACTCACTTGAGATGGAAGTTGACCCTGGTGGATCTTCTGTTTTGATGTGTGGTAGGTGGATCGTCGCTCCTCTCTATCTGTCATGCGGGAGTTGTTGTCCTTGTGGCTAATTCGTTGCCTTCTTGTTAGCTATTTTCTTGCGGGGTGATGTGGGTGGTGATATGTTGAAGTGTTAACCAACGGTGTATCTTTCTTTAATTCACCACCTAATGGAGCCTGATTTGTATCTGGTACATGTTGTGGTGCCTGTTGTTGTTTCTTATCTTCCAATATTACTTCAACCACTGAGTCCTCATCTGATGTATTAGTACCTGTAACCTTTTTTGCTTCAGCCTCCTTAGACACTACCTGTTTTTCTGGTACCTGGTTTGATGTTTGTGTTTGATTGTCGACCATCAAAGGCTCATCATCTGATGTGTAAGTTTCATTAGAGCTTTGTGCTTCTGCCTCCATAGCCTTTGCTTGGGTCTTAATGGAAATATCCTGCAATGTAATTTTCTTCTTTTTATACCAGAGCTTTAGGAATTTCTTCTGCACATTAATATTGACAGTACCCACAGATTCCATCCAAGGATATCCCAAAACAACATCCATGTTATCCATATCTGAAGTATAAAATCACAATGCAACACATACTTATCCATAGAAAGCTTCAAATCTTTATAAACTTGAACATCCTCATTATCAACCTATGTGTTTTCAATGTGTTTTGCTGGAACTTGCAATTTTTTTGCCAAATTAACATTGATAAAATTATGCTTGCAACTAGGATTTATAGACACAATGATCTTCTCCTTTTGAATCAATCCATGAACCTGCAATAAGGATATACCAGCAGAAAATAACCCTTTAGGTTTCTTGGTTTCCTTCTTTCCTGTAAAAATAAAATCTTTGCCAGGTTGTGTGCCTATCTGTCTGAGCTTAGTAAGAGGACCCAAAAAATTAGATTTAGGGTGAAAGCGGTCACAAATGGATTTTGCGAACATCTGTCAAGTAATTGTCCTTGGATAGCATTTAGAATGCCCCTGCCACCATTGTCATCTTTCTTGGTCCAAGTAAAGGTATGTCACACGTAGTTTAGTTTCATCATCTACGATGTGATTCAGAGTGAAATATTGTTCCATTTGTTCTAGCCATATTTCCATATTAGAGCCATCAAATTTGTACATCTTCATCGAATTCCTGATCTAGGCACTGGAATTTCCGATTCGCACTGCAGTTGTCCTGCTTTCACAAAAATTTCTAAAAATGAAGCTGATTTTAAATCAACAAGATATCCCTCATCTGGACTCTTATTCGATTGATTTTTTTTTTGAAATTGGGTATTTTTTTCAAAGAACCCAGATCAGTAATTAGATTCTGCAAATGTTGCCACAAAACGTATAGATCTGATCTGCAAACTCGCCGCCTCAAAAAATATCTGCAACACAGCTGATTTTTAAATCAGCAATATCTCCCTCATCTGGACTCCGATTCGGCCAATTTGTTTTTTCAAATTGGGTATTTTTTCACAAAAAACCCAGATTTGCAATTATATTCTGCAAATATTTCCCTAGAACGTACATATCTGATCTTAAAAATTTCCGCCCCGAAAAATGTATGCAACACAATTGATTTTTAAATCAGCGATATCTCCCTCATACGGACTCCGATTTGGCCAATTTTTTTTTTTTTAATTTGGGTATTTTTCTTTTGCAAAGAACCCATATCTGCAATGAGATTCTGCAAATTTTGCACCAAAACGTACAGATCTGATCTACAAACTCACCGCCCCTAAAAATGTCTGCAACACAATTGATTTTTAAATCAGCAATATCTCCCTCATCCGGACTCCGATTCGACCGATTTTTTTTCAAATTGGGTATTTTCTGTAAAGAACCCAGATCTGCAATGAAATTCTACAAAATTTTCACTAGAACATACAGATATGATCTGGAAACTCGCCGCCCCAAAAAGTTCCTACAAAAAATAAAAAATAAAAATCTTTGTTTTTCCCAAGAAAGTGTTGCGATACCAATTGTTATAGATATGGCCTGCAAATATATGAAATGATACCAATATACCCAATAACTGTAAATAATCACAAAAAATAACAAGATCTGAATATAGATAGAAATGCTTCACTTTATTAATCAAAACCCTTAACGTAGGGCAACACCATACATTCACTTCTTAAGGAAGGAGAACACTCCACAAGCCATATGCCTTTTCATACAATAATCCTTGACATCTCTCAATGGGGAGTCTCTAGCCTCTATATAGGCCTCATACATACAATACCATGGATCATTACCATGGTTCCCTCAATACCATCTATCTAATACCATGGGCTTATTACATTATTGCTAACTACTTGTGGTCCCTTACATGATAGGGTTAACCACCTTATTTATTATTATGGCCCATCCCATTATTATATTATTCCCTTGGGTACCTCCCTCTGTACCCCATACTATCCCTCCTAGATATACTACAGAGAAATGGTATAAGGCACAGGACCTAGATGAACACTATTATGAGCCCTACATCAAATCTAGGTACAGAAATGAAGCAAAGAGGATTTTTCCTTTCAGGTTCCTTGAAGACAAGTATGCCCCCATGATGAAGATAATCATGAAATATTTCACTTGTGAGGGTAGATTTTCTAGATTGTACACCTATCACATCAGGCTTCTCATGCATTTTACAAGGGTGAGGATGTTGAACATCCCTTATTTCTTGTTCAGGAACATTGAGAAGATGGCCTACTTTGTACAGAAAAAGCCATACCCCCAACAGATGAGTAGTCTCTACCACTATTCCTTGATAAAGATGATTGTGCTACATAATCTTAACCTCCTCAACATCTCCTGGGAGACATTCATTGCCCATGACATCTTCAGGGGTCCTCAAATTCCTCTACCAGTGTTTCAAGAATAAGGAGGACCTTCTAGCAGTACTCAGGTAAAGAAAGATGAGAAGGCCAAAGAGACTAGAGCCATTGAGGTGCCTGAAACCTACAAGACATACCAGAGGGGGACAAGAAAATTGTTTGCAGTTGATAGGCAAGTGTTTGCTCCACTTGGTGTGGAAGGGACCTTGCCTTCTTCATTGACACAGCAGGTACAGGTGCAACAGCTGCATAAAGGGAAAGAAAAGGTGTTGGAGGAAAGTATTGATGACGATGAGGAGAGAGATTTTGATTTGATGGAGCATGATGAGCCAGAACAACATCATATTCATCATGGCATAGAGACAATTGATTTGGAGGCTTGAGATGAAGAAACAAAATAAAACATCATCATACAGGAGAAAGAGGCTCAAATCCAAGCATTGATGGACAACTTGGTGAGAGCCAAGTATGTCATCACATATATGAAACAAGAGAAGAAGTAGCTGAGTGATAAGCAGGTCCTTATGGAGCTGGAACTTCTTGAGGCAAAGAGACAAAGTGACAAGGGTAAATCAGTAGTGCAAAAGGAAGAAGCACTGGTCACTTTGAATTCAATTGAGAAGGAAATTGAGGGTGATAGAGAAATTTGGCTTGAAAGAGTCAATTTGCACTTAGAAAAGCTATTGCAAAGGGCCAATAGGAAATTTGCAATATAAGGATCAAGCAAATGAAAGCAAGGCTGAGATGGGCTCTCAAAGGCAAAAAGGAGGAGGATAGGCTTAGGTTGCTTGCTGAAGCTTCCTTGGCTCATCAATATTCCTGATGATGGTGCTTCTCACCAATTTTGATCAAATTCAGAGGAATTTTTGCCTTTGGCAAATTTTGGAAATTTTAACACAGGAAACTTAGCACCCAATGGACAAATAGCTTGCATTTTTGGATTTTGAGCGATGAGTACATGCACCATATTCATTTTCTAAGCTTTTGGAGTAGAACTGGTCTACTAAAAGGTCAAAAAACACTCCAAAAATGACCTTTTTGCCCCTTTATGGACACACAGAAGTAGTCTTGGGAGAATCAACTTTTTAGGGGTCAACTAAGCTTCAAATTAAGAAATTCAAGATGTTTTGGAAAGTAGACTTGAAGGGCTTTCCAATGAGCTATCATGAGCTCAATTTGGATACAAGGAAGGCCTCCAAAAGGGACCTAAAAGAGGCACTACGCATAGGGCCAATGGCATTGTGCATAAGACAAATTTTGCATAAGATTGCCATTTCACTGTGTTTTGACCGTGATCTTGGATTTTCTCTCATGGAGGATGTTTTACCAATTTAAATGATGACTTGGCTTGTAAATATGATGGATAACTAGTATTATAGGGTAGATTCATTAGATTAAAAGTCATTTTGAGCACAAATGAATCAGTTTCCTCACTTTTAGAGGCAAGTTGTTAGGATGCCTAGATTCCAGTTTCTTGTTTAGTGTTGGTTATATTAGCTCCTCATATTAGGGATTCGACCCCTAAGGATGGGAGGAGGTTGAAACAATGTCTATATCTTCTTCTTCTTTCTCATTGTAAAGGGTTCGACTCAGCTGGATGCTTAGGTTTTGAAAAGACATCATTTTGTATCTGTTTAGCAGGAGATTAATCAGAAATTGCAAATATTTCTTTGGGATCCATGTGGTATGATGTTTAGTTTAGTTTCCTCTCTTGTGATCATATGTTAAAATGTTTTGTGTGCTTCATTAATCATTTCATTTCTTCTAAGTGGATGTTTTTAAGTTGATAGGCAGAACCCATAACATTAATGCTCTGCTTTGGAAAAATATTCACAGTTTATGTTTTCTACAGTTTAGGAAGGATCCATGATGATCGCATGCTCTTCCTAGCTTCTCACTGGTCTTGAATCACCTCACCCATTAAACCCTAGAGTTCTAAACTTCATACCTACCTTTCCCCATCGAACACCCTACAATTTTGACCTAATTTCCTTGCCCAAACAGTTCGGCTCCTCCTGATCTAGCAAAACCCCTTCAAATCAAATTAAACCTTGTGCTACTATACCTAGCCTAATATCATTTTCCTAATCCATTCATCTTGGTTGAGATCCTTATGGAGAGAGCCCTCTCATGGCCTAGTAGGGATAGCTACTTGGCTAAGCGTGGTTTGTGGTTACCCTGGAATTGTCTTCCTTCAGCCTGAGGTTCAATCCATGTGATAACACCCAGCAACAGAACCATTTGTTGGTTGCGTGGGGCCTAACCTAGGTTCAGCGTTAGTTAGCCAAACAAATCCCTCCACTACTGGCCCTTTCGGCATCATCCTGTGGAGCGCGAACCGAAGTCTCGCTGGAAGAGGTATGCAGGGATACTGGAACCAAGTTTCCGCACCCTGAGATGGTTGTGATGTCATTTTGTACCCTCTGTTCCTGCTTTTGCGCGCAAGTCGCTAAGCTTTCAAGCTCTATTAGTCTAGCCCTTTATTTCGCCCTTTATCACCTCCGCGAAGGTGTATGATTGACCTTCGTGCAAACCTAACCCACGGTCCAAGTACTTTTGCACTGCTATGGCGACATATTGTATAGGTTCCCAAGTTATCTTAAGTGTTTTACTTATCTTACTAAACAATCACAGTTGGCACCACATAAACTGATATTCTTACTTGCATTCAATTAACCAATATTGTCGCACATATTCGCGCATCACATAAACATTGTAATTTAAACCCAAAACGCAATATAACCAGATGCATAAATAGAAAATAAATACACAGAAATTGCAGAATACTTCTCTTTATTGATATCTTTGGATTATTACATACTCTATCCGCCCTGTGCATATAGCTACAAGGGTCTGCGCATTCAGCTGCGGACTTCTACCCTAGGCCTCTACGCACTTAGTTGTAGAGCCTCTACCTATGCTAAGACCCGAAATACTTAGACTTATCTATCAAGACTCTTCACTCCATTCTTCGCTAAAGACTTCTCACTACTTACAGCTTACTTACTTAGCTCCTTTTTATACAATCCCATGGTCCGCGACCATGGGTAGATATTTACAACTGACTTTACACTTTACAAAATAAGGGCAGACAACCCTTTATGACTCTTGACACCTTTTGTTGGGCATAGGATCCCCCAAGGCAAGTTTTGGGGCTTAAAGCCCAAGTTTTGACTATGTCTAATGTAAAGACTCCACGAAGTATGGGTGGGAGCGCGATGTTGTAATTGAGTCACAGGGTTGTCCACCCTTAATTTTTGTAATGTAATGTCGGCTTGAGAGTTCTACCCATGGTTCGCGGACCATGGGATTGTATAAATAGAGCGAGGCTCTAAGTGTAAATAGAGAGATCCAAGTAAGACTCAATGATGATGAATTGAGTATTGGTGGAAGTGTAAAGTCGTGTTTTGGGTTGTAGAATAGGAGAAGGCTCTACAGCTGAGTGCGTGGACACCTGTAGCTAAGTGCGCAGGGTGAGTCAAGTCTATAACCATGGATAAATTAATAAAGAGAATTTTCTTATCAGTCTATGTGTCTTTTTCCTATTTTAATGCATTGAAGTATATTGGGTATGAATTACAAGTTTACTATTTATATGTTGCTCGAACTCTTATGAATATGTTGAATAAGCGAATATAAGATAAGTATCTATTTTTGCGAAGTTAATTAAAATTTATAAGAAGATAAGTAAGATTCACAGTGTAACTTAGGAAAAGGGCATAGATCGTTGCCTTAGCAGCGTGAAATCACCTCAACCCCTAATTAGGGCTCCACGAAGGCAAATATAACAAAGTGTGAAGGCCTCGCAGGCCAGAAAAGTGCGCAAAGCAACCTATGCAAAGGTATTCATAGTTGGACTAAATCGACCCCTAAAACATCTCAAGGGTGTGAAAACTTGGTTCCAGCATCCCCCCATACTTCTTTGAGTGAGACCTCAATCCGCATTCCGTGGGTTGTTGTTGAAAGGGCCAATAGTACAGGGATTTGTTTGGCTAGTTAACTCCGAACCTGGGTCAAGCCCCATCAAACCAACAAATGGTTCCGTTGCCAGGACCGGAATCTACATAGAGATGTCTGATGTCGCATCAATGGAATCCAACTATCGAAGGAAGAGTGGTTATATTGCTACCTATACACAGAGATCCATGAAATTTTCTTCACATCTTTCCCTATTGAGCTGTACGAGTGGATCGTGAAGCTAGAAGATAGCTAAGGAAGCTGGAAGCTCGACGAACCTATTGTGTGGACCCCAGAGTTGGTGCACAGATTGGAAGCATCAGAGGATAAGATTGCGCGCATTGTTGATCACTGGCTCGATTGAATTATAGGAGGATTCATTACTGAGTTCGCAGTAGATACTTCAGTCAGCTACAACGAGGCAGAGCGACGCTTTCTCAAGGGACCGCGAGGTAAGTACGTAAAGTCTCTAAACACTTCGATTAAAATGCTATTGTGCAAAAAGAGGATTATGCAACTACATTGATGTTCGAGGCTATGCAAAGTGGGAGAATTTACAGAAACGAAGGAAGTGCGGGACTAGAGACTAGCCCCTTGATTTCACCTCCGCGAGGGGACGAGGAAGAGCTCGCGAAGGTATCTCCACGAAGTGCAATCCATTTGATAAGGCAGAGGATTCTGCGCATACCACCTCCACCCACACCACTGCCAATTTCACCGTCATCACCTCCATCTTCACCCGTACCACCTCCGCCACCACCGCGTTTTAAGATGGCAAGCTCGATAAAGTTTCCTGTGTTCAAGGGAGTAGGAAATGAAGATCCGGACCAGTTTTGGTTCATTGTAAAAGCTGTATGGGAAGCACAGGGAGTTAAAGATGACAATATAAAGAAAGCGACACTGGTTAGTGCCCTGCAGGATCGCGCACTAACCTGGTATATTAAACAATCCAATGATAATCTAAATGCGGGAATAATGGATATTCAAGCAGCGCTAAACAGAGAATTTAGTAGGCCGAAGTCTAAAGCATAGTCAATCATTGGGTTCAAATAAATCATGATGCTACCAGGCGAGACTCCTTAGGAGCTAGATCAGAGGCTGAAGTGCACAATTCGCGAAGCTAACATGTCTCTGACGGATGGACAACACCGCGAATGGTTTGTAGCATCACCATCGCTGCATTTGAGGAACGCGCTGTCGCAACAAAGGTTAAAAACTCAGGTAGAGGCTTTAGGGATGGTGATGAGGTTGCATGATACCCCACTGCAAGATCCTAACTTGGGAGTTCAGCAGATCCACGCGCAATTGAAAAACTTATGCCTCAAGATGCAGAGTCTAAAACAAGACAGAACAATCCGACTAGAAGCACGCGAAGAGGTGTGGTGTGTGAAATGTAAAGCTCAGGGCCATGATAAAGACCACTGCACGGTTTTCGTGAATTACCTCGCGGGAGGAGGAAAGCATGCTATAGAGAACTGCCATTTGTTGCAAAAGTACACGCAAAACTCACAATAATTGTTCTGTATTTCTGTAGATCAGTGGGACATGATGAGCGCACATGTAGAAGTTATGAGCTAATGATGGATAGAACTCCCACCTACAAGGTTCAGGCCAAAACGCAGTCCCTAGACCAAGGAGTAGGGATGGCGCAAACTGGATTCCAGGGACGCGGACGAGGCCGAGGTGGAGGAGGACCTGGGAGAGGTCACAGATAACTGATATGCTACAATTGTAGAGGGTCGGGACATTATGCCCATGATTGTACGAATCCGACGCGTCCATCATGTCTGTACTGTACCTTGTTTGATCATGAGACGGAGGATTTTCCTACGCTGGTAGCTAGGCTACGCGACAAGGGAGCGCTACCACCTCCCTCGACTCAAAACCTACAAATGATGTGGTCTGAGCTGCGTGAGGATGATCCAAATGTAAATATTGTGCTCCGAAGTGGAATTATGACGGGAGATGATAAAGGCAAACAGTGCGAAGAAAGTACTTGGGTTCGCAAAGCTCTGGCGAAAGAAGAGGAGTTTTATTTGGAGTGCGCTTGAGAGACCTTTATGGAAGCTAAGAAGAGCTTCGCTGATGCCTCCACTTCAGGGAGCAAAGATAGACCGAAGCTAGAAATGGACCCATCGATGCTCACAATGTTCCTGGAAACATGCATGAAGCTACTGTGCGACAGTAAGGCTGTAAAAGGATTGTAGGAACTCATTAACGGATGCGTTGGGATAGCACCAGGAGAACCGTGCATAGTTCGGAAGATTGGAAAGCATAAGACAAGGACAAGGAGAGAAATCAGGCTAACCATGCAGATTGGAGAATATGAGATGGACCAAGTAATTTTGGATTTAGGGTCGGACGCGAACGTTTTGCTGAAGTAGACATGGGAGCACATGGGGAGGCGTACATTGTAATGGTGTCCTATTCAGCTGCGCATGGTGAACCAACAAAAGATAATACCCCTGGGGCGATTGCAGGGAATCACTGTGGATATTGAGGGAGCAAGCACACTAGCAGACTTTGAAGTGATAGAGATTGTTGATGACAACAATCCCTACCCCGCACTCTTAGGAATTGATTGGGCCACTAACATGAATGGGGTGATTAATCTGAAAAAGCGCAAAATAATTTTCGAAAGAATTCTTTGCATGTAGTAATACTGTTGGACCCTACTGACGGATCACGCTACACTGAGCCAGTGCACGACTATGAAAGTGATGATGATTTGGACTGCATCTACAAGATAATCGCGCGAGAGCAAGACTAGGTAAATCCCACTGCAGATGAACGAATTTCATGGGAGCACGAAAGCTCCTGTACTTCAGATTCAGATGAGGAGATAGAGCGATGGCAGAACTAGTTACACAAGGTAACCACATTGAATTGTAACATGATGACAAGATCGCTGCAATGTGTATCAATGAAAATGAGAGATTTACCTACTTACGATGGATTAGGAGAGGTAGATGCTTTCCTGGACCAATTTCAGAGGGAGGTGCCGGAAAAACAATGATTCGAAGCCTTGAATTGGGTACTATGCACTACGCCTGCAAGGTGGTGGGGTACGCATAAAGGAAACTTTGATGACTAGCGTGCCTATAG
This sequence comes from Pinus tabuliformis, assembly GCA_031772625.1. Classification (NCBI taxonomy): domain Eukaryota; kingdom Viridiplantae; phylum Streptophyta; class Pinopsida; order Pinales; family Pinaceae; genus Pinus; species Pinus tabuliformis. The sequence goes on along the minus strand of CM062819.1, from coordinate 633,294,883 downwards.
GAGAATGATGCGCACATAGTTTTGGAAAACTAGAGGGCGGTTGCCAGGTAGATACAATGGTTGGGATAGTCCGCATGCACATCTATCCAGTTGGGCACATGAATATGATAAACAACCTGCACAGATGCACATACACTTTGCAGTGGGAGGTATATTCAATAAGCATGTGTTGGGAGGAAAAATGCACAACCAGCTCCTCAAATTGGAACGACAGAATGTGGAAAGAAGAAGCGTACAGACGGTTATCCACGTGGAAGACTTTAATAAGGTGTGTGAAGCACTGAACAAGGTATGTAATGCGTAACGAAGTAATTGGGACCTGCGCATACCAATAGTCCTATGGGCTTATAGGGCGACATGCAAGAAACTGACGAGACAGACGCCTTCTAGGATGGTTTATGAAGCAAGCGCTGAAATATCGATGAAGTATATCATGCCTAGTCTGCGCATAACAACATGATAGATTGCGAAGCCCTGAAAGAAGGGATCGTGCAACTGGAAGAAGTAGGACACTTGGGACCTGATGAAGAGATCTAGCAGGGTAATCTTAGGATCCAAGAACTCTTGAATGAAAAAGCTCTTTTGAGGGAGAAAAACACCATGGCAAAAGAAGAAGTCAAGAATCTGGAGGGAGGAATGAAAAGGGATTTTCTGGATAAAAGGACTGTGGTGATAAAATGGGATGCGCACGATTGCATTGATAAATTTGAAGACTACTACTGAGAGTTGATCAATTTGATGCCTTGGATTGGACTGTGTATTACTAAAAGAATCCTAGATGGTGGTGGGACACAAATATTAAAATGTGCGACGCAAGTAGTAAGGTTAAAAGGTGCACTATTCCAAGAAGAAGTAAATGATGATTGGGTAAAGCTACATACAGGTGGCGTGACCACCTGAATAGCTGTGGGAATCACAGTCTTAGCACTCCAGGCAGTTTAAAGGAGGTGCAGGACTATAAATTACTCTACTCGAGAATTGCGCGATGTCAGGACTGCACGCAGAAGCGAAGCGTCACAGGGTCCGCAACAACGCAAAGGTAGCTACGATGTTGCGCGGGTTGGCTGGAAAGTGACCGTTATAGTCACTATTCACGATGTGATGCTTGGTTTGAGACCAAATGGAGCAGGCGATAGGCATTTAAGGTGAGCTTTATGGGCAAGATTTGGGAAAATCTACCGCCAAGGGAGCATTAATGGACCGGATTTGGGGGGAACAGTCGAATTTGAATTCAAAAGGTGCTATAAATTACAAAGGGCTACCCAACAAACAACACTTGGTCATTTGAGAATTGAGTTGTCGTGCACCCAGAGTATTCCAAACCGAGACTTGTTTAGCTTTTTGTAAGCGTTGTTTGAGCACCCGGTTGAGCAGTTGGGAGATTTCTAGACAAACAAAATGGCAACGTCTGAAGAAGCCAGGGAAATCGAAGAAATGACCGTTGAAAATGCCGCGCAGGCCATGACAATAGAGGATGCCCCTGAGAGCACTGGGATAGTTGCAGAAATCCCCAAATCACCACGCACGCCGAGAACCAAGAAAGATAAGTTGCCCATGATTCTGGTGCGCGTGTCCCCTCGAAACCCGCTGCGAACTAAGTTAACAATGGAAGAAAAGGGGAAAGCGGTTAATTTGGAAACCGATGAGGAGGAGGAAGACCTGGAGGACATCCTGATAGAAGAAGATGAGGACGAAGACATGGAGAAAGAAACCGAGGGTGCGGACCCTCTAACCAAGCTGCCCACGTATGTTCCTCCATGGAAGGGGAAGGCGAAGGTGCCCAAGGATATTGATGAGAGTAAAAGCTCTCTACAGACTCCGCTACTACCCAACGATATCATTTTCGAAGGAGTGCACTTGGGACGGGTGCTAAGTTTGAAGTTCGAAGATTGGGATCTTGCCGACCACGAGAAATTCCCTCACTTGGCGACTGCGTAGCTCATGAAACTAAAGAAAAACACCGCAGCAGGAGTTGTAAAGTTGGAGTCGCGCAAGTGGTTGCACGGCATTGAAAAGGCAGGGTTGTTGAACCTGCTCTAGGTGTCGCATATCATTGTGCCCCACTAACTATCTTCGTCATCAGGCAGTTGCTCTGCCTAGGGCATGATGGGTGTCTATGGCTGAAGAAGCCCGTCCCCATCACAGACCACCTGATCCATCGAATTACCCGACTCCCTTATAAAGGGGAAGACCCAACAGACATTTCAGAGGGCAAAAGCAGTGATTTAGCCATCGCGGAGGCCATGAAAAATAAATATAAGATGGAGAAGAAAAAGAGGGGCTACCCGATCTCCAGTATCAGCGATAAGGCAGTCAGAGTCGTGACTCAGATACTGGCAGGTAAGGTCATGCAGAAGTGTCGCGCGGATGAGGTGCTCGTGCCGGTGGTTGCACTTGCCGAGCAGTGTGCAGAGGGGTTCCAATTTAACTAGTCCGAATACTTGTGCTAGGAATTCCTGGAGAATTGCCGTGAGGCACAGGAACAGGGGAAAACCTTCCACTATGCATGGCTTCTACTGTCCATAGTGCTGGTGGCTAGGGAATTGCCTGAGGACAGCCAGTTCCCCACAATTGCGAGGGATCTCCCGGAGGCCGCGAAGTACGCTTCGTTGTGGGCCACTAAAGATGCGCGCAGGATCCGAGACAGTAAAATATTCTGGGTGTTCATGGAGATGAACATCAGAATGGGGATTAACTCAAGCCGCGGTTATCACCCACTATCTATAACAGCTTACAAAGTTTTGCGGAGTTTAAGGCGGACTTCCATCACGTCTACATCAGGGCGCGCAAGGACCCCACAAAGAAGTGGAATGAACTACCATACATGGCCACAGATGACGTTATCTTCGATGTCCTTGAGGCATGGCCACCAGAGTGGTGCGCTCCATCCATCTCTGCAGTGGAGGCAGGTAAGTCTGCTGCACAGAGAAAGAAGGAGGAGAAAAAACTGTGGGTAGCACAGTTGGCAGAGAAGAGACGAAAAGAGGTCGCAGTAGCAAAGGCGTAGGAGGTGCAAGATGCTGGGAAGGCTGCAGTAGCAAAGGTGCAGGAGGTGTGGGATGCTGCGAAGGCCACATCAGAAGCAGAGAAGGCAGCTGAGAAGGAATGTGAGGGCTGGAAGTCGCCTTCGCCTAAGCAAGAACAAGAAATGGAGACAGAGACAGAGGAGGGTGGCGCGGACCTACAAACAGCGTCAACATAGTTAAAGCACCAGCGCCCGAGAGAGCAGGTGGGGCTGAAAAAGAAGCCGAAAGCATCTAAGACTTCTTTCAACTTGATCAACCCACACAGGTAGATCTGCACGATATAGGGGAGACGGTGCGCGATGTCACCGCAAAGGCCCTCCAGCAGTTGGCGAAGGAGAATCAAATTGTGTTGGGGGCCCTTTGGGCACAGATTTAGGAGTTGCAGGTGCGCACTCCTCAGGCTGGTACTCTCTCGACCAGCCTCGCAGAGGAACGACCGCGGTTGAAGAAATGTTGTGCGCCTGCACGATCAACACAATAGTGCTGCCAGAGGGAGCACTGGTTACATAAAACGAGGCCGACAAGCCTACGGTTAATATGCTGAAGGGAGTAGGGATCAACATGGCTACTCTCCCTCGGGAGACACTCTATGTCCTGCAGGACGGAGTGACTGCAGAACTGCGGGCCAGGGAGGGCCGCACACTGCAGGTATTGAGCGAACAAAGAATCAACATGGAGCAGTTGAGCTTGCAGCGCGACGAGGTCATGTCCCAGAATAGGAAGATAGTGCAGGTACTTGAAGAAGCCTACCAGAAGGTCCATGAGTTTGCCATCCTAGTAGAGGCGTCGGCAGAGGCGCGCATTTATAGGTTAGCAGCAAGGGTGCGCAAGGCACGAGAACAGATGGCCAAGGTTTAGCTAGAGATGAACCTTCAGATAGCAAAGCTACGGTTGAAGGCGCAGCCTTCAACTCCTCGAGAAGTGAGGGAACAGTGCATCAACGCCATCACCACGACATAGAAGAGATCAACCGTGCTGTGAGGGATTGCACCAAAACATTGGAAGAATCGTTCGAGGTTCTCACCGCTCTGCAGGAGGACCTGAACATTTGGTGCTTGGAGACAGAGGCGCGTGAGCTTCAACAACAATATGATGACATAAAAGGGACTGGGGAGACGGTGGCCCTTACAAAAAGGCTCATGCAGATGCAACAAGCCAAGGCACTTAAGGAGCAGGTAGACGTGGCATGACACAAAGAAGTGGCTCTGAAGGCGCGTGTCCAACCATGGATCGATGAGGCCTTCGTAATCACAACAACAATTGAAGGCAAGCTCATGCAGATGCAAGGGAGGCAGGAGCAGATATAGTGAAGCAATTCAGACACCGCGGTATCTGAACAACACATACAGGAGATATAGCAGGCAGCCGCTCAGTGCGTTGCTGACCTTGCAGCGGTCCAAGCAGAGTTGGGAGGTCTCCGCACGAAGATCTCCGCACCGACAAAGTGACTCGAGGGAAAGTCACGATGTTTGTGTTGGGGGCCTGTTGGGCGCAAGATCCCCCAAGGCAAGTTTTGGGGCTTAAAGCCCAAGTTTTGACTATGTCTGATGTAAAGACTCTGCGAAGTATGGGCGTGGAGCGCGATGTTGTAATTGAGTCACAGGGTTGTCCGCCCTTACTTTTTGTAATGTAATGTCAGCTTGAGAGTTCTACCCATGGTCCGCGGACCATGGGATTGTATAAATAGAGCGAGGCTCTAAGTGTAAAGAGAGAGATCTAGGTAAGATCTAATGATGATGAATTGAGTCTTGGTGGAAGTGTAAAGTCATGTTTTGGGTCGTAGAATAGGAGAAGGCTCTGCAGCTAAGTGCGCAGAGGCCTAGTAGTCTGCAGCTGAGTGCGCGGACCCCTACAGCTGAGTGTGCAGGGTGAGTCGAGTCTGTAACTGTGGAGAAATTAATAAAGAGAAGTTTCTTATCATTCTATGTGTCTTTTTCCTATTTTATTCATTGAAGTATATTGGGTATGAATTATAAGTTTACTGTTGTTTATATGTTGCACGAACTCTTATGAATATGTTGAATAAGCGAATATAAGATAAGTATCTGTTTCCGCGAAGTTAATTAACAGTTATAAGAAGACAAGTAAGACCCGTAGTGTAACTTAGGAAAAGAGCAGAGATCATTGCCTTAGCGGCATGAAATCACCTCAGCCCCTGATTAGGGTTGCGCGAAGGCAAATATAACAGAGCGCAAAGGCCTCGTAGGCCAAAACAGTGCACGAAGCAACCTGCATGAAGGTATTCACAATTGGACTAAACTGACCCCTCAGACATCTCAAGGGTGCGGAAAATTGGTTCCAACATCCCCCCATACTGCTTCGGGTGAGACCTCAGTCCGCATTCTATGGGATGTTGCCAAAAGGGCCAGTAGTACAGGGATTTGTTTGGCTAATTAACTTTGAACCTTGGTCAAGCCCCATCAAGCCAACACCTTCGCGCTCCGCGACCACAAAATGCAGAGACTTTACAACTTTATTACAAAATTTGACCCAAAACATGGTCTTTTAGCCCCAAAACTGTCCTTGGGGGATCCCGTTCCCAACACATATGAAAATGCCAACCAAGTTAGGAAATTCCACGTGCCACCCAACCATAGATTGGGCTGAACCAAATCTATCTTTCAACAAATCACCCTCATGCCATATTCCAAGCATGAATGTGGGATCACATGGGATAAACCAAAACAGAACCAACTAGGGCGTCTAAAGGATACACCACCTCAACCCTCAACCACAGTGATTTCACCTAAACTAGCCTAGAAATCACCAAAACTAAACAAACTTGGATGCCTCTGACTTTCTTCACCATACGCAGAGAAATTTTCCTATCTCCACCTACCTGTCAAGAGTTCCAAGAGAAATCCATCTCCACCCTCAACCCTCTCCACCCTCAACCCTTGGGAATTTTCCTAATACCACCTCAACCAGGATCTGAAATCTACCAGTCATCCAAAGCTTAACCAAAACAAGGAACCCACTACATCATGGCTATCTAGGAAATGGAAAGACAAGGCTGAAACCACCGTTAATTAAGGAAAATCCCATGCCAATGATATCAAGCACAAACAATAAACCAATGTATAGACCATGCATCAAATCCCCACATGCTAAATCACACATGCACATCGTTACCTGCAAATCCACAACTATTTTCTTCCCTTACTTGTTGTTGTCTAAACTTTCCCTTGTGCTCCCTTGCTTTTTCTCTCTCTCTTGGATATGATTTCTTCCTTAGAAAAGCTAAAGTTGTCCAAAAGTAAAACTTATCAAAAGTTGTCAACTATTTTTTATGTGCCTTTTAATCATTGATGTCTGGTGTCTTTTCCTTTCCTTTTCCTCTTTTTCTTTCATTTGCTTTCATTTTCTCTATAATTTCCCTTGCATGCATTTTTGTGTCTCTTCATCTTTCTTTTCTCCTATTTTCCTTTATTTCTTATATTAAATTGTCATTTATTACCTCTTTGATTTTGCCAATTTCCATAACCATTAATAAACCACAAGTGATGCCCACTATATTGTTTTCCCCTCTATTTAGCTTGGAATATGTGTCCCATGACCTTGGTTTAATTTATTTACATATAAAATCAACCCGAGGTTGTTACACTTTTTATAAGAAAATATATAACAATAAAATATTCATAAGAATAGTAATTGAACTAGTAAAAATATATGGTGTCATGTTTTTCCACACCCTAAAACCTAGTTTCCTAAATGTTAGGCTACAATATGTGATGATTGTAAAATCATGTGCATAATAGGAATGCAAAAGCTAGCTGACAAAAAAAATAATATAGTTCTCCCACTAGGGCTTTTTATTGTCAATGGTTTGAAAAATGAAAAAGGGACACAATGATTAGAGATAATGTAAAACAAAAAAGTGCTATGTACTCTACATATATCATCAATATCTCTTCAAGTAGCCTTATTATTATTGAATACAAAGAAACCCACCTATCTCTTATCTTTATATCTCTATCTACCCTTTCTTACCTCAAGTAATGTTGGATTCTAGATCTAATATACCTCCAAGGATGTAAATAAACTTCAATATAATGAAAGAAATAACTCTACTTGGTAAAGTGATTTTGGCTTGTCAATTTGATTTAGCTCAGATTGTTGGGAAAAATATTGTTATGCTCGCCACCTATGTTCAATTCCAACATTTTACATGTTGATCTCATAATGAGTATTTCATGTAATGGCTAGAACCCTTGTTGTGTAAGCAATCCCTCAAGGACCAAAACATGTATATTCCTCAAGATATTTCTCATGATGAAGAAAAAGTGATGTTGGTCAAAATCTCAAAATGGTCATGCATTTTAGGTGGTCATAGGGACAATGTTTCGTAGACGACTCTTGAGAATCACAAAAATATCATGGATGAATAATGACATTTACTATAAAACGAACATGAGATTGCAAGTATAAAACATCCTAAAATTGGGACAAGACCAATTTTGAGTTAATCTCAAAAAATACAATGAGATAATATGCAAGATAAAACTCAAAAAATTCTCTTCAATCTCATTGGATATTACAAATCCTCATTCCTCTCAACCAACAAAAATCTCACCAAAAAACCAGCTCCTTTCTTGTGTCAATCATGGCATAGACATTAACTTAAACAATTTGGTTATTACAATTAGACATCTAGTACCTAAAGCATGAGGGAACTTAATATACTACATTTGAAAATTCTATTCAATCTCACAAACTCACTACAACTAAAGGACAAGTTGTGAATGATTCAAATAAGAACTATGAGGAATGAAAAATCACTATAATTAAGTTTATGAAACAATAATTAATGTGTTAGATATTCTAAACTTATTTAGGTTTGTTCTTAATTTACCCTAATTTAAGAACAATCATCAAGAATAAGTGTATTGAAATATCCATTGCAATCATTTGATCATCATGTCTAATCTAGGTTAATACATTAGGGTCAAGAAAAGTTGCAGGATATGTAGATATTGTATGGTTTGGTGAATTGATACAATGAAACATAGATAGATGTCATGAAATACATTAAGTGATTACAACCATTAAAGGTTTCCATGATAAATATAGTGTATACTACGTAGATGTGTTAATGTTATTCTTCCATTGTAATTTTTTTCGTTAACATTATTTTTCTTGTTTAAATTACCAAACTCTTTAAACATTAATGTGGGAACAACTCGGGCAAAAATCCTAAATATAATATCCGAAATAAAATCACATAAAAAAAACTCCATTAAAACTATTAAAAAAACAAATAAATCAAATTATTATTATTATATATATAGATATTCACAAGGATAAACTTGATGTAGATAAAATCTTATGAAATGCAATAATAGCACTCAACAATTCTAGAAAATTTCATCTACATAAAATTAGATATAATCAATTATATTAAAAAAATTATATATATTTACATATTTTTAATATTCCTAATATATATTTATTTAGTAATTAAAATATACACTATATCCCTAATGTATATCTATCTAATAGTTAAAACTTAAATATAAAAGTAGAATTAATCTTCTAAAACTGAATTTTCATAAAAGCCCACACAATACTTTGCGGACTAAACCATTTTCATAGTAAACGATACAAAATACATGGACGACTAAACCTAAAATAGGCTTAGGACTAAGCGTAAGTATACTAGATTTCCAATCATATATCTTATTTCAGTGAAACTTATAAGTTATCCTTCATATATCTTATTTCATTTCAGTAAAACTTATAAGTTATCTTTAAGTTTTGCTAGGTGAAACCCACGAGATGGAGGTTAAAATCTCATTGAGTATATGCTCTGTTGTGTCTTGGCTAGAGGAGTAGACGACCCCCGAGCGGACGTCTCTGCTCTTGTTGAGGCATAAGTTAATTGCTATTGTGTGCGGCTTGCAGGCAGTTGCACCTATCCTAGATTTATAGTGGCAGCCAGATAAATTTGATCCTGAACCTGTTCAAGATAACTCTCACCAGTTATCGATTATCCTAGATTAAAAAAAAATTATCCTTAAAAGTGTTTGCCAATTGAGATATTTAGGTTTTTTAATTAGATTCGGAGAATGTAATAGTGTTGTTCCTATTTCTCTCGGCTAAAATAGTCGTTTGTCTCGTTGGGATTCAAACAAAGTTATTTGTCTGTAGTTGTGATTCAAATCTGATCTCGTCGGTGTATAACAACAAAATGTTCGACTTCGAAAGTCTGCCACTCTTGTCACGACGTACAATTCAAATTCCAAGAGTTAAAACTGTCAAATTAATGACAAACGATACGACAAATTCGATCTCAAATCTTCTGACACGGCTGGCATTCGTACAATTGGCTTTGAATATACCTATACAATACAACCGACAATTATTAAATTTAGTTAAATTAAGCCGCAGTCTAATCAGTCAGTAAAATGATAGAAATTTTGTTTGATTAAAATTTTCAGTAAATTTAGATTATAATAGTTAAATTTTAAGATTTTGAGGGTTTTGGAATTTTTATAGTGTTGATTCTATTTTTATAATTAGTTGTTATTTAAATTTATTTGACTTTTAATTAATTTAATTTTTTCAGATAATTTATAAAGTTTATTAAAAATTTAATATTTAAAAAATTTTAAATTATTTTTTAATTCTTTTAAATCTGAATTTCTATTTTCTAATTGGTAAATTTATAAAATGTCACTAATAAAATTGTCAATATTAAAAATAAGTCTAGTGTCCAAAAAAAATCTCATATAGGTTTAGTGTCCAAATCATTAATAACCATTCAATAATTATGTACCATAATCAAATAGTGGTGATGATGTGTTTGACACACAATTAAATACAAGTAGAGACCATGATGTTTTTGACACAAAATTAGATACCCTGATCCATATTGTCTACTTTAATTGATTGGAGACTCGACCATATTACAACGTATGCTATTTTTAATATCTAAAAGTTTGTTTACCAAAGTATTAAAAATAAAGTAATTGTTGAGGTGTTAAAAAATATTTGTGAGAATCCATATTTACTCAATGTACCGAAATTTACAATTTTTGAATTCCATTTTTTTTTTAATAAGTGGAATGAATGAATTAATGAAATTTTATGGGACCACTAGCTTCCCTGTTTTTTGTCTTTTGTAATTCACTTTTCTTTCTATTCAAATTAATGATGAGCTAACCCAACCTTCTAACAATCCCCTCACTGAAAAGACAATGTCAAGGAACTGATGTTAACATACTATTGTAATTGTCTTTGATGTCTTTGAAAGCATCACATTCCAAAATGAAATGTTTTTCCAATTCCAATGCCCCAAAAGTGCAAAAATTATACACTCGTTCTCCCAAGCTTCTTTAAGTCTTTTCCACCAACTTGTTTTGCACCGTAGTTGATGTGAGCTGATTCTTAATTGAGCAATAAGAATCTTTGCTCTCCATCGAATGCTAGCTCCAATGTAGTTTTTTTTGTTGGAGATCACACCTAGGGTTGAATTCTTGAACACACTACTTCTTTCTACCCAACTATTTTCCCCATATATGCTTACCAAACTTCTCCATACCATAACTCCTTAAATTCTTGCTATTTGTGGGACATGCATTGAGGTAAATATTCCATTTTTGCATCCATTTATTGTTTTGTCTCATCTATGATTTATTTCTTTCACCCATTCCTTCATTGGAGATAACTTTAGGCTATCTATCTTCTCCCATTTGCTCAATTCTCTAAAGATACCTTATGAGACGCACCATAGCAATTGCTTCGATGGAAGTTGCTCCTGTTTCACTCAGCATTATCTCATAAGAAACAAAACATTTTATTTTAAACTCACACGTTTTTGGATTTTCTCAATTTGCTTCCATTTTGAGACAGAGATGTTGCTAGCCCACAATTCACACCCATATAATATCACTGGATAAACTAGGAGCCTGAAAAGCACTTTAATTGTTTTCTGATCCATACTCTACCTCTCTACATCCGTTTTGAAGAGCAGATAATGTTTTCCACTTTCCTAAAATTCTCTTCCTTTGCAGTGCTCCTAATTACGCTGGTTGTTGAAATCAATCCCGAAATACTTGTATTCATTTACTTCTTCAAGAATGTTGCCTTCAAAGAAGAACATATATTGGCTCTACGTCTTTTTATTTGAGAAAATCATTATTTTGATCTTGTTAATATTGACTTGCATCCCCACTACTTTACAAAAATACCCAAAAACATAAAAATACATCAATATTGTCAACTACACAATTACTCCCTAACTTACTCCAAGAAATACAATAATCTTTATCTCTCACAACATAAAAACACATCTCAATAAATTTTAATGAGCTTACCAAGCATTTTTTTAAAACGAACCGTAAATAATATATTATTCCCGTCATTCACAAACGCAGATCCACTTGACCAGTACTACATATCCTATCAATTTGTACGACATTTTGGATCTTTAGGTTAACCCTCATAAAAGATTTTGCTTTTAAAGGTGTCCTTTACCATTAAAAAAATTAATAAGATTTATACGTTAAAAATATATACTTTCATATTGCCATCCAAGAAATAATAAATACTAAAATCAATTTAGTCCATGAGTAATAAATACTAAAAGCAATTCAGTCCATTTCATCATCATTCTTGTGATCAAGTTAAATTATTTAAAAAGAAATATATCTACATAACTATCACTAGGTTCGACTCAAAACATTTTTGTTTTAAAAATACCCCTTACCACAAATATTTTAATAACATTTATCTTAAAAAATATATACTTTCATATGATGGAAGAACAAATACTTTCATACGACAATGGAAAAATTAATAGATATTAAAAATTCAATAGATTCACTATTATATTTTTAAATTAAAAAAAATAGATAAAACAAATTTTAATCACGGTACAAAACCATCAAAATACTTTATATTTGAGTAAGTTGTGAATCATATTAATAAAATTTCAATGGAACATGCCAAATTATTATTTACCTTAAGTAATAAAACTTAAAATTTATTATAAATAGACTTTGAAAAGTTTGAAATAATAATAGATTCAATATTATAGTTAAAAAAACAAAAAAACAAATTTTCGTAACCATCAAAATCATTTAGATTTGAGTGGAGTTGTGAATTATATTAATACAATGTCTATGGATCATGCTCAAATTATTATTTACATTGAAGTAATAAAACCTAATAATAGACTCTGAAAACTTATTAAATAGACTTGAATTAATAATGTTAAATTTTTATTTATTTATTTAATATTTGAAATAATAATATTAATTTATTATCTATCGTAAATATAAATTTATTTTTTTTAATTTTTTTACAGAGGATTATTTTTTATTATAAAAAGAAATGATCAAATAATTGAACATACTAACAGTATATAAAAGCTATTTTTAACATTTTATATATTAAAAGCATTGGAAAATTAAATCAATAAATCACATTAATCCATCACATTTGTAATATATCTTTGATTTGCATTCTATATGTTATGAAGTTTGGATGTGTATTTTATACAGTGAAAACATAGATACATGCTTTATACATTAAAACAGTAATGTGCATAACAACACTAGTATTATAAATTTTTAAAATATAAAAGGATCAATATAGAATTGATTTGTTTCTCATTTTATTTAACATAGTAGGTATAAAAGTAACTTTGCAACTTAACATACTAATCTATCAAAAAAAATATGTTAAAAATTGCTATAAATATGGACAATTATTTACATAAAAACAATAACGTGCACTATCAATTACTTTTTACATAAGAGGTAGGTACTAAGCAACAAGGTTGCATATTACACTTGTTTGAAAAAAAATTGCCCAATTCCAACTATTTTTAACCATCCAGACACTTTTGCCAACAACACCATCAAATTAATCTAAACAAAAGTTCCAGGACCTCATGAAATCGACAACTAGTTTCAGGTGTAAAAAGCAAAGGAATATCGTGCCTAGAATTTGACGTTCCACATGACAATTTTTTTAAGGTTTAAATGTATTTCAAAGCGAATAAAAAGTAATAAATATTGTTATTATTCAATGTTGGATGTAAATAAAGTGATATTCCATTTATAAAAGCAATGTGATTTATTAATTTATATATATTTTTAATTTTAAATGCAAAAATTTATTTAGTATTTTGAAAAATTTAGAGACATTTAAATTTTATAAATTAAATAATTTAAAATATAGAATTTTGAGTAAAATTAATTAGAAAAAGTGCTCAGAGTCATGAAAAATCACATTAATAAATGTGGTTAATAAACACCAATAGGCAAATATCAACCACACTTATTATTATTTATTATAATAATTAATCATAAATATTAACCACATTTATTATTAATTAATAAAAAGTATTATTAATAATTAACAATAATAATTATCAATATTTATTAATTATTAATAAATATTATTAAACCCTATGAATAATATTAAACCCTAGGAATTTGAAACCATAGATTAAGAAACCCAAGGGATCGATGTTATAAACCTAAGGGAATAATAAACCCAAGGAATTAATACTAAAACCCCAAGGGATTAATATTATAAACCCAAGGTATATAAACCCTAAAATAGTTTTTATAAACCCTAAAAAAACATGGTTGCCCATGGTTGATTTTCATATTGAGACAATCTTTGTCACAGTTCAATGTTGGACGATGGTCACAATGTGACGTTGGACATTGATCAAACCATGATTGACCACAGTTGACCATGGTTGATTTTCATATCGAGACAATCTTTGTCACAATGTGACGTTGGACCATGGTTGACCATGTTTGATTTTTTTTTTTAGACAATCTTTGTCACAATGTGACGTTGGACCATGATTTACCATGATTATAGACCCAAGGGATCTAGATTAAACCTCGGGATTAATATTATAAACCTAATGAATAATAAACCCAAGGGATTGATATTATAAGCCCAAGGGATTAATACTAAAGCACCAAGGGATTATAAACCCAAAGGAATAATATTAAACCAAAGGCATTAATATTATAAACATAAGGATATAAATCCTAAAATAAACATGTTTGACTATGGTTGAGCATGGTTGATTTTCGTATAGAGACAATCTTTGTCATAACGTGACATTGGACCATGGTTGACCATGATTGATTTTCATATTAAGACAATCTTTATCACAATGCAATTAATAAACCCAAGGGATTAATAAATCCAATGAATTTATATTATAAGCCCAATGGATTTACATTAACCCTTAGGATTAATACTATAAACCCTATCAATAATATTATACCCTAGGAATAGGAAACCTTACATTAATAAACCCAAGGGATTGATATGATAAAGCCAAGGCACTAATAAACCCAAGGATTTAATACTAAACACCCACGAGAATAATTTTAAACTGAAGGGATTAATATTGTAAACCCAAGGTATATAAACCCTAAGATAAACATTATAAACCCTAAAACAAATATGGTTGACCATGGTTGACCATGATTGGTTTTCATATTGAGACAATATTTGTCACAATGCGACGTCGGACCATGGTTAACCATGATTTATTTTTGTATTGAAAGAATCTTTATCACAATGTGTTGTTGGACCATGCTTAACCATAGTTCACCATAATTGACCATGCTTGGCCATGGTTGATTTTCATAATGAGACAATCTTTGTCACAATGTGACATTGGACCATTGTTGACCATGGTTGACCATGGATGACCATGGTTGTCACAATGTGACATTGGACCATGAGACAATATTTGTCACAATGTTACCACCGTTACTGACAATGAGACAATCTTTATCACAATGTGACCATGGTTATTGACCATGGTTGACCATGGTTGATTTTCATATTGAGACAATCTCAACGTCAGACCATGGGTGACCATGATTGATTTTCATATTGAGACAATCTTTATCACAATGCAACACCAGACCATGGTTAACCATGGTAGATGATGGTTGACCATGGATGATTTTCATGTTGAGACAATCAATGTCACAATGCGAGGTTGGACCATGAACCCTTAGATTAATGAACCCAAGGGATTTATATTATAGAGCCAAAGTACTAATAAACCTGAGGGATTAATACTAAAAACCCAAGACATTATAAACCCAAGAGAATAATATTAAACCCAAGGGATTAATATTATAAACCTAAGATATATAATCCCGAAGATAAATATTATAAACAGTGTAAAATAAATTTCTTTCATTAACATAATTTTTTTCATTTTCCTCGACCTTAAAAATGTGTCCTTTAGTTATCTATTACACCAAAATGTCATTTGCAAAATAAAAACTATGTCAATTTTTTTTTAAGTTTCCAAAAATTGCTTTAAAATTTTTTCTCAAAAAAAAAAGAAGAAGCAAACTTTCTTGTTTCTTTTCTAAATTTCTTTTGTGTAATTTTTATTCTCTATATTTATATTTATGTTTGAAATAATGATTCACTTTCTGCAAATCAATTATACGTTTTTGTGTAAATTCCATCTTCCTGTTAAAAAAAATGTATGTCTTTGTCCCTACATATTTGTTTTGCCCAAAGAAGAAAAAACAAGAAAGAAGAAAGCAAATTTCTGTCTTCGGTAAATTATTATTTCTTTAATGTAAATACTTATTTTTATGGTTATTTTTAAAATATTTTTTAATATTATTATCACTTTTATTTAAATGTAAATTATTATTTATGTTAATTTTTTTAATATAAATAATTATTTCACATTTAATTACAATGTTTTTGTTTATATGTGAAAGTATATAAACGTTTTTATCTAATTTTCGTTTTTATTTGAAAATATGAAATTATTTTCATCTAAAATTCATTCATTAATGTATATTTATTTTATCAATATAATTAATTCAGATTTAATCACAATGTAATGTATATTTATTTTATCAATATAATTAATTCAGATTTAATCACAATGTTTTGTTTGTTGGTAAAATTATGTAAATACTTTCATCGACCACGCGGCAGGCGCCTTTTTAATTATATAATTATTTTTTATTTAGATATATTACTAAAAATTTATTTATATTTTTTAATTGTAATTACAGTTGTATTTTATAACTGGCAAATTTGTTTTTATATAAATATTTTAATGGTAATAATTTTAATAATTTAGTTAATGTGTATTTACTTAATATGAAATTTACTTAATTAATTTCTTTATATAAATACCGCACATAGTTATTTATAAATTAATTAATTTTTTTGGCCTGGAGTATGCCGTAAAACTGCTTCTGCTTGGCTAAGAGCTCGTCTTCCTCGGACGTAAGGAAACAACGGCCCAAGACCCAGAGGCATCTGGCAGGAGTGAAAGCCTGCTCCCTTACGGACCACCAGCGGGTTATTACAGGTGGCGTGGTTTTCCTTGATAACAGTGATGAGTCAAACCGACATTCGCGGATAGCAGCCAGAGATGGTTGTCCTCACTGTTGGTTTGACACCTGAGTTTGATAGGTTTTGCCACCTTCGGGAAAAAAAAAAAAAAATTAATTAATTTTTTAAATATTATTTTAATAAATTATATTTTGAATTAATTATTTCGAGATGTTATTTTAAATTATTTTAATTTTTTTGAATCAATAGAAACTTTAGTCACTCCTGTTATCTTATATGGTTGTGAGGTTTGTGATTACAACATATCCAGAGAATCGTGGAGAAAGATTGGGCAAATCCAGAGACGTTTTATAACTAATAACCTGAAAATTAAAAGTAATACACCCTATCCTATTCTCCTTATAGAAGCAGGTATTTCCCCTATTGAGAGCCTAGCTATGATTAGGTTTCTGTTGTACAAGCACAAACTCAATAACATAGACGATCATAGACTTCCTAAGCTAGCTTTAAATTCCAGCCAAAACCACCTAAGACTCAATCAGGGGTGGCATAAAGACACAAGGGCCTGTTAAACTATTGGGAGATCAACGAGAATGATGCATTGCAAAACATAAATAACATTAAAGATATTGTTACTTCTAAGTTCAAAGAAAAAATGTGGTGTGAGAAAGATTTAGTGGCTAAAAGAAAATTAAGTTATTATAAGAAGGTCATCAACCCCACCCTAGAAGATCAAAAGTATCTCTCTATTTTAACTAGCTCAAAGAAGAAAATTAATATAGCAAAGATTAGAACGAATTCTCATGAGCGCCATAGTGAAACAGGTCGCTGGGCAGTTCCTAAAACGCCATGGATGGAAAGGATCTGCCATATATGCTAGAATAGGAACATCGAGGATGAAAACCACTTCCTCTTAGAGTGCCCCGCGTACAACCACATTAGATCTCAGTTTCACAATCTTTGTTACAACACTGACCTTCCTAGCCTTTTACAATGTCAAAATTATAGTGAGCTCGGGAGGCTTCTCTCCAAGCTTTTTGAGCATAGGAATAAAATCTTAAATCAAAATAAATAATTTGTTTCTTTAGATTTGATAGACCAATGTTTGGTCTTAGCGGACATTAACCACCATCATCATCATCATCAGTTTGATTTTTAATTTTTTCAATAGTTGAAAATTTAGATTTTTAATTTTTTTAATGGTGGGAGATGTTATGAATGTGTTCTAAGTGGCACCTCCACCCAACACCCAGAGCTGTTTCGACGACATTGCCTAGCCCACCCAACAGTCGACGTCGTTAGTAACCTTCCTCCATGAAAACCATGTATTTTAAGGATGGACAAAGATCTGTTAAATAATTCCAGCAGTATTTTTGAAGTGGTTACTTGGGATTGTTGTGAAGTCTTTGCTATACCAAATAACCATGTGCCATTTTTTTATCATCATGGTTGTTGAGATTGAAAATTTACTTGGGATTGTTGTGAAGTCTTTGCTATACCAAATAACCATGTGCCATTTCTTTATCATCATGGTGGTTAGAGATTGAAAATTTTTAATTTGAAGATACCATTTGCTAAAATGTCAGTGAGACGAGTTCTTAACGCTATGTTATAGGAAGCTGAGTTCAAATCTGTGTGAGTTTTTTTTGGAATACAGTTTGAATTTTAAATATTTTCTGTTCAACTTAAATGATATGTATTATTATTATTTATTATTATTTAATTTTAAGATTATCGTCAAGTTAAATACCAAATTAGTATATAAAAATTTTTTGTTTGCGAAATAAAAAAACTCACTTTTATGCAATTAAAAAATATATATACTCTACTTATGAAAACATTAAATTTACATAAAAATATTAAATGACACATGAAAACAAATTACCCGATTCAATTTTCATGTATAGGTAATCTAAATTTGAAATTCCACACCTGGCGTCTAAGTATTTTGCGAAAAGAAATATTGTTGTTGTTGTTTTTTTTTAATCTAAAATAATCGGAAGCTAAAGAAAATGTTATATTCGTAATGCCCTGTTTAGAGATTGATCCCACGTCAACGAAAAGATAGAAAGTGTCTTCAAAAAAATATACACACCACATGCCGTCACAATCAGATTCATAAACCGTGCACAGGTTAAAGTATCGACTCATTCGAACATTTCCCTGTGACTACTCATTCTCGGGGATATCTTGAATATTAATAACTTGTTAATAAAATTATTATTTTTTTATTAAAATATAAAATTAAATCTTATATTTATAGTTTGTTTCCTTATTTAAATATTTTTTTAACTATTAAATAAAAAATTCACTCAAAAGATGGGTAGGATGGAATTAGTTGTAATATTTGGTGATAAATTTTATGTGATGTTAATATACTTATTAGATTAAAATATTACATAAACTTAAGATGGGTAGGATGGAATTAGTTGTAATATTTGGTGATAAATTTTATGTGATGTTAATATATTTATTAGATTAAAATATTATATAAACTTAATATAATTATAAGAATTATAAAAGGTGGATTAGCTAATGCTTTATAGAGTAGAGTTCATTAAGATAAAGAAAGAAATAAAACAATAAAACAAGTTATAAAACAATAAAACAAGTTTTGTTTTTTGTTTTAAGTTTGATAAGGGTTTTTACTTATTATAAATTTAAAAGAATTAAATTACATGTTTTGATTTAAGTTTTGGATTTTGTTTAACAAATTTTTAATATAGGTTTATGAGAGAGTAACTTATATGTATTAGTTTTTTAAGTGGGCTTGGTTTTGTTTTAATTTTAAGTCATCAAATAAGGCACAAATGATCACCATATTGAATTTATAAGGATGGTTTTATAATAAGCTCTTAGACTATTTTAAGAGCAAGTTTATTTGGCTTAACAAGTCTAAACTTGTCTTTTAACACATGCCAAGGGACCTAGTCACAAGTTTAAGCATCAAATATATCTCTAATCATGTTAATGCATTTTTTGAACAATTAAAAGGTCGAGAATCATGTCGTCTCAGCTGAACTTTGCTTTGTGAAGTAGGATGAGAAATCACCATAAAGAATGATCATTGAAAGAAAGATAAACAACACTTAACAACTCATGGGCCTTCCAAATATTTGAACAACAAAAGTTTCTTTCATCTTAACTATCATTTGGGTAACAATAAGAGTTTTAACTTTTATGCTTAACTACTCCAAGGGATCTCTTTGATGTGTGCAAGTTTGTCAAAGTGTTGTTTAGGCTTTGTTACTAACTTCTAACACCTCGATAATCCATTTATGGTTATAGTCTAGTTGAGTTTTAATTATTTATATATCTCCTCATCTCCCTTGATGAAATAAATATTACAATGGGCATGATTTAAGCCTTTTCCATCCTCCATATTTTCCCAAAGCAACTTGCAAAGAGATTTCTCTAAACATTGATACGTGCTAACAAAGTGGTTGGTGGGAATAATATTAAATATGGGTTAATATGCTTTGACTAGATCAATTGGAACTGGAACAACTGCAACTAGCTGCTGTTGTCTTCGCCTCCACTGCTGCTGAAATAGAATATAATAGTCTTTGTCTCTGCTGCCTTTTCCGCTACTGGTGCTCCTGGTTGTGCCTTCCCTGCTGCTGAAACTACTATTGAAGCAAACCTTTATTGCCATTTCAAGGAGCCGTTTTAATCCCGGGATTTCACCTTTTACCCGGCCTAATAAGAGGAGTTGTTCGTCCCCAAAGGTGCGGGTAAGGTTGTATCCTAGCCACTTTAGCACCTCGAACCTTTCCGGCCCGATCTCTGCTACGGAATAGGGAGAAGCTGCCCCCTTCCTTTCTCCTTCTCCTTCTCCTTATTTACTCTCCTGTTAGTCAAGCCCCGTTGCCCTCTCCCTCTCCCTTATGGTTGAGCGGCCTTAACCTAGGTTTCGCAATAGCAGTCGATGGGTGGGTGCGTTTGTTTAGGCTTTGTTACTAACTTCTAACACCTCGATAATCCATTTATGGTTATAGTCTAGTTGAGTTTTAATTATTTATATATCTCCTCATCTCCCTTGATGAAATAAATATTATAATGGGCATGATTTAAGCCTTTTCCATCCTCCATATTTTCCCAAAGCAACTTGCAAAGAGATTTCTCTAAACATTGATACGTGCTAACAAAGTGGTTGGTGGGAATAATATTAAATATGGGTGGAAACTACGATATTAGTGCATATTAAAATTATAGCAACTAAAACCATTAGTTTAGTTACTAAGGAAAGAATTATATACAAGATGCTCAGGAAGGAATTATATACAAGATGCTCATTATTCAGTTAGACATCTCTTTGCAAAGGGAGAGATAAATTTAACAAAATATTAACCCACCCTTTGAGAGAAAGAGTAACCCAAGGCCTATTATACTATCGCATAATATTTATAGCAAACATAAATATTTTAGATAGAATACAAGACCCCATGACTTCCTTTAATTTGCATTCATTTGTAGATAAATTAGATAAAGCATTTGAGAAAATAGGGCCTTAACGATGGTGTGTTTGAAAGGCCACTCAACATTATCATTGTCCAATTCAAAGTCAATTTTAAGTAAGAAGGCAACAAGGCTTAAGCATCTCACCCACTACATTCTTATACAACAATGGCATTATCTAGAATGAAATGCCCTTAATAAAGTATTTTCATTTTCATTGGTATAATATGATCTTTTCTATGATATTCTTGAAACACGTGGAAAGTTCCTTCAAAACTTGGTTTTTCATAAAGCATTAAGATGCATGACCAAGATCCTTTGTTTATAATGATCCTTAATGAATAATTTTTATAACTTCTTTATACAATTATACCAAGTTTCAACTATCAAAATTCCATATCACTTTCTAAACTTCACAAAAAGTCATTTAATGTATATGTCTTATGCTCAACCATCTCCATCAAGGCACTTGTCAACTCATCTAAGATTACCAATTGCTTACACATATTTATGTGGGATTTAAAAGGTATATTTGAGACCACAACAAGACATTTCTACGTGTCAAACTTACATTCCCAAGTTAAGATGTAAAAATTTGCTTTCTTCTTTCTTGTTTTTTCTTCTTTGGGCAAAATTTGAAAAAAAATATATTTAATTTATTGTTTTTAGTAATTATTATGATTGAATTTGTATAGTGTTAATTTAATGTACATAAAATTTTGTAAATAATTATTAGCTACCAACATTAAATTTAATATCATTTTATTTTTAATTTTATATAGATATCATATTAGATTAATATATGTTAATGAATAAGTGTTATATGATAAAAAAAGATAGAACAAGGGTTACAATCTCTTTTAACACTAGGTTCCAAAGTGTGTTTTGCTAAATTGTATAATCACAAGAAAAAAGTTTATAATTAAGTAAACTACTTTATTGGAAAAAGTACCATAAGTATGCATTATTAAACTATGTTTTCATGTCAGTGAATCATTTGTTATAATCACCCTCAACCAAATGACCCATCTTCTTATAAAGACAAATGATGGCCTATATCCTACCCAAACTTGTAATATTTATGAGTTGGGCCATTTCCCATTTACTTCAAAGTGAAAATTAACTCCACAAAAAAATTATTCACTTTCAATGTGAATTTCAAACACTAATTAAAACTTTCAATGGTTTAAATATATAGTAAATATATTACAGGTTTATACATAATTAGAGAGAGAATCTAAAAACAAAAAGTAGAGTTGACATATATATAAAGATGATATAAAAACTAAATAATGTAATTTTGGTCTATCTCTTTGTGCCCCATATTGATTCCACATTCTCCAACATATCTTGTTGGTTATTACACCCTTGAGAGGATGGTAGTGAAACCTAATTGCTCATATATGTCAATTATAGAAGTGAAATTAATGGTAAGAATTATTATTTAACATAGGCTTCAAGGTTGGGAATGTTAAAGCATTGGCCATAGGACAACTACCATGCAATGAATCTTTTTGGGTTTTTGTTGATCACTTAATATTAAATTTGTTTATTTGGCTTCAATATTGGGGTTGTTAAAGTATTGACCACATGACAACTACTATGCAATGAAGCCTTTTCGGTTTTGTTGATTATTTAACATTATATTTGTTTATTTTCCTATAATTTTATTTTGTACTACCATGCTCTCTTAGAGGGAAGTTTAGTGAGATTAACAAAAAAGAAAAAGATATGGATATAAGAAAAACTAGGATATTTGAACCAAACACCCATATTCCCTAAAGATATTTTTCAAGATTAACTGAAAAAAAAAAATGGGACCCTGAGGCCTTTCAAGAATAATAAAACCAAAAAATGACTATAGGACAACTACCATACAATGAATCTTTTTGGGTTTTTGTTGATCACTTAATACTAAATTTATTTGGCTTCAATATTGGGGTTGTTAAAGTATTGACCACATGACAACTATTGTGCATTGAAGTCTTTTTGGTTTATGTTGATTATTTAACATTATACTTGTTTATTTTCCTACAATTTTATTTTGTACTACCATGCCATCTTAGAGGGAAGTTTAGTGAGATTAACCAAAAAGAAAAAGATATGGATATAATAAAAACTAGGATATTTGAACCAACCACCCGAAGTCCTTGAAGACATTTTTCATGATTAAATCAAGAAAAAAAATGGGACCTTGAGGCCTTTCAAGAATAAATAAAACCAAAAAATGGGACTTTTACTTGTTGTTAGACTTGAATCTTGGCAATTGCGTTTTCAACTAGACGTATGTGATGGTTATCCCATGTAGCACATAATTTAGGGTACTAGAAGGTGATAGGACTTCAATGTAGGACTAGATAAGAGTATATATAGAAGGTGGTAGAATCACTAGCATGAATTGACACAATTGGATATTTAAGTGATTAGCCATAATAACTCTCCAATTCACAATGTTGTCTTACTAACTTGTATTATCCATCAATAACATCTAATATGTAGAAATTTTGGTCGGTGATCTAATCCATGGATTTAGGCAAGAAAGCCAACGATCTTATGCATATGAAAACTGAAATATTTTTTTGTCTTAATATTGAAGATAATTATAGGATTTATGGATGCCAGTGTATTTAGTGTCATGATCGACAATCAACCCTTATTACCTCATAAAAAAGTATTGAATGACTTGTATAGAAGATGAAATCCCTTACAAATTAGTTGTTTATTGATTTGAATGTGGGTATGAACTTTTTAGATGTGGCAATGTTTGCAAGAAAATCATACATGGCATGATGGAAAACATCCATTAATAGGCTAACCTTCGATATAGTCCAAACCTGATAAACATGACAATATATCTAATTTCAAGGATTGGTATTGTCATGATAAGTATAAGCTTCATTGAATAGTGAATAAATCTCATTAGGCATGGAAGCACTAATAATGATTTTAGTCTTATGGGTATGGAGAGACATGGGAGTAACTATTAGAGGATTAAAGGCCCTAGCTCGGGTTGAAAATCACATTAATTTTTTATGTTGAAAAATGTTTTTCTCATCATCGAAAATCAAGGTAGTGTAGTACGTGTTTGAATGTTATTCTTGTGAAAAATAAATTTTTATTATTTGCTTTGCGTTAATATTTTTATTTGGGAATCATTCTTGGGTATTAATTAAAATTGGACTTTTTTTTCTCCAACTATAATCAATCTGATTTTGAATCTAGTCATTTTATTATTTTTATTTTATCATACCTACTATATGTAGGTTGCATCATGCTACAAATTATTATAAATCATAAGATTTATTTCTTATTGATTTCAACTCTATCATCAATTTGATTAAATTTAATATTATATATATTCACCTCTTTCAATATGATCGTCAGGCAATTCAATTTCTTAAATTGCTTTCATTAAATTATCTTCTAGGGACACTCGTATGCTTGTGATGATGCCAGCAAAATATATGCAGGATTAGGCAACTAACTCTAAGCTAAGAAAAATTGGTTGTTGTAGGCAAGAAAAAAAATAAGCTCCCTTACAGGAGGTCCTTCCATAATGTTTTACAAGACCTATCAACAATCAAAATTATCAAGTATTCCTAATGAAAACAGTAAAGCATATAAACCTGTAGAAAGCATTAAGATGAGTTACATGACTTAGTTTTTGTAGGCAAGAAAACTTTAGGCTCCCTTATAGGAGGTATCTTCATAATGTTCCACGGGACCTGTCAACAATCAAGGTTATAACCCAACATATAAATCTAACCAATATTCACAACTATTTATAATGAAATAAAATGTTTCCTTGATCCATTTAGAGTGAGCTCAATTCTCCTAAGAGAAAAGTGACAAACTATTCCATAAATTCATACACTACATTAAAGCAATTTACATCTAAAATTATAAAATGGAAATTTATGTAAAAGGAAACTTTATTCTATTCCATCATAAGTTGGATACATGCTCCAAGAGTCCTCTTCTTGGAATGGAGGAGGCACTCCTATTTATACATAAACTTGAGATAACTAACAAAGATTTGAGATCCACAAATCTCTCCTAAATCAACAAATGCCTCATGTGGTTACAACCATGTGCTAACACTTAGCAAATAGCATCTCTACAAATCCTCTCATAAATATCTAATATCTTTGATAAGAAATCCTATTAAAGCTTCCATGATTCTTCTCCATGAAGTATGCTTGAAGGAATCTCCCAAATATTCATCAAATCTTCAAGGGGTTGAAGAAAAAATTCGAGTTTGAGGCTTGGTGGTCAAATATAACTTTGTTGAAGTCTTCAAATACTCCTACAAACATCATGAAACTCATCCCACTTCCATATATAAGTGAAAACATGTTATTTTTCACAAATTTAACCATAAATTCACTCAAAAACACTAAAATAGATGCATTGGAAAATAATAAGTCTAAACCCGATGTAATCATGAAAATATTTTATTGTAATGGAAAGAGAAATATGGTTTAAAAGTGAAGTGAAAGGTTGGTAAAAAAATGGTGTTTGGGAGACCCAATAATGATATATTCACCTCTTTTCCCCTTCAGATATTCTATAGATAAGTGATAAGTGATATTTAAGTGATAGGATCACTAACATGAATTAACACAATTGGATATTTAAGTGATAAGCTATAATAACTCTCCAATTCACATTGTTTCCTTATTCACTTGTCTTATCTATCAATAACATCCAATATGTAGAAACCTTGGTTGATGTTTTAATCCATGGATTTAGGCAAGAAAGCCAACGATCTTATGCATATGAAAACTGTAATGTTTTTTAATCTTAATATTGAAGATAAATATAGGATTTATGGATGTCAGTGTACTTAGTGGCATGATCGACAATCAACCCTTATTGCCTCATAGAAAAGTATTGAATGACTTATATAGAAGATGAAAGCCCTTACAAATTAGTTGTTTATTGATTTGAATGTGGGTATAAACATTTTAAATGTGGAAATTTTTGCAACAAAATCATACATGGCATGATGGAAAATATCCATTGATAGGTTAACCTTCAGTATAGTCCAAACTTGATAAACATGACAATATATATCTAATTTCAAGGATTGGTATTCTCATGATAAGTATAAGCTTCATTGAATAGTGAAGGAATCTCATTAGGCATGGAAGTACTAATAATTATTTTAGTCTTAGGGGTATGGAGAGTCATGGGAGTAACTATTAGAGGATTAGAGGCCCTAGCTTGGGTTGAAAATCACATTAATTTTTTATGATGAAAAATAATTTTCTCATCATCGAAAATTAATGTAATGTAGCATGTGTTTGAATGTTATTCTTGTGCATTCCAACATGAGAACATTTGTTAAGATGTTTTCCAAATTGCATTGATTTGTAAAGTGCCATTAGTACTCCACTGGGGTAGTTCATCACAATAGATTGTGCAATATTCCATCATTCCATCACAATATATATTTGTTTTTCATCATTCTCCCATCATCTAAGGCATTTGAAAAAAAAGAAATATATTATTCATTTTATTGATTTTTTTTTTACAGGGATCAGAAAACCCATTAAACATGGTTGAAAAATGGACATTATGCATTGTTGGGCAATGGAGCCCCCATAACGAGTTTTTGGGGCGTAAAGCCTGAGTTTTGGTCCATGTAATGTAAATATCCCACGAAATGCAGACGTGGAGTGCGAGAGTCTAAGGTTGTCCACCCTAAAATAATGTAATTTAATATAGAGTGTATCAGCCTACGCATGGTCCGCGAACCATGGGATTGTATAAATTGAGTGAGGCTCTAAGTGTAAAAATCAATGTGAAATATTTTTGAGATGTAATAGCGAAATGCGAAGGTCTGATTAGAGGATAGAAGTAAATCTGAAGGTGTTGGGTCATAGTAGTAGGGTAGAGGCTCTGCAGCTAAGTGCGCAGAGGCCTAGTAGAGTCCGCAACTGAGTGCACGGACTCCTAAAGATCAGTTGATTTGATATATTGTGCAATTGGTTCATAGATCTGTAATTGAATGTTATGTGTTGATGATACATGTTTATTTATCTGTGCACACTTATATGTATGCTTATGATTGAGAGTCTTCTTAGTAATTAATGAACAAAACTGAATTAAGGAAGAAACAGGTGATTAATATTGATCTCACTATGGTAGAAGCCGCACGAAGGCAGTTCCACAGAACACCAGAAGCTGTTGAGTACGGGTAATCTAGTAAGTGAGAAGGCTGGATCAGGCACCGATCTCCCACATCAAGACATCCCTAGGGTGCAGAAACCTGGTTCCAGCACCCTCCCATACTACCTCGAGTGAGACCTCAATCCACGCTCCGCGGACTGTTGCCAAAAGGGCCAGTAGTACTGGGATTTGCTTGGCTAAACTCACTGTTGAACCTGGGTCAGGCCCCAAGTAGCCAACAAATGGTTCCATTGCCAGGACCGGGATCTGCCTAAGGGATGTCTAATGTCGGAACACTAGAACCCAACGAAGAAGGAAATTGAAGAGTGGTTGGATCAGAAGATTCATGAGTTCGCGACACAGGAAAATAGAACTCCGCAGCTATCTGAGAAAAGGTGGCTGGATCGCTACGTGTATATGGAAATCCACGAGATTTTCTTTGCATCCTTTCCATCAGAACTGTATGATTGGATCGCGAGATTAGCTGACAGCCAGGGAAGGTATAAGCTCGACCAACCAATAGTGTGGACTCCAGAGTTGGTGCGCAGACTAGAGGCATCAGAAGACAAGATCGCGAGAGCTGTGGACCACTGGCTCGACTGGATAATAGGGGGATTCATCACTGAGTTCGCGATAGACACAACTGTGAGCTACAGAAAAGAAGAACGACGTTTTCTCAAGGGACCGTGAGGTAAGTATATCAAATCTTTGAATACCTAGATTAAGATGCTGTTATGTGAAAAGAGGGTTATGCGAATTCATTAATGTTTGGAATGACACGGAGTGGAAAGATCTACAAAGGTAGCGAGGACCTAGAAAACAGTCCCCTAATTTCACTGTTGCAAGAGAGCGAGGAAGAGCTCGCTCGGTTCTCTCCAAGGAGTGCGGTCAGGTTGATAAAGCAACGCATTCCGCAGTTACCACCTCCACCCACGCCACCACCCGCTTCACCTCCCTCACCTCCATCTCCTCCCACTCCACCTTCATCAATCCCACCATTCAGCATGGTGAACGCGATCAAGCTACCCGTATTTATAGGAGTAGGGAATGAGGAACCATACCAGTTTTGGTTCGTGGTAAGAGCAGTATGGGAAGCGCAACGGGTTACAGATGATAACATTAAGAAGGCTACATTGGTGAGCGCGTTGCAAGATCGTGTGTTGACTTGGTATATCAAGCACTCTAATGATCACCCAAAGGCATGGATAGTAGAGATCCAGAATGCGTTGAACAGAGAATTTAGCCGACCGAAATCAGAGACACAGTCAATCATAGGATTCAAGAAATCGCGATGCTCCCAGGCGAGACCCCCTAGGCTCTGGATCAGCGGCTGAAGAGCACGATACGCAAGGCTAATATGACGCTAATGGATGCGTAGCACTGCACATGGTTTGTGGCATCTCTGACACCACACCTGAGGACGGCTTTATCACAGCAGAAGCTTTCAACCCAGGCTGAAGCATTAGAAATGGCGATGAGGTTGCATGACACTCCGATACAAGACCCTGGGTTGGGAGTTCAACAAATCCATGCGCAACTACAGAATCTATGCTTGGATATGCAGAGTTTAAAGCAGGACAGGGCACCGCGGCCAAAGGCGCACGAAGAAATATGGTGTATAAAAATGTAAAGGCTAGAGTCACGACAAGGATCACTATCCAGTATTCGCGAACTACTTGGCAAGATGGGGGCCAATGCTGTTGAGACCAGAAGCACAAGCAGGGCCAAGTGCGACACCAGTGTTATGGTGCACGATCTGTCAAATAGGAGGGAAACACACGACAGACAACTGTCAGTTGTTGCAGAAGTATACGCAGACTCCCCAGTAGCTGTTTTGTAATTTCTGTAGGTCGGTAGGCCATGACGAGTACACTTGTCACAACTATGAGCTAATGATGGATTAGACCCAAGCCTATAGGATGCAGACAGAAATGCGAGCCCTAGACCCAGCTGTAGGGATGGCACGTGCAGGATTTCAAGGGCGAGGTCGAGGACGAGGAGGAATGGGACTAGGAAGGAGCCACAGACAATTGATTTGCTACAATTGCAGAGGACCAGGGCACTACGCCTGTGATTGTACTAATCCAACAAGGATATATTATTCGTACTATACTTAGTTTGATCATGAACCAGTGGATTGTCCTACATTGATCACACAGATGCGCGAAAAAGGGGTACTCCAGCCCCCTCCGACTCAGAATATCCAAATGATGAGATCTGAACCCCACGAAGAAGACCACAATGTGAACATGATGCTTAGGAGTGGTGCTACCACAGGAGAAGACAAGGGGAAGCAGCCTGAGGGGGATACATGGGTTCGCAAGGCTCCTGAAAAGGAACCTAAGTTTGACTTGGAACGCACAAAGGAGACGTTTATGGAAGCTAAGAAGAGCTTCACGGAAGCCTCCACTTCAGGTAGTAAGGACCAACCAAAGCTGGGGGTGGATCCTTCCATGCTTACTACCTTTCTAGAGACCTGCATGAAGTTGTTGCATGACAATAAGGTAGTTAAAGGACTACAAGAGCTTATCACTCGGTGTGTGGGGTCGAGAGAACCACGCATAGTACGTAAACTGGGAAAGCATACATTGGACACTGGGAGGGAAATGAGATTAATGGTGTAGATTGGTGAATACGAAATGGATCAGGCAATCCTGGACCTTGGATCAGATGCGAATTTGTTACCTAAGCAAACCTGGGAATGCATGGGCAGGCCCGCATTGCAGTGGTCCCTTATTCAATTACGAATGATGAACCAACAGAAGATTATGCCTATGGGAGGGTTACAAGGAGTAACAATTGGTATCGAAGGCGCGAGCACACAGGTGGACTTTGAGGTGATAGAGATTGGCGATGAAAGCAATCCTTATCCTGCATTGTTAGGAATCAACTGGGCAACTGATATGAATGGAGTCATCAACCTAAAGAAGAGGAATATGATATTCGAGAAAAAATCACTACGCGTAGTAATCCCGCTAGACCCATCGGAAGGAGCACACTACACTGAACCCGTGCACGACGATGAAAGCGACGATGAGCTGGATTGCATTTACCAGATAGATGCATAGGACTGGGATCGGGTGAACCCGACTACGGATGGAAGAATCTCATGGGAGCGCGACAACTCCTACACTTCGGATTCAGACGAGGAAATAGAATGTTGGCAGAACCAGTTGCACGAGGTGACGACGCTAAATTGAAACATGATGATTAGATCACTTCGTCGCGTGACAACTGAGGCAAGGGAACTACCAACACATGATGAGGTGACAACGATGGATAACTCCCTAGGCAAGGTTGAAATTGCAGTACTGGAACAACAACGGTACGCTGCGCTGGAAGGGATACTGTGCACGACACCTGTACGGGGATGGAGTATGCGTCAAGAGGCCATGGAAAATTGGCGCGAGGGTAAAAGGTGGATGCGATTACAGGTTGGAAGCCCTCGTTGCCGAATAAGAATCAGGCAGCCAGGACAGAGAAGTCTGCACACTCACCTATGTCGATGGGTACCGACGTGGCCGATGCCATCCACATCCGCACACTTCTGACTATAGATCGACACTCAGAACCAGCTGCAACAGTAGGAAAAGCGATGCGCACCGCAAAAGTTCCTCATAGCAGTACTCAAGAGGGTATGTGGGATGCTGAGCAAGGTTCACCAGGCCAAACGGACTGATTGGGACCGACGCGTACCAGCAATTCGATGGGCCTCTAGGGCCATGTACAAGAATCTAAGTGCAGAGACAATCCTAAAGATGATGGGCAGAGTCGAGGCCATAGTTTTGGGAGGAAGGAATCCTCACATAATTGGAATGATTCTTAGGGACTAGGACGAAGGAATTATGCAGTCGCGCGGGGTCAACCATATGTAGATCATTCAACGGAGGACCCATAAGTTTCATGAACTCAAAGATCGGGTACGACCAAGGAAGAAAAGTGAACTGGATTGCGAATCCACACAAGCATACCACATAAACAAGCTAGGAATTACAGGACAAGATAGGGACTGAAGTACGACTGCAGTAGAACCTTTTTGCCGACATGTTGTGGCTCCAGTACCATGGCTGTGGCCGCACCTTACTAGACAAAGGAATCGAGGGAGCACACTGTATAAGGAATAACACGACAAACTGTCTGACGTGAGGGTAATTGAGGGGTGCCCGCGGACTAGGCTGGAAGGTGCAGGGAAGCCTCACACAGGTGGTGTGACCACCTGACTATCCGTAGAAAGCACGGTCTCAGCACTCCAAGCAGTTGAAAGAGAGAGCGGGATTATAAACAAGTCTGTAGGAGAACTGCGCGAGAAGGAGGTTACATTCAAGGTCAGTATGTCACAAGGGTCGCGGCCGCGCGTCGGAGGTTGTGCTGCTGCACGGGTAGGCAGGGAAGTGACCTTTGGTGTCATTTTTCATGACAAGAGGTTCAATTTAAGGCAAAAAGGAGTGCGCGGTGGGCAATTAAGACACGAATTAAGAACAAGATTTGGGACAATCTGCCGCCAAAAGGGCATTAATGACTCAAAAGTGGGGGGAAGGGTCGAATTCAAATTCAAAAGATGCTATAAAACCACCAGGGCTAGCCACAAGGCAAAACTTGGTTGTTTGAGAATTAAGCAAGTACAGAGCACTGAGCGCCGCATAATCTTACCACACTCAACTGTAAACATGATGACGACTGCGAGAACAAGAGTGCGATTCACGAAAGTTACCTCGGACCCCCATATGATTCAGGAGGAGCCTGGATAGGTGGCAGCTGCACCAGAGGTTCCAAAGTCACCACGCATGCCGCGACCACAGAAAGACAAGAAAACAATGGGGTCAGTCTGGGTATCACCACGGAACCCACGGTTTAGTAAATTGTTAATGGCAGAGAAGGGCAAAGTTGTCACCCTTGAAATGGAGGAGGAGGAGGAAGATCTGCAAGCTCTCATTGCCTAAATTGAAGCGCAGGACGATGAGGTGGAAAATGTCTCCCAAGTACCTTCAACGATAAAGTTACCCCCCTACATCCCCCCGTGGAAGGGGAAAGCAAAGATACCAAAGAACCTGGAGGCCACGAAGAATGTGCTCCAGACCCCGCTCATGCCTGATGAAATAAGGTTTGACGGTCCGTCGCTGGGATGGGTACCTAATATGAAGTTTGAAGACTGGGACCTCGTAGATAGCAAGAAGTTCCCACAATTGG
Organism: Pinus tabuliformis; assembly: GCA_031772625.1. Lineage (NCBI taxonomy): Eukaryota > Viridiplantae > Streptophyta > Pinopsida > Pinales > Pinaceae > Pinus > Pinus tabuliformis. The sequence continues at coordinate 633,262,712 of CM062819.1, read as the reverse complement.
CCATGGAGAAATTACTGAGACAGAAATGGCTACGCGGTGTAGAGAGGGCTGGGTTACTCTATTTATAATGGATACCCCACTACCACCGCGCGCCCGTTACCATCTTTGTCATCCGACAGCTGTTGTGCCTAGTACATGATGGGTATCTCTGGCTGAAGGAGCTGATTCCCATCATGGCCGCTCTAATTCATAGGATTTCCCAACTACCAGTCAAAGGAAACGACCCTGTAGCCATGGCAGAGAAGAGCAGTGACTTAGCCATCACAAAAGCTATGAAGGCCAAATATAAGCTAGAGAAGAGGAAGCGAGGGTATGCAATAGCAAGCATCAAGGACTAGGGGGTGCACATACCCACCCAACTGTTGGACGGCAAGCTGATGAGAAAATGCCGCGCATACAAAGTGCCAGCGTCTGTAATTGTGTTGGCAGAGCAGTGCGCAAAGGGGGTCCAGTTCAACTGGGTGCAGTTCCTCTGTGACGAGTTTTTGACAAACTGTAGGGAGGCCCGGGAGTAGGGTAAGACCTTCCACTATGCGTGGTTTCTCTTATCTCTCCTGTTGGTTGCAGGAGAGCTGCCAGAGGACAACCAGTTTCCCACGGTGGAGAGTGACCTCCCCAAAGCCGCGAGGTACACCTCGCTATGGGCTACGAAATATGCGATAAGGATTCACGAGATAAAGGTGTTCTGGGTGTTCGTGGAGGCGAGCATACGAACATGGATTAACCACAGGCCGTGCTTGTCCCCTATAGTGCATAACAGCTTGCAAAGCGCGGCAGAATTCAAGGCAGATATGCATAACCTGTATATCTGAGCACGCAAGGATCCCACACGCGGATGGGTGAAGCTCCTGTTCATCGCAATGGATGATGTGATCTTTGCGGTGATGGAGTCGTGGCCTCCGGAGTGGCATGCCCCGGACTTGGCAGCAATGGATAAGATCGCTGAGCAGCAACGGAGAAAGGATGCCAAGATGCGCATCGCGTGGCTAGCTGAAAGAAGGCGCTAGGAACAAGAGGTGGCCATGTAGTTGAAGGCGGTTGAGGCAGCAGTGGCAGCGTATATGGCGGAGCCCATAACCATGCCAATCAGAGAGCCTGCAGAAGGCCCAAAAATGTCCACAGAGCAAGACATACAGGGGGAGGATCCGACAGAGGAACGCACGAACCCTGCACCGACCCAACTCAAGAGGTCGTGCGTCTAGGAGAAGTCAGCCCCGCAGAAAAAGACAAAGGTATCAAAAACAAAGGATGCTTTTGAAGAATTAATGATGAAGCAGACAACTGTGTTGGGGCACTTAAAGCGCAATTGCAGGCATTACAGGTGTGACCCCAGGAATGATGACACCACACATTGCAGCAGGTACATCCGAAGCCGAGCAGATGGTGTGCACCCGCACAACGAACACGTTTGTATTACGAGATGGTGTAGTCTTAGCAGCAGCCAAGGGCGACAGGGCCACAGCAAGTCAAATGAAGGGCTGGGGGTTGAATTTGGCCGCCCTTCCCAAAGAGACCCTATACCAACTACAAGATGGGGTAACTGCTGAGCTCCATGCCAGGGAGGGTCGCGCCCTCCAGGTCTTAAACGAGCAAAAGGGAAATATAGAACAGCTCAGTCTATAGCACGACGACCTGGTTGTACAGACACGGGGATTGGAACAGGCCGTGCAAGGAGGCCTGTAGTAGCATACTGGATTTTGCTGTGCCGATGGAACTCCTAACAGTAGAAAAGATTCACCAAATGGCGGTTGGATTCTGCACGGCCCAGGAGGAGGCAGCGAAGGTTCAGTTGGAGTTGAACCTGCAGATCACCGAGTTTTGTTTGAAGGCGCAGCCCTCCACAACCCCCAAAGTCAGAGAGTAGCGTGCCCGTGCTATCTAACAAGGGCTGGAATAGATTGGCTAGGCAACACAGGATTGCACCGGGTTGTTGGAGCAAGCACTCACCATGCTTACGCACCTACGGGAGGACCCAAATTTGCAACACCTAGAGGCAAAGACGTGCGAGTTACAATGGGAGTACGACAGTGTCCAGGGTACCATACAGGCGGTTTCCCTTACTCAATGACTCGCCCGACTACAGCAAGCAAGGGAACTGAAGGACCAATTAGACGTCGCGCGCCAAGACGAAGCAGTGCTCAAGGAACGCATCCAACCATGGATCGACAAAGATTTCACCATTACTGCTACCATTGAAGGGAAACTGGCACAAATGCAGGCACTTTCTATGGTTGGACAGTAAGGCAACCCTGTTTCTGAGAGTTTGGAGATTCAGATGCAGGAGATACAACAGATAGCCGAACAATTTGCTGCGGATACCCAAGCTGCGCATGACCTCCTGGATGGACTTCGCGTGAAGATCACCGCACCAGCCGAGTGACTCGGGACGAGTCACAATGATTGTGTTAGGGGCCTGTTGGGCAGTGGAGCCCCCATAGTTAGGTTTTGGGGCTTAAAGCCCGAGTTTTGGTCCATGTAATGTAAAGATCCCACAAAATTCGGACGCAAAGCGTGAGAGTCTAGGGTTGTCCACCCTAAAATAATGTAATTTAATATAGAGTGTGTCAGCCTACCCATGGTCCGCGAACCATGGGATTGTATAAATAGAGCGAGGCTCTAAGTGTAAAAATCAGTCTGAAATCTTTTTGAGATGTAATAGCGAAATGTGAAGGTATAATTAGAGGATAGAAGTAAATCTGAAGGTGTTGGGTCGTAGTAGTAGGGTAGAGGATCTACAGCTGAGTGCGCAAAGGCCTAATAGAGTCTGCAGCTGAGTGCATGGACTCCTGTAGCTGAGTGCGCAGGAAGGAGTCAAGTCTGTATTGGATCAAGCTTTGAAGACATTATTAATAAAGATCAGTTGATTTGATATATTGTGCAATTGGTTCATATATCTATAATTGAATGTTATGTGTTGCTGATACATTTTTATTTATCTACGCACACTTATATGTATGCTTATGATCGTCTTCTTAGTAATTAACGAACAAAACCGAATTAAGGAAGAAACGGGTGATTAATATTGATCGCACTACGGCAGAATCTGCGCGAAGGCAGTTCCGCAGAACACCAGAAGCTGTTGAGTATGCGTAAGCTAGTAAGCGTGAAGGTTGGATCAGGCACCAATCTCCCACATCAAGACATCCCTAGGGTGCAGAAACTTAGTTCTAGCACCCTCCCATACTACCTCGGGTGAGACCTCAATCTGCGCTCCGTGGACTATTGCAGAAAGGGCCAGTAGTACTGTGATTTGTTTGGCTAAACTCACTGTTGAACCTAGGTCAGGCCCCAAGTAGCCAACATGCATATAAGTTTCTTGTTATCCCAATCCACGACGAGCCATGATTACTTATGTGCTATACAATATTGCGACAAACAAAGTCCTCCAAAGGAAAAGGAGTGTACCTAGAAGGACAACAGACAATGAAACAAATTATATTGCATTGATGGAAGGCTTAGGAACAACTAGGGAGTATGGATCCAATGGAATTGTAGTCTTCACCAATTATGAACTTGTGTGCAACCAAATGAATGGTATGTATCAATTCAAAAAGGAGAAGTTAAAACAACTACATGGAGAAGTAAAAAATATTGTTAGTCAGTTTCAATCATTTAGAATAAGTCATTGTGAAAATGTTGATAGGATGTCAATGATCTATTGTGTGGAGAAATTATATATATATATATAGGATCGAGGGTCTGGATCATCACATGAGAAGTCACCACCTGATTCTTCGAGGCGTAAAAGGGATAGAGAATCTATTGAGTCTCATGCATCGACTAGAGGGTGACTTTCTATGCATACTAACAAGACTGGTCATGGATCGAGGAGAGTAACAGATGAATCAAGGGAGGGTCATCGTTCGTTACATCATCCTCGTGGTATATATGTTTATGTGCAAGTTCTTAAATGATATTCGTAGAATCATATGTACATACATATTGAATTGATTTTTTCAATTTATCTTTATTAATTTATAATAAATTCCATCTTTTTTAGGAGCATCTCTCACTAGGTCGAAGAGAGTATCAAATCAATCAATGGAGGGCCATCATTCAAATCATCGTGGTATGGTATATATAAGTTTATGTGCATTTACTTAAATGATAAATAGGTAGAATCATATCTACATACATATATTGAATCGAATTTTGTCAATTAAACTTAATTAATTTATAATTTCTATTTTTTTAGAAGCATCTCTCACTAGGTTGTTGGGTGAGGGTGGTGAAAAATATCAATAAACTCATGTACTTTGGCATGATAGTGCTCAACCATCTCTGGGTGGTCATGAATCTCAATCGGATCATCGTGATCCTCATCATTTTGGTAAATACTATAATAATAATAAAATATGTTAAAATAAATTTGTACATGTAAATGAATTTTATGTACATATACGTATACATGTCTATCTTGCAAGTGTATAAATACATTGACATGTTTTAATATTTATGTAATTATATTTAAACAGGGGGTGAAAATGTTGATTGATGTCAACATAGGCAAAGCAGGGCGATTCAAGAAGAAGACCATAAGCCAACTACCACCTATACGTCCACCAATGTATGTTACATAGGTGCATAGCTCATTATTCAAAATTGAAGAAAGATATTGGGAGTTTGGAACTCCCTACAGAGAGTCGACAAAGCTTAGAAATAGTTGTGCACTCTCTAAGTTCATTTCTTGATATTTACAAGAAACTTGGGCCAACAACTGATGGCTTTATAGATATGATGAGGCATAGAAAGGAAACAATGATGGTTTCCAATAAATGGGTCGAGGTAAGTAGGAGGGTTACAAAAGCACATGCCAAATCTATGTTTAATTTCAAAGAAGGGTCGAAAATAAAGATGCTCAAGGTGCAATATTTCAAGCACCCTGAAATAGCCCACCATTTGTATGATAGGTTCCTTGCAACGTATGGAAAGTTGCCATGGAATGACGAGGTTCCACATTATTTTGCAAAATTATTTTATGCAAAATTATTTTTGGGTATGAAACCTAATTATACTGACCTTCCATCTAAATTTTATGGTACTAGGAGAGGTCAGAAATATGAATGTAAGGGTATATTAAGGGATACAAAAATGCCTCGTCCTCCGCCACCTTTGGTACCTCAACCTCCATGTCTAGTAACTTTGTGGTCAGAGATGGATGCCACTTCTCATATTAGTCGAGAAGCAAGGGATGCCATTATAGACAACATACAGACTACATTGACTGGAATTGATGTTGGTCTAAATCGACAAAGAGCACAAGCTGATGCACGTGTTAATTTTGTATATAAATCAGATGTGGAGATAGATAATATGAATATTGAAGAGGTTAAAGCGTATGCAAAGGCTTTTCATGATGGTTGGAGAGACCTAATTGGTCATTAGGGAGAGTGCATGGGATCGATATGTTTTAATGTTCAGGGTGGATACTTTAATGTAATGTAATGTAATGTAATGTAATGTAATGTAATGTAATGTAATGTGTTAATGTTGATTCACATACATTTTGTAAAAAAATTCAGATATAATCTAACATGAATGTATCATATGTTCACCATTTGTAGTTAAATCGTTTGTTGAATGAAAATTTTGATAATATCACAGTGTCAGGTTCAAGTTCAAATCAAGATATGTTGAGAGATGTTATTTTTTTTTAAAGAGTTCATGTTGATACTATTAATTTACTTTTATTATATTGGTATTGTGAAGACATATTTGTAAAAGAAATAATTACATATATAATTAAATGTTAACAGATTTCCATTCCATCCAGCATTTTCGACACAGCGCCGCTCTCTTGCTCTCTACTAGGAGATGTGTCAAATATTCACTTGTAACAAGTATTTAATATTTCACTTTTGTTTTGTTATAAATTGAAGCAAGTTTCATTAAAAAATGAGATCTCTATCTTACAGTTTTAAAATTTTTGAATTTTAGGTTTGTGGAGATAGTTTCCCTTCTCCAGGGACATTAGCAATAGATTCATCTATAGGGATAGGATCATTTAGACAATTGAAAAAGTTGTTACAATTTTTTTAATATTACGAGTTTATGCATTTTCATGTGAAATTTTAAATTTTTAAAATATGCATGTACATTTATTGTACAGGGCATCCATCAGGGAGAAATGCAGGGGGAACACCACAAGTTATTGCATAGAATTTGAAACTTGAGTCAAGTATAGGGATTGGATCGTTTAGACAATTTGAAAAAGTTGTTATTTGATTTTTTTAATATTGCGAGTTTATACATTTTCATGTGCAATTTTAATTTTTTTATATATAGATGTACATGTATTGTACACGGTATCCATGAGGGCGTAATGCAGGGCGAACACCACGAGGTATTGCATGGAATTTGAAACTTCAGTTATCTACGAGGATTTGATCATTACAAAAATTTAAAAAGTTGTTACAATTTTTTTAATGTTACGAATTCATGCATTTTCATGTGCAATTTTATATTTTTAATATATATGTGTACATGTGTTGTACTGGGATTCCACAAGGGCGCAATGGAGAGGGAACACCATGGGGAATTGCATGAATTTGAAACCTTTTATAATTTTGTTTTGATGATAAAATTCTCATAATTTTAAAACAATAAAATTTGATTTTAAAGTACATAATCTTATGTATATATGCATATTACACATGTTGTGCAGGGCACCCATGATTCTGATGATAGCACGAGGATGTTGATAGATCGTATATTTCAGCGAGATTCTCTTTGATGCAAATTTTTATTTGACAGTCTTTTTATTATATTTACTTTTATCATGATATAAATTTTGGACATATTTAAAGTAAAACTCTTTATTATGAATTGATCTCTTTGATGCATATTTTTATTTGACAACTTTTTATTATATTTACTTTTATAATGATATAAATTTTGGACATATTTTAAATAGAACTCTTTATTATGAATTGATCTTTAATATGCTAATTTTGGAGTTTATGTACATTTTGCATGATGATTTTTATAATGTTAGTAGAAGATAATATGGAATTGGCTTCAAATTCTTAGGTTTTGTGAAGTTGTTTTTTCAAGTTGTTTAATGAATAGTAAAATTGCAAATTACAAAACATGGTACATTTTTCATTCATGAATCTTATCATGGTGTAGATGTCTAAAACAATCATAACTTAAAATTGCATTATAAAATATGGTATACATTTTGCATTCATGAATAGATCACCATTTTGTATAGAAGAGCTACTATGGATGTGGGTTGATACTTAACTTTTAATATAACGTTGTTCAAGGCAAACATAATATAAAATTGCATTTATAAACATGGTACATTTTGCATCATGCATGGTTTGATGCTTAAAGGTTTTACATTTAAGTTCATTAATATGAAGCAAAGAAAGTAAATTTGCATTTAGTTGGTACATTTTACATTCATGAATCTTATAATGGTGTAGATGTCTAAAACAATCATATAACTTAAAATTGCATTATAAAACATCTAGTGCATGTATACAATTTGCATTCATTAATATATCATCACCTTATATAGAAGGGCTATTGACACTTAACTTTTAATATAAAGTTTCTCAAAGCAAACATACTATAGTAAATTTGCATTTAGTTGGTACTTTGTATGGCTCACATATGTAGAGTTTTAGAACCCAACTTTTGATATCCTTTGTAATAGTTACAGTTTCCCCATACCAACTTTTCAAGTGATGTATGTTTCAAGTTAAATGATAAGTAGAATGCATGGCATTTTTTATTTCATTATTACCCACCAAAGTTCTCATGGATCAACCTTTGCTTGGTTGTTCTAGTTAACTTCCAACTCTTTGTTTGATGTAAGGTTTCAAGTTATAGTTTGTGAGTTTAATCAACAATAAACATTATTTAAAACATGTTACATTTTGCATGATGCATGGTTTGATGCTTAAAGGTTTTACATATAAGTTCATGAATATGAAGCAATGTTTGTAAATTTGCATTTAGTTGGTACATTTTGCATGATGATTCTTATAATGTTAGTAGAATATAATAAGGATTTGGGTTGATTCTTAGGTTTTGTCAAGTTAAATTTAATTAGTAGTAAAATTTCAAATTACAAAACATGGTGCATTTTGCATTCATGAATCTTATAATGGTGTAGATGTCTAAAACAATCATATAACTTAAAATTTCACATTATAAAACATGGTACGTGTATAAATTTTTGCATTCATGAATAGATCATCATCTTGTATAGAAGAGCTATTATGGATGTAGGTTGATACTGAACTTTTAATATAAAGTTTTTCAAAGCAAAAATACTATAAAATTGCATTATAAAACATACATTCTAAATTACCTTCTTTGTCTTAAAGTCTACTTTCAGATACTATTGTATTTTTCATGAAATTTGAGAAAGCTTAGAGATTGAGAATTAAAAATTGCAATGTTGAATCAACTAAAGTTGCATTAAAGTAAATGAAATTTTCAAATATTAAATACTATGTGTGGAGCATGCATTGTTAGTTTTAATAGGTTTTGTATGCACTACATGTATAGGACAAACACAATAAAATGCATTTTTTTGAGCTATCAAGATGTACAAGAGATACAAAACATTTGAAATTGATGGTAATGTGATTTTAATAAAGTAAATAATGTTACTAAGATAGCACTAAAAATATTTGAAAAGATAAAATGATGACATAAAAAAGAAAAATGTAGTGCAAACATGATAGGTGTATAATCAACAACAAACAAGAAAATTGTGATATGCTACATCCTTACATTATAGTAGTATTTGGGATATTTGAATTTCTTTTTAACTTAACAACAAAGCCACCATATTAATGAAAACAATTTTGTAATACTTAGTACTAGCTAGAATGGACAACTTAAGAGTGCACAAAAAGAAAGGCTAACAATCTACTTGAACTCTTTCTCAAAGATGAATACAAGGAGAATATATTGTTGGTCAATTCAATTAAAAAAATTCTAATGGAATTCCATCCTCAATGATCCGTTCATGGTCAGCTTTTGACATTCTCCATTTTTTAACTTTCAATTTTTTTCTTGATTGAACTTCTATCAACTTTATGTGCGTTTCACACACCAAGTGACTATATTGACAACTTATGGCATTGGGTTGATAGTCTTGAAAGTAAACATGACTCTTGGTTTGATGAGTTTCTTGGAAAAAATATCCTTTCAGTATAATACACAGTCTTTCATATATAAAATTGTTATTATCATAGTCCTCCAATAACTTCATCTTTTGTTCAGTGCACCACATCAAATAATACTTGACATTTTTCTATGTTGTTGATGAGTGCAACTACAACAAAAACAGCTCCTACACAATAAAAAAAATTCTAAATTCATATCATAATTATCAAGAAATTAGTTATCAACATGTGCTTGATTTTATTATCTATTTAGATCTATATTTTAACTATTATCTAGAGACTTATACACAATGATTTTAAAAACATAAAACATATATATAGTTTGAAAGAAATGTAAATGTTACCTTCTCTAACAAGATCAAAAAATCGATCACCTTCAAATGACACTATGGTCTCCTCTGATTCCATCTCTTCGAAGCTTGCAAGTGACATTTTCCCCTTTGTATTAAGTTTTGTATGTTTCCAATCTTTCATATAAAAAAACAAGATTCTTTTCTTCTATCAAATGCAAATGCATTTTGGTACTCTTTTGTTTTAATTGAATGCAATTTTTGAGTCCCTTTTATTATTTCAGCTTCATATGTAATCAATCTATCTACATCTCTGACTCCAATAAGAAAAAAAACCCTATAGTAAATTCAAACAACAATTTAAATATGTTATTTAAAATACAATTTATATATCAAAGATAATCATCGATTAATTATTTAAACTATATAATTTATAAATGTTTAAAATTAGAAAATTAATAAAAATTATCATATATTAAAAATATATACAAGTTAATGTATATGTACATACTTGCGTACCTCCCTTGATGGGTTAGTCTCATGGCTTAGTGAAGCAATGCACCATTGAATATCTTGTTCAGCTGAGACAATTCGTTTCGCAGAGTGGTCCATTTAATATCTTTGAAGTTCTCATTTTATACATGCCCCTGTGCCATCATGTTCTTCTTTTCCATGACCAGTCTCAAAGAAATTCCAACAATGTTTAATGTTGGTTTTCATATGAAGACGACACAAACAAAAGAATGATCATGGAGATTTGAATTGACCTACGCATCCATCTGACCATATCCAACGTTCATTGGATTTTATTCAATGACCTTTCAATGAGTCATAAATCTTATCAAAGAAATTTTGTACAACATGTGTATTATGTGTACGATCATCGCTGATATAAAAATGGTATTCTTTAATAATATGTCGATTCTCACCGGTTCTTTCTATGTGATCAACATTTTGTTCAGCCTGACTATATAGAACATGGACAAGCATAGACACTTGGTCAGAATGATAATATTCACTATGTATTTCATTTTGTTCAACAAATGTGTAATTTTCTACAAAATCAACTATCGACAAAATGGTCCCTGGTGGAAAAAATTTACGGGATTTTTTGAATTGCAGGTCCTGCCATTGAGCTTTATGAGATTGCTTGGTGTATTTATAAATTTATGTCTCAAACTTCTTCAAAAACTATATCACATAAATTTCTTCTTCTTGTAAATCAATAGGATATTTGTTGTGAAACAAAGTCAAATTTCCACAATGATCATATTTTTTACCACCAACACATTTCTTTGGTAAAATAATTCATGATTTTCTTTTCCACATAGAATTTAGGATATGAAATCATGGATAGTGAAAGGAGGAGGTGAATTTTTCTAAAATGTTTTACCAAAATTAAGGAAGGTTTGATAATATAATTGAAATTCCACATGATAACGACAAAAACAAGTGTCGCGTATAGTGATAGGTTTAACATGCCATGGATCTTATTGCACAAAAGTACTGATTGAGACATTAATTCCACGATTCTCTTCTATGAACTTATTGAACAAATCTATCTGGGTGGTGCCCAAGATACATTTTGCATGTTCTTCATACTGATTTCGTATTATTCTTCATCGCATCGCATCCCTTACTTTTGGTGAAACACGTGAATTTTTCATCAAATATTCACATATTATTTTTTTATCTTCTCCAAGTCTATCTTTGTATGGTTGCCTACAAATAACTATCTGACAAGAAATCTCATCATTTACATCTATTTGCAATCGAAATTCCCTATGCTTGTGCAATGTTTTTTGTGATTTCCCTAATGATTTTGCCATAGATTTTACCAAACGATTTTCTTTAGTACTTGATGAAACCACTGCTATTTGTATTGCTCTACGTGCATCTAGATCACTTTTCTTTCTAGATCTTCTAATTGATTTTAGAGCACTATTTATATTTTGAATCACATTTTCGTTCACTTTTTTATCTTTCATTGATTTTCAAATACCCAATAGTGTTGTAGCTTCTTTTAATTTCTTCGATGTTAAGAGACCTTTCAAAAGTTGAGCTTGAACTGTCACATTTTCATCTTTGCTGAACTTATCAATAATGAGCTTAACACGCTATCGTATAACATGGTCAGCTTTTTTATCTCCATGTGTGTGAGTGTCGACATTTTATAACATCTCATCATCAATATTGATTTCATCTGTACATATGAGAATTTAATGTAAATGAGTATAAATATACATTAAACAATTAAATTAAAAAATAGAGTTCATGAAATCAAAACTAATAAATATGTATAATTTCAACAATATATATATATATAAGGGTGATTCAACTTCTTCACCTGAATCTCTTTCAACATCTTCAACAAAATCATCAATCATTGGTTCATTTTCTTCTTCACTTTGTCTTTCAACATTTTCAATATCATCATCAATGTTATCATGAAAATCTCTCTCTATTTACATTGCAAAATATTTTTCAATTTAGTTCATCAAATAAAAATTAAATTCCACAATACACTATTAAATTTTAAATACCATTTATGATATCTACATTTACATACCGAGTTCAACTTTTTGTTGAGATTGATTTGCCTTTTCAATATTTAAGTGTTCTTCCTTCTTTCTTTTGTAATAGTTTCTCAAGTATTCTCTACGAGCCTCAATATCTCTAATTCGATCATATTTTCTCTTGAAATTTCTTTGATTCCATATGATAATTAAATCTATGTAGATTTCAAAAATCAAGCCCAAAAAGGTCACTTTAGCCAAAAAAACTCACTTTCAAAATTCAGCCCAAAAAACTCACTTTAAAAATCTAGCCCAAAAAAAGTGTATGTCCAAAAATTAGATTCAAAGAAGTTTAGTATTCAAAAGTTGCACATGAAGAATGTGAGTCTGAAAATGACGTTTTGGCCAAGTTTATTTATAGCGTGATGATCTTCTTATATATATATGTATATATATATATCTATATCTATATCTATATCTATATATATAGATATGCCTTTAAAGCATCCCCTACAAGATCCTCCTTTACTCCTCGTTGTTGTCTATATGCAATATCCAAAAGTGAAGGTGGAAAATATCCAAAACAAGTTTCAACTAGGGACTTACAAGTAGAAGTGTGGAATGTTCTACTATGACAGTGTTGTATATATACAAGATTTTCATCCCAATTATTTGGATTCTTCTAAACATAACCCCTTAAAAGTTGTTCCAAATCCTATTGACTACTTCTATTTGAACATTTGTCTTTTGATAAAATGATGTAGATCTCTTCAACTTTATCTCCACCTTCTCCCACATTTTAGTCTAAAATTCACTAAGAAATATTGTGTCCCTCTAAAAAAAGAATATTCTTGGAATCCCTATAACACCCCCTCCCAGGTCTACCCAAAGTAACCATGCCAACTGAGGTAAACATGAGGAGAGATGCTACTACAATCAGATTTGACCTCCTATGTCACCTTAAGGAAGTGGAATCGAAGGAACATCACATACAGTCATCCAACATCCTCATCAAAACCTCAAGAGACAAGTCATCCACTCAGACAGCATGTCCCTAGGTCCCACTGCTATTCTGCAGCTCTTAGGCCATAGTCTCTCTCATGCTATAGGAAAGGGAGTGACCAGCAACCTAAATTCACTTTCATAGAATTGTCTACTAGTGATTGTGGACCAGAATTGCTAGTTCTATGTCAACGACCCTGAGATTTAAGCCACTTTTCTAGCCCAAAATCATGGCCTCTACCCAGAACTTGTTGTAACTTCCAAAATTCATTAAAACATAATAAAAATGTTGATCAATCAAAATTCACCCTCGGGACTAGGCCTGTGCATCACCAACCGGGACTGACATTCTGTCAAATGCTTGGCATTAATGCAACCTAGAGGTATAAGATGCAAAACAAAGCATAAATGACTTAAAACAACCTATGAAACATAACCAGAAGGATCACCTCCTTCTGCATTGAACTACTACATCGTCAATTAGGTCTTGCATCTATCCATTTAATAGTTACATGTAAATATATGAAATAACCATGACATGAACCAATCATTTAACCATGCTTATAACCAGCATAAAACCATATAAATGTCAAACATATGATAACTATTAAATCCACATATAAATTAGTGCAAAAGTAAGAGAAATTAGCTTTTATTAATCATACTCAAATCTAACCAGGTTCGGGACTTCCACATACCACCTGACCATAGACATGGATGAACCAAATCTCTCTTTCATCCATTCACCCCAATGCCATATTCCAAGCATGAATGTGGGATCTCATAGAACAACCAATCCAAGAAAAACCAAGGGAATCCAGAGGTTAAACCACCTCCACCCTCACCAAACCATGATCAGACCAAAACCGGTGCTTTGATCACAACCGAACAGAACTTGGAATTCCATCCGGATTCCATCACTATCCTTGAGGAATTTTCCATCCCCTTGTCTCTCAATCTTTACCAGAATCCAAACCGGAATCACTAGGCCCTAAACCAAGAATTCTCCCTCGGTCTTTACCGTGTATCCCGCCAAAATCAGTCAATGGATTCCTAGGCCTTTGGGAATGAACCTTGAGACCACCTCCACCCCGAATTCCGAAATACATCCGATAATTCCAAATTTCCAAAACCAAAATAAACATCCCAACATACCATGGCATCTAGAAAAAGGCTGGGCTAGGTTGAAATCTATTGTCATAACTCGGAAAACCCATGCCACTAACAATAAGAGAATCATACACCAATATGCAAAGCCATGCATATCCAAACCAACTAGGAAATCACACATGAAAAAGGTTACCTGCAAGTATTCCTACTGAAGCTACTTGAGTCCGACTTTTCTTTCCTTGATCCTTGCTTGGTTTTCCTTTCCTTTCCTTTCTTTCCCTTTCCTTTGCTCCAAACTAGAGTTCTCTAAGAAAACTCTATGTGACCAAGAGAGTGAGAAAGAGAGAAAGAATAATTAGAGAGCTCCAATATTGAACTTGAAAAAAACCATAAAAGATCCTCAAAATCCATTTTATGCATGAGGCCTCTAATTTCTTCATTTTCCATTATTTTCTTTCAATTTCCTTCTTACATGAAACCTATGACCTTTTACCTTCCTTTTCTCCTAATTTCCTTTATTTTCATAAATAAATGTGCCAAAATGCCTTTTTTACTTTTTATGCCTTTGCCTTAGCCTTTTCCAATTTTCCTTAGCCAAAACACACATCCGGTGATGCCCACTAGGATATATTTTCCCAACATTCATCTTGGAATAAGTGTCCCTTAATTGTGGTCTTATTTTGCCTTTAATAACTTTTATTACATGAATTTTTCACCAAGGATGTTACAGAACCCTTCCCCTTGGGGAATATCGTCCTCGGTGTTAAACCACACCAAGACCTCGGCAAAACTTCTAAAAATAAAATATATTGCCCATGGAGCTTTATAACTTAGCTTGTTGCAGTATTTACAATGAAAGACTTGCTCAAAAGCAAAACATCATGACAACATGACAATATAATAACCATACCGCTTATTGAATATTTATAACTTAGCTCATGGCGGTATTTACATCAATATATATACATATACAAATATCAAAACATCAACAAAACATATGCCAAACATAAACCAACATCAAACTCAATCAGCAAACCATGAAGGATATAGGGCCCACATCTGATCCACCATCTCCCATGTAGATTCTTTAGGCCTAAAGTACTTCCACTACACTTTAAATTGCTCTATAGATTTGTTCTTGAGCATGAGATGTTTGCGCTGCAATATGCACTAAGGCTCTAGTTGGAACTCTCCTTCTTTCTCCACCTGCAATACAGACCAATCAATAACATGATCAACATACTTTATATACTTCATAAGCAATGAAATATGGAAAACATCATGGACTTTCATTGTTGGAGGTAGTGCAAGTCGATATGCCACTGGTCCAATCCTCTTAAGGATCTCAAAAGGCCCAGAATACCGTGGTGCCAACTTGGCACATGAAACAATCCTCAAAGAGATTTTCTTGGGCTTGATGCACAAATACACATGCCCCCCAACCTAAAACTCTTTGAATACCCTATGTTGATCTGCATAACTCTTCTGTCCATCCTGTGTTGCCTTGAGATTATTCTTTATAACCTGCATTTCTTGCTCCATGTCCACCAACATGTGTGTTCCAATAAGTACCATGTTCACTGGATCACTCCAATTGATGGGAGTGTTACAACTCTGTCCATGAAATGCCTCAAAAGGACTCATCCTCAAGGACTCCTAATAACCATTATTGTATGTGAACTCAACCAATGGAAGCTACTCCTCCCATTTCCTCTGTTAGTGCGTTACGTACATCCTCAACATATCCTCCAAGATCCTATTGACCCTCTCTATTTGACCATATGTCTGCGGATGATAAGTTGCGCTAAAGGCCAACTCTATACCCAAGCCTACAAATAGCTCCTTTCAAAACTTGGAAGTGAACTTTGCATCCCTGTCCGACACAATCTTCTTTGGAAAACCATGTAGCCACACTATCTCTCTGATGAACACCTGTGCTACCTCACTGATTGAATATGTAGTCTTCATCGGAATGAAGTGACCTAACTTGCTCACCCTGTCAACCATGACCATAATAGAATCATGATGCTTCACTGTCATCAGAAGACCTGTGATGAAATACATGGAAATGACCTCCCATTTCCATTACGGAATCACAATAGGTTGTAGCAGACCACCTGGATTCTTGCATTCCACCTTTACACGCTGACAGTCTTAACATCTAGCCACGAACTTAGCCACTTCCTTCTTCAAATTCAGCCAATAGTAAAACTTCTTCACCATCGTCAATGTCTTATGATATCCTGGATGACCCGAATATAGTTTCACATGAAACTCTCTCAAAATAAGCTTCTTGAGCTCATTGCAATTCGACACATAGATCATGTCTCGAAACATCAATAAGCCAGCGGTCGTGAGATGATAATCTGCATCCTGATCACCAGTACAAGTACCTTCCCCTGTACCTGTACTCTGTTATAACCTGTGCATAATCTCCATGTATTTGTCATCCCGTTATCTTACTTGTAAGATCTTGTCTTGTAACTCTGTCCCATAGTAGTGTATAGTTGCTATATGATTTACCTGTACCTTCCTGCTAAGAGCATCTGCAGCTCGGTTCTCCTTCCCTTTGATGTATCTGATCTCAAAGTCAAACTCAATAAGGGTAGCCAACCATCTAGCTTGCCTGGAATTTACATTCGATTGGTCAAAGAAATACCTCAACCCACTGTTTTCCGCTCATCAATGTAAACATCCTGCCCAGAAGAGAATGTCTCCACATCTTCAATGCATATATAATCATTGCTAGCTCAAGATCGTGCATTAGATAGTTTTTCTTGTGCTCATTCACTTTGTGTGCCACATAGCACACTACCTATCCTTCTTGCATGAGAACTCCACCAAGTCCCTTTTTGTAAGCATTTTTACACATCACAAACTCCTCGTTTGAATCCACAATATTTAGCACTGGTACATGTGTCAACAACTGCTTAAGCTTCTCAAAACTGTCTTCACATTCTACCATCCATTCAAACGTATTACCCTTCCACTGCAATGATGTGATAGGATATGCAATGTGTGATAAGTTCCCGGTGAACCTCCTATAGTAACCTGACAATCCCATGAATTATCTCACCTCATCTACATTCTTAGGAGCTGCCCATTCCATGATGGCCCTTATCTTTTATGGATCTACTTTTATGCCTTCCTTGGAGACAAAATGTTCCAAGTAGTGTACCTCATTCTGAAAGAAGTTGCACTTGCTAAGCTTAGCATGCAATTGATGCTCTCTTAGAAATCTCAACATTGTTGCTAAATGTTCGACATGTTATTCCTCATTCTTATAATATACCAGTTCTCATCAACGAATACAATAACAAACTTGTCCAAATAAGGATGCAACACACTATTCATCAAACACATGAATGTAATTGGAGCATTAGTCAAACTGAATGGAACAACAACAAACTCATAATGCCCATACCTGGTCCTAAACGCAGCCTGAATATATCATCTTTCTTGATGTGTACCTGATGGTATCCCGATCTCAAGTCGATCTTAGAGAACATTGTTTCTCCCTTTATCTTATCAAACAAATCATCAATCCTCGACAAAGGGTACCTGTTCTTGATCGTTACCTTGTTCAATTGTTTGTAATCAATGCACAACCTAAGAGTACCATATTTCTTCTTTATAAACAACACTGGTGTGCCCCAAGGTGATACACTGGGTCTGATGTATCCTTTGTCCAACATTTCCTTTAGCTGCTACTTCAACTCTACCAACTCAGCTGTGCTCATCTTGTAAGGTTCTTTTGATGTTAGAGCTGCCCCTAGCACCAACTCAATAGAAAAGTCTACCTCCTTGTGAGGTGGAAACTCTAAAATTTCCTTAGGAAATACCTCCCAAAACTATTGAAATACTGGGTACCTACTCAATACATCTGCATCCTAAACCTCTTTACCCTTGTCACTGGAAATGTGTACCAAAACATCACACAACCTTTTATGCAACTACACTTAGCCTGCATAGTAGTAACCATCCTCACTAATGTAGGCTTCTTCTTCCTTGCAAGGTCCTCTTTCCCCTACTATCATCCACACACTCAATGGCCTTATCGAAGAAATCCACTTTGGTTCTGTGAATGTATATCCAATCCATACCCAAAATCATACTATATGAACCCAATGGAAATACATTCAAATGTGTTGTTGTAGGCATACCATTTAACTCAAATGCACAAGCTCTTACCTAATGGTGAACTCGCTTTTTTGTACTTGTAGCCAACTGTACCAACCAAGATTATGCATGCACTTCTTTTATCAAACCACACTTATCCACCAGTTCAGGATTAATATAACAATAGTTAGATCTAGGATCAATCAAAATAGAAACAACTTGATCACAAAGCTTACTGTCCATTTCAATGATCGATGCCTAACAATCCGCCTGCTTGTTGTCCACAACTGCATAAATCCGAGGAATGTTATCACCAACATCACCAACTGTGTGCACCTCCTGATCACTATAGATCTGGGGTCTACCACCACTCTGATACTGTGGACAATCCCTCTTACGATGATCCTTACCACATATCCAACAATGCAATGGTTCCCTACCACCGCCTCTAGCCTACTGCTCTCCATGTCCCTTCTCAGTTGTATTGAATCTCTTGTAAGGAACTACATTATCTTTCTCACTCGCATCAGGAGGTCTTTCTCTCTTTGGTGGCCATTTTCCTTTAGCTTTGTCATTTCTTTTCAAGACACGCTTCAGCTCAACTTTGCGCTTTGACTGCTCATAATAATGCTTCAACTTTCGGATGGCCTCCTCCAATGATATAGGCTCATTGAACTCAACTCGGTGTTTGTATGCAACTGGAAATCCACTAATGAATCTCTGAACCTTGGCATTCTCCTCTCTGAGGTAAGGCACATATCTCAACAGCTCCAAAAATCTGCTAGTATACTCCTCATCTATCATAGAACCCATCTGTAACTCATAAAAATCCTTAGCTCTATCATCATAATACCTCTCAAACAAGTACTTCTTCTTGAAGAGACTTTCAAATGCATGCCAAGTCAAACCATCCTCATGTATGTCCTTGACATTCTTCATGTCTTCCCACCAAATATCCACTTTACCTTTGAGACTGAAAATGGCTATCCTTGCTTTCATGTTTTCTGAGTAATCATGCAATCTAAATAATTTCCTCATGCAAAGAAACCAAGCCTTTGCATCTTGCGATTTCTTCATCTCTCCATCAAAGATAGGTGGCTTTTCCTTCTTGAACTCATCTGGAAAGTATCCCCTATCATTCCTCTTGTACAGATGATAACAATGGCGATCATGATATCTATCAAAACAAAAACTAGAGTAAAACATGTGTCTGTCACCCCTCCTATCTAGAGTGTCCAACATCATGCCATCTCTGATAGTGTCAGATCTATCTGACTTATGTCTACTATGAGACCTGCTACCATATTCCCCATTATTTCTATCCTCATATCCATGGCTGATCCAAAGAGGTCCTTATCGTTGCAAATCTAAAAAACTTTGAAGTAATATTGCATTCACCTTTTCTTGTTTCTCTTGTGCCTGCATGATTTTGTCATTGTCTACTTTGCAACTCCTTATTTCTTCCTTTAGGCTTCTCAATGTGTCTTCCAAATCAGAAGAGTGCCCCACACCATGCAACCCATCTGATGCATAGGGATATTTATGTAGTATACCACCTTACTAGCCATCTGATCTCTTTCTTGTAAGGAATACTATGTCAGCTAAACCAAATCACCATAAATCAACGAACATTAGCATACTCTGGGAGGATACCTTGTCTGCAAGAGCATCAAATCAACGTGATGGATGCATAACATAACCATAATAACATATAGACATATATCAATAAATGCATCAATGCATAACCATCATACTAACTAGGGTCCAGTCATCAATGCAAGGCCATATCAACAATGCATGCCATGACCTCATGCATGGTAACAACCAATACTCTAGTATACACATTGCCTCATGCAACTATCCACCTACATAAGCAATGCCTAATCAAATACACATACACATAACTGCATGTAGTCAAGGATAAGCGATCAATTCTTGTAATCAACCTACAAGACTGATGCATGTAATCAAATAACCAAGAATGAAACCCAAAGTACAAGGATGTAATCAAGCTACATATAATTGTATAACCAATCATATACCCATGATGATGTGTTCCATAAAATCGACATCAAGTTCCTCATGATGACCTTACTACTACCATGATCAATATGATGCAGTGCAACAACCACATGGAATAAAAATGTAAGATCCACAGATGAAACTGACATGCATGCATGACCAACATATTCACGCATATCTGTAGCACCAGATATGACCCAAAGAGAGTGTAACCATGCTCTGACACCAATCTGTAACACCCCCTCCCAAGTATACCCAAAGTAATCGTGCCAACCAGGGTAAGCATGAGTATAGATTCTACTACAATCATATTCGACCTCCTATGTATCCTTAAGGAAGTGGAATCAAAAAAACATCACATACAATCATCCAACATCCTCAATAGAACCCTCAGGAGACAAGTCAGCCATTGAGACAACCCGTCCTTGGGTCCCATTGCTATTCTGCAACTCTTAGGCCATAGTCACTCTCATGATATGGGCAAGGGAGCGGGAATCAACCTAAAGTCTCTTTGACAAGCTTGCCTGCCAGTGACTGTGGACCAGAATTGCCAGTTTTGTCCAGCGACTCCTGGATTTAAGCCACTTTTCTAGCCCAGAATCATGGCCTCTGCCCAGAACTTGTTGTAACTTCTATAAGTCATTAAAAACATAATAACAATGTTGATCAATCAAAAATCACCCTTAGGACTAGGCTTGAGCATCCCCAACTGGGACTGGCGTTCTATCAAAAACTTGGTATTAATGTAACCTATAGGTCTAGGATGTAAGACATAGCATAAATGACTGAAACAACTTATGAAACATAACCAGAAGGATCACCTCCTTCTCCATTGATGTAATATTCCTAATTAGCCATGGCTAATTGGAATATTCGATTTTGCTCAATTTTTGCCTTCTATAGTTATTTATAAATAAAAAGGTGAGGAAGGGGGACATAACTCACTTTTAGAATAAAATTCACTTCCTAGTAGCACAATGTTGTGACTTAAAGGGGAGCCAAGGGGGCCAAAGGGGACACAGAGATGGAGCCCACGCAGACACTTGGAGGGACTGCGTAGAAGGGAAGAAACATGTGGCAAGAGGGGAATTATGTTGGAGGAGGTGAGCCTTGGGCTTGAGAGAGGCAAAGGCTATAAAGAAGAGAGAAGCCCCCTCATTTTGATCATTTAGTTATGAGCATTTGTGATAGTCACTTCGACTTAGAGCATGGTGGCTGTTTAGCTAGTCTGCAGCACTGTTTAGTGCATTGATTGTCTCCGTTCGAAGGTCTCACCCTTAACCCCGGGGGACTTCGAGTGCCTACTCGAGCAAGGTATTTCCATTGGCATTTCAGTAGTAGTTTCATCAGCATTTCAACAGCAGTTTCATTAGCGTTTTGGAGGACTGCGCAGCACTGAGAGGGGTGACGCAGTTCTTTCTGGCAGGAGTTCTGGGTTGAGGGTTTGCAGTAGGATTTGTGCTGAGAGATAGAGTAGGGGATCAGCCCTTGCATATTAGAGAGTTTGTGCAGAGGTTTCAGGCAGATTCCTGGAGGGTTTCATTCAGTGGTAGCGCAGAGCATTGAGGGACTGTGCAGAACCCCAAGGGGGTGATTTTCGGGGGTCAGCCATTTTAGAAAATCTTTCTGGGTTTTTTTGGGTTTCTTGAGTAGAACCCGATTCCAGAGTTTCAGCATTTTCTGAGGAAGGGAGCAGCCCCAAATCCTCATTTGATTTCTAGTAGTAGCAGTGGCACAGCAGTTCTCCAGTAGCTTGGACGTAGTTCAGAGAGGGGCCATTCCTTTGCTATTCTGAGTGTATTTCTTCACTTACCTTGTGCAATTCGAGGTGCCACCTTTCTGATCACCTCCTGTACTCATTCTATTACTCAGTATAATAAAATGGCTTAGCATTTCTCTCTGCATTTCTTGAGTATCTGCTTATGGTTATATTGTTATATGTTGCACAATTGTTATTTTTATCTCTTGAGCTTCTCGGCTATTATACCACTTGTGTGTTTTCTCCTATACACTTAGACAGAGTCTGGAAAGGGTCAGGTAGCCTCCGAATCTCGTCCTCTTTTCAAAGGCGACATATCTGGTAAATGACCTCCCAGTCCATCTTTGGTTGGAGTTTTCTTGTGTTTGAGGAATATTCCTGATAAGGGATATTATAGTGGTATCAGAGCATAGATCTGGCTCAGCCTGTGGAGCTAGCAATCTATGACACCGGGAGAAAAACCTTACATCTGTTACAGAGGTAGGAGATACAGAGACACTGGGCGTAGGTTAGAGAACACCTACGGAGAGGGAGACTGTGTTCCGGTGGTGGACGCAAAATAGGAGGAGCCTGTGGTGGACGCAGAGCAGGGGAATCCGATGCCAGATGAGGATGGGAAGAGATTTGCAGATATGATCCTCAAATCAGTGCAGGATCTATCGAGGCAAATTGAGTTGATGGGGCAGAGATTCACGACAGTAGAGGCCAGACAGCATGAGAGCCCATGGGTTTTCCAAGTTGGTGAGGGATCGAGTGCATCCCACCATTTGCCAGAGCAGCGTGATACTACGCAGCAGGTGGCCTCACATGCCCCTACACACTCTACCATGCCCACTTTATTAGGAGCAGACACGAGGGCCGTAGCCCAGCACGAGGCAGAGCCTGGACATATGGGCGATTATTTTGCAGAATACCAGGCCTATGGGCAGGAGTTCAGGGAAGCCCTCTCATTCAAAGATTTTGTTCAGCTCCAGCGGGATAGTAGGCCCCGCGACCATCACAGAGGGTACCGGCATTACCATGATGGTGACACCCACCGTGCAGCGAGTAGATTCCACTTGCCTACGTTTGATGGTTCATCAAATATTTCTGCAAAGTCTTGGGTGGAGAAGCTGGACATTTATTTCCAGCTTAACCAGATGTCGGAGACAGAGGCCATCAAGGTAGCAACATTGCATTTGGATGGTGAGGCCCAGGATTGGTGGTTTCATGGGATGGTTACACTCGGGCACTCTACAGTGACAACATATGCCGAGTTTACCAGGAGATTGATGGAGTGATTTGATCGGAGGGATCCAGAGTAGCATTTTGTTGAGCTGACGAGGCTCAAACAGACAGGGAGCCCAGAGACCTACATTACAGATTTCCTTAGGGTCTCCGTGATGGTGCCAGACCTATCCATGGCGCGGAGGGTCTATATGTATGTTGAGGGGTTAGCAGAGCCACTTCGGGGTTTAGTCCGATCCACTGGACCAGCCACACTCCAGGACGTTATCAGTAGGACCTGGGACTTACAGAATGTCTTACCCACGACCCGGACACCTTACCCCCAAAGACAGACTTTTCAGTCTAAGGGGAAGGATGTGAGGATTCCACCTCCAAAGGGGAATCCAAGACGAGTACAGATTGACGTCGATGCCAAGAGGGAGCTGAAGAAGAAGCGGTTGTCCTTCACCTGTCAGGAGCCGTGGGCAGCAGGACATAGATGTGCTGCTGGCAAAGCACACTTTATTGAGGTCTTCTCCTAAAGCAGTGGAGAAGAGGATGATGAGGATGATGTGGAGGCAGGAGATAGCCATGTCGTATAGGGACCTTTGCCACCTCCACCGCCAGCAACAGGTGGTGCATCTTTTGTACCCACCGGAGGGGCCCTTGCAGCATTGCGAGGAGTTCCCAAGTATCTGACGCTACGCGTACGGGGGACAGTACGTGGCTAGCGAGTATCAATTTTGGTTGACAGTGGGGCAACCCACAACTTCATCGATGCATAGATGGTTGAGAGGAGAGGTATACAAACAGAGAGCTTCAATGGGTTTTCAGTCTTGGTCACAGGAGATCAGACCATGATGTGTGCTCGTTATGT
This sequence comes from Pinus tabuliformis, assembly GCA_031772625.1. Classification (NCBI taxonomy): domain Eukaryota; kingdom Viridiplantae; phylum Streptophyta; class Pinopsida; order Pinales; family Pinaceae; genus Pinus; species Pinus tabuliformis. The sequence goes on along the minus strand of CM062819.1, from coordinate 633,238,662 downwards.
TCCAGAGCTTTCAGTGACGATGGGCACCTACACATTGACTGACCACTTTTTCGTGGTCGATATCCCGGAGCCCAACATGATACTGGGTGTTCAGTGGCTTATCAATGTAGGGAAGGTCACGACGGATTGGAAGACCCTAGAGATGGAGTGGGATGATGAGAAGACAGGGAGGCATGAGAAGATACGGGGACAGCACACATATCCGCCTCAGACTGTTTTGGCTCATCGGATGGAGGCAGTCTTCCGGAAGGGAGACATAGAGTGGGTAGTGGAGCTGCATGCATCAGAGGTAGGGACTACAAGGTAGACGGTACATCCAGAGATACAATCCATCCTTCACCGATATGCCATAGTGTTTGGGGAGATTCCACCAAGACAGCCACTGAATCGGGGGCTTGAGCACACCATCGAGCTTGAGCAGGGCATACAGGTAGTGATTACCACCCCCTATAGGCACCCCAAGGCCTATCGGGATGAGATTGAGCGGGCTATCTAGGAGTTGCTGGCTCTTGGGCACATTTGACCGAGCATGAGTCCTTTTGCATCTTCCGTGGTGTTGGTGAAGAAGAAGGACGGTACATTGAGGATGTGCATTGACTACAGGGCCCTGAACAAGAAGACCCTGAAGAACAAGTACCCCATACCAAGGATCGATGAGTTGATGGACGAGCTGAGGGGAGCACGGTTCTTCTCAAAGATTGATTTGAGATCTGGGTACCATCAGATTCGCGTGAGGGAGCAGGACATTCCCAAGACCGCCTTCAGGTGTCACTATGGGCACTTTCAGTTCTTGGTGATGCCCTTTGGGCTAACCAACGCCCCCGCTACATTTTAGTCCTGCATGAATCACATCTTCCGCAGTCACTTGAGGAAGTCTGTGTTGGTATTCTTTGATGATATTCTCATTTACAACAGGACTTGGGAGGAGCATCTCCAGCACATTGAGACAGTATTGCATATCCTACAGGAGCAGCGGTTCTATGCCAAAATCTCCAAGTGTGAGTTTGGGTTGACAGAGATGTTGTATCTGGGACACATCATAGGGGTGGACGGAGTGAGAGTCCACGAGGAGAAGATCAGGGCCATCAGAGAATGGCCGGAGCCGAGAAACGTGACAGAACTTCGGGGATTCATTGGCATTTGTACTTACTACCGGAATTTCATCAAGAGTTTCTCCCAGCTTTCTGCACCCCTGATAGATTTAACGAGGAAGGGTGCTTTCAGTTGGTCGGATACAGCGCAGCGAGCCTTTGACAGGCTCAAGGAGGTTATGAGCAGCTGCCCAGTGCTTGCATTGCCAGATTTCGTGCAGCCATTCTTTTTGGAGTGTGACGCATCGAGAGAGGGGATCGGCGTAGTATTGATGCAGGGAGGTCACCCTATAGCCTATGAGAGCCGGAAGCTCCTTCCGCATGAGATGTTGTATTCTATATACGATAAGGAGATGCTGGCCATCATGCATGCATTGGCCAAGTTCCAGCAGTATTTGGTGGGTAATAGGTTCAGGGTGAGGACTGATCACAACAGCCTTAGATTCTTTTTGGAGCAGAAGCAGCTACAGGAGAGGTAGCAGAAGTGGATCAATAAGATCCAAGCATATGACTTTGACATTGAGTATGTCAAGGGTAAGAACAACGTGGTAGCAGATGCCCTTTCACGTAGACCATCCACATTGTCTCTTATGAGCTTGGATACAGACTGGAGGGCTCGACTCTTAGTAGAGTACTCCAAGGACAGGTTTGCATGTGAGGTTCTGGATGGACATGTGGTAGATGATAGGTACAGGGTGGTCAATGAGATCATCTATTACAGGGACCGGATCTTCTTGACTGAGGAGTCTCAGCTCAAGAAGAAGATACTACAGGCATCACATGATTCACCATTGGCAGGCCATCAAGGATTTACCAAAACCTACAGGGCCATTAGAGAGAGGTTCTCATGGAAGGGCCTCAAGGAGGACATACTCCAACATATCTAGGAGTGCGATGTTTACCAGAGGAACAAAGGAGAGATGAGCCATCCCGCGGGATTATTGCAGCCTCTTCCCATTCCGGAGGGGAAGTGGGAGACTATTTCGATGGACTTTATCATAGGGTTGCCCATGGTACAGGGCAAGGATTGTATCTTTGTCGTCGTTGATCAACTGACGAAGTACGCACATTTTTTTGCCATACCGGCACACTATACAGCAGCAGGTTTTGGCAGGAGCTTTTCCGGTTGGTGGGGACGGAGTTGACACTGAGTACCAGTTATCACTCACAGACGGACGAAAAGACAGAGATAGTTAACAAGTGGCTAGAAGGCTACTTGTGTAACTATGTCAGTGGGCAGCAGCGAGCATGGCTGAAGTGGCTGCATCTGGGGGAGTACTGCTACAACACTTCACATCACATGTCCATTGGTATGCCACCATTCTATGCCTTACATGGGTATCATCCTTTATCTTTTGCTAACATGATGTTTGGTGATAGCAAGGCTCCTAGAGCCAGGATTTGGATCCAAGAGAGTCAGGATATCCTCCGAGCTCTCAAGGATAGCATGGCTACAGCGCAGAACCAGCAGAAGCTATATGCCGACAGGGATCGGGTGGAGAGATAGTTTGAGGTAGGGGACATGGTCTACCTACAATTACAGCCATACCGATAGTCGTCACTAAAGCAGAAGGGGGCTGAGAAGCTCAAGCCCCACTTTTATGGCCCATACAGGGTGATACGCAGGGTTGGACAGGTTGCATATGAGTTGGAGCTGCCCCAAGGCAGCAAGAACATAACGTTTTTCATGTATCATGCCTGAAGAAGGCATTGGGGCAGCAGGTGATAGTGACAGATGAGCTACCACCCATGGATGACGAGGGGCATTTGGTGTTGCAGCCGGAGGCTATCATTGATACCAGGGAGAGGCAGCTGTGGAGCAGGACGGTCCAAGAATTCTTGGTGAGGTGGAAGAATCTGCCGGATGAGGATGCCACTTGGGAGAGTGAGAAAATATTGCAGCATCCATCACTTCAGTTGCTTGAGGACAAGCAACATTTTGCCAAGGGAGACTGTAGTATTGCTAATTAGCCATGGCTAATTGGAATATTCGATTTTTCTCAATTTTTGCCTTCTATAGTTATTTATAAATAAAAAGGTGAGGAAGGGGTACATAACTCACTTTTAGAATAAAATTCACTTCCTAGTAGCACAACATTGTGACTTAAAGGGGAGCCAAGGGGGCCAAAGGGGGACGCAAAGATGGAGCCCACGCAGACACTTGGAGGGATTGCGCAGAAGGGAAGAAACACGTGGCAAGAGGGGAATTACGTTGGAGGAGGTGAGCCTTGGGATTGAGAGAGGCAAAGGCTATAAAGAAGAGAGAAGCCCCCTCATTTTGATCATTCAGTTATGAGCATTTGTGATAGTCATTTCGACTTAGAGCACGCTGGCTGTTTAGCTAGTCTGCAGCACTGTTTAGTGCATTGAGTGTCTCTGTTCGGAGATCTCACCCTTAGCCCCGGGGACTTCGAGTGCCTGCTCAGGCAAGGTATTTCCATTGGCATTTCAGTAGTAGTTTCATCAGCATTTCAGCAGCAGTTTCATCAGCGTTTTGGAGGACTACGCAGCACTGAGAGGGGTGACGCAGTTCTTTCTGGCAAGAGTTCTGGGTTGAGGGTTTGCAGTAGGATTTGTGCTGAGAGATAGAGCAGGGGATCAGCCCTTGCATATTGGAGAGTTTTGGCAGAGGTTTCAGGCAGATTTCTGGAGGGTTTCATTCAGTGGCAACGCAGAGCATTGAGGGACTGCGCAGAACCCCAAGGGGGTGATTTTCGGGGGTCGTCCATTTCAGAAAATCTTTCTGAGTTTTTCTAGGTTTCTTGAGTAGAACCTAATTCCAGAGTTTCAGCATTTTCTGAGGAAGGGAGCAGCCCCAAATCCTCATTTGATTTCTAGAAGAAGCAGCAGCACGACAGTTCTCCAACAGCTTGGAGATAGTTCAGAGAGGGGCCATTCCTTTGCTATTCTGAGTGTATTTCTTCACTTGCCTTGTGCAAGTCGAGGTGCCATCTTTCTGATCACCTCTTGTACTCATTCTATTACTCAGTATAATAAAATGGCTTAGCATTTCTCTCTGCATTTCTTGAGTATCTGCTTATGGTTATATTGTTATATGTTGCACCATTGTTATTTTTATCTCTTGAGCTTCTCGGCTATTATACCACTTGTGTGTTTTCTCCTATACTCTTAGACAGAGTCTGGAAAGGGCCAGGTAGCCTCCAGATCTCGTCCTCTTTTCAGAGGCGACATATCTGGTAAATGCCCTCCCAGTCCATCTCTGGTTGGAGTTTGCTTGTGTTTGAGGAATATTCCTGATAAGGGATATTACAATTGAACTACTACATCATCAATTAGGTCTTGCATCCATCCATTTAACAATTACAAGTAAATATGTGAAATAACCATGACATGAACTAATCATTCAACCATGCTTATAACCAGCATAAAACCATATAAATATCATAGATATGATAGCCATTAAATCCACATATAAATCAGTGCAAAAGTAAGAGAACTTAGCTTTTATTAATCATAGGCAAATCCGACTAGGTTCGAGACTTCCACGTACCACCCAACCATAGACATGGTTGAACCAAATATCTCTTTCAGTCAGTCACCCCCATGCCATATTCCAAGCATGAATGTGGGATCTCATAGAAAAACCAATCCAAGAACAACCAAGGGAATCCATAGGTTAAACCATCTCCACCCTCATCAAACCGTGATCACACCAAAACCAGTGCTCTGATCACAACTGAACAGAACTTGGAATGCCATCCAGAATCCATCACTATCCTTGAGGAATTTTCCGTCTCCTTGTCTCTCAAGATTTACCGTAATCCAAACCTAGATCACTAGGCCCTAAACTGAGACTTCTCCCTCAGGCTTTACCATGTATCCCACCAAAATCAGTCAAGGGATTCCTAGGCCTTTGGGAATGAACCTTGAGACCACCTCTGCCCCGATTCCGAAATCCATTTGGAAATTCCAAAGTTCCAAAACTGAAATAAACATCCCAACATACCCTTGCATCCAGAAAAAGGCTAGGCTAGGCTGAAATCCATTTTCATAACCCTGAAAAATAATGCCAGCGACAGTAAGAGAACCATACACCAACATGCAAAGCCATGCATGTCTAAACCAACTAGGAATTCACACATGAAAAAGGTTACCTGCAAGTATTCTTGTTGAAGATGTTTGAGTCCTACTTTCCTTTCCTTGATCCTTTCTTGCTTTTCTTTCCTTTCCTTGCTTTCCCTTTCCTTTGCTCCAAACTAGAGTGCTCCAAGAAAAATCTACGTGACCAAAAGAGTGAGAGAGAGAAAGAGAATAATGAGAGAGATCCAAACTTGAACTTGAAAAAAGCCATGAAATGATCCTCAGAATCCTTTTTATGCATGAGGCCTCTAATTTCTTCATTTTCCATTATTTTCCTTCAATTTCCTCCTCACGTGCAACATGTGACCATTTACCTTCCTTTTCTCCTAATTTCCTTTATTTTCATAAATAAATGTGCCAAAATGCCTTTTTTCCTTTTAATGACTTTGCCTTAGCCTTTGCCAATTCCTTAGTCAAAACACACATCTAGTGATTCCCACTAGGATATCTTTTCCCAACATTCAACTTGGAATATGTGTCCCTTAATCGTGGTCTTATTTTGCCTTTATTAACTTTTATTACATGAACTTTTAATCGTGGCTATTACAATCCCAAAGTGCACCAAAGCCTGTCCAAAGAACAAGTTTGTTGCTTATTTCCTGTTGATAGTCTTTTTACATGGAATTAGAACACACATCTTGATGAACATGCCAACAATTATCACGAATATGTATTCAAGCCACTTTCTGTCTATTGTTAAACCTCCCACAAAATCCATGGAAATTATTTCCCAAGGATGAGTAGGTATGGGGAAGGTATGGTATAGACCTTGTTTACTATTACTAGGTTTACTGGTACAACAAAGATGCACCCTCTTATGAACCTATTTATCTCTCCTTGCATCCTAATCTAGTGCACATTCCTCTATAGGTTATTCATTTTCTATGCTACACCAAAATTCCTTACAACCTCAGAGGTCTGAGCCTCTATGATAAGTTGTATTTCATCACCTTCAAGAATGCATCAATTATCTAACATGTAGAGGAACCCATTCTAAAGATGGTAGTGAAATGTGTTGTCACCATTGTGAACATGATTCTCACTCTAAAATTGCTAAAACACCTCCTTAAAGTCATCTTTATCTATATCTAATTCTTTGTATGTGTCATGGGTGAAATAATCCATGTGCACAGGAGTTCCCAAAGATATGATATTTGAAGTTGGTGGCCTTGAAAGCATATTGGCTAGCGTGTTTATCTTGTCCTTCTTGTACTTGATCACCAAATGAAATTATTGTAAGAACCCCATATATTATAATGTTTGGTATATTGTAACTTAGTCTTGAGGTACTGTAGTGGTTGGTAATATGTGTGGTTTACTGTCTCTTTTCCCATCATATACTGTTTCCACTTCATCATAGTTTTCACCGAGGCATAGAGCTCCTTGTTGTAAGTAGGGTAGTTGAGAATTACCCCATGAAATAATTCATAATGGTATCATAACAACCTTCCTCCTTACATTATATCTGTCCCAAAGCGTACCCAATCACACTTGTCTCCACATCAAAGGGATACTGCAAGTTCGGTAACGCCAAATCTTGTGCTTGACTGATTTTCTTCTTTAGCTCCTTAAAGGCCTTTTGTTGGCCATTTATCTACTAGAAACTCTTACCACTTACTATTATGGTGTGGAGTTATGCTTCTACTGCTAAAAAAATGTTATGAATTTACTTAGGTACTATATCTTTCCCAAAGAAACTCCTAACCTATTAAACATTAGTAGGCATTGGCCACTTTATGATGTTCTCCAACTTTGAAGGATCTATATTCCGCTCTCCTCCACCAATAACATATCCTAAATATTCTAAATACTATTGTGCAAACTCACACTTCTTGATATTTCCTAAAAATTAGTGTTTTTTCAATCTTTGTGTTATGAAACCAGCTCAAGAAAAGATAGATCAACGCCTTAGAATTCAGCCTCTTCGAGGGGGCAACCTCCTTTACATTACATAAATGAACAATTCTTGGATGATTCAAATGACAAAACCTCCTTTCTATATATAGGAGTCTAAGGAGTCACAATATAATCCAGCCGACCTAACAATAATAATATAAAGCCACAAAAATAACAATAGAGGGATTCTATGGGGCAAAGTAATAACAATATGGGGGCAATAGTGTTATAGACATTTTTGTGCCTTACAGCATTGAGCATGAAATGTCCATAATCTAAGGGATCCAAATTCCCTAAACATGTTGTTCCTACCCCTAGAGGAACGAGGCTAACTAACCACAGCAATTCACAGAAGTTCTCCACCTGAAACCACTCAAAAACAAGTCAATTCAGGATCATGTCAACTGCTCCACTGAGCATCTGCGCTGAATGTCAACTGCTACACTGGCTACCTGCGTTGAATGTCAACTCCAACACTAGCTACCTGCGCTGAGCGAGTTTGGACATGTGGCAGACTCATTCCTCAAGGTGTCAGAAGCCAGGAAGCTTCCAAAATGACACTTGCCTCAGGGAATTCGACTGGTGATGAGTAAGAGGTTCCAAATCTCCAAGTGGAAGCAAGAACCTCCAAGTGGACTCAAGAACTGAGAGAGGGAGAGGACACTAGTCAGATCTCAAGCTGACTCATCCTCTCTCCAAAATAACTATATATAGATCTCTCCTCCATGGGATCTAGAGGCTGGAATTTTGTTATTGCAAAGAATTGTTGTTGGTTTGGGACTGGAAACATTGGGTGCTTAATGCTTTGAAGGGAGCTGAAGAAGGAATTCCATTCTGCTGGGAAGGAGATACTGGATTGGAGCCCTCTGGGTTGTATCTCTTCCTGAACCTTGTTATCAATCAATAAAGCTATCTTGGTTTTCTCCTATATACTGGTGTATTTGTATGATTGCATTAGTGTATTTGATTTACTTCTAATCCTGAATCATTTATGAATATGAATATTTGCCTTTGTGTTGTGTTCTTCTCTTGTCGCAAGTAGCTGTTCTCTTGTCACAGGTAAGGAGGCAAGTAGCTGTGAACACCCAAAGGGAAGAGGATCTAGATCGAGGGACAAACGGAAGACAACAGTAAGTCTATCAATCTCCCCTCTTTCATATTTCATAAAGGAAGAAACCAGAATAGCTGTATCTGTTTGTTGCTAAGGCTCTGTCACACCTTAGGTGGATAGGATCGTCCTGCATAGGCATTTTTCCCCACAACAAATTGGCGACTCCGCTGGGGAGATTTGTTTTAGTCATTTTATTTGTGTTTCTGTCATTTGTTTACTTCATAGACTCAACAGCAACAATCGAACTGCTTCTGCAAAGTAGACTGTTGCTGCCTTGATCCTTCACTGGATTTTGTCTATGATCTGAACAATGGACTCACAAATGACTTGATGATCCTTTGTGATAGTCTTTAGTACCCTCTCAAAGCATCCCTTTGTTTATACCTTGCTTGTGTTTCTGATTTGGCCTGAAACAGTTGATTTTTGAGCATTTTGTGACCCAGAACCCAAGGGAAACGAGAGTTTCTCTTTCAGCGCAGGCACTGTGAAGGCAGTCTGCATTTCAACGCAGGTCCCGTGAAGGCTACCTGCGCTGAATGTCAACTCCACAGTGTTGGACTTGCGCTGAACCAGTTTAGCCTTGTGCAGCTGGGGTTCTTTGCTGTCTGTTGCCCTGTTTTGATCTCTGTTTTTGCAGCCTTTAACCAGCATAGGTACCAGTCTGATAACTCCTTTTCTTTGCTTAAATTCCGCCTCCTTTTGTACAAAAAGACTGTGAATGTTTTTATGTGTTTGTGGCGTCATTTACAGTTTTCCTTTGCATGAGTAAAGTAGTCATCCTGTAGCCTTTGATTCAGATCTGATTGATTGTGATCTTAGAAGAGAGTTCATTGGCTGTTTGCAGATTGATTATAGATTTACTTTTGCTTATTGGTTTGAATTTGTCTCTTTTGAAGTGTCAAAACAAGTCTTTATTTCGAAAATCGTTAAGTGTTGTAATCTCTTCTATCTTCTCTGATTTCGAAAAGTGAACTTGTTTGTATTGATCATTTTAAAAGCAAATTCAAAGTTGTACAAAAAGCTTTCTTTGTAGGCATTTATACTAAGAAAGTGGAAAACAAACACCTGCATTGTGCATTTTTCATTTGATAAGTTTGCATGATTGATTTAGGAAAGAGTGCATTAGAGTGTGCTGATTGCTCTTTGAGAAAAGATAGTGTCTTTCTTTTCCCTTAGTAGCTAGGATTTTCAAAGTTGAAAAGATAATAAAGCTTGCTTATCATCTTAGACTGCATTTAGGAATTTGTATCATACATCTCGTGGTGAACCTTGAAAGGCAAACTTTAAAAAGATCAACCTAAAATAAACTGAATGAACCTAACAACACTTTGTAACATAACACACAACATAGAGGTCTAGGCTAGAGACGTGTTCCGGCGTCGTTAAGCCTAGTGACTGTCGATCTCGGAGAAGGTGGGTGATTCCTCCTGAGGGAGGATAGCGCTAGTACGGATTGAGCTCCCATGTACCGTCGCGTATATATTGGGAGACCCCTATAGGCATATATCCTTTATCCTTAGGAAGCCGTGTCGGCCGCCCTACTGATCGCAATGCAGTGAACACAGCATTCACGAAGATCGACCGCCCGTACCCTAAAAAGTATTCTGCAGTTTTGCGAAAAGTTTGGCACACCCTCTGCCTAGATCTCCAGAGCAGTTCTTTTTGGCCTTTTTCAGACTCTATAACAGAAAAAGTCCATCCGAGCATTTGTCACTTTGGGCTCGTTAAAACATCGAAGGAGACTAGAGTCATCTTTAGCTTTTTCTCGACTCTTTAAAAGTGAAAAAGCAAGTTGTGTCTAAAGCGTCGTTAACAATTTATTTTAAACGGAACAATCACCCTTTAATCCTGCGTTGATCTTTAGGTTGAAAAGATGGAGCGCACCAACCAAGGAATTCCTCTTGGTGGAAATCCTAGTCCCTTCTCCTCTTGGGGAGATGTTGGTGTGCCCCACATGGCCACATTGTCGCTTCCAGGACTGACAATTGGCCTACCAGTTTGGCTCTTTTCGACCAATGTCGTTTAGAATCCCACCATTCCTAAACAGTCGAGTCAACAGTTAGATCAGACAAGAGTTGCCTCCTAGCCTTCCACTTCATCTTCCTCCCCTCCTTCCTCTTCGCTTGACGGAATTGGTCGAACAAAAAACCAGGTTCCTAAGGAGAAGAAGGAGAAGAAGAAGAAAGAAAAGAAGAAGAAGGAGCCTAAGGCGATTGGGGGAAAACAAGTGTCATCTAACAAAAATCCACACACAACACTCGTAAGGCCTAAATCGCCATGCGTCATATGCAAGGGAGACCACTTCCATAGAGATTGTCCCTGTATCCCCCGGATACTAAGGGACTGGTCCCCCCGTTTGCACAATTCGGTAGCATCGACCTCTGATAGCCATGTCGACTGCTCACCTTCAACTAGTGGGAGTGAAGCCCCAGGACAGAACGGGAGAGCTAAATTTCCCTGCAGACTATGCGAAGGCAATCACGCCATCCACCGTTGTCCCTTCTTAGACGAGGCAAAAAGAGTTCTGGAAGATCGCCCGATTTTACGGGCGCATCTTCCTCCTGGATATCAAAGACTCCTGCCAAGTCCCTCACTAGTTGAGAATCCGGCTAACCTGCCTAGGTGGTCAGCGGAAGCACCTATCATTGAAGATGAACCGTCTGGATCCATGCCTGACGAAAGTCAAAAGGTTGATATGGCAGTTGACCCAGTTTTGCCTTCAGAGGCTCTATCTTCGAATGATACCATCACAGAGGAGAATAAAGACGACACCGTCCAAATTCTCTTCATTAACACTGACTCTGATGAACAAGGGGGCAATGCCACCATTCCTTTATCGCAGGAAGGAAGTTCGTCAGAGCGATATCTAGCCGTATATTCGGTCCCACCACCAAGCAACCTGGTTGTGTCCTTTGATTGGAACCAACTAGGCAGACCCCGGTTGCCAGCCAGTATACCGTTCAGAATTATTTGTCAAATATACAGAATGGTGATGGCTGGCACTATCATTGATGAGGGGGCATCTGTGAGTATCCTTTCCTCTATTGCTTGGAAAGCGCTTGGTTCGCCAGCGCTTTTGCCTGAGATGAGAAGTCTATCAGTCTTTGATAAAGGAACCAGTCGACCTTTAGGGATCCTCCCCAATGTGCCTATAACATTGAAAGGGAAGACCATTCAAATGAACGTGATGGTCGTTCAAGGACCCTTGGATTATAACCTACTCCTTGGATGAGACTATATATATTGCATGGGAGCTATTGTCTCCTCACTCTTTAGAGTAATGTGTTTTCTGCATGAAGGAAGAGTGGTCAAGCTCGTGGACCAACTTTCATTCCCCGGATCACGCATCGCAAGTAGTCATGAACCATCCCTAAATGGTCTATTCACGCAAGAAGTGTCTCAACCCACGGTCCGTCCTCCTGATGAGCGCGAGTAATCCGGGAGGATATGACTGGAACCCAGGGGGCATGCATCCTGGCCTGCTTCGGCAGGGAAACTTTGGGTATAGAGTAGGTTTCCGTGGGAGAATATGACTAGTCCGTACCCCGTCCGTGATTGGAAGAGGGGTTGTTCTAGAATAGGATTCTTTTGTCAAAGTTACGTGTTTGGCGCCAGAGTCATTCACCCTTATCTATTTCGGTAGACATTGCCGAGGAAGTGTTTTGTTTGAAAGAATAACGAGACAATCTTTGGGTAACCTGAAAGAGGTAAGCCTCTCTCTTTAAAACAATTGTTTTGAAGGAAAAGAAGTAGAGGTAACCTTGAAATCATACTTTATACCTGGGGCCATGCAAACCTTTTGGAGTGCAAGCAAAGAGCGGTTATTTATCTGTTTTTTGGGTTAGCCGTTTCCTAACTTGCATAAAGAAAGGATAAGGAGCAAAGCTTAGTGAGATGAAGCTCCATAAAAAATAGAATCTTGATGAGACACTCTTATTTTATGACTGGGTAATCGAGCAGTTTTAGCATAAAGTTCATGCTCGTTAAAAAATAAACGCAAAATCGAGCAGTTTTAACGCGGAATTTATGCTCGTTAAAAAATAGAAAAGCGATTGTGAGCAAGCTTTCCCCTAGAGTTCAAGCTCATTCAGAAAAAATGAACCGGTAAATAACCACTGTGATCGTAAATTTATCAGCCATAAAAGCCTTGGTCGTGTTTGCACCTGCCACCTCCACTTTTCATTTGGTCGATCGTTCACCTCCATATGATTGTTTACCCATTTTGAGGAATAGCTGCGAAGAGTGATTTCACCTAGCCATCCTTGTGACACTGCCGTGATTGGAAAGTTCCAACCTGTACCTGGAATCTGCTGCTAACCCTGTTTATCACTCATTCCTCAAAAGACGAGTCTTCTTTAAGCTCTTTTCAACTGACTCGTAAAATATGAAAAGATTACCGAGTTTTGGCCTTCCAGCTCGTTAAAGTGACCGGAAGAGCTATCCCTCCTCTAGATTTTAATCTTTTTGGACCTGAGGGATTATTGCACAAAAAGATCGAGCGCTTGTTTTGTTCGGCTCGTTAAAACTATCGAAAACTCATCCCTTCTGTATTGTTTTATACTTTTTCGGACTTAAGGGATTAGATGACGAAAAAGGAATTTTGGAGTTGACTTTATGCACCTTTTCAGACTCTCTAAAAATGAAAAGGACCGAGTTATCCTTGTCGTTAGACTGGTTAAAATCACTAAATAGTGACAAACTTGTCTTTAGACGAGAACGAGTTTCACTATTGCTAGGCTCGTTAAAACATAGCGATGGGCTTGCCCAAAGGGCAGGTTATAGAACAAGCATATGTTATCCTCCTCAAGCTTGACAAAAATAAAGAGGTACTGGTCAGCAATGACTAGGGAAAAATTGGGAGAAAATCAGGAAAACTTTGATGGTAGCAGGTCGCTCTTGAACATGACACTTTTCCTCCGTACCACATTCGGGTTGGGTTGCTTCATTCACCGGTCACATCACCATGGTCTCGCCATACCATCCATATTTGGGGTAATGCTACCAATCCATCACATCAGTGTCGCCATATGTTCAAGAGAAGTCGTTCAGAAAGAGTCAACCGGGTCCCATCCACTGCCATACATTATCCTTCATCCATTCATGACCGCCACCCTGAATCATATGTCACAGATCGTTTTCACCTCCATTAAAATCATTAGCTCCGTTCCGTGTCACTGATGTGGGATTCATCAAGGCCCTCCTTTGACGGATCGCTTCTTGTCGACATCGGCTCATTATCCAAGAAGTTGATCTAGGAACAACCCCTTCAGTACTTTGAAGCTTGCATGCCTCAATGGCAAGTTTCTCACTTCCGGCGACAGGTATACATCAATGACCTTCGACCAGAAGATTTTGCGTGGTGTTCGACGCCAAGTCCTTTATTCACACCACGTAAATTGTACTGCAGTACCTTGAGGGTCATTATCATTATCGGTGATTCCTCTCTCGCTTGTTAACGGTTTTCATCATTGACCGGTAATCAAGCGATGTCTTTCCATGTTCGACTTCAGCGCAATTCTCACATGGATCGACTTGTACTTAGAGTGAAGATCGAACGAGTTTGAAGACCCGGATCTAGTTTCATCCATCCGGGCTGCGATATATATTCAGGAAAGATAAAGACATTTGACATGTACATCATTGCAGCAGATGATCATCCTACTCAAAGGATGATAATTTCGCCAAAATTATCAGTCTACCATCAGACGATCGTCTGTTCTATGTACAAAAATGAATTTATAAAGCTGAGCATGGGAATGCCCGCCTCAGCTAGATCATGAAAGCAGTATGAATCATAATGTATTGTATTGTATCTTATTACAGGTCTCCTCCCAGCAAATGGATGAACTTCGGACCCTCCTGGATAAAGCATTTCACCCGATAAACGGCCTCATACTTTAGGGGGCAACTGTTATAGACATTTTTGTGCCTTACAGCATTGAGCATGAAATGTCCATAATCTAAGGGATCCAAAGTCCCTAAACATGTTGTTCCTACCCCTAGAGGAACAAGGCTAACTAACCACAGCAATTCACAGAAGTTCTCCACCTGAAACCACTCAAAAACAAGTCAATTCAGGATCATGTCAACTGCTCCACTGAGCATCTGCACTGAATTTCAACTGCTACACTGGCTACCTGCGTTGAATGTCAACTCCAACACTAGCTACCTGCGCTGAGCGAGTTTGGACATGTGGCAGACTCATTCCTCAAGGTGTCAGAAGCCAGGAAGCTTCCAAAATGACACTTGCCTCAGGGAATTCGACTGGTGATGAGTAAGAGGTTCCAAATCTCCAAGTGGAAGCAAGAACCTCCGAGTGGACTCAAGAACTGAGAGAGGGAGAGGACACTAGTCAGATCTCAAGCTGACTCATCCTCTCTCCAAAATAACTATATATAGATCTCTCCTCCATGGGATCTAGAGGCTGGAATTTTGTTATTGCAAAGAATTGATGTTGGTTTGGGACTGGAAACATTGGGTGCTTAATGCTTTGAAGGGAGCTGAAGAAGGAATTCCATTCTGCTGGGAAGGAGATGCTGGATTGGAGCCCTCTGGGTTGTATCTCTTCCTGAACCTTGTTATCAATCAATAAATCTATCTTGGTTTTCTCCTATATATTGGTGTATTTGTATGATTGCATTAGTGTATTTGATTTACTTCTAATCCTGAATCATTTATGAATATGAATATTTGCCTTTGTGTTGTGTTCTTCTCTTGTCGCAAGTAGCTGTTCTCTTGTCACAGGTAAGGAGGCAAGTAGCTGTGAACACCCAAAGGGAAGAGGATCTAGATCGAGGGACAAACGGAAGACAACGGTAAGTCTATCAATCTCCCCTCTTTCATATTTCATAAAGGAAGAAACCAGAATAGTTGTATCTGTTTGTTGTTAAGGCTCTGTCACACCTTAGGTGGATAGGATCGTCCTGCATAGGCATTTTTCCCCACAACAAATAGGGGCACAACAATATTAATAAGGGGTATAACTACAATAGTAATGGGGTAATCACTAGTATTATAGGGACCCAACATGCCCCTCTCCTTCAAAAAAGTGTTGTCCTCAATGCTTGAGTAGTTCTGGATACTTCTGCATAAAATTCTCATCCTCCCATGTGGAATCTTCAGCGGATAAGTTCTTCCACTTGATAAGATACTCTGAAATTGATCGATTTCGTAGCAGTCGAGTTCTTGTTTCTGTGACTGCTTCCGGTTCCAATATAATTTTTCCTTCCTCGTCAAGTTCTGGCAATATTTTTTGAACTGGGAGCTTGTCGCTTATAACCTTCTTTAAACATGAAACATGGAAAATTGGGTGCAATCAAGAAGTTGCATGAAGCTCCGTTTTGTATGCCATAGTACCAATATTTTGCAACACCTTGTACGGACCATAATACTTTGGTGATAATTTATTATCCTTCTTAGCTTGCTTGAGGGACATTTGCTTATATGGTTGTAGCCGTAGGAATACCTAATCACCTACATCAAAACTTCTTTCACTGCGATGTTGATCTACCTGTTGTTTCATTCTATTCTGTGCCAACACGAGGTTATCCTTTAAGAGTTGGAGGACTTCTTTTTTATGTTCGATGTGATGTTCCACTGCCTAAACCTTAGAATTTTCTCTTAAATATGATGTGATGGATGGTGGTTGATACCCATAAAGTGCCATAAATGGGTTCATTTTTGTTGCTGTATGGAAGGAAGTGTTATACCACCATTCAGCGAGAGGCAACCATTTGACCCATTGTGTTTGTTTATCAGATACAAAGCAATGAAGACAACCTTCCAAACATTTGTTTACTATCTCAGTTTTCCCATCAGATTGAGGATGATAAGATGATCTATGAGCTAACTGAGTACCAAGACAAGAAAATAATTCTGTCCAAAAATTTCCAGTGAAAATGGGATCTCTATCACTTACAATAATCTTTGGGTTTCCATGTAGCTTTTGAATTGTTTCCATAAATGCAGTAGAAACTGTACTGGCTTTAAATGGATGTGATAATGCACAAAAGTGTGCATACTTGGTAAGTCTGTCAACTACCACCATGATGACACTCTTTCCCTCAGACTTGGGTAAACCTGTGATAAAATCCATTGAAACCTCCTCCCAACGTTGGCTTGGAATGGATAAAGGTTTTAATAGACCCGATGTCTTAATCGTTTCAACTTTATTTTGTTGGCAAACCAAACATTCTGCCACAAACTTTTGAATATATGATTTAAGGCCATCCCAAAAAAATTCCTTCTTAACCCTGTGGTAAGTTTTTAAAAATCCTGAGTGCCCTCCTAAGGGAGAAGTGTGCAATTCCATAAGAATCTTTTGTTTTAGCTGGGAATTCTTACAGAGCTATAAGCGATCTTTGTACCATAACGAATAATTTTGCCAGCTAAATGTATCAGACGTACTGGAATCTTGTTGTAACTTTCGAATAAGTGCCCACACTTCTTCGTCACTCTTCCATTCCTCCCTTGCTTTGTTTATCCAATCTGGTTGGATAATAGAAATGGCGCACAACAATGCTTCCACATCCTCATCCTTTCTTGAGAGTGCATCTACCACCACATTTTGCTTCCCTTTTTTGTAGATGATTTCAAAGTCATAACCCAACATCTTTGTGACCACTTTTGTTGCTCTTCAGAGGATAATCTTTGTTCTAAAAATTATTTAAGGCTATCATGATCCATTTTTACCTTGAAGTGTCTTCCCATTAGGTAGGGTCGCCATTTCTTAAGTGCATGGAGTATTGCCAACATTTCCTTCTCATAAATAGCTTTACTTAAAAACTTTCCCTTGATTGGACGACTTTCAAAAGCAATGGGTCTTTCATCTTGCATTAGAATAGCACCAATTCCATTTCCTGAAGCATCACATTCCACAATAAAGGTTTTTGTGAAGTCCGGTGTAGCTAAGACCGGTGCTTGGCACATTGCCTCTTTAAGATGTTCAAAGGCCTTTGTTGCTTCCGAAGTCCATGAAAATGCATCTTTCTTCAATAATGTTGTTAGAGGTGCTGCTATTCTCCCATAATTCTTAACAAACTTGCGATAATACCCTGTCAACCCAAGAAATCCTCGCAGATGCTTTATGGATGTGGGGATTTTCCATTCCTTAATGGCTTTAATTTTGCTAGGGTCTACCTTAACTCCTTCATGAGATACAATATGACCCAAATATTCCACCTCCTGGACTCCAAAGAAACATTTGGATCTTTTTGCATATAATTGTTTCTCCTCCAATAGTTGTAGCACCCTGTCAACATGTTCAACATGATCCTTCCAAGACTTGTTGTAGATTAGTATATCATCAAAAAATACTAACACAAATTTTCTAAGGAATGGTTTGAAAATTGAATTCATCAAACCTTGAAATGTTGAAGGTGCATTGGTAAGGCCAAAAGGCATGACCAAAAATTCATAATGACCCTCATGAGTTCTAAATGTTGTTTTCGGAATGTCTTCATCTTCATTCTGATTTGATGATATCCTGAACGAAGATCCAACTTGGTGAAGTAAATTGATCCATGCAATTCATCCAGTAATTCATCAATGACAGGAATGGGGAACTTATCTTTAATAGTGAGCTTGTTGAGCTCCCTATAATCCGGACACATGCGCCATGATCCATCCTTCTTGTGCACCAATACTACTGGAGCAGAGAAAGAACTTTGACTTGGTTGAATTATACCAGCCTCTAGCATTTCTGCAACCATACGTTCAATTTCACTCTTTTGGACATAGGGATATCTGTACGGCCTGATGTTTGGAGGAACACTTCCTGGAATCAGATGAATAGCATGATCATGATCACGCATAGGTGGGAGACCTTTGGGAGTCTCAAATACCTTGGAATGATTGTCCAGGACTTTTTGGAGATCTGGAGAAATAGATGATTCCAATGTGGAAACATCTAGCGAACATAATTGTGCAATTACACCTCTTTGCTCCTTTTTTAGAAGCTTTGTCATACCATTAGAGCTGATTATCTTTCCTGGTTTCCCTGCAATACCCCTTAATTCAACTTCCTTTCCTTCCATAGAAAATTTGATGAAAAGTTCTTGAAAATTAAAAGCTATTGTACCCAAGGATTGTAGCCATTGGACTCCTAGTACAACATCAGCACCTCCCATTGGAATGGAAAGCATTGGGCTAGGCAATACATATTCTCCCATGGATAGCTTGATATTATGGCACTTTCCAGAGAAATTTATTGTTCCTCCATTTGCAATCATCACTTGACACTCTGGTGTTGGATATAGGAAGCAATTCAATTCTTTTGCTACCTTACAATGAATAAAATTGTGGGTGCTTCCTGAATCAATCAACACTATTACCTTTTTCTTCTTGATTTGTCCTTCTATCTTGATGGTTTGAGTAGTGGTAATTCCCACCAATGCATTACAAGATATGGTCGGATTTATTTGTTCTTCATCTAGGCTTTGTTCCTGGAGTATATCCTCTTCTTTTGACCTTTCTTGCTCCTTTTCTTCTTCCTCTTCACAATCTATGTAGAATAATTTCTTCTCAGCACACTTATGACCTTTAGTGTATTTTCTATCACAACTATAACAAAGCCCTTTGCTCTTTTTTCTTCCAATTGTTGTGGTGTCAACCTTATAGGTTGTGGAAGACTAGGGGCAACAACACTTCCGTCTTTTAGTTGTGAGTGGTATGCTTCCTGGTTGCCATAATTTTGCTTTCCATTTTTCTTGCTAACCTGAATGCCTTCTCTAATGAATCAGGTTCCCAAAGGCGACATCATGTTGGATATTATCCTTTAAAGACCCTATGAACACATTAATCCTATGCTCCTCTGGAATATCTTTTACCCTTATGTTCAATTTTTGGGACTCCTCAATGTGCTCCATTATTGAACCCTTTTGTTTGAGACTTATCAATTGGCTAAAAAAAGTGTTGCTTTTTATATCCTCATAATATGCTATCAATTCTTCCGTAAGAATTGCCAAGTGATAAATTGTTTACGAGAGCAAAGCCATTGATACCATACAAACTGATTTGGTTCCAAATATAAAGTTTCCATACGTACCTTTTGTGTGTTTTGCACATTATTGAGATCAAAGAATTGCTCCATCTGTAATATCCATGTGGCGGGATCCTTGCCATCAAACTTCCTCATATCGGTTTTTGGAATATGGTGAGTCTTCGATCCAAAATTAGAGTCTATGGAATCATGATTAACATTTCTTTTGTTCTCATCATGAGTTTCCTTTAGTACCCTTTAACCCTTAGTGACCATTTCTTGTAGCAACTTATTCATATTTATCTTCAATTCTTCCATCTTATCATCCATGCCATCAATTTTAGCTTCTACGCCTTTCTTTAAACAATCCATCTTAGCTTCTACACCTTTCTTTAAACCATCCATCTTAGCTTCTACATCTTTCCTTAAACCATCCATATTAGATTCTGTTGCTTTTTGTGCAAGTGACACTTGTTGCACTTGTTCTTGTAATTTTGATATATCATATAGCATTTCTTCTTCTTCTTCATGAGTCATGCTAGAGCTTTCAGGTTCCTTTCTAGGTGTTTGCATTTTCTTTCCTCAGGGCATCAGTTACCGATAATAATGCTCTATTATGCCCTTTGAATTCCTTCAAAATAAAATTTTCAAACCAAGCTTAAGCAAAAATTTAAGAAAATCTACGCACCTTTTTTCACTTTGTAGGAGCTCGATATTGCCTCTGATGTATCGCTATACTTTCCGATCATCTATTTCTGAATTCGTGACCTGCAGTAGCCCTCTGTGTCCTCTTTACAATGCCACAAGTCTGACCCAAATTGGATTCTCCAAGGAAGAGTTATGCGAAATCTCCCACAGTGACTTGATTATAGACTAGTTCAGTAGAGAAAACTTGTACGACATGCTACGAGTCACTGTTTCGACCTTTGGATTTGAAAAATGCATACAAGAAACTACAGTCCGTCCTATTTCTATACCTTCTTACGAAATTTCAATCCGATCCCCAGAGAGAAAGTTATGACGATTTTCCCCAGGTCACCTATTTGGAATGTAATTCAGGAGTCTGCAAAAAGACCAACTTCCTCAGATCATATCTCCGCAAATATAGCGCGAAAAGCTCTGAAATTTGCACCCGAGGTTTAGCGCAATTTCTTCTCAAATGGGTTTTTTTTTTGCAACTTCTGAAATGTCGCAGAAAAAAAGTTATAGCGAAAATTCCACGATGACCTATTTGGAGCAGCGAAACCCTAGAATCCAAAGCTCTGATACCAAATGTTATGAAACCAGCTCAAGAAAAGATAGATCAACGCCTTAGAATTCAGCCTCTTCGAGGGGGCAACCTCCTTTATATTACATAAATGAACAATTCTTGGATGATTCAAATCACAAAACCTCCTTTCTATATATAGGAGTCTAAGGAGTCACAATATAATCCAGCCGACCTAACAATAATAATATAAAGCCACAAAAATAACAATAGAGGGATTCTATGGGGCACAGTAATAACAATATGGGGGCAATAGGGGCACAACAATATTAATAAGGGGTATAACTACAATAGTAATGGGGTAATCACTAGTATTATAGGGACCCAACACTTTGCAGCACCTACATTCAATGTAATAAATGCTCATCCATAGTAGCATTGTATACCAATACATCATTGAAATAAACAATGCTAAATTAGTCTATAAAATGTCTTAGTATATCATTCATTAACCTCATGAATGTAGTTGGTGCATTACATAGGCAAAACAATGTAACGAACCTCTCATACATCCTTGTCTAGTTTTGAAGGCTTCCTTTCAGGTATCTTCTTCTCTAGATAGAATCGAGTGATACCCTAACTTAAATTCCAACCTAGTAAAGTATTTGGATTACTTCAATTGATCCAACATATCATCTATATTGGGCAATGGGTACCTGTTCTTAAATGTAATTTTGGTTAACACCATATAATCAATGCAAATCCACCAAGTCCCATCCTCTTAGGCTCAATTATATTGGATAACCCACATGGTGAGGCACTTGGTCGAATAACACCTATTCCAGTACTCTTCGCCTCATTTCCCTGTATAACAAACTTCTGGTGTAACCCAATGTTTGGGAATGGAGAGTTTGAAAACAACTGGATCTCTTGCTCCACTTTCCCTTGGGTGTTATCCATTTAGGCTCCTGAACACACTCTTGTATGTCTATAACAACTCTTTTAGTTATTTTTTATATTACTTATTCCACCCCTCTAGGGATGACTTATCTCTCATGTACTATTCTATAGGTTGATTTTCTATAAAAATAAACAAAACATATTTCATACTAGAATTGATGAATTGTTTGGTCTGGTTAGCACTTACCAATGAAAATATTTTACTTACCCTTGTGTGCATTCATGATGAAGTATTTTCCATCCTTAACTAGGTGATATTGGTTAGCTCTTATCATGAATATTGCATCCCACATGTACAAAAGGGATTCCTAAATACGATGCACATACATCAAGTGAACTACATACAATTCTACTTCATCAATAAATTCAACACTAATAGAAAATTTGATCTTATACTACTGTTTACCTGTACTCTACCTTCTTGTTGACCCAACCTAATGGATATGGACTATGATGGTTATCAGTCACTAGTTTCAGTTTCTTGACAAAATATATTGTTATGAGATTTTCCTATGATCTTGAGTCAAATAGAGCATCAATTTTTGTCTTCTTGACTTATCTTTATATGGAAATTTTGAGTCATTTCCTTCTCTTCTTGCTAATGTAGGCTACACAAATTCACCGCCTTCTATATTTATGTACATATAATCTTCCCATCCACTTTTGAGTTTCTTTCCACATGGTTTCTCGAATTAGTGGCCATGAGATGTTTCTTCTTATCATCTTTCATTATGTTCCTTGTGTTGAGCTCTACTTGCAACTCCCAAAACTTATCCTCTACCTAACCATAAATATTAAAGTGGTTACATTGTTTGTTTTACATCTTCGCATTGGTGTGTTGTGGGTATTGTATTTTTTTTTCTTTCCCCCCTTTCCATTTATTCTTCCCCTCCTTGGAAGCTTCCTGGTGCTCCTTCTACTTTGACCCACTTGATTACCCTTTATTTTGGCTTATGTTCTACAGGATTTTTCCGTACACAAGCCTCATCCACTATTTTGGGTTTGAACAACATCACTTGCTTCCATAGATCAATTTGTATACCCCTCGATATCTAAGGAGTACATTGGGTTCTTAGGAGAGATACACAACATTATTTCCATCTTCTTGAATTTTGTGGTGTACTCCTATACACTTTTCCCCTATCTCTACCTAAAGTAATGCCATTAGATCCACTAGTCCTCTACATACATGATAGGGTAGAATTAGGGCTTTAAAGAGTTTTTAAATCTCCCCACTTAGTCACTAGATGATGCCCCTCCATGCGTAGGGTTTCCATATGGATTTTCCCACTAGGTTAGAGCATGGCCCTCTAGTTTCAAATGAGCGAAAGAAATTATTTTCTTCCACAATGTGGTGAACAATAAAATAATCCTATAACTACTGCAACCAAATAGTTAAATTCAAAGTGTCAATCTCACCTTGATATGGATTGATGTTAACCTTCACTTCCATCTTGAATATGGACTGTTAGTGGTTCATCGGACCCTAACTAGGTTGTTCCTTTTCTTGTTCTTTCTTAAATCCCTATTTGTTCTTGATAGCTTGGTTTTCCCTTCTGATCTAACCTCTATGTTGGAACCTCCATCTTCTTTGATTCCAAACTTGTTCACCAAAGCTACCATAAGGAGATTCATGTCACGATGATATATGTGACATTATTCTTCTAACGTTGAGAACCTCTCCTTTTTCCTAATGTCGAGAGTTATTATAGATACAATGGTTGTGGCTGGGGTTTATGAATTGATACTTAAAGTAATTTGGATCCCCCTACAACCTCCCAAAAAATACCTCAATATACACCTCCTCTTATGATCCATAAACTA